>OX344723.1:62327749-62952749 GCA_947034835.1 Ballota nigra | reverse complement strand
ACATCTACATAAATAATTACCTCCCTAGGTGCCTTAGGAGTAAACTGTTTACGGATGTCAGCCTTTGAAGGATCAAGAACCTTCTTAACTTTCTTCTTCTGAGGCTTGGGTGCACTTGGCCTTAGCTTTTGTTGATAAAGGTATGGGGAACCTTTTCCATTAGGCACAAATGGAATAGGTTTCCTATATGAGACATTCCTTGAGGAATACTCATGCCTAGATACTTTCAGTTGAGGTTGCTTCATCTGTGAAGACCTCGACTGAGAGTACCTCTGCTGAATTCTAGGTTGATTAGTTATTTGAGCCTTTCCAATTGGTTTTGGCTGGTGTTGACTATTCTTTTGTTGAACTTCAGCTGGACTTTTTCCTTTATCCAAAACCTGTGGTTGAAAGGCCACAGATTTAACAAAAACTCTCTTTGTACCACTTGAAGAAGCAATACTTTTTACCTGACTCTTGAGGGTTTCCACCTCATTTGTCAGTTCAATGGTGGATTTAGCTGAATTAAGATCAGCCTGATTCCTTGACTCAATTAACTTGGAGTTTTCACTCAAGAGTTTATTGTTCTCATCTTGGAGACAGGAACTTGCTTCTTACAACTTGGAGAAATCAATCATCAACTGTTCCAAAGCGGACTGAAGATTGAGTTCTCATGTTGACTCTGAGCTGAGCTCAGGTGAGTGTCCTAAAGAATTTGAGAGTTTAGATTGTACCTCAGGTTCTTCTCTGGCCATGAGGCAAAGGTCACCATCACTGCTGTCAGAGAACAGTGCATCAGAAGACTCCAGCTCTTCATCAATATCCTCAGCAACCATGACTTTCCTTTCTCCATATCTTCTGTCTCTTTTGACTTTCCTTTTTTTCATTTCCTTGGTGCTCAGTTGAGGGAAATCGTACTGAAAGTGACCAACCTTTTTACACTGGTAACATCTGTTGGCATCATCATCTTTTTCTTCAGTAGACTCCTTGGTCTTTGATGATGATCCTTCAACTCTGGTGTAGTTCTTGCAATCTTTCTTCTTTTCCTTTTCAGTGGTGTTTTTCTCTCCTTCTCTTGTGTCCCTTTGGGGGTAGTTTCTTCTTTCCCTGTTATCCTGGTAAAATCTTTTATATTTACCAAATCGACAGTTAAGTTTTTCAAACCTTCTAGCCATTAGGCTTAGCTCTTCTTGCATTTCAGCTTTGCTCTGGGCCTTGCTTGCCTTTGTACTCTTTTGATGCTTTGGGAATTTAGGCTCAGTCTCCTTAGCTTTGAAGGCAACTCCTTTCTCAGTTGAGGTCTCATCTGGAGCCCTTTTCCTGTTCAAATCAAACTCCTTTAGTTCTGAAAATACCTGTTGCATAAACATGTTAAATAAATCATTGGTATTTTGCATCATCACAGAGTATACATCCCATCTTGAGGTTAGACCTCTTAGGATTTTCAAAGCCACTTCTCTTTTTGTATAAACCTTTCCCAGAGAGTTAATCTCATTCATAATATCAGTAAACCTCCCATCAAGTTAATCAGTTGTCTCAGTTGGCTCCATGGTGAACTGCTCATACTTTTGAATAGCTACTGAGAGTTTGTTCTCTTTAATCTTGTTAGTTCCTTCACACATAAGAGCAAGAGTATCCCATATTTCTTTTGCAGTTTGGCAATGAATCACTCTTCCCATAATTGAGTCTGGAATGGTGGTATAGAGTATGTTCATGGAAATGAAGTTGAGGTTGTGCCTCATTCTCTCATCTGCAGTGAAGTTGTCTTCATCTTTGGGCCATTAATCTCTTGGATCAGCAATTGTTGCAGATGTTGTCCTTGGATTTGGAGTCATGAACACAAAAGGACCTTTGGTGATGACTAGGAGCATCTCATCATGGACACAGGCAAGATATGCTCTCATCCTTATCTTCCAGAAGTCATAGTTCTCTACTGAGAATTGTGGAAGCTTATGATGGGACATATGGTTCAAATGATTAACTCCCATGTTGGTTTCTGCTGGTGGTGCAACCCAAATGAAATTTACCTTTTGAACACAAAGGTATACTAGAACAATGGTCTTTTGAACCACTGCTTTGATACCACTTGTTGGTCCCGAAACGAGTTATACAGGTGTATGGGGGGGAATACACCTGTGATTACAAATTAAAACTTTTCTCTTAAAACTTTATCAGATTACTCAAGACAGTAGACCTTCAGTGGACTTAGGATGTCTACTGATGATTTACCTAGAAAGCTTACTGAGATATCAGCTCCACTGAAAGCTCGAGACTTTCAGTTGAGTTGCTATCTAATTAGCTTTCAGATGCGGAATAGTGAGCCCTTAAGAAATACTCCTTTTATTTGAAAGAAACTTGTTTATCACAACTCACACTTAAGAAATAACAGAAATGTAAATGCACAAGATATAAAGTGGTTCGGAGAAGAATCTCCTACGTCTACTGTCCTAATTAAACAAGAGAATTCCTTTCACTTGGAATTCCTTGTGTTATAGTATCAAGGTGCATTGATCAAATGCTCCTCTCTTATGATATTTGATCCCTAGGATAATTCCAGGTCCTAGTTCCCAACAACCAGCTTTCAGACTGATATCAACTTATCAGCTTACCAACACCTCTTAACTCCAACTCTCAATCTAACTGTGTGTAGGGTTTTGAGTAGGGTTTAGTTCCAACTAATGTGAGATAATCCTTACAATGTGAGCTCAGAAGCTTAAGGATGGATTATCTCGTTCTAAGCTTTGGATATGGCTTTAAGTACGGTTACATAAGGTATAAAATACTCTCTACAAAGTAATGAAACACTTGGGAAACTTGAGTGATTTCGAGTGCTCCGTTTGTGCGTTTGTGAGTGTAGAAAATGCTAGATCTTTGAAGTTTCCCGTGCTTGATACTGATCACGACCTTCTGTATTTATAGACTTCTTGAAAAAATTTCCGTTGGAGTTTGAATCTTCCAAAGTAAGTCTCTTGAATCTGATTGACTCAAACGACTCTTTCTGGCTTTATGTCGCATCAATAATTGGCTTGGAAGTCTTTGCCTGCAACCAGCTCTCTGAAAAAGGTAAGGTATGACTTTTGGTGCATGTCAGTTGTCAGTAGGGTACGCCTACGTGTCAACTTCTCATTGGGCCGTCCAGTCAACTTGGTGCAGAGCTTATCTAGGTTTAACATGGAACTCCACTGAGAACCTTCTTATTCCTTCATTTATTGTAAGTTTTACTGACATTCTTTTTATCTTTGTTCCAACCAGAATAACTAACAACTTTTAATGTGTTTATGTCTTAAATGCATTCGTTAGTTCTTCATCAGTGAGCTTCCAGTACTTCTACTAATGGCACTTCCCTTAGCATAAATGCACTTAGAAATCATTTGTGCTTCAGTTGTCTTCTTCAGTAAACTTCACTTCAGTGGACTTCATCTCTTCAGCGGACTTTAGTAAACAATATACACTACGGAGATTAGTAAATGTACTCCAGTTCCCTAACAATTGAACTGACTAATTCTAGTCTAACTCTACTTAATACAATTTACTTACATTATTCTAGGGAGAACATTTTGGCATCTTAATCAAAACTTAACTCAATACAATTTTCCAACAAAAGGGATATTTTATTTCTTTAGGAATCACTTCAATTAGCCGAATTTCATAAGGCCTTCCCTGGTTTAGAATTTTTTGAACAACAAGCTGTCAGAATCAGATAATGAGTTGTTGACTGCTCCATTTAGTGAAGAAGAAATCAAGGAGGCTTTGTGGGCGTGCGACAGTTCTAAAAGCTCTGGTCCTGATGGGTTCAATTTTAGCTTTTGGAAAGAGTGTTGGAGTACTTTGAAATCTAATTTTATGAGAGTGATTAGTGAATTTTAGCAGCACATGAGGCTAGTTAGAGGTTTGAATCCGTCTTTTATCGTGCTTATACCAAAGAAAGAAGCAGCTTGTGGATTGAATGATTTCAGACCCATCTCACTGATCGGAGGCGTCTACAAGATTATTGCTAAAGCCTTGGCAAGTCGCCTGAGTAAAGTCCTGGATTCGATCATATCAGAGAATCAAAGTGCATTCGTGGGGAACATACAGATTTTGGACAACATCGTCATCTTGAATGAGGCTATTGATGAAGCTAAGAAGAGGGGCTTGGAAATGATGTTCTTCAAGATCAATTTCGCTAAAGCTTATGATTCGGTTGATTGGGGCTTCCTGAACCTGATGATGGAACGCTTTAATTTTAATCCAACTTAGCGGAGGTGGTGATGGAGTGTGTGTCGACTGCCACGGCGTCGGTTCTCGTGAATAGGAGTCCTTCTAGTGAATTCAGGTTAGAAAGAGGATTGAGGCAAGGAGATCCACTTTCTCCTTTCCTCTTTTTGATTGTGGCAGAAGGTTTGAGCATCATGATGTCAAAGGCCAACGAATTGGGTTTCATTCAAGGAGCAAAAATTGGAAGGGAGAACATTAGTGTGACGCATCTCCAGTTTGCGGATCACACTATCTTTATGGGGGAAGCAACATTGGAGAATGCAACAACAATGAAGCGGGTTTTAAGAATTATGGAATTGGTGTCGAGTCTCAAGGTAAACTTCGAAAAATGTTGCATTTATGGAGTGAACACTGAAGCAAGAAAGCTTGGGGACATGGCTGAAATATTGGGATGCAGCACCGGGCTAATTCCTCTCTTATCTTGGGATAAAAGTGGGCACGAGTCACAAGATGTGCGCGGAATGGGTGGGCGTTGTGCAGAAAATTAGAAATAGGCTAAGGCGTTGGAATGATAAAAAAATCTCATTGGGCGGTAGAATCACCTTATTAAACTCGGTTCTTTCTTCTCTACCTATTTACTACCTTTCCTTTTATCAAATTCCAAAAAAAAATAAAATTGTGTGAAATCGTGAGATTACAACATAATTTCTTATGGGGGATGGGGAGAGTAGTAGGGAAGTAGCTTGGATTGAATGGAATGCATTGTGCAAATCAAAAAATCATGGTGGGCTAGGTGTTAAGGATTTAGAGCTTTTTAATAAAGCACTTCTAGGAAAATGGGGCTGGAGATTTTTTAGTGAGAAAATAGATTTTGGGTAAGGGTCTTGGAATCGAAGTATGCGCGCAAATTTACTAAGAAGAAATATTCTCAATCCAGATGATGAAGCGAAGTGCGTCATATGTGGAGATAGAGTTGAAACTGGAAGACACGTCTTCTTCGAATGTTTTGCTGCTCACAAGGTATGGATGGAGTGTTACAAATGACTAGGGATTGTTATTTTGCTTAATTCTAATGCTTTCATGAATCTTATTGCTCATAGTTGAATTCTTAAAGACAAGTATGGGAAGAAAGTGGCAGTAACAATTTGGTCGTGCGTGGTATGGAGATTATGGAAAGGTAGAAATGATTGGATTTTTAATGGTGTTGAATTCTCAATGGATAGGATAGTCGAGGATATCAAGTCTAGACTGTGGAGTTGGTTTGTCGTTAAAAAACTTGGGTGCTATAATTTTTCGTATAATGATTGGCTTGTAAACCCACAAATGGTTTTAGGATGCTAAATACAATTTGTACGTTTTGTGGGTATGTCTTATCCCCTTTGTTTATGAATGAATTTTATTTTTACCGATAAAAAAAAAAAACTCAGGTGTAGGCCGTAGGGGGCCTTGTGCTCAGTTAGCAGCCAATTATACAGAAGTGTCTGGATCCTCTCAAATTAAGAATAAGTTGTGTAAATTTCTCACTCTACACCATTAATTAGATCAACATTAGTTTCTTGCAAAATCATGTATTAGAGTCAAAAGACAAGATGAGTAAGAAATAACAGTATATTTAATTTAAATTTTTCTTACCCTCGCAAGAATTTATCAATGAGCTACTATGTTATTCATGCTTTTACCAATAGAGTTTGGATCACAAAATAATGTCTGCACATCCAATAATTGGTTGGGAGAGCATGTTATAGAAGGTGAAGCTTGAACAAGTGTAGTGATCCCAATAACCACGGGATCCTGTACAAGTCAATACTCATTATAGCAGAACAATGAGCAGAAGCTGCAAAAATCGAGACCCAAACACAAGGAAGAGTTGCTCCTCGTTTCAATGATCAGTCCTAGAAAAAATACCAAGAGATTTACAAATAATACTTCTCTCACACACTGTTTCTGATATTCTTTCGAAGAATCTGTGCAGTATTACAGCAATGGGGGATGCAACACTCGCAAACTATCTCCACACAGTTTCATTTGCGTCAGTGAAAACCGCATTGTGATGCCCGATCAAGCACTGAATAACTTCTATAGCACGGAAGTCAACTGGCACACCATCATCAAGGGAGATCGATGATGATGCATCTTGAGTTTCATCATCATCATCTAAATCAAGATAAACAGGAGATGAGATAATATATACAGGACACAGAGAGGACTAGAGTTGATCAATAGGATACTTTTGACGGATTCAAAGCAACAGATAAACCATTTAGAAAAAAGATAGACTAGCATTTTTACAGGCTCACAGCTAATTCTCCTTCATTTATGATAATATCATGAATTTAGTCTTCACAAGAACACAAATCATATAACAAAATGTTAGACTAAATTGCAAAATTGGTCTCGTATTTGATAGGTGTTGACGATTTTAGTCACGTACGAATAATTTTCAATTAAGTCTAATAGCTTTTAAAATGATGTAATTATAGTCCTATATTGACAAAGTTGAAAGATTTTTGCACACGTCAGTCACGTGAGCTGCCGAGATTCCATGTTGCAATCGAACTATATGACTTGACTTCGCTTACGTGACATAATGAGACCCCCAATATATATTAATTTTTCAATTAAAAAAACACAAACTAATTTTTCCCCCCTAGTGGGCGGTGGGTTATGGGTACCCCGAATTAGTCGGTCACTGAGTCGGATACCAGAGTATAAAAAAAAATCATTCTTAAAAAAAAAATTAAAATAGAAGTATATTGCAATGATTAAAAGTTACAGGGACTTAATTGATAATATATGAGACTAAAATCGCCAGCATCCAATAAATATGAGACCAATTTCGCAATTTACTTCAAAACACCACTTCATAATATTTAGTAGATTTTATTTTTAGCTTAGATCAATTGCACAAAGTTTATCAAGGTTCCCAATTAGGCGACTGAGTTCATACATACTTTCACCTTTGAATAGAAAATTAGGAACGTGAGTTTCTATATTAACATTAAGAATACCTACCGCAAGATCCTCACATGTCATGATCCTACATATGAATGCAAACAGAATCAAAGCTTTCATAAATTCCTTGATTGCTTTTAAAGTTAAAGAGAGTGCTCGAAGGCAGTAACTTCAGAAAGTGAAACTAATAATTCAGTTATTGGGTTATATGCTAGAGTAGTTCTGTCATAACTTCTGATATCGTTCACGCTCCTGCCAACTTCTCTGATGGTCACAATCTACATCTAATCTGGTGGACTTAAGTGACCTTGATCCCAAACCTTTGACAAATACTATACTTATTTAACTCTTCAACTTTCCAACAGGAAAGCCATGGCTTCATGTAAAGTTCCTACACATAGTTTCCTTACCACTTTACAGAAATATAACTTCATATATTTTACACCGAGAGCTAGAATTCATTTTAAGCCAGAGTTTTATAGTTTTTTATCACAAGGTAGGAATACTTATATGCAGAAGAAAGAATATTAGAAAACGTGTTAGCAAACAATAGCATAAACTGCAAAATCACCTGAAAGCATGACCCCTGCACTAAAGTTGGAAGCATAATCTACATTTGCCTTGGACTCAAACTTTTGAGGTTGGTTCCAGAACTGTTTATAGTGTTCAGGTCTCTGGCCATTCTGCCACATGATGATCGGGGCCACTTCCACGGCAAGGCTTCGAGCATCCATCTGTATAATATTTGCAACATACAAACATCAAGTAAAACAATTCACCAAGGACAATATCAGCATTATGAATCTGACTAGTTTGTATGACTACATTTAATTCCTTTTGGGATTGGAAGATAACTAACATCAATTAAATATTATGGTACACATCAAGACAGTTATAACTAATGAGTTTGTTAGTTCCCAAATAATTGGAGGCATATTTAATTAATTATCTGTAATATAGAACTATAGCATGCAAAGCATAAGCAAGCCAGTGAAAGGATCTAGCACATTCTTTTAAATGTACTGAGATTCAAGGTGACCTGATGAAGGTCTTTAAAGAATTTCATGAGAAAGGGGCCATCAATGAAGTTATGAATGAAACTCACATCTGCTAGTTGTCCAAGACGGAGCTTTCTTTCAAGGTAGAGGACTTCGGCCCTATTGGCCAAGTTTGTTCAATAAAATAGGGAAAGTATTGTTATTGAGGCTCTAAGAGGTGATACAAAAAACAATAGCAGACTGTCAATGTGCTTTTATTGACGGGAGGCGATTCAGCAGCCATTGCCAATGAGGTAGTAGAAGAGTACAGATCTCTGGAAAATGAAAACTTAGCTTTCAAAATTGATTTCGCCAAGGCTATGATCACGAAAAGAAAGATTTTGGTGATAGTTGGGGGATGTGGTACGAGGATGGTTGTCTTTCAGACAGCTTTTCAAATATAATAAACAGGAGACCTAGAGGGAAGTTCAGGGATTCTATGGGCTTAAGAGGCAAGGGGATCCTCTATCTCCCTTCCTCTTAATGTTGGTTCACATGTTGAGTAGACTGGTAGATAAAGCAAATAGAGTGTTAATGGTGAATGCTAAGAACAAATTTGAGGTGTCTCATTTGCAATTTGGTGAAGATACACTGTTTCTATAATTTGCTGGGGCATCTAACTTTTCGTGACTCTCTAGGATATTGGACGTATTCTGCAGAATGTGGGGACTTCAGATTAACATGGCCAAGAAGAAACAGTTGAGTACTAATGTGATAAAAAGCGTGTTTATAAGCCTAACTAATGTGATCATTGCAGAGTAGGAGACTGGCCCATCATATTTGGGGGGTCCTTGGTAATCTCGCAGTTGTCCTTCAGGAACCACAACTTTCAAGCTTGCAGGGTGGATAAAAGCATGTGGCCTGGCCGATTA
Organism: Ballota nigra; assembly: GCA_947034835.1. Classification (NCBI taxonomy): domain Eukaryota; kingdom Viridiplantae; phylum Streptophyta; class Magnoliopsida; order Lamiales; family Lamiaceae; genus Ballota; species Ballota nigra. Next base: position 62,943,712 of record OX344723.1, on the reverse strand, counting down.
ACTTTGAAACTGTTCTAACCGCTTTATTTAGTTGCCCAAAGGTGTAGCAGCTTCAATGGAGAAGAAAATAATTGAAATATCAATCAGCCCATTATGATTGACTTTTTTCTTTAATTATATTACTTGAAAGATTTGTAGATAGATTATTCTTTGATTCGTTGTATAGTTGACTATCCAAAAATAGTCACTTGTAACTTGTATTTATGCTTGTAAATATTATGAAATGAAATAATTCGGCCAATTACAACTAAAATAATAATTTCTTGTGGACAGGTTCTGGTGGGGAAAGCCAACATTCATTTGATTTGTCAGGATACAGGGACTCTTCCTAAAGAAGTGGGTACACTGGGTATTGGCAGCATGTGCTTTAAGAATAAGTCTCTTTTGGGAAGGTGGTGGCAGTGCTTCTGAGATGAAAAAGATTCATTATAGTGCAACGTCATAAAAAACAAACACAGTATGCGAGATAAATTGGCCTGGGATGTGGACTACCTGTTCGAACTACCTCTCAAAGTCCATGGACTTATATATTCCAAGTTTACCCAATGTTTCTTCAATCAGCAAAGGTGGTTTTAGGGAGTGGTAATAATAGGGTGAGATTTGGGAGGATGATTGGATCGGGATTGTCCTGTTGCAGGAAGACTTGCATCCTTCTCTATATCATAATTCCTCTCTTCACAACAAATCTATGATCACTTCTGTTTCATCTAATTCTGAATCATACAATTCATCTTCTATTTCTAGGAATTTTCACTTTTCTTATAATATCTAGAGATTCTGAAACACATAACTTGTGCTCCTTGCTTGGTCAATTCGATAGTGTTAGGTTGAATAATTCAGAAGATCAGGATCCTTTTCTGCAATCACTTCTGTTTCATCTTATTCTGAATCATACAATTCATCTTCTATTTCTAGGAATTTTCACTTTTCTTATAATATCTAGAGATTCTGAAACACATAACTTGTGCTCCTTGCTTGGTCAATTCGATAGTGTTAGGTTGAATAATTCAGAAGATCAGGATCCTTTTCTGCAATGCCCCCCCCCCCCCCCCCCCCTCTCTTCCCTTCACATATTTTGTGAATCAAAGTGATTAAAATGAATTAGGCTTAATTTGGAGTTTGTCACATTTAATTACTAGCCTGTTCTTTTTCAATTTGGTGGTATATGAGTAAACGAGGTCAATTTTTATGGGGGTGATTTTCCAGCTTTGTGTTGATCTATTTTGTTTGATAAAAGATATTTTGAGGATTCTCTGGAGGAAGTGGAGGTGTAGGACAGGGTTAGGGTGCTTGGTGAATTCAAAGCATAGAGATTTCAATTCAAGATTTACCTTTTGTTAGATACCATGAGTTAAGTTTAATAATTAATATGATAGTAAAAAGTGAGGGATAGATAACTCGCCCCTCTGCACTGACTAGCATTTGCAAATAAAATATATTGTTTCTTATAAAAAGAAAAACAATCATAGAGCTTACTGTAGGCAAAAATGGAAAACACCAAGAGTACAGTGAACATGCACATAGAAGGAAAGTGATGATAAATCATACCTTGTTAACAAGAGATTTCTGGCTAACACGTAGTAAAAGTGCAGTGATTAGTTCCAGCGTCATGTAGTTAACAGTTGGAAGTTTCTTGAGCGTATTTCTCATTGCATGTATGCTGGAGCGGGCATCTATGATTTCATTGTACAGCTCAAAGGTAATCAATGGCTCAGGAAGGCTTGCAATATAACATTTTATAAGAGCTGCAAGATCAACTGGGCTCGCACCTTCTGGCAGTGATGCATTTAGATCTGGAAGGAGAAAAAGGAAAAGGACAGACAATAAGCAGTTTATGCAAAACCGAGCTGATGAGTACTAATTAAGATACCTTGATTGTACAAGTTTACTAACTGCTGAAGAACTTTTTTGTCACCTTGAGCCTTGAACAATTCCTGGGAGTTCAGTCCTGATTCACAAAGGTAAAGATTGCTTTCCAGAATGAAAAAAAAAAAAAAAAAAAAATACAACTTATTCCACTTAGAAATAGTAACCTGATAATATCAGGGAATCTGCACATTTCATCAATATAGTTGGAATTGGCATACTAGACTGCTGGCGCTGGACAGAAAGCTCAATTGGGACCCCGAAAACTAATGAATACATTAAAGTTAGTATCTGTAAATAAACCAAATCCAGGCAGATGCAGACTATGAAAAGAACATACAGTCATAAAAAGTTAAGTTTTGATACATTTAGAATGTCTGGATAGTTTTGTCAACCGCAAACCACATATCTATCATTACATCACAAGAAAAATAACTGAAGCAACTTCATACATGTTTGGTCTTGGTTGACCACATATCTTATAAGTTCGAAAAACAATAGTAACTATAAGAGAAACTATTTTACTTGCTTGCACTCTAGACATTAATGAAGCTACCCACCATCAGTACTTGCAACTCCCTGCACACATTGTAAAAAAGAAATAATTTAGTGAAGCTTCCTCTTCAGTTACATTAATAAAATAAATTTAAAAAAAAAAAGATATTTACAAGCACAAGCACCTTTTGCCATCGCTCAAGGTCAGTCAGCAGATTCTTACTCTTTTCAGCTGTTTTCTTTGCCACCTGTCACCAAATTTTATTCTGATCTATTAACAAATTACTAGGTTTCTATGTCTAACCCTGAAACACATATAAAATAATGCAACATAATAATTGTGCAGCGCTTAGTTTATGAATATACATAAAAACACTTATATACAGGTCCTGTAAAGTCCCTGAGTAGTAATTTCCTAGTCAATCAATTATACCATCATCATACACGGAGGATAAGATGTACTTTTTCACATTGAAATGTCATTTCCCGAAAGAATCACAAAGTAATGATGACGTAAATGCCATTGTTCAACTGAAGAATAAGCACCCCTCACTAAGCATACTTGGAGGCAGTAACATTCGCATTCAAGAAAATAGGGCATTAGAACTTTTAAGAGAATATTGCAAGTCTTGAAGTTGAATAAAAATTTCAAAGAAAAGTCAACAAGAACTAGTCCAAAACTCACTTAACATCTAAACAGAGGTAGCCAATTGTAAAGTGGATGTGCAAAGCCCTCAGCCACCAAAATAAATAAATGCAGAAAGATGCTTGATATTTTCAGAGTGCCAGCTGCTATTATTGTTACATTTCCAGAACCCTAGGAGTACAACTATATGTCCCTTATACTTCAAATGATGATTGAACAGGGTATGTTTGTTTCGTCACTGTCGCACTCTGGACTCTGCAATCCCAAACCCGATTGTTTGGAGACTCAAAGTAAGAATTTTGAAATCCTATAAATCCAACTCTACTTTATCACCTACCAACACTCTCCTTTTTATGTTCTCAATACACACATGATAATATAGCATAATAACAATACAACATCAATCAACTTCTCCACCATCCTACCCTATTTCCCAAAACAAACATACATTTAAAGTATTCATCAGGATTTTCAATACTATGATTTCAAAGCCAGCATTTCCACCACCCAATATCCCAAAATAAACATACCTTAAAGGTCTTAGATGTGTGTGCACACACACACCAACAGTAACAAAAAGATAGAGATGATTTTACCTCAAAACAGCCAACTATAAATACCCAACTATAAGACAGAAGCAAGGATATGCTCTTTTCTCCTTAGCTTTTCTTCATACCTATTATTCTATTCCTATAGCAATTCTAACTGGATGCAGGCAAAAAAGCAGAAAAATGTACATTGGTACAAATGCAGAAGGTGAACAAAATCCTTAAAGACAGAGACTGGCAGAGAAGGGGGGGAAAAAGTGATCTTATTTGGCATTGGCAGTCTTAGCAAAGATGAGTAAGAATTAGATGGTATAAAGTACCGAGAAATTACTTTGATTGACAATATCAGTAGGGAACCACAATAAGAAACTTTCTTAAACTTAACAAAATATGGTTGAACGTTCTACAATAGATAGATTTTTGGTAGTGAAAAGGTCATTAAGGACGAGGTCATTGATAGGAGAGGATTTGTCAAACGGGGCTGTAACCTCAAACATCAAACATGTACTTCTAAAACATAACCATTACTAAGTCATGCTTTACCGTCAAAGCATAAGTTTGATAGTTGGTGAAGAGATGAACAATATTATTGCAACAATGAAATCAAGAACTTAGTAGGATAATTAGTATACAGTAATATACTAGGCAAAAATGCTTCATAATCTTGGCATGAACTATTAACATACAGAAGAAAACACATTCAACATGGTATATATGGTAATGAATGTAGCAGTAGCTTATAAAGACCAGCTGAAGGCAGTAGGAGAAAAATAAGTCTCCCTTCAACCAATCTATTAAATTGGGTCCTTTCTTTTTCCATTACCTCTTCAACTTTAATCTTTCCGACAGCCACCTTATCTTTTGTCTCCGAAAATCCTTTCCTCAAAAACATGCTAGTTGTAGCAGCAGCAGAAATAAGATGTTCCTGCATGGCATGCCTGGTTGATGGCTGCTGAAAGATAGCCCACCGACTTTTGACTGCGGACCCCACTTTTTCCGCCACATCAGCAACATTTTCCTTTGCATCCTTAGCAACCTCTCCAACAAATGTTCCAGCAGATTGTCCTGCTCCTTTGAGCTTTACCCCTATTTATCAAGGTTTGGACATATCCTATAAGTATGCGCTAAAAGAAGATACGATAAAGTTCTCGGGTATTATTCAGAGTTTACTAGGAATACCTGAGGATTGAAAGAATTCATTAGCCTTCTCTTGCCACTGAGGCGAGATATCTGAAGGCATTTGTAGTGTTCTCAAGCACCAACCCTCACCAAAAAGACAAACTTATATGCTCAATTCTGGCATATGGAAAGAAAAAAAAAAGGATAAATATAATTAATTTAGTCAAACCAGTATATACGCAAGCAAACTAATCGAAAACAAACATAACCTTTTCTTTTCTTTTTTATTTTTGGGAAAAATAAAATAATTGTTATCAATCATCTATAATTAAATCTTGAATTCAAAATTTCTCACTCGTATCTACTCTGTTTTGCGCCATTGTTAAACGATTGGCAACAGCAATAAGTAATCGCCATCAATAAAGGAAAACCTCAAAACTCCCAATCCAATAATAAAACCGAACAGCTTAATTAGACCAGGAATACCACCATGCATAGCACCAAAAAAGCTTTAATTCATCATCAAGAATATAATCCGAGGATTAACGAACTAATCAATACTTCAATCCGAAAAACCAAGGCAAGCAATAATTAGCAGCGATTCAAAGAGCATGACACAAAATAACGAAATCACAAAAGTCGTAGACCATAAAGGGGGTTGACATATTTTTTTTCATTTTTTCAACCTCGTTTTACCTAGTCCGCTTGAAATAAATAAACCAATTTCAACAATAAGCTTCCCCAAATCCCGAAGAGCAAGAAATTAGGGTTTACTAACCTTTTGCTCCACTCTAGCAAATAATCGGAGCTAGCAGAAACGATCAGAGGTGCAATAACTTTATTTTTTTTATAATAAAAGAGCAAATTAAAGAGGGAGAGAATTCCGCGGAGAAAATAAAGAAACTGCCAAAAAGAATTTTCATTTCTAGTGTCCTTATAGCCAATGGGAATACGCCACGTGGTGGTCCACAAGGAGTTCCATGGCAGGTTAGTAATACCCAGAATCTAAACGCTTGTATAACGGTCCTCCTGCCCCTTCGCGGTTTGTTTTTGGAAGTTAGATAGTGTATGAAGTCAACAAATAAATGATGAGAACTATTTATCTTATCCATTGTGCGTAAAATATTTCGTGAATGATATATATGGTAATTAATATTTTTTCTATGTTCACTCTATTTAATTTATAGTATACTTTCTTTTTTTACTCTCTTTATATTAAACTATGAAAATGTAAATTAGTAATATGAATTAAGTAAATAATAAATATGAATTGATGAATATAACCTTGACAAATATAGCAATGATCGGAAAAAAAAAAAAGAACAAACCGCAAATCCTCTTAAAAGAGGGGTTCCTTCGGAAACGTGGACCATGCGACTCTGGTATCCACTAGTGGTATGAGTTGGTGATCAAATTTAATCGGGTGGATTAATAACTGTTTTAGTTCGGTTTAAGATCACCAATCAATTTCGTGTGATTGATTACCACCGTAAATGATAAATCGAAAGCTTGGGCTACGAAATCGTAGTTACGAAAGTCGAAATCGTATTAATTTCGTATATGTGTGTGTTTAGGTGTTTAAGTGTGTGTTTTATGTGCATTTGTGAATTTGAACTTGTATTTCTCAGCTGGAGAACAACTATTTATAGAGGCTAGCAAGTAGGAGGTGTCCAAGACTCTTGGACTTCCTAGCTTGCATGCTAGACATGTGTCCTTTGACCTTCGTTTGACCTTATCTAAGCTGAATCATAGGGGGCGCTTGGTTAACAACTCTTCAATGGTAATGAGAATGAGATTGAAAATTAGTGTAATTAGCATGGTTCATGAGAACAAAATCACTACCTCTCCTCCTAAATAAGGTAATCACTACTCCATTTTGATTGCCCTATTCTCTTGCTACAATCATCCTCCTCAATCACTCCCCTATTCCTCCATCAACAGTCATTTGTTGTCCACTTCTATTCCAAAATTGGAGCATGACACTAGCAATGGAGTCACCATTGGAACACTTCTTCCCTTAACATATCATTTTTATCATGAGGACATAGATGGAAATAAATTTTCATTCCCATTACCATTGAAGAATTGCTAACCAAGCGTCCCCTTAGTTACAAAGTCTTATTTGGTCTTATCCCGGACTTCATTGTTGTTCGCTCAAGTCGGCTTACTTGTTCCTGTATGGTTTCCTCACAAAAGTTATTCGCCTTTTGTGGACATGACTTGGAAGTTGTTCGCCTGGACTTCGGGTTGGGATGAGTTGGGGAACCTTGATTCCTTGTTCGTTTTCATACGCCTTTCAGGTTGGTAAGTGCACCACTTATGATCAAAGTTGCTCGTCATCAGTGGCTTGGCAGAATGTTTGTCTGGTCTCGGGTCTTAAAATCTGTTCGTCAGCATGTTGTTCGTCACCGGAGTTGTTCGTCATTTTATACACCTCTCGGACTGATTCACACACTCCCCTTTTGTTTTCTTTGTTAATTTCTTATTAAGACTTTAATCTCTGTTCGCCCGACTCTGACGGATGTTCGCCTATCAACAGTATGGATATTATCATATATGCAAATTTAGATTGTTTCGGATACAATCACTCGTGATGACCTGTGATACACTCGAAAAGGATGGTAGTTTCTGCTCCTTGGGGGTTCCCAAATAAATGATTACTTGAATCCGTTTTTAGGTGGCAATCAGTAAATTTCACATAGTATAATCTACAATATAATAATAAAAATAATATATGTTGTAAATTAAAACAAGTGATATAATATAGGTGACAAATTGATATCAACCCAAGTCATAACACTGATCAAAAAGTTGAGCACGAATCTGAGTAACAAGAAAAATTAATTACAAACCATTCTAATAAAATATCCTTATAGCAAGAGTTGCAAATCCCAAGACGATATGAATTAGTTAGATACTCTTATAAACATGAACATAATATTAGTTAAAGAAAAATGGAACAAACACTTAAATCAGAATGATATATTTTGGATTGTTGGATAAAAAATCCCCTAAATTTATATTTATCTAAATAAGAGCCCGTAGATATAATTGTTACACAATATTCTATTTTTTTTAATAGAGAGGGTCATTTAAATTAAAGACAAATACTTGTGGGTGATTTTGAGTTTCCTTGAGCTCAATTTCGTTAAATATCATTGTTATGCATATACACACTATCACTATTATATATGTTCACTATCATTGCTATGCATATACATTATCACTGTTATAAATTCAATTTCTTTTTTTTAACAATGTTAGCTGATATGCATAGCAGTGTGATAGTGTATATATATGTAGAGATGATACTTAAAAATAGAGTTCACGTGAGCTCGGGTTCATAGGAAACCTACGCTAAAATAAAATGTTATGAAGGGATTATTTATGTTTACTGATCTATTTAAATAAAGATCCTTTAATATATGATCCGATGCATGTGAAAAGTATGAAAGTTGTGATATTGTTTCAGCTAGAAAAACATGCCTAATCCCGAGCCTTGTAAAAATTTGATATGTCCACTCACATTATGTTTCTCTTGTATTGCTGATGACGTTCCTTAACTGCTTTTCCTAGTGCACGTACTCTCCTTATCTATAAATTTAATAATGAATAGTCGAAATAATACATTTTGTTACTCGTGAATTGTTTGTTTTTATTTTGATTTCTTGTGATTTAAGAATTCATATAAATAAAACTTTCTCATGGTATAAAAAAAAATTCCCCTCCCTCCATCCCGTAACACTCTTCACATTTTTTTTATTATTTTCAAACACTTTGCACACTTTTAAAAAATAAATTTCTCCTTTAACTATATCCTCACAATATTTACATATTTAAACAAATTGTCACTGCCTTTTACACTTAATCCAACTAATTTTATTATTTTAATAATAAAAATTTATAAAATTGTCTTTCAATACTCTATTCCTTACACTTTTTTCCGTAAATAGTGTGCCCAATAAAGGGTGATAAGTTTTAACTTTTAAGAGAGAGAGGGAGTAAAACTTTCTCTTTTCGTTCAGGAGTGCTGTAAATCAAACCCACTTTCCTACTAAAGTCCAACTCACTTACTATCAAAGCCCATCAACCAAAGCCCAACTCACTTACACTTAAAGCCCACCCACTAAAAGCCCTAATCCCATTTAATATAAATTGCGCCATATCGCAAAATTTTGCCCTAATTTCCCAATTCGATCGTAAAATCTGAGAATCAAAACTCCGCCGTCGAAGATGCAGATCTTCGTCAAAACCCTCACCGGGAAGACGATCACCCTGGAGGTCGAATCGTCCGACACCATCGACAACGTGAAGGCGAAGATCCAGGATAAGGAGGGGATTCCGCCGGACCAGCAGCGCCTCATCTTTGCCGGAAAGCAGCTCGAGGACGGCCGCACTCTCGCCGACTACAACATCCAGAAGGAGTCGACTCTCCATCTCGTCCTCCGTCTCCGCGGTGGCGCGAAGAAGAGGAAGAAGAAGACCTACACGAAGCCGAAGAAGATCAAGCACAAGCATAAGAAGGTGAAGCTCGCCGTCCTTCAGTTCTACAAGGTCGACGATTCCGGTAAGGTGCAGCGGCTGAGGAAGGAGTGCCCTAACGCCGAGTGCGGCGCCGGAACTTTCATGGCGAACCACTTCGACCGCCATTACTGTGGTAAGTGTGGCTTGACCTATGTCTACAACAAAGCCGAGGCTTGAGTACTGTTTTCTGCGTTTTGAATCATAGTTTTGTTTTAATGTAATCAGATTGTGGTTTTTGACTTTATCATGTTCCTGAGAATGCTTTTTGCATAACATTGGTGGTTTTATGACTATATTCGTATTACTTAGAAGGCAAAATGGCTATGAATATTATAGTTGTGATTTTGTTTTAATTTCCCCTGTTCTTCATTATTAGTGAATATAATATCTGTAAAATAGTTTATTGATGCTTATGATTTTGTTTTCTTAACCTTCTGTTGTTTTTTTAATTAGTGTACAGAATTTCTGTAAAATGGTTGCTAGTGTTGCCCTTATTAGCCATAAGAGACTTAGAATCTGATTATCTGTGCCTAAATAATAGACCTATCAATTATTGAAAAACTTTTCTTGCTCCCTTTTTTTTTTATTCCAGTGTTCTTCCAAAAAAAAAAAGCCCTGTTTTTGGCCTAGAAAATTCATTGATGGCATTTTCCCCTGTACTTAACTACTTTATATTAGCACATAATTGGATGAAAGGTCCAACTTCTTGGACCTCAAACTTAATTTTCTTCAATCTTATCAGCCCCACGATGCAAAAAAAAAAAAAAAAAAATCTTGTCAGCCCCACAATCACGTTTCTTTGAAGAGTTACTATGTATTATCAACTCATAATAATCGTGTTCTTGGTATTGGACTTATTTGTGTCCAAATTGATATTTTTAGACTTTTTAGTAATGGAACCAATTAGCTTTGCAAGTTAAAACTTACCGTGTTTTTTTTATAAATTTTCACTATGCTCTTTTGTAGTGATATTTGTATAGTGGGGGAAAATATAGGTTCAAACCTAAGAGGGGTGTATTGGTTATAGAGTCTGTAGGATTTTTTTACACTTTTAAAGTTTGGGGGTATTCAATCTAGATTTTCAAAAGTTTTTAAAAATCCTGAGGTATTCAATACGGATTTTAAAAAGTCTTAAAAAATCTTTAGGTATTCAACAGTCTATGGATTTTAATACTCCACGAATTTTCTTAGATTTCCCTTCCAAAACATGAATAGATTTCACTCTTCAAAATCTCTTCTAATTACCAGAGATTTCTACGGATTTTGAAAAGTCTTAAAAAATCTTTAGGTATTCAACAGTCTATGGACTTTCTTTGATTATTTTCCATTGGGATGTTAACGGGGCGGGGACGGGGGGTCACCGTCCCTGCAAAATAAATGTGAAATTTTTTCCCCATCCCCGTCTCGCGGCGATTCCCCGTTCCCCGCCTACTTATTTTTTTTATCTCATTTTTAAAATATAAAAAAAATATTTAAATTAAAAACTTTAAATATAACAATTACTTTAAGTTGGTGTTAAAAAAAATTAATTTTAACAATTTGAAGAACCTCTAATTCTAATATTTTTAATTAACATATATACTAAAGTAAAAATAATATAATTTGGAACTAATAACATAACATTAAATAAAAAAATATAATTTTTAATAAATAGTTAATTGAGTAGGAAACTATGAAATATTTATTTGTAATTTACTTTAACATTAAAATTATATATAAATATATTAATTATATAAAAAATAATGCGGTTCTCCGCGGGGAACGAGACGGGGATCCCCCGGGCTGAGAATACTATCCCGGTCCCCGCCTATGGGGCAAAAAAATTCCCCGTCCTTGTTTGTTTTGGGGATTACCCGCCCCGTTGTCAAGTCTACTCTTCAAAAAATATAAATAAATTTTATTCTCCAAAATCTCTTCTAACAACCTGAGACTTCTAATGAGGGCGGGGTATAACGGTGATGGAAATGAAGATGAAATAATAATGTATTATTTTAACTAATGTATTTTTTTTAAAAATAATTTGGATATTTTTTTTTTATATACAAGTGTGTTCCATATATATTTGCATCAATGGTTCCAGCGCCGGAGTCTATGTAAATCCATGTAAATCAATAAAAAAATGTATTCCACAATTCTGTAAAGTCTATGAAAATCCAAATAAATCAATAAAAAAAGTCAGTCAAACTCTGCATGGAGTCTATAGATTTTCTAAATCCACAGACTTCTTAAAGTCCAAAAAAATCCGATAGAATCCCAATTGAATACACCCCTCTAAGTTTGCAGTTGAAATCTATATCCTAAATTAAAGTGTTAGTATCAATTAAATTGCATAACAACTTCATTCTTTACTAAAGTTCAAATTTTTAATTGACCCATTCCCTGGTTGACTTTAGTAGACATAATATAGTATGTATATAGTGAAATTGATTTATACATAAATTATTGTAGAGTATTAATTGTTTTCACTAAAGATTATTACTTGTTTTTATTTAAGAGTATTAGTTGTAGAGTCTTAGTTTGTTTTAAATAAGCTATTAATAATCTTTAATGAAAATGACTAACACCTTTCATTGAAAACAACTAATACTTTTAGTGAAAACAATTAATATCCTTCAGTGATTCATGTATGTTGATGACCTTTTCTTACTAAGAAGATTAGTGGCTGTTTTTCATCTAATGAAGATCACCAAACAAGAATCAAGATCATAGAATTTGGCTAAGTAAAGCTCAAGAAATAATTTGACAAGAGTTTGGACTTGTATTGAATTGTTCTCCTTTTTTTCATGTACAAGAAGGGAGTATTTATAGACATACAAAGTGGCCATGTGTCACCATCTTGATGGCTTAGCCATTGGATCTTTGCCAAGTGTTAGGACACTTGTACAACATCTACACTATTACTCATTGGATGGGTGCCAAGTGTTAGGACACTTGGACCATATCTAAGCTAGTGACTCTTGGAATTCCCCATGTTGTACTTGGTCTTTGGCACTTCTGAGATGCTCTCGACGGTGACCGGCTGCTCGCTTGTACGTCTCCACTAGATGTCATGGTCCTTTGTGTTCTGAACTGTTCGTTCCTCGCTTGGGATCATTTTACAGTGTTGCTCGCTACATTACGTCCCTGTTCGCCCATATTGACTTTGGCTTGAGCCGCTGGCACAGCTGTTCTTTGCAAGGTTGCTCGCCACAATTCTGCTTGCCGCATTAGTGCTTTTCTACAACGCTGTTCGCCCTACGAATCTGCTAGCTCCGCTACAAAGCTGCTAGCTTTTTCCATTCATTATCCTGTTATCAGGCTTAATGATAATCTTTCGTTAATTAAATGCAAAGTTGTTCGCCCATCAACAATTGCCCCCTAGCTTGGCCTCATGTTGAATGTGGGTTGATCAACTGAGACCAAGCTACAATTTCATCTTCGAACAATGGGCGAGCAGAAAGGGAGTATAGTTGATTATGTGGGCGAGCATCCGCGTAGGCGAGCAAACGAGCAATAGGAACTTAAGCGTGAGACCAGCAACGAGCGCCCCTTCGTGTCACGACGATTGGACTCCCAAGGCACGGAATGCGAGGCGTCGCGTCAGTCACGCGCGACTTCCAATTTGCCCATAGGGGCCTATAGTATTTCGCCAATATTGCATTTTTGCCCCATTTCATTCTTATAAATAGGCGATTTTCCATTCATTTCTCTTTCTTTCTTCTTTCGATTCTCACGCTTCCGCCATTGACAAACGTTTCGAAGCTTTCTTTCTTCGTGATTCTTATACCTGAATCTCCTCTCGTGTCATTTTGTTCTTCGTTTTCAAAGGTAATTTGTCTCGTTTTTTCTTTACATTCCGATTCCGTACAGTTTTTCTTTTTCTTCCGTATTTCCTTTAATCATCACTGTTACTCCGGCCGTGAGCCGCCATTGCGCCGCCGTCTCGTAGTGACGTTGCCGCTGTAATTTTGATTTCGGACCCATTGTACTTAAAATCCTTCTAAAATTGGTTAAACTTCCGCCTCGTTATTTTGAATGGAGTTTACCCCCTCAAATTCGCCTCAATCCGGACCTGGGCGAAACCCGGAAAAGAGACCCGTAGATTTGGATTCTCCGTGCAGATCTGTTCGCCAAGCATTGGCGAGAAACCCGCGCACGCTGTTGGTGGACGAAGACACGGACTCCGATGCGAATTCGGTTGTTCGCTCGATAGAGACGTACGCTGTTGATCGCTCAGGCGAGCAGGAAAAGATGCAACCTCTCGCTCGTGAACCCGAAACTTCTTCCAATTTGGGGGAAGACTCCGCAGAAGTGGCCGCGGAGATAGAGGGTTCTGTTGATCAAGAGGGCGACCAACGAGTTGGCGAGCAGCAATGCCCCACTCTCACTTGGGAGTTTTTAAGGGAGATCAACTTCCCCATTGCTCAAACTACACCAGAATCCCGGATCCCAGAAGGAGTTGTTCGTGACACCGAGTGGGCGGACTACTCTGCTCGCTACTCGAAGACTTTTGTCCCCACATCGAGAGTGATCATGAAGAAGCAAAGTGGGGACTTTGCAGCGAGCAGCCTTGATAGCGTGCTCTTCGAGGAAGACTTGGCGAGCATCCGTGCTACCTACAAGATCCCGTATGACATTTTTATGTATATACCGAAAGAAGGAGAAACTGCTGATCGCCCTCCTCCTGGTTGCACGGCGATCAATTTGGATGTGCTCAACACGGGTTTCCCACTCCCCGTTCATCCACTCATCGGACGATTCCTGTCCGACATGAATTTGGCGATCACCCAGATTACTCCAAACGGTTGGAGTAGTCTCCTAGCCTTCATGACACTTTTTGGTCTTGAGGGTTACAAAAACAAGATAACAACCGCAGAGATTCTCTATGCCTTGACAATTTCTGCTCAACAAGAGGATGGAGCTGGTTGGTACTATGTTAAAGCTAAAACTGGGTTGAAGCTCATCGAAGGAGTCCCCAATAAAATCAAGGGTTGGCACCGCCAATTTTTCTTCATTGGTGGTGACTGGCGAGCATCGGAGGGATTCGCTGGCGGGCAGGCGCGCATCATGTCGCCCGAGCGCTTTGGACATGCTAAACGTAGGCCTCCCTTTATCTTATTAGTTCATAAATATGACTAATTTTAATCCTTTTTGTTGTTTTGCAGGTTTGAGAAATTTGAAGTGGGGGAACCCTAATCTGAGCGACGAGTTTCTCTTCACCTTAGCCATCATCTCTCTTCGCGACGTTGCTAGTCGCGACATACACCATCTCTCGAAGGCTCATTGTCGCAAACTTGCTGGCTTGATCACGAGTCCTCACCATCTTGAAGCCCAAGCCGCCGTCCCAGAAGGTAACTTTATATTCTTGCTCGCCATACACTCTTGCTCGTCCATCATTCTTGCTCGCCTAACGTCTTTTTCTTGTCAGATCAACAAGTCACTGTTGCTATCCCGGCCGTGCCCGAATCGTACTATTTGCTCGCCGGGCGAGTTAAGCAAATGGCGGACGCTTCAAGGAGGAAGATGGATCCTCCCCTTGCCATCATGCGCCTCCGGGCAGGGGAGAACCCCACTGGTCGCCCAGTTCCCGGAGCTGGTCGTCGCAAGCCTGCGGCCAAAATCACTTCCTCTCCGCGAGATGTGAGGAAGGAGAAGGAGAGGGAACGAGAGAGGGAAAAAAGGAAAGTGCCGCGGTACGATGATGCTCGCGGCACTCGCGGTGATGATCGCGCCTCCAAGCGATCAAAGACTATGGTAGAGGCGAGCAGTGCTGCTCCCCGGTCTCCAACCTCTAAGTCCACCTCTTTGGAAGTGGTGGACGAACGGCAAGTGGTCGCCGGCCTGGTGGCGGCCAAGAAAGGGGACAATCCCAAAGATACCTCTTATCTAGGTTGGGACCCCGTCAAAATCAAGGAGTAAGTCAATTGTCTTCGCCTTGTTTGTTGTTCGCCGCTTGGCGCAATGTTGCTTGACCACTGACTTTTGTGCTTTCTGTTTCAGGTATAATCCAGCGCTTTATCCTGGCCGCGGGACTACTCTTCACTATCTTTCAGTGGTGAAGAATGCACCTCCTTCATTCTCCGACATACCTGATGCCCCCGTTCGCCGAGCAACCGAGATGGTTCCAAGGGCTTGGACAAAATCGGCGAACACCCTTGTCACTGGCCAATCTGCTAGTGATAATGTTCGTCTGATGGCCTACAATACTAGCCATCAATTGGTCCAGTCCCAAATGCTGCTCGACCAAGTCATGGAGCTCGAGCGAACAAACCGCGATTTGGGCCGTCGCGTGGAGAGGATGGACGAGGAAAGAGCCTCTGCCATCAAAGAATGCAAGGTCGAGCATGCTAAGATGCTGGCTTTGATGGAGAGGAAGATGGAGGCCTCGTTAACTGGCGAGAAGAACGCCTTGGAGAAGGCTGAGAAGATGCTGCTGGAGGTGAAGTCCTCAGACTTGAGAGCTGAGAGAGCTGAGAAGGAGCGAGCAGACTTATCCGCTCGGTTGCTCGCTGCCGAGGAGCATGTCAAGAGGCTGGAGGAAGAGCGCCAGAATCTGATCGAATACGAAGTCCATGAGCAGGAAGTGATGGATAAGACCAATTTTGGGTACATCTGTGCCTTTGCGGAATGTTTACGGTCTGTCCACTTCGCCCACGATCATAATCAAGATATTCGTGATGCGGTGAAGGCGGACTTCATTGAATACGTGAAAAATTATCCTCCTCCTCCTGGCTCAACTTTGTTCGTCTCCGATTTGGCCGACCTCGGCTTTCCTCTGGAAGTCTTCGGCGAGGAAGTCGACATTGCTGCTCCTACTTATGGCGGCCAGCCTGACCCTGCTCCAGCGACGACCAACGCGGCAGCCGCTGATGAGGTTTTTGAAGGGTTGCCTTCGCTTCCCCTGACCCCTATAGACGGGGCTGGTACAAGTGCCCAGGGCGAGCAGCCGAGCGCGCCGGCGACCAGAACTGAAGATGCTCCTCCTCCACCTCTTTCTTGAAGACTTTAGTCTTTTCTTACAATAGGATACGCAACATTTCTGTATTTCTCATTCCTATTGTAAAACTTTTTGATCTAATGATATAAGATTTTTTGTTCGTCTACAAGCTTATGCTTCTTCATTTGTCTTTACTTAACTGCTCGCCTCTTTGTTTGTCTTACTTAGTTGCTCGCCTATTGTTTTTTGCTCATGACAGTTAAGTGTTCCTTTTTTCTTAAGGTAAACACTTAAATTTTAAATTGATCATTTGGTTCTTATAGAACTTGACCTTTAGTTGTTTGGGCCATTTTGGTCGCTCGTGGACTTGGCCTTGCATTAATGTGGGCTATTGGTCCGTTATGGACTTAGCCTTATTTTTGCTTTTAATAAGCTTTTCTGTTCGTCTTATAACAGACTTGTATTTTGTCAATTTTTGGGCGAGCAACTAAGTAATTTGGACTCAAGGCTAAAAAACTAAAATTCAGCAAGACAAAAGATAAAAACAATTCTGCTCGCCTAGTAAGATAAATGCAAATCTGCTCGCTTATAAACTTGCGCAAAAATTTCAAAAATTTACAAAGGATCTATTTACAAACTTTCTAAGACTTACAGGGCTTCATTGGTAGTACTTCTTGAGTAAAGTTGTATTCCAGGAGTATTGGGACGACTTGCCTTCCATGTCTTCAAGGTCGTATGTGCCGTTGTGCCACTTATTCGTCACCTTGTATGGGCCCTCCCAAGTCGGGCCGAATACTCCTGGTGGTATTAAAACTTTTCGAAGTACCAAGTCCCCAATTTCGAATTCTATTGCCTTTACTTGAGAATTGTAGTACTTTGCTGCTCTTCTTTTGTAGATCGCATTTTTCAATTCTGCTGTTATTCTTTTTTCTTCGAGCAAGTCCAACTCTGCTGCCATTGCGGAGTTGTTTGTTTCTTCGTCGAACGCAGCTGTTCGTTTTGTTGGGACTTTTAACTCAATCGGAATTACTGCTTCTGTCCCGAATGCCATTGTGAACGGTGTTTCGCCTGTGCTTGTTCTGTGGGATACTCGGTATGCCCACAACACCTCTGGTAGCTCTTCTGACCATTTTCCCTGCTTGTCAACCAAACGAATCTTCAGTATATGCTTGATTATTTTATTCACTGCTTCCACTTGACCGTTTGATTGGGGGTGGTATGGTGTCGAGAAATGTTTCTTTATTCCCCATTTTTCGCAAAAATCTCTGATCTCTTTTCCCTCAAACTGCTTTCCGTTGTCTGTCACTATCGCCTGAGGTACCCCGAAACGACAAACAATGTTTTTCCATATAAAGTTGATCATTTTCTCCTGTGTGATCCGCCCGAGTGCTTCTGCTTCCGCCCACTTCGTGTAGTAGTCAACAGCCACCACCGCGAATCGAACATTTCCTTGTCCTGGGGGAAAAGGTCCGATGAGGTCAATTCCCCATTTTGCGAACGGCCATGGACTATTGACTGAAATCAGTTCATGTGGGGGTTTGTGAATGTTTGGGGCAAATAATTGACATCTATGACAAGTTCGGGCAATCTTGATCGCATCCTGGAGGAGAGTTGTCCAGTAATATCCTTGCCTTATTGTTTTATGTGCCAAGGCCCGTCCTTCGGCATGATTTCCGCATACACCCTCATGGATTTCTTTCAGTACTGCTTGTCCTTGCCCCCTAGCCAAACATTTCAGAAGTGGGAGCGAAATTCCTCTCTTGTACAGCTGTCCGTCCATCATGGTGTATCTTGCCGCTCTTTTAACCAACTTGTTAGCTTCGAATGGGTTGTCTGATTTTTTATCGTTTTGCAAATATTCAATGATCGGCATCCTCCAGTCGTCTTCTTCGAAATCTTCATTGATCTGATAGATCTTGTAATCTTCGGTTGATGGTTTGGACATTCTTGTTAGCGTTACTTCCGACAATTCTGCTGGTCCGGTGCTGGTTGCTAGCCTGGCTAATGCATCTGCTTGAGCATTATTGTCTCTTGGTATTTGTTCAATGTAAATTTGTTCGAACAAGGAGGCCAAGTGAGCAACAATCTTTTGATATAAAGCCATGTCTTCATCTCTTGCTTCATATTCTCCTCGGACCTGGTTGACGATCAATTGCGAATCTCCAAAGATTTGCAACCTTCGTACTCCAACTGCTAATGCTAGGCGTAACCCAACGATCACAGCCTCGTACTCTGCTTCGTTGTTCGTCGCCATAAACTCGAATCGAACAGCTGAAGTAAAAACTTGCCTATCTGGGCTTATTAAGACTATACCTGCCCCCGATGCTGCATTTGTTGATGATCCGTCAACATACATGTGCCAGGGATGGCTATGCCCTCTCGTTGGATGTTGGGGGAAAGTCAGTTCGACTATAAAGTCTGCTAAAGCTTGCCCCTTGATCGCTGTTCGAGGAACATACGAAATCCCGAACTGACTGATTTCCAAGGACCACTTTAGGAGCCGACCAGCCGCATCGGGTATGTGCAGTATTTGCTTGAGTGGGAACGTTGTCAATACTTCCACCTGGTGGTCGAAAAAATATGGACGAAGTTTCCTGACACTCATTACCAGCGCATATGCTAGCTTTTCTGTTGGTGAATATCTGAGCTCTGCATCGTGCAAGGCATGACTTACATAGTAGATGGGCAGGTGGAACTTTCCTTCTGCTCGAACGAGCACTGAACTGATTGCTACTTCTGAGGCCGCCAAGTACAAGTATAACTTTTCCCCTGGGATTGGCTTGGCAAGAATTTTTGTATCACTGAGGTACTCTTTCAGCTTCTCGAACGCTTGTTGACAGGCGTCTGTCCATTGAAATTTTCCTTTCTTAATGGCCTCGAAGAATGGCCTGCACTTATCTCCGGATCTTGAAACGAACCTGTTCAGAGCTGCTAGGCATCCGGTTAGCCGTTGGACTTCTTTAACTGATCTGGGTGGTTGCATCTCCATGATCGCTTTCACTTTTACCGGATTTGCTTCAATTCCACGCTGACTAACTAGATGTCCCAAGAATTTCCCAGAATGGACTCCGAAACTGCTTTTCTTGGGATTCAGCTTCATATTGTAGGTCCGAAGTATCTCAAATGTTTGAGCCAGGTGCTGCAAGTGATCTTCCTTTTTTGAGCTCTTGACAACAATGTCATCCACATATACTTCCATCGTCTTCCCGATGTGATCATCAAACATCTTGTTAACCAGCCTCTGATATGTAGCTCCAGCGTTGATTAGCCCGAATGGCATTCTCTTCCAGCATAGCAAGTTTTTGTTGGTGTAGAACGCTGTGTGCTCTTGATCATCGGGATGCATCGCGATTTGATGATATCCTGCGAATGCATCCATGAACGTTAGCAGCTCATGTCCGGCGGTGCTATCAACTAGCTGGTCAATGTGAGGCAATGGGAAGTTGTCTTTCGGGCAGACGGCGTTAAGATCTGTGAAATCGATGCATAGTCTCCATGCTCCCGTTGCTTTCCTGACCAAAACTGGATTTGCCACCCATTGCGGGCATAACGCTTGTTTGATTAAGTCGTTATCCAGCAGCTTTTTGACTTCCACGTCGAGCGCCTCGTATTTGTCGGGTCCAAATTTTCTCCTCTTCTGATGGACTGGCCTCTTCCCCGGGTCGATGTTGAGCCTGTGACAGGCATGTTCGGGGCTGATGCCCACCATGTCTGCATGCGACCATGCGAACACATCGAGGTTTGCTTTAAGAAACTCAATCATGTTGGTCCTGTACGGCTCTGGTAGCTCGGACCCTATGAAGAGTTCTAAGCCCTCTTGGTTCGGGTCGACTTTTACAGTTTCCAACTCTTCGACTGGGGTAGCCCTTCGTTTCTGGCCTTTCCATCTGGGGTCAATAATGGGCCCTTCTGTCTTTGGCTCATCTTCGATCTCCATCGGTTCTGCCCCCAATCGTGGCTCTATGTCCTCTGCATCAACGTTCATTGCCCTTGTTTATTCTTCCTCGTTGCTAGTAGTAGCAGCTTCTGTTCCTCCTGTTTGGGCAAGCTGTTCGTCTTCGCGTTCCTGCTCGTCCTCGTCCAACTGTGTGCCTTCGCACATCTGTTCGCCAATGCGCAGCTGTTCGTCTGCGCATAGTTGCTCGTCGCTGCGTGGCTGCTCGTCGACTTCCATTATTTCAGTATCAACGGAAGTCATGGCCTCGCTATCATCTCCGTCCTTGTCTGAGTACCTGTCCGCCATGTTGACTTGGTGATCTTGCAACTGTATTTGCAATAGACACGCACGAGCTTTCCTTTGGTCTCCTTTGACTGTACCTGCACCCTTCTTTGTTGGAAATTTTAAACAATAATAGTACGTTGAAACAGCTGCTTTAAATTCATGCAAGAAAGGACGGCCGAGGAACCCGTTATAGGTGGACTGTTGGTCTACAACCAGGAAGTCTACCATTCTATTCATTTTCCTCTCCGGGTCCTCGATTGATACAAGCTCAACTGCCAACGTAACTATTCCTAGCGGGGTGGTCACAGCATTCCCGAATCCTACAATCTTGTGATCACAGTCTTTGATGTACTCAGCGCAATCTCCTAACTGGTCCACCGTGCTCTTGAACAGGATATTCGTGTAGGAACCAGTGTCGACAAGTAGACGATGCACTTTTGTCCCCATAATATTGGCGCAAATGACCAATGAGTCGTTGTGGGGAGTAAGTATCCCGTCTAAGTCTTTCTCTGAGAAGGTCAGGTCCCCTGTTCGTTTGGTCGATGGATTTACACCCACTTCCATTACTTGATCGACTGCTCTCAGCTCTGCCTTCCTCTTTCTTTTCGACATAGGTGGCCTCCCATCAGAACAACCACCTACTGGCCCAGTGGGTTCCAGCATTAGGATTTCCGGGATATGCCTTGCTGGGGCTGCTGGGACCTTCCTTCCCCTCTTACCAACTTTGCTTGGTTGGTCATCACTATCTTCGTCATCCGAACTGGATTGCACTGGCGCCCTTGGTCTTTTACCTGGTTCCCTCTTCACGAATTCGGACAACTTTCCTTCCTCATAGAACTTCCACAATTGCTTCAATAGATCTCGGCACTCGCTCGTGAAGTGGCCGATGTTCTGATGATAAGCACAGTATTTGTTCGGGTTCAGCTTTCCTCTCTCTTGCCTTATCTTCCGCGGCTCTGACAACATTTCCCTGTCCTTAACGTTGTTGTACACAGCATCCACGGACATAGTAAGGACTTGACTCAACTTTTCTTTCAACTCAGCTCCATCATTGAATGACTTCATGTTCTTCGGAGCTTTGTAATCACTTCCTCCCGACTTCTTGTTAGACTTTTTCGGATCAGTCTTGTCTCCCATCTCTCGGTGTAGGGCCTCCTGCATTGAAACGTGAATTCCCGCTTTGTGTCTGAACTCTGTGTATGTTTTCGGGCAAGTCAGATGCATTTCCTTCCACAAATCAGTTCCTTTCTTTAAACCAGCCATCACTGCCACAATCTTCGTGTCTTCACTCACCATCTCGCCCTCCAGTAACACTTTATCAAATCTTTCCAGAAATTGCTTGTCAGACTCCTCGTCTCCCTGCCTAATATCTGCTAGACGGTGTCTGTGGGTCAAGTAAGACCCGGCAGTTGAGAAGTGGGACAGAAACTCTTTGCTTAGTTGGGCAAAGGAATTGATGGAGCCAGGCGCCAATGATGAAAACCATCTGTGCGGGCCATCTCCTAGGGTGAGTGGAAAATTTCGGCATTGTGTGGCGTCGGTTGCCCCCATCGAAATCATAAAATCCGAATATTTTGTCGCATGAATGCGGGGGTCCGACGTTCCCTCATATAAATTGATGGCTGGGAACTGTATCTTCTTCTGGATCGGTGCACTGAGGATAGACGGAGATAATGGTGAAGATGGGAGAACGGTTGATCCGACACCTCTCTGGGATTCCAACTGTTTCTGCAATTCTTCGATTGCCTTTCTCATTTCCTGCAATTCATCTGGGGGAGTTCTCCCGATGGAAGGCTGTTCATCGTGATTGGGTTCAGTGACCTCTTCACGATGCAGTCCCTTGCCAACGGGACGTTTCTCCTGAGTTGTCTTCCTAGCAGCGTTGCTAGCTCCATTCGGCCCTAGTCGGCCAAAAGCTGACCTCCGGATTCGGTCATGCACTGATGGGCGAGCAGGATGGTGTGATCGCTCCTCATGCCTTCGTGATGGTTCCCTCCTATTTACATTCCTTGCTCCTAATCTCTCCAGAGCACTTGTTCGGGAAGTACTTTTGCTTGACTCATCTGCTCGACTTGGTGATGATTCTCCTCTGCTTCCTAGACGTTCGCTCAATGGAGCTTTTCCTTTATTTCTACGAACTTCCTCGCTGTCGGCCTCGTCCCGACGTGCATCTTCTCTCATTTTACTCCTTTGTTCGCCAGTACGCTCCTGCTCGCCTGTTCGTCTGGTCGTCACAGGTGCTCTTGACGGTCCTGCTATATGCCGATTTTGCAAGGATTGAAGAATAACAATGGTTTTTGCTAGCTCTTCGGGATTTTGAGCAAGAGCTTCAACTTCTGGTGGAATCGTGTCAATAGTGACTTGTATATTCCTCTGCGAAGTTGCTCTCACTGTCCGTGCATGTCCTTCGGTGGAAGAAACCCTAGTTCTTGGTCTACGACTTGGAGATATACTTGAATGTCGTTCTTCTTGCGATCTAACCATCTTGGCTATCGAAATGTGGGTAAATAAGCAAATGGATGAAGTAATCTTGTACTTACAGACACCTTTTCCAAGGATTACTAGCCTTGTGTGTGATTGTAAAGGTTTGAAAACCCTAGTTCATGCACACATGCATTGAAATCCTTAAAGTGTTGTAAATCTTTGTCCTAAGAATATGCACTTTTGTATTCCGGCAGCTGCTTCCCGGATTCCGGCGAGATTTTGCAGATTCCGATGGGTGTCTTCAACCTTTCTTCGAATTTTTCTACAACCGGAGGTTCGAACCACCCTCCTTCTAGCGCCAATTGTTGATGACCTTTTCTTACTAAGAAGATTAGTGGCTGTTTTTCATCTAATGAAGATCACCAAACAAGAATCAAGATCATAGAATTTGGCTAAGTAAAGCTCAAGAAATAATTTGACAAGAGTTTGGACTTGTATTGAATTGTTCTCCTTTTTTTCATGTACAAGAAGGGAGTATTTATAGACATACAAAGTGGCCATGTGTCACCATCTTGATGGCTTAGCCATTGGATCTTTGCCAAGTGTTAGGACACTTGTACAACATCTACACTATTACTCATTGGATGGGTGCCAAGTGTTAGGACACTTGGACCATATCTAAGCTAGTGACTCTTGGAATTCCCCATGTTGTACTTGGTCTTTGGCACTTCTGAGATGCTCTCGACGGTGACCGGCTGCTCGCTTGTACGTCTCCACTAGATGTCATGGTCCTTTGTGTTCTGAACTGTTCGTTCCTCGCTTGGGATCATTTTACAGTGTTGCTCGCTACATTACGTCCCTGTTCGCCCATATTGACTTTGGCTTGAGCCGCTGGCACAGCTGTTCTTTGCAAGGTTGCTCGCCACAATTCTGCTTGCCGCATTAGTGCTTTTCTACAACGCTGTTCGCCCTACGAATCTGCTAGCTCCGCTACAAAGCTGCTAGCTTTTTCCATTCATTATCCTGTTATTAGGCTTAATGATAATCTTTCGTTAATTAAATGCAAAGTTGTTCGCCCATCAACAATGTATAAACTATTTTCACTCTATACTTAGTCAAAACATAAATTGCATGGAGTATCAAACCTTGCTCTTAAAATATCAACTTCTTGTTACTCATATATATATATATATAGCTTTATGCAGCAAAATAACAACTTAAATTTTAGATTTTAAAATCAAAATTGTCCCATAACTTTTTTACTTTCTTGAAAAGATTCCATAACTTTTCAATGGAATAAATTAGTCCCATAGTTATTTGAATTGCTTGATTCAGTTTCAAGTAGCCAAATATTAACAAAAAACGACGTCGTTTCACCCTCATGCGGTTTTTTTAGGCTTTTCAGCCGAGTATGTGAATAAGATCTATTTTTGACATTAAATTATGTTTTAGATGATAATATTTTTTATAGTCACTTCATTTTAATGTCACGTGAACTTTACACACATTACACTTGATCGAGAAGCCTAAAAAACCAACTCACATGACCTGCATCTGCATGAGGGTGAAATGATGTTGGTTTTGTCAATTTTTGGCTACTTGGTTTTGAAATCGAGCAATTGAAATGATTACGGGACCAATTCATTCCATGAAAAGTAGCGAGACCTTTTAAAAAAAGTGAAAAAGTTATGTAATTTTTTTTTTGCTTTAAACTCCAAATTTCATGTAAATATTAACTTAAATTTGTGCACACATCCTAATTTAGAAAAAATATGTGAAAATGATAAATGTACAACAAGTACATATGTATAAACTGTTTAAAATTTCCCTTTATTCAAGAACGGGATAGAAACATTTTTAGTCCCATAATTTTTCATCTTTTTTTAAATGGTTCCAAAAAAGATAAATGTACAAATTTAGTCTCATGTTTTCGCAAATTGTACAATTTACGTCCCAAATTCGCCGGAAGCCAATAAACGCCATCATTTTTTTGACATGTGTCGTGCACGTGAGTGTTCAACTTAAAAAAAACATGGTGACTAGGTTATTAATAAATAGTTTTAATGTTTTGTAAGAGTGGATTTGTGAAGGATTTTAATGTTTAGGTTGAAAATTTGGGAAATGATTTCTAGGGCTGTTCAGGTTTAATTTACATTTTTAAAACGAATGTACGTCGAAAATCTACAAATTAAACGTGCATATGCTGGGCGCATGTCTAAAAACGATGTTATTTTGTCAATCCGGTGAATTTGGAATGTGAATTATACAATTCATAAAAAATTGGGACTAGATTCATGCATTTATCTCTTTTGAGACCATTTCGAAAAAAGTGAAAAATTATGGGACTAAAAATATTTCTATCCAGTTCAAGAACATTAAAAATTCTATGGTCATCTATCTATTTTTTTCCCTACAATAGTCTTCCAAAACCAATGCTCTCTCCATATCATATCCATTCGTTCAATCGGAACATTCTTCGTCTCCGGAAGTAAAAAGTAGACGAAAACGGTCATCACTGCAACCCATCCTCCAAAGAACAAAAAGATCCCTGCTTTGAAATGACAGAGCATTGACAGAAACGTCTGCCCCACTACAAAGGTGCACAAAAAATTCGTCGCCACTGTTATACTCTGCCCGGACGACCGTATTTCCATCGGAAATATCTCGCTAGGAATTAGCCACCCGAGTGGGCCCCACGAAAACCCGAATCCAGCAATGTAAATGCAGATCATCACCAACAGTACATAAGCGTACAGTTTCTCTAGTCCCCCATGATCACCTAGTTTAGCGGCCATGATTGCTCCGATTGTGATTTGAGAGATGAACATGATTGCGCCACCTGTCAGGAAAATAATCCTTCTTCCAACTCTATCAACTACCAAGATTGCTACAAATGTCGTCATTGATCCCACAATACTTGTCAAAAGAGTCGACAGCAGAGATGCGCCTTCTGCTAAGCCTAATGTTCGGAAAAGTATAGTAGAGTAGAAACCGATAACATTGATCCCTAATAAAATAAAAAAATACACTCATCAATGTCAAAAATTCCAATAATAAAGAATGACATGACTAATATAAATAATAAAAAGTTAAAGATCTAATGTTCAATTAATAAAAATATATAAAGATAAATAAAAATTTATATATGAAGATTAATTATGTTATTTGAGTCCCAGTGCTGTGAAATTTGTTTATATTATCAGCATCCACTACAACCATCACATGCATCCACTAATACTATAACATTTGATACTGTAATATTAATTTATAAGTATAATTATACTAGTGAATGTATGTAATGATATCAAAATATACATGTAATGATATTAATCCCATACAATAAACATGTTTCATAGGAGAGTTTGTGTTGTTATTTTAATTAATAATTGAACCTGAAAATCTAAAAATGCAGATGTATAAAAAAAAAAAATTGAATTTCTTACGAAATTAACCGAACCAAATTAACTTAGGAGGCGCTTGTTTAGAATTCTTTGATATGAATGAAAATAAAAGTTTATTTTCCCTCCCCACCCTTAAATATGTTTGATAAATGGTTGTCCTCGTGGTGGTTACACTACTTGTGTTGTGCTCTAATTTTGGAAATGGATAAAAGTAGAGGTTGTTGGTTGTGTCATAGGCAGGATGATTATAAGAAAATAAAAAGATGATTAAATGTGACAGTGATTACCTTATTTAGGAGAGAAAATAATATTGTGGATCATCTTTTGTTCTCATTAATCACTACCATTATCCTATATTTATCCTCATTCTCATTACCATTCAAGAGTTTCCCAACCAAGCGCCACCTTAATTCAGTGCCAAAATCCGATTTTTTGCTCACCTGTCATTATCTGAAATAAGGGCATTGCAATCGCCATGACTAATTGGGGCCGGAAGTTTGGTGTTAGGATGTTACGGTACGGGTTTTTCATAGCTTTTGAAATTTGACTGGCTGCAATTATATCATCAAGTTCAATTTGGACGTCATCAGTGCCCCTGATTTTTTGCAGGGTTTTTCGAGCTTGGTCGAGGTTGTCGGAGCGTTGAACGATGCTGTTGGGCGTTTCGGGGAGAAAGAGTGCGCCTAGAGTTAGGATTAGTGCAGGAATTGCAACCACGGATAGTGAGATTCTCCATCCCCATCCTCCTTTGATCTTTTGGGTGCCGTAATTGACGAGGTTTGCTGTTAGAAAACCGATGCCTATATTCATCTGAAAACCGTTGCTGATTGCTCCTCTGTGTTTTGGTAGTGACATTTCTGAGAGGTATAAGGGAACTGCCTGTAAATTGTAAAAACAAGGGAGAAATTGTCACTTCATATATATTAAACTGGGGAAAATGCACATTTGAATCAGTTTCTTTAGTGGGGGATGGGTTCTAATTTGTTTGATTTGGATCTCTAAGATGATGTTTTCTTTGTGTTTTAAGTACATTAAAAAAATCGAATTTTGAAACTAGTGATTATAAATTTTGAATTTTTTTTTGGATTATGAATCGGGTAGAATTTAACTTTACAGTATTAAATAAATGATGTTCTGTTAGTTATTTGTAGAATTGTAGAATTAGGATTTCAAAATTTTGATTTTAAAACTCAAACTAGAATGAATTTTAAAATAGAAAATTTAATTATGAGTTTTTTAAACCAAAAAGAATATATTCTATTTTTCTTTTTTGACATTAAAAATGAGTCTTTCCAAAATTTTCCTTATAAGTAAAAAAAAAAAAAAATTGTATGCGTCACCAATTGTAGAAGTATTTGATAATACAAAATTGACCAACAAAGAGTTGTATTATAAAGGGTTAATTCCATATAAATTCACGACATTTATACTTAGTATCAATTTAATCACGAACTTTTAGATTTTTGTAAAAAAATCCAACCTTTGATATTTGTTGCAATTTGATACATGTTTTTTTTTCCGGCCGACAACCGATGATGTGGCTTGCCGGAGCGTGTGTCATCTTGCCACGTAGGATTATACATGTTTATTTTATTTATTTTTTAAATTCACATCACAAGTAACACTTACAATTTAAATAATACCTTTCTACTTAAAATTTAAATAGCAACCAAATAAATTAAATAATAGGGTTTGTACCCCAAATATTGCACTCTATACCATATTTTATTTTTGTCTGTACCACTGTATATTTAGTATGTAGCACAATTAAATCACATCGTATCACACTTTGCTTAAGCCCGTACCACCATTATTGTACCACACTTTATTAATTTCATATCACAATTCATTTAAGTATGTACCACAATTAATACATCTCTTAGTCTTATACAACACATGTATATTCACATTATTTCACATTATATTAAGTTTGTAGAACAATATATTTAAGTTTGTACCACAATTTATTCACATCATACCACCACATATTTAATTTTTATCACAATTAATTCATCCACGTACCACATATTATTTTATCTCATACCACCATTAATATACCGCATACTGATTTACACAGTACCATGTTTTATTATGTCCGTTCCACTATTAATTCACCCCGTATAACAACTGTACCATACTTTATTAAGTATGTATCACCATAAATTCACCTCGTACCTCACTTTATTATGCACGTACCACCATATTTTAAATTTGTACCACCATTTTAAAGACCATATAATTTTAGTGGTTAGTCTCATACAACAATTTGGATGACGCGTATTCATAATCTTTAACCCCGTACCACCATGTTAAACCCTTTATTATAAAATATGTACTAACATATATTCTAAATCATAAAATTATTTAAAAAAATATAAATAGAGATGAAGATATCTTATGGTGAAGAGGGAGAAAATAGGACAAAGAACGGTTGACAACAACATATATATGAGAAATTAGAAAAGGGAGGGGAGAGATTAGGGAAGTGAGAAAAAAAAAAAGAGGAATAAAAAATAAACGCAAAAAAAAAAAAAAAAAAGATGAAGGAAAAGAAAAAATAGGCATAGGAAAAAAAGAGTAAACAAGAATCCTAATCAAAATTAAAAAAGAGAGATAAAGGTAAAAATGGTAAACATTATATTCTCTTGGCTAAGAAATAATAAAATAATTATTGACAAAATAGAATTTTTACAATTAGAATTAACTAAATATAGAAGGTTTCCTCAATGTAATACTTCATATATTAAAAAATATTTTTGGATTCATCATAAAATTTCCATAGTCTGGTTCACAGATTTTGTCGACAGAAAAAAATATGCTGCATATGTAGTCAAAGTAGAAAAAATGTAATATTCCAATTGCACTATTCAATTCTTTTCAAATATTTTTAAATTACATATCAATTCACTAGTAGTTACATAAAAAAGATATATTCATTTTATTTTATTGACATAAATTGAATGATAGGTTATTCTCTAAAAAATATTTTGTCCTTTTAAAAACAAAAATCAAACGAAAAGCAAATAGCGGAGGGGTAATAAAAGCACATGAACAAAATTCAACTAAATAATCTTAGTAGGCCGGCCTTATCCTTACGTTACTAATACGACTCGATGAAAGAAATTTAACGCACGTAGTCAAATTTGTTTCTTCCTACAATTAGACTATTCTTTTGTCTTTAACAAATCAATCAATATCAATGTTCCAAAAAAACATATCAATCAATATCTTTCGGAGAAAAAAAATCAACAATAAAGGCAAAATATGTCCGTATCCCCGTGAACTACCGTAAAATTATCATATTTTAATAAAAATATTACAAAATTTTGAAAGTAAAGTGAACCAATTTTCAATTTTTTATTTTAAAATTATATACTTTGTAATTTTTGTTTTTTTAATATACTCCCTCCTCCCATATTTTTCTGCACATTAAACTGTACACATTTAAAAAAAAATCTATTTTTTTAAGTAAAATAGTAATATAGAGATACACATGTGTATATTTTTTTGAGTGTACACACAAATTAATATTTTCTTTTTTTAAGTATACAAATAATGACCAATGAAAAACACAAGTATGCAAATAATTACGGAACAAGGGAGTATAATTTATCTTAAAATTGATATTGTTATACTAAAAATTGATACCAAAATCAAACAAGACTTTCTATTTCTTCCGCCCCTTTTTAACTATCTCATTTTATCTAAAGTAGTGTTTCATTTTTACTTTCTTTTTTCAATAATACCCTTAATAAATTGTAAATGAGGTCTTCATTTAAGAAAGACAATTAAGGTTACCTGATTAGTGAAACCGACACCGATTCCAAGAAGAACTCTCCCAAAAATTAGCATATATATATTGAGAGCAGCGCCGTTAAGTGCAGCTCCGACCAAAAACGAAACTCCTCCGATGAGTAGCGATATTCTCCGACCAAATGACTGCGTAACTTTTGAAGCTACAAAGGAAGCAATGAGACCAGCTAAGTAGAGTGATGATGTGAATAGAGTCAACATTTGACTATCGAATTTGCAATAGTTGCTAATTTTGGTGTCCTCTTTCATTCTCCTGTATATTTTTGAGAAAAACTTCTCCAGAAACGGATCCATAGAGGTCACCCCACCTATCAAAAAATTAACGAGTAAGCATCTTGAAAATCAGTTTTATTATACAGTTCAAAACTGCGTTGTAATTAATATTTGGCAAATATCAAATTCTGTTAGGGTGTGCTTTCAAAAGATAAAAAGTGATTATAATTCCATTGAATTGTAAAAGCTTTGAATGCTTCAACTTTAATTAATCACCTAAGATCTATAATTTAAAAGTTGCGAGGGTATGCTTCTACTTGATTCTAATTAATTTTTCACTAATATCTTACTCTATTAATTTTTTTTTCTAATATTCAACATCTACTTCAAATTATAAACTTTGCAAACACTATTCACTTTTACTATCAAACAATTTTTCTCGCAATCACTAAATTAAATCACTTATAAAAAACATAATTTTTTTTTTTTGCAAACACACGTTTAGTCTTAATCTTGCTCCCACATCAACTAATTCCTTGTCTAATTATATTCTATTTTTTAGTGTATATTTTATTAAGAAAATAACAAGCTTATATAATTAAGATTTTAGCAAAAGTGGATATATATATATGTGTGTGTTTATTTACATGCAAGAGTAGGGAATTAAGAGTAACCTGAAACTCCGATATCATAGCCAAAAATGAATGCTCCCATGGCGGCAACGAGGCAAGAGCAGACCAAATATGATGTGATTTTACCATTATAGTCACGACGCTCTTCACTTGTGATCGCAAACCCCACAGCCATGGCGTTATATTAATAAAGAGCTAATTAATTGCTAAGATAGTTATAAAGAGATTCTTTATAACTATCTTATCATGAGCTAATCAATTGCTAGCTTGTGTATATACTATGACATGAGATTTACACAGTGCCTTTTTCGGAAGACAAGGGACGAAGGAATGGTAGTTGTACCAATCTTTCCTACCTAACCCCATTTATGATTTATGACGTGAAAAGGAATGAATTTGGATCGGTATGGTACAAATACCATTTAATGCGCTCCTATGAATTTGCACCCCTTTTTGGCCAGCGGCAAATAAAATCACAAGTTTTTCTGAATTTGAAATTTAATTTAAATTTTTGAACCTTTGTATTACAATTTGTACCAACAAATAAATTTTAAAAGATTTGAAAATGATGTTTCACCTACATCATAATAAATAAATAAATTTTTGGATACGCTATTAAAAATTGCAGAACTTGAGAGCAGAGATACGGAATTGGGTCAGACAGGCAAGGAGAAAATTAAGAGGGTTTTTTAATGAAGATTTTGTCCTACAACATTAGGGGCTTGGGGAGTAGAGTGAAGAAAAAAGAAGTACAGGAGTTAATTAGAGTGAATAGAGTAGATTTTTGTTGTATCCAGGAGACAAAACTAGAAATATTGAACGATTTTGATTGTAAAAGCATTTGGGGCACAGGGAATTTTGGATGGGCGGCTCAACCTTCAGTGGGAAGATCTGGCGGCATTGTCTCCTTTTGGAACACAGAGGTATTCACTTGTTTAAGTTCTTGGCATATGGATGGGGCTCTCATTGTAAATGGGCTTTGGGGACCTGATAATTTTCATTGATGTATTTTGAATGTGTATGCCTCTTGTTTCTTGCCTGAAAAAATGGATTTATGGGAGAGAATAATTTCGGTCATTAGGCAGAATTTGGCATCTCGGATATGTGTTGTTGGTGATTTTAATTCTATACGTTCATTTTCTGAAAGAGAGGGCAGAGGAGTGATGTCGGGTGCAAGAGATATTGCTGTCTTTGATGAATTTATTCGTGAAAGTAGTCTGGTGGATTTACCACTTCATGGGCGAAGCTTTACTTGGTATCGTCCTGATGGATCGTGCAAGAGCAGAATAGATAGGGTATTGGTGAATAATTGTTGGCTATCAACGTGGCCTAACTCTCACCAAAAAGGGTTAAGGAGGTCTTTATCGGACCACTGCCCTATCATGCTTGAAATAAAAGTGAAAGATTGGGGTCCAAAACCATTTAGAAGCATTGATGCTTGGCTCTCACACCCGGATTTCCGAGATTTTGTGAGGAATAAATGGCAGGGGTATGAGATTGAAGGCTGGGGAGGTTTCGTAATTAAGGAGAAGTTGAAGCTGCTTAAGATGGATGTTAAAGAGTGGAATAGACAGATTTTTGGCAGACTAGAAACAAAAATTGAGGAACACAGAGAAGAAATACACAAACTGGACATTCTAGATGAAGTGTTTGGCCTCGAAGATCAAGAGATTATTCAACGCAAGGAGAAATCAGCGCTGTTATTGAGAGATCTAAAATGGCGAGACAATCTTATTGTTCAGAAATCCCGAAGCAAATGGATTAGAGAAGGAGATGTGAACACGAGTTACTTTCACAAAGCTATTAATAAGAGGAGGAAAAACAATGAAATTTTGGGCATTGAGATCAATGGCTTGTGGTGCGAGGAGGTCAAAGACGTGAAGAACGGAATTTCAGATTTTTTCAAGGCTCACTTCCAGAAACAAGACTGGAGAAGACCCATGTTAGTGCAACATTTCACATTTAGAAAAGTGTCTGATGCGGACAATGAATTGTTGATTTTACCTTTTACGGAGGAGGAGATAAGGGAGGCTCTTTGGTCATGTGACAGCTCTAAAAGTCCAGGACCTGACGGATTTAACTTTAAATTCTTGAAAGAGTTTTGGCAACTTATGAAATCAGATTTTTTGAAAGTGTTCGAAGATTTTCAGCAGCACGGGAGGCTTGTTAAGGGTCTCAACCCGTCCTTCATTGCTCTGATCCCGAAGAAGAAGGGGCAACTGGGATGAATGATTACAGACCTATTTCACTTATAGGTGGGGTGTACAAAGTAATCTCCAAAGTTTTGGCGAGACGACTCTGCAAAGTCTTGGATTCGATCATCTCGGAGAATCAATGTGCGTTCATTGGAAACAGGCAAATCTTGGACAGTATAGTGATCCTCAATGAAGCTATTGATGAAGCGAGATCAAGAAGATTAGAGAGGATGTTCTTTAAGATTGATTTCGCTAAGGCTTATGACTCAGTGGATTGGGGCTTTTTGGATATGATCATGGAGCGCTTCAATTTTAACCCGGTGTGGCGAAAGTGGGTCATGGAGTGTGTTTCAACGGCTACAGCATCAGTACTGGTGAATGGGAGTCCATCAGGGGTTTTCAAGTTAGAACGTGGGCTGAGGCAGGGAGATCCTCTATCACCTTTCTTGTTTCTGATCGTGGCCGAAGCTCTCAGTATAATGATGACAAAGGCTTCCGAGGATGGACTGTTTAAAGGAGCACTTATTGGCCAAAAAAGAGTGAGTGTCTCTCACTTGCAGTTTGCAGATGACACCATTATTATGGGTGATGCTTCTATGGAAAATGTCTGGACCCTGAAACGAATTTTAAGGAACCTGGAGCTTGTATCCGGACTAAAGGTGAATTTCGATAAATGTTGTGTTTACGGAGTTAATGTTGATAGTACGAGGCTTGGAGCTGCTGCTGAAATCTTAGGGTGTAACACGGGCTTATTTCCGGTCACTTATCTCGGAATTAAAGTTGGCATGAACCAAAGCAGAGTTGAGGAATGGTCAGTGGTAGTACAAAAAGTCAGAAATCGTATAAGGAGATGGAAGGACAGTAAGATATCCCTGGGAGGCAGAATTACTCTCTTGAACTCGGTTTTATCCTCTCTACCTCTATACTACCTTTCTTTATACAAAATTCCCAAATCAGTGGCAAGGGAGATTGTGAGTTTGCAACGTAATTTTTTTTGGGGGGGTGGGGAGAGTAGAGATAAGGTAGCTTGGATTGAGTGGAAATCTATCTGCAAATCAAAAAATCTTGGGGGTCTTGGGGTTAGGGATTTGGAGGTGTTCAACAAAGTTTTGTTGAGTAAATGGGCGTGGAGGTTTTTGGTTGAAAAAAATCACTTGTGGGCAAGGGTAGTGGAGTCTAGGTATAGCTTGGGGAGGGATGTGGGGTCAGTGTTCATAGCGAGAGGTGGGAGTTATAGATGGTCTAGTTGGTGGAGAGATGTGGTTAAGGTCTCTTTTGGGGAGGAAGGTGGGTGGTTTAGCAGTAAGTTGGAGAGAGTTATTGGGAACGGGCTGGGAACGGGTTTTTGGGATGAAGTTTGGGCGGGGGAAGAGAGTCTTAAGCTGAAATTTCCTCGCTTATTTCAGCTTAGTTTAGATGTCGAGAAGCGGGTTGGGGAAATGGGCGTGTGGGAGGAAAATGGGTGGTCTTGGAGGTTGAGTTGGAGAAGAGAGCTTCGTGACCGGGATACGGAGTCTTATAATGCTTTGGTTTCTTTGATTAACAGGTTCTCATTGAGACAGGAAGTTGAAGATTCGTGGAGATGGACTGGGTCTTCAAAGGACGTATTCTGCACGAAAGAAGCTTATGATTTATTGTTCAACCAACATCAAGGCGCGATGGCTAACCCCGAGAAGGAGCATGGATTCAAATTAATTTGGAAAAGCTTGGCTCCCCTGAAGGTGATTGGTCACGCTTGGAGATTGCTATGGGATAGACTGCCCACAAAATCAAACTTGCTAAGGCGAAATATTCTTGAAGCAAACATGGATCCAAGGTGCTCTTTTTGCGGGAATCACGAGGAAACAGCGAAACATTTGTTCTTCGAATGTCATGCCTCTTACAAGGTATGGATGGATTGTTCAAAGTGGTTTGGTATTTCCACGGTGCTACACTCTCATTCTTTCTCAAGTATTATCGCTCAAAGTCGTACTTTGAGGGGTAAGATCGGGAGGAAAGTGGCTATCACTGTATGGCTTTGTGTAACGTGGAGACTTTGGAAAGCTAGGAACGAGGCGATCTTTAATGGAATAGTTTTTGCAGTAGATAAAGTGGTGGAAGATATTAAGCTTAGACTTTGGAATTGGTTGTTTGTGAAAGATTTAGGTTGTAGTAATTACTCTTTTAATGATTGGGTGACTAATCCACGTATGGTGCTTGATTGTTAGTTGTGAACTGTTGTAATTGGGTCGGGTATACCTTATACCTGTTGAGGAATGGAATTTCATTTTACTGATCAAAAAAAAAAAAAATACAAAAGGAACATGCATTCTTAAAAAAGGGTAGAAATGATAACAAATTATATCAGCATTCCGGTATATTTAGGTCATTATATTTTAATTTTTCATATTAAAGTTGAACTTAAACATTTGAAATTAAATTAAAAATTACATGTGCGTCTCACGTGATAACAAGATGTCAGGTTTTTTTTTTTTTTTGGTTATGTTTGCTTTAAATTGTTATTAGAGTGCTCCTTGCATATGGTGTTCTTGAAAGAAAAATGAAAAAGAAAAAATACATATGTGCTTTAGATATACCGTGCAACTAATGACCATGATCACTTTTTAATAAAACAATTACTATATTTTAGTTAAATAATCAATATTCATTTCGTCCCAATTTTATTTGTACGTTTGACTGTGCGCGGAGTTTAATGCGAGAGTTGAATTCTAGTATTTAAATGAATAAAGTAATATTGAAAATGATGAATGATGAATAACATAATATTTAAATGAATAAAATAGTATCGAAAATGATGAATGATGAATAAAATAGTATTGAAAATGATAAATAGTAAATAAAGTAGTATTTAAAAGAATAAATGTAAATTACTTTATTTCAATTTTAGAAATGAAAAAACAAAATTAAAACATACTTTTTTGACAAATGAGCAATTAATAACATTTACAAAGGTACAAACGGTCGTACCCACAAAATTTGTTAAAAAAAAAAAAATGGCCCCTCTCTCTATATGCATCGCTATCAACTTACTATCAACAGTATATGTAGAGTCTGCCCTATAATTCGAAGGGTCGAGTGCGAAAAAAATATTATATAAAAAAAAGAAAACTAATAGGATATCCAATCAATTTAAATTTAGCAAATAAAACTGGATATATAATTATAAAAAATATAATATTCTAATTTAATTATTTTTACACTCGTTAATAAAATGTTATACAACAAATAGTTTAATATCTTAACAATAACAAACTAAAACGCTACTTGCTATGACAAATCGATCTTGCAGTTTTATCTGTAAAGTTTCTCATATATAATTAAGTTTTTTAAAGAAATTTATTCTGAGTTGAAATCAAAGAAAATGTATTCAATTTTATATAGATAACAATTTCTATAAACTCTCTCGTATAACCGGTTTACGCTAGAAGAATTTAATTTTAAAGTGAGTTAATAAGTAATTATGCAAATGAATAAATATACATTTAATTTAAATCAATGTCACAAGACCTTTTTTTTTAAAGGGACCAGAAGACTATTTCATTACATCAACTTTTTTTTTTTGTTAGCCATGACATAATTAAGTGATAAGACAAGTCAAACATGACTATAGGAGTCCAGACTCCAGCATAACCACATAACCACAAGCAAGTATTGATCAAATTGATTGTTGTTCGTGTATCAGTGCCCACACACATTTTAGCCGTCAACTTTGAAACAATTAAAGAATATATAATCTTCTTGATGCTTTTCGTTTTCATCCATTTTGGATAGTTACTGATGGAGTGCTGCTATATGCACACTTATTGGATACATCGGTGTCCATTGGTGTCCAATCAGTGTGCCACTTTAATTTTTTTTTTAATTTGAATTTAATTATTAATGCACACTGATTGGACACATCGGTGTCCAATCAGTGTGCTACTTTAATTTTTTTTTAAAATTAGACTTTAATTATTTAATCAATTAATCTTAATAATTATTTGAAAAGTCATATTTATTTTTTATACAATATTTGAAAAGTGATTTTTAAGTGACCAAATTAATTAGTGCGTTCAAATATCTGCTAAATTGCATCAAATATTTAGAAAATCATATTTATTTTTTACATTAACTTTAACTGTACTCTAATTATTTATTTACACTAATTATTTTATAAAAAATATTAGTAAAATGTTTAGGGTGATGATGAGTAAAATATTAGTAAAATAATTACCTACAAGTGATTTGTCTACAAAAATTTCTAATTGTATAGACATCTTCCTTCCCACCTACAAAATAATTTTCCTACGAAAATTTCTAGGCAAATTGTGTTGAATGTAAAATTTTGTTTGGTTTAGAGTTACAATTTAAAAATCATATAGATCTATACAATTATCTACATAACGATCATGCACAACGACGTAAAGATAAACGTGAAGTTGACAAAAAGGCAAAAAATGATGCCAAAAAAATCCTTTTTTTTAATTTTTTATGAAAAATATGTAATGTGTGTATTTTTTTTTCCTGTAATGATTGTATTTTTTTCTTGTAATGAGTGTATTTTTATTAGAATTGTGTATATTTGTTCTTCCTCACAATTAATATTTTTGAATTAAGTAGCTAATATTTTTTTAATATTAAAAATAGTTTTTTTTTTAAATAATAGTTACTCTAAACAATTAATACTTTTGAATGAAACAACTAATATTTTTTGTAAAATAATTAGAGTAAATAAATAAAGATAAATAACATCATCCCATCACCATGCACCCTAAACATTGTACTAATATTTTTTGTAAAATAATTAAAATAAATAAATAATTAAAGTAAATAAAATAACTAAATAATTAATAATTTTAATAATCATCATCTAATCATTACCTAATCATCATCATCAAATGCATTATGCACATTGATGGGACAATTGTCCCATCAATGTGCATATAACATTTGTGTTACTGATGCTATAGACATTAGACATATATATCCTCCCTCCAATCCAATATTATCTGCACACTTAAAACGGTACACATTTAAAGAAAAATTTACTTTTTATTAAAGTAATAATATATAAATAAATATGTGTATATTATTGTGAGTGTACACGCAAATTAATCTTTTTTAGAGTGTACAAATAATTTTAGAATGGACAAAAAAAAAAAGTGTCCAAACAATCATGAGATGGAGGAAGTATGTGATTCTTTATTCGGAAAATTGGGAAAAAGATTTTGAAAATGTCACCAGATTGGAGTTCTCCATCAGCAATTCTTCATCCACGTGATCGAGGAATCGTATAATTTATTTGTGAATCTCCCATCTCTTCCACAACACTCTTATTTCAAGTTCTTGATTTTTTAAGAATTTAAATTATTTATGGTATAATATTAAATTTATTTTGTAATCCTTCTTAATTTTTCTAATTTAACTTATGTCATCCAATGTAGATTATTATACTTCACATAAATTAAGTTAATATTTCGGTTAAATTTATATTATCCAATTACTTTTTTTTTATTGTTTATATTATGTTTATTGAGATGCTTCATGAATATAATTTTAATTTACTCTTAATAGCTCAAAATAATGAGGTTGAAATAATTTTAAACATCAGTACATCAAATATTTTATGCATTATATATATATATATATATATATATATATATATATATATATATATATATATATATATATATATATTAATTGTTGATTAACTATGTTGCGGGAGTGCGGGGGCGATACGATACGGGTACGGGGATACGAATTTTCAAAAAACTTAGGGTGCGATTCGTTAAGGATACGTCTGTTTATTTATATTTTATTATATATAATACTTAAAAAAACAAATATATTTTAAAATTTTGTAAATCAAATGTATATAATTCACATTTTATCTAACCCAAAATTTAAACATATTCAATAATTTGATATAATTAAGTAACCAAAATTAATTTAAGTTCCATTAGCCTAATATATACGTCATAACAGTGATTTCAATATAAAACAAGTGTCACATTGTCAATTTAAATTATATTATATAATAAATTTAAATTGAAATAACATATTTAATGCTTAATAAGTAGGATTCGCGTGGAGGATTCGAGTATCCGTTAGTGGATTCGCCACGTGGCAGCCGGATTCGCCACGTGGAGAATCCGATTCGCGGATTCAAGAATCTCACCCCTTTTAGGGGGCGGGTGCGAATCCGATACTGCATTGTTATATTTTTAGAAGAATCCGTGCATCATAGTTGATTAACTATTCTGGTCTTTTATAAAAAGAAAAATAAAGCTATTGTTGTCTCACGAATTATATATGAGGAGGAGAGGTGACAATGAATGCAGCAAGTATTGGTGTGTGAGTACAGTATAAGTTTAGTTAAGTTTATTATTCAATTACTTTATTCCCATTGTTCATAGAATGCTCATTCAGATATGTTAACTTTATATGAATTGCAAACAAAATTCTAGTTATTATTTTTTGTTAGTGCTCATCATAATTGACAAATGTGATTTTCAGTTATTCACAAATAAAATAAAAAATTACCCAACGTGAGGTTCCATTGCCAGCAAGTATGTCGGACTAAAAAAAATGGGGATTTAAACCAAATCCGTCCTCTATCTTTTCACCTTTATTAAAATAGTCCTCTATTTATTTGCTTTATCAATTTAGTCCTGTATCTATTCAAGTTTCGCCAAAATGATCCTAATTGGCCTAAAAACGTATAAAACCTCACCGTTTTAGTCCTATATTTATTTTCTTTACCAATTTAGTCCTGTATCAATTCACATCATCCAATTAGGTCCTAATTAAACGCATAAAGCATAAAACCATTTTTCACCAAATTAGGACCAATTTGGCGAAACTTGAAAAAATATAGGACTAAATTGATAAAATAATAAATAAATGACTATTTAGATAAAGGTGAAAAGATGGATGATGAATTTGGTTTAAATCCCATCAAAATAATATGGGAGTTTCTTGGGGTTTATAAGGATGAACAAGTTCTCCATTGGTATGATATATTTTTAGGAAGGCCCAACAATAAATTTGTGCAGGCTAGCTCGTTCCAAAGCGGATAATATCATATCAATGCAAAGGTGGAGGTCCATTGGGGGCCCTAATTATGTTACCAGAACCATGTTCCCAGGTGAATCGGTGTGGAGGAGTTTTCCGGTGTCAAACGGAAAAAAAATGTGAACCTAGTTACACATTGAAAAAAAAAATCACATCATAGGCTTCCCAAAAAAAAAACTAGTGCGCATGACTAAAAATGTGGCATTTTATGTTTTATGCGTTCAATTATGACCTAATTGGAGAA
Source organism: Ballota nigra (assembly GCA_947034835.1). Taxonomy (NCBI): domain Eukaryota; kingdom Viridiplantae; phylum Streptophyta; class Magnoliopsida; order Lamiales; family Lamiaceae; genus Ballota; species Ballota nigra. The sequence continues at coordinate 62,903,401 of OX344723.1, read as the reverse complement.
ATGTGAATTGATACAGGACTAAATTGGTAAAAAAAAATATAGGACCAAAACGGTGAGGTTTTGTACATTTTTAGGCTAATTAGGATCCTTTTGGCGAAACTTGAATAGATACAGGACTAAATTGATAAAACAAATAAATAGAGGATCATTTTGATAAAGGTGAAAAGATAGAGGACGGATTTGGTTTAAATCCCAAAAAAAAATGCACAGGACAGAGGAGAACAAAGCCCTCATAAATAACATCCACTTTTAATAGCAGGAATAGCGAATAAGAAGAAATTCATTGCTTCTTAAGTGGTTACCATAAATTTTGTACATTTAGCATAAACTTCAAGCATATGCAAAACTTTTTGTATTGTACGAGTACATGACCATATTCCAATTAGCATATTTTATGTTCTTTAATTCCATAATACTTTTGGAGAAAATGAAAGAAAATATTTTGGAATAAAAGTTGGAAAACTATTAGGAAAAAAAAAAATATCAGAGAAAATATTTTGATCTTTTTAAAGTTTGAAACAACATATAAACGGGGAAGAACGTTTATTTCTTAATTTCTAAGACCCAGGCAAATTTAAATCTGATATGGATAATTTTTAATTTATTTTAAATTATAAGTAATACACATTAACAGAATATGTGACACCTGTTGGAAATTGGATTTTGTGAATTTATTTATCTATCATTTGAAGTGGTGTAACATTTGATTTTAATAAATAAAATATTCAGTAAAAGTTTAATTTTTGAAAAATTAAACGCCGCAGGATCGATCTACTTCGGAGTAGATGGTCGTAGTAAATTTAAAATCTCAAAATTGAATTTCAGTGAGTGGAAATTAATATACGAAGTTGAAACGTATTAACATTTTAATTGTCTTAAATATTAATGGGAGAATAATTAACTAAATAGTTAATTATCCCACATTGAAAAATGTAGAAGGTTCATAACTCCTTATTAATATGAAGGAGGTATATTATTCTCAAAACTATAGTGTCTAAGGAAATACTCCTATGGAATACACGCGCGCCACCGCCTGGTCGTGCCGGGTCCGTGGTCTTGGACTTGGATCTTGACAATTGGACTTTGGACTTGGTCTGGTTTGGGAAATATAAGTTTTGGGCCTCTAAAAATGTAACCTAAATATCCCAAAATGTTGGAGAGCTTATCGTGTGATAAAGTATTTTCGTTATCAGATAAGCTAACTTGATATGGCGTGAAGGCGTTCCACGTGCGGAATGAGCGTTTCGACTGATAACATCTGACGGTTATATCTGGATTTAATACCATATTAAATCAGGAGTTAAAACCCAGTTTAACGACCCTCCCCTATATGCAGTGGATAAAATCCTATAAATAGCAGTCTACATGCATGCATTCTACACTTGAAAAAATCAGAAAAAAACCTGCATACGTTTTTCATACTTTTGCATACATTTTTGTATATTGCGTCCTCATATCGTAGTTGTCGTCCAATTTCGGCATTCTACTTTTGTTTGTTGAGACTTTTACACGCTGTGGTACAAAGCTTGTAAAAGGTGAAAGTCGTTTTACCTCTTGGAACAATACGTCGAACCGCGTGCACCTAGTCGGGACGTATTTGTTTTGTAGGAAAAAGGATTCCCATGACTCGACTTTATCAATTCCAGTTCGTGATTCGAGTTGCTTGTTGCTCGTTGGAGTTTACAGAACTGGGGTACAAGTTTGTTTGATCACAAAAATATTATTGTAATTTTCTTTATTTTTGTGTATTTTGTTGGGTGCAGAGTCCAGCATCTCCCAGCCGAGTCGGACGCGATAATGGCCCGGTGCGCCAAGTCCAGCAGAGGCTATTCGACCGGTGGCGCTGCAGCTAGATGAGGTTAAAAGAAATAAAGTAGCACCTCACTACAAGTCCGGACTTATAGTCTAGTCGCAAACACTTGATCCTTCAATTGGTATCAGAACACAGGTCACAGGTTCGAATCATTTGTTGGCAAGGGGCTGACAGATGCTGGGGGGGGGGGGGGGGGTTGTTGGGCGCGGAGTCCATCTCGGGCGCGATAATGGCCTGGTGCGCCAAGTCTGGCAGAGGTTATTCGACCCGTGGCACTGCAGCTAGATGAGATTAAAGGAAATAAAGTAGCATCTCACTACAAGTTCGGGCTTTTAGTCTAGTGGCAAGCGTTTGATCCTTCTTTTATTTTTTCCCGATCACCTGTAAGCCATCGTTGGTGCAAAATATAAACTAACAGATTCCAGCGTCCACGTCAAATAGGTCTTGCCGAATAATGTGACCTTCGATGTTTTTAAGTAGTTATTTAAAGTATGTCTAAAATTAATGAAAAATAATTAATAAAACTGATGAAATTTGAAAAGCATGGGCTAAAAATGATTATTTGGCCATTACAAAATTATCTTCCTAGTAAACAAATTAGTATAATATGTTGGAAAAAATTAGATGGTGTGTAAACTAAGATGACTATGTAAGACACAGGCTTAACATGAAAGTCGAGACACGAGTTTGACTCACTCTTCGTAAGACGTTATTGCCACCATACACTGGTGCAATTAGGGGTGGGAAAAATACCAAAATTATCGGTATACCGTGCATGCCGTATCGAAAAAATGCCGATATTACCGAATTTCGATACACCGAGATTTTCAGTACGGTATGGTATCGAAATTTTTGGTACGGTAACAATATGAAAATAGGCATACCACATTATTTCGAAATCTACCGAAATATCGACATTTAACTTTTTTGTAATATTTTAATATTTAATTATTTTGATGAAGTTTAAATCCCATACTTGAATTAAATTGAAGCTCATCCGTTCTCAACCATTAAATAATAAAGGCTCATACAACAAAACCGTTAAACATTAAAACCCCATTAACTAATTAAAAGTAAATCCTAAGCATATCCAATCATTCAGTCCCATTCCACCTCAATCTGCCCCTCGTTCTCGATCTTCTCATCTGCTATGTTTACTTGCGAACAGAAGAGCCTACCACTTGATTTTCTCATCTGTTCTGTTTACTTGCGAATAGAAGAGCAACGTGGGTGCGTTTCTGCATTCAACCAACAGTTCCGCTGTTCTCAGTTGTTTCGTCGACATCGACTGTTTCTTCATCGCTCTCATTTGCTTCGTCGACACCAACTACTTCTCCACTACTCTCCACATCAACATTTCAAACTTCTATATGTGTATTTTTCTAGCAAATGGTTCTTCTGTATGTATATTATGTTGAACAAAGTGACTGAGGAAATAATAATTCAATTACAAAAGAAATAATAAAAGATTACAACTCGAAACATAAATTTACACATAAACAGAAAAAAGAAGAAAACAGTATGTCGAGTCGAGGAATGCCTCTTCCCGCAAGATGAAATTTCCCTAGTAGTGCTCTTCGATTCTAGAAATACGTTCCTAAATGTAAAATGACACTTTGTCTTCAAGTGTACAACACCGTAGGACTTGAAGCTCCGGTGAACAGGAAGAACGTATGAACTTGACTGATTTCTTAAAGACTCTATATGCTAGAATATTGAGGGGGAGAATGAGAGTGAATTCTGTGTGGCACCAGAAACTATGCATGAGGACACCTATTTATAGGCCTCCAAGACCCACACATGTATGGAAGGATTGTAAGTCAAACTACGAACTTGGACCTTTCTGCATTCCGGTTCGCCTCAGCCAAAATAAGGGAGGCGTAAGTCACTCCAATTAAACAAAAATCAGAGAATTGTCAACTTTAGAATTTCGTCACATGTTTTGCATTTCTATCATGCATTATTCATGTCCACTTCAACGAATCTGGACACTCCAGATTTCCGGGCTAAGTCCAAACTTTTGGGCTCAACAAACTTAGAAAACTCTTCTAAGGTCCAAATGCAACCTAAAGTTCAATTGTCAAGGACCAATAACCAAGGTCCAATGTCTTCAGCCCAGTCTCAATTGAAATTCTCTTTTCATTTTCACTCACATATTATTATTGGTAAACACCAATAATTCCAACATATTATTCTGGTTTGTGTTTTCCTACTATATCCTTCTTTATGCATATGATGTTCACTCCTCTAAATTGAAATTTAGATCTATTTTGTTCTTCTGAAAATGGTGTTTTTCTGTAAAATTATTTTATTGAATTACCTGTGTAAATATTAATTTGGTATGTAATGTATACCAGTATGTTATCGGTATTGTACTGATATTTCAGTATACTGAACTTCGATATACCGAATATTTTGGTACAATATTGGTATGCATTTTTAAATACCGAAAATTTCGGTACGGTATACAGTATGATTCGGTATTTCCGGTATACCGCACCGAACCACCCCTAGGTGCAACAATACGACTCATGACAATCGGCTCCAAGATACAACGACTTTAATGTCTTCCGCCAGCTACACTACGAAACGGAAGCTAACGGCGGACGGACTCAGGTATCCAGAACTTTTTTGACATGACTCTATTGCATAGCTACAACTCTATTATGCCTATGCACTTGATATAATTTATATGGAATCATTTTTCGAATAAATCTTATTTTGAAGTGAATTCAAATGACAATATAGAGGGTCTATATATAGATTTCCAAGAGTTGCAGTAAATGGTTGTGACTCTATACCATTAACATTACTTTTCTAAAAGTCACAACCTTTAAAATTAGACAACTAATTCTCCAAATGTGATCTCTTAAATCATTTTAAGAGACACAACCTTTAGAATATAACTTTTACCAAAAAGACATGACTTTTTACATATATTATCACAATAAATACATTCATTAATGTATTGAATGACATTAATTTCTTATTCACCTAAATTTGATTTTGAAATTGAATCAACTAAATACATTTTTGAAAAATGGATAATTAAATTGTCACTTAATATTCAATAAAATGTGTTCAGAACCAACATTTTAGTTTGATGATAATTTAATTCTTGTATATAACCAAAAAATCAACATAAATTTTTTTGGAAAAATAAAATAAATTAAATTGGTTTGCTTATCGAACAAACGGAATCACTGTTCTTACATTTTGTTTGCTTCATCAAACCGAACAAAACAAGCACATTTCAATTTATAAATAAAAAACAAAAGTTATTGCTTTAACGAAATCATAATTTCGAATAATGAATAGGCATTCACTTGAACTACTAATTTTCCCAAATACTACTAAATTATTATTTTTAATATTATTAATCGTATTTGGAAAAATATTAATTGAAGGATTGAATTCTCTAAGAAGTGGATTGCATGGATGATGATGTGTGTGATGTCAGTAAAATACTAATTCACTACAAAAAAGTCGGGTTTTAGCGACCGAATTTTGCGACCGCCTGGAAGTCGGTCGCTAAAAAGTGTGATTAGCGACCGATTTACGACCGACGAACCAAAATGGTCAAAAGTTTTAGGATTAACGACCGCCAGGTAAATCGATCGCTAATCTGAGACCGAATTTAGCGACCGCTTGACCATTGTACGACGACGTCGTATTTTGGAGATTAGCGACCGATATCGGTCGCAAAATTGGAACCAAATTTAGCGACCGCTCTAGGCGGTCACAAATCTCAAATCCCGATGTGAGCAGGTGGTAATATTGACCCGGTTTCGGTCCGTTGTTTAGCGACCGCCACAGTAATACCTTTTAGGCGGTCGCTAAATGTCTATTATAGAACATATTTTGTTCATCTTCTTCCATATTTTTTACGAAAAAAACTTTTGTAAATTCATTTTTCGTATCTACGAGGAAGGTCTTTTTGAAGTGGTGGTGGCAATCGACTGGTTCTATATCACATTGTGCTCGTTGCTTCAACTTCACCGTACGTTTTACACGTTTACCATTTAATTCTTTTGTTGTATATATTTTAGTTTTTGGTAAGTTTTTAGTATGCATGCTTAAATGTATAATAGTGATTTAGTATATATGATTGTTATGTTGGATTTATGTGAAAAATAAATATGATATGCCTATTTATAGTCAAAACTCTGCCCAAATTTTTGGAATAAATTAATGTGTTGTATTTGGTTAGTTTATTATGTTTGATGGATATATGTTTGTTTACAGTCGAAATTCTGTTTTTTTTTTTTTATAATTAACTTGTTATTTACTATTAATTTGAAACAGATGGAACTTTCAGATCGTGGTTGGATGTACTCAATGCCTCGTAAGATATGAGGGGCATGAATCTTCAATTTTACCGTAAAATTGAAGAATTTATTGAGTTTGCATATAGTCATCCACACTGTCTTGATCGTTTCAATCGGCTTAGATGCCCGTGTAATGGAAGAAAATGTAGGAATATGCAATATTTGAGCATTGATGAGGTTAAAGCTCATCTTTTTAGGATTGATTTTGTTTCCCGCTACTGCAATTGGACCAGTCATGGTGAAGAGAGTTGAAATATAAATATCGACACACTTGAAAACTTTTATACTTAGTGGAATATTGGTGAACGATTTGAGATTGATGGTTCAAGTCATGATCCGTATACTCAGGAGGAACTATCCATGGAGGAGACCCATGTTCCATTTACTCAGTTCGGACTACCTTTGGAGAAGGTGGATGAAGCCTATCTGTACCATATGATGGTTAATGAATCTGTGTTGGGTGGTCACACAACTATGGAGGAGGAACCAAATCATCGATCAATGAAGTTTTTTGAGATGCTAACAACCGTTGATCAAAAGTTGTTTCCTGACTGTGATATCGAGACGCAGTTTTCATTCAATGCGCAAATGTTGTCCATCAAATCCGAAGGCAAAGTCAGTCAAAAAGTCTTCAATCAATTTGCAAAATTGTTCAAAAAGACCCTACCTAAAGAGAATACTGCGCCTGGAAATTTCTATCAAAGCAAAAGGTTGTTGAAGGAGATGGGTCTACCGTTTGAGAAGATTGATTGTTGTACAAATGGTTGCATGTTGTTTTGGGACCAGGTTGAGAGTATTGATCAGTGCAGGATGTGCGGCCACCCCAGGTACAAACCATCTAGTCGTAAGAAGGACAAGAAGAAACAAAAGCTGAAGTTAAGTCGGTGTATTACCTTCCTATCAAAAAATAAAATAAAAAGATTAATTTAATTAAAAAAATAAATTAGCGACCGCTTGATGTCGGTCGCTAAATCATGACCCGATCGGGTCGAACCCGATTGATTTAGCGACTGACTGATGACGGTCGCTGATATTAGCGACCGCCTCGACGGTCGCAGATTAGCAACTGATGTCAAAAGACGGTCGCTAATATTAGCTACCCGCTTTTTAACGACCAATTTTTTTCGGTCAGAAATCGGTCGCTATCACGTTTTGCGACTGAAAATCGGTCGCTAATCCTCATTTTTTTGTAGTGATTCTTATCAATGATGATATTGTGGGGCCATAATCCCAAGTAAAGGTTTGAGACAAGGAGACCAACTTTCCCAATATCTATTCATAATATGTTCAGAAGGTCTCTCACCTACTCGCAACAATGCACGTTCAATAGAAAATACTCACTTCATTTCAAAATAAGTGTTCTTTTAGCATTTGTATCTTTTACAAAATAAATATCATTTTAGCCTTTGAAACGCTTTTCAATACATATAAAATAGTCTATAAGTTGTTTTAAACCAATGAAATTAATTTATTAAAAAAAATTGTATATGGGTAATTATGATAAATATTAGGTGTCTTAATATGTGTGAAGAAACCTAAAAAGATATTTATTTTGAAATGAAGGGAGTATCCATGGAAATAAAGTGTGCAGAAAGGCCCTAAAAGTTTCCCATCTAATTTTTGCAGATGATTGCCTTCTTTTTGCAGAACTACAAAGACGGAAAGTGCTCGCCTCCAAGAGATCCTAAATGATTATGAAAGAGTGTCGGGGCAAGCAATAAATTATCGGAATATTCTTCTACAAAAATGTGGGGGATGAATCACAAGAGACATCAAGAACGTATTGGGAGTTCATAATCTAATAAATATGGGGAAAAATTTAGGAGAAAGAGACACTCATTAAGGCGTCTACTCAAGCCATTCATACTTATTGTATGTCGACATTTCTCTTGCCTTCTATACTTTTGGGCAAATTGCAAGTGATGATCAATTAATTTTGGTGGGGTAATAAAAAAGACCCATCGAAAGGAATTCCTTGGATGAAAATGAGAAATAAACTAGAAATTGTGGGATGAAGATGTAGTAATACACTTGCTCAAGCTGTTCATTTCTCAGCTGCCTATTGGTTAGAGCGGAAGAATACAAAGGTAAGTAGTAGGCTATCCAAGACCTCAAGACGAATTGAACAACCGAAAGATATGAGGCTTGACACAGGCCTCTTATGGACAAATGAAAATTAATTAAATGTTGATGCAACATTTCTTAATGACACAATGCAAAACAGGAGTTGACATGGTTCTCAAAGACAATTCAAGAAATTTTATTGCTGAGAAAATCATGGTAGCTCAAGGTTGCATGGATGTTGAGGTGGGAGGAGCGATGAGTTTTTCCAAAGTCCCACCTTGGATAAAGAGTTTGGAGTTGGAGAACATCATTGTTGAGGGGGATGCGAAGACTGTAGTGGATGCTATCAACAATACATATGCACTTATTTCTATTTTTTGAGATTATAGTAATGCTTCTAGACTTTATTGTCAAAAGTTTCGGATATTGCTATTGCTTTAGTAAAAAATAGTGTCAATCAAATGACACACGAGTTCGCTAGGACTTCTCGGTCCATAGAGAATTCTTTTTGTAGGGTTGACCCACCAACTTTTGTGGTAAGATTGTCTAATACTGTTTGTTCTTGTAATAAAGTGAACTAATCTTTCTTGAACTCAAAAAGAAAAAAAAATTATTGAATATATTTTATTTAGAAAAAAATCATTGAATGTATTTTTTTTAATATACTTACATTCATGTATAGCTCCATTATATTATAAATAAATTTAAACTAACTCTTGTGCTCATTTTAATAACAATATTAAATGGATTTAGGGTTTTGAGTTTGGAAAAATAATTAAAAAAATGAATAAGAGAAAAAATTAAAAGAAATCTAACTCATGATAAAATTAATTTAAATATTAGTCCCCCATTTATTTTAGATTAATCCAAATAAAATGACACAAATTTTAATAAAAGAGTTGTTTATTAATATTTATGAGTATAAATTTGTTTTTAGTAAGGGTGAAAGAGTTCTTTCAATTTTTTAAAAGATAAATTTAAAGGGATAAAATTTACTTTTTCTATTTTAGGAAAGAGGGAAAAAAGCCTTCCTTTTATGGAAAAATGGATAATTTAAAATGAATTGGAGGGAATACAAATTAATGGACAAAGTATAGGGTGAAAATGATTTATATATAGAGCATTGAAGGATATAAGTTGTTTTCACTAAAAAAATATTAATTGGTTTTACTGAAGTATATTAGTTATTTTCACTGAAGTGTATTACTTATTAACGAAGAAAACAAACTAAAAATCTTCAGTGAAAACAACTAATATTATTAAGTAAAAATAACTAATATTTTTTAGTAAAAATAACTAATATCCTTCAATGATTCATGTATGAACCAATTTACTCTATATATATTCAAATTATGTACAAGAATATAGATATTTAAGTTTAAAATTGAAATCATGCATCTGAGCTCCCAACATTTAGGAATGACAATGGATAGGATTTATTTGGTGCTATTTTGGAAAAGGGGAAACAAAAGAAAATCTTCCATTTATAAAGAAATGGATAATTTAAAATGAATAGTAAGGAGAACAAATTAATGTGGAAGTAATATAGGTATTTAAGTTTTAAGAGACACTTGTTTAGCAAATCTTCAATGGTAATGAGAATGAAAATTATTTTTATCTATGTTCCTATAATAAAAATGATTTGTTAGGGGAAAAATTATTATAATTGTGACTTCGTTTCTAGTGTCATGTTTCAATTTTGGAATAGAGGGAGAATAAGGTAATAAAAATAAAGTAGTGATTAAGAGAGGAAGTAGTAATTTTATTCTCATTAACATTGTAATTATACTAATTTTCAATATCATTTTCATTTTGATTAACATCAAAGGCGTACCTAAATTGAAATCATGCATCTGAGTTCTCAATCCTAGAATCTCCGCGCTTTCACTTCGCTGCTCCGCCACAGCCTTCACCCAGAATCAACTATTTTCCAAACGCCGATTAGCTTGATCTTTCCCAATTTCATGGGCGATTCGGAATCAAGGTCCGTTGTCTTGTATATTATTTAATTTTAGGTTCCGATGATCGATACCCGATAGTTGCTCGTTTCAATTGGGCGTTAATGTATTTCCTGGTTCCCAGAAATTGCTTTACTTTGATCCTCTACTCATTTCTTCTTCGTTCCAAGTTACAGTAAATTGGAACTTAAAGGGTTTAATTTTGTTACCTGTATAAGAGTTATTGGTAATAATTTCTTTCAGGGATTCTGGAGGAGCTGCAGAGGCTGTTAGTCGGAAATATGCGGAGATTATTGTAATTCGTCATGGTGAAACGGATTGGAATGCTGATCGCAGAATACAGGTTTAGTCGATTTCATTTTCGCTGTAAACATTTTGGGTGCTGTAATCACGAGAAAAGATGAAGCAAATTGCTCCTGTGTTTGAGTTTGGATTATAATTCATGAATTATTGTAAATTAGTCATCAATCTTTAGGATTTTTAAATGTTTAGCCAATTTACCTTCTAGGGAAGCTTCATTGAGAAAGTATATATTAAAGAACTGCAAATGTTACTTGATAGTCTAATTACAATTAATATGCGTGCTCCCCCATTGCAAGATAAGATGTATTTCATCCTATGAGCTTTTGTTAGTTCAGTTATGCTAAATATTCTTATATAAACAACCATTTTTGTGCACTATTCCACAGATGCAGTTGTAAATAGTGACACTGATTTTTATGTTTTTTCTCATGTGCATTTTATAGGGGCACCTAGATGTGGACTTGAATGATGTTGGGCGACAGCAAGCAGTTGCTGTATGTGTGATTCTGTAATTTATGATGTACTTACTAATACTATAGGCATCAAGTATGATTATAACTTTGCTATAACTCACCAAAGGTGGCTAACTGAATTTGTTATTACTCGCTCAAGGTGGCTGAACGGCTTTCACGAGAGCCTAAAATCTCTGCAGTATATTCATCTGACCTCAAACGAGCATTTGACACTGCTGAGATTATTGCAAAAAGATGTGGGGTACCTGAGGTATAGATTTAGTATCAAATTTATCTTTGAGTTCCATTTCTTTTATCTATTTTTGTAAAGCGTTGATGTCAATAGCTTCTTACAGCCAATCGTTGCTAATTTTGATAGCATTCTTTGCGTGTTGAGACAATTGATTTGAATAGTTCATGCAAAAAGTGTTAGCATTAGCTGTGAGCTAAGACAATAGCTGGTGAACCAAGTTCTTTATATTGATTTCAGGAATTTAGTTTTTATCCAATTTTCTGTTCTTATTCAGGCCCTGTTCTTATCCAAGTTTTATATCACTTCTTCTCTTTCTTTAGTAATATGCTTTTATCACCTTTTATGGTATTATAATATGTTATTTTCTTATTGTTCACTGCTTAGCCTTAGTATTAGTAATTTAGTAGTATAAGGCTTCTAATAATTGTTAGTTTTGAGTAATGTTTAAGTTCTCATAAATTCCAATTTTTTTGGTTCTGTTTCTTCCAAAGGTTACTGTGGATATGTTTGGCTTTCAAGTTTAATCTGTCTCAATTGTTGCCGTTATTAATGTCTTTGTGAAGCGTTTCATGATGGTTTATACTAAAGAGATGTTTTATTATTAATGGGGCACACTTGTTAGTTGTGGAACACTGACATTTTTTTTTCAACTTATGATAGACAACAAAAAATTTATAATCTCACACAAACTCATATGTACCTTTAATTTGCGGCTGATGTTAAGATTAATGGGGCCTGAATAACCTTAGTTGTTCAACAGGTTACTAAAGATCGGGGCTTGCGGGAAAGACATCTTGGTGATCTCCAAGGTCTTGTCCTTCGAGACGCTGCGGAAGTTAAACCAATGGCTCATAAAGCATTTTTATCTAAGCGAGATGATATAGAAATTCCAGTATGCTCTCTCTTTCTCTCTCTCTCTCTTTGAAACATATGCACAAACACATACAGACCACAACTTGTTCTTTCTGCATTGCCCATGTATGACTCATGCATATAGAAACTTTGAAAACCAACATGCCCATAAAGCTACTTATAGAAGTATATATGATAACTTTATTGTATTTTCCGATCTCCACGTCCCCCAAATCATCCTACTTGGTTGGACTTTAAAGGTCCCCATCTATTTTTATTAGTCCCATTTGTATATCAAGTTCCAGTTAGCTCCTTTTTTTGGGGATTTTATTTCCATAACAAATGCAGTGAACCCCTTGGCTTGCATTCAGTTCATGCTAATCGCTACGATAACATAATTTTTTGCCTGGCTTAAGTCGCAAAAATTCACTACCATTTCTGTTGAAAAGAAGGAAAAACTGTTGGGAAATCATAAATCCTATATTATTCAACAGGTAAAAGACCCCCATATATATAGGGAGTAAAAAACTAGGTTACAATCTAATCATAAAAGGAAAACCTAGATATATAAGGAAACATAATATACACTAATTCTACAACAATTTCAAACCTTATAAAGAAATTCGAGAAGAACTGACCTGCAGCCAGAGCCCAGTAGTTAATATTTTGCCTGCTCTGGTCATAAATCTAGCTAACATTACATTACATTGATGGAGATTATGGCCTCCAAGTGATATTAACCAAATTATTTAACTACCGTTCTTACATTGAACTTCCATTCTTATCATAAACACTAACACAACAGTTCTTGATCTGTCAATTTGAAGTGAACTGAAAAACCTGAAAGCTGGTCTTCTAATTATTGAATAATTTGGAATGAGGAAACTGGGACTATGCTTGGTTGGTCACATCATTTTGAAGAATTGATTTTGTAAGAAAAATGAAGACTTTTTCTTTTATATGAAATGAGAGTGTTTTGCTGAGTTCTGGAGGAAAAAGTGTAAATGATCGTACTTGATGTGACATATTTATTTTGTGAAATCGTGTTTAAATGGATAGTTGATTAATTAAAAAATGGTGGTGAGGCAAATAGTTGGTAATATGAGAAATTCTTGCAAGATGGGTTTCCCTCATCTTCCCTTTGAAAATCCATATATGACCACTTTTGGATTTTATCATCCATTATGAAGATTGTCTCAATCAGGGTGGCCATGATGTTTTACCCTGATTTCTTCAACCAGAAACCTATAATTAGCAATTCTTTATGAAGCCGTATGAATCCTTTGTAAGTAGAATCTTACAAGTTAGTGAGAAATTTTAGAATCATATGTTACTTTTTTTCAAAACATTCCTCCACATAATTAATGTTAAATTCGAACAAGGATCATGCTACCGAGTGCCCATATGTGGAAATGCATCAAACAATCACTTTAACACATGTTGTTGGCTTGCTTTCATAAATTATGTATCAAATGATGTTATTTACATATAAATTATATTAACATCAAAGATGAAAATTGAGGGGGGCGCTTTGCTTTAAAAAATTTCAATGAGAATGATCATGAGGTAATTGTGGTAGTTCATGGGAATAAAAGATGCTTCATCATATTTTGTACCAGTGAAGAATTGAACCACGAGCCCCCAGAGAAGAGCATGCTGTTCAATGTAAATCTCTATTTGGAAGTGCGTTTCATAGATAATTCACAACTTATGCAGGGTGGTGGGGAGAGTTTCAATCAATTATATGACCGTTGCACATTGGCTTTGGACAGGATCGCGAAGAAGCATATAGGTGCAGATTTTTTAATTTGAAATAATTACAAAAGGTTGAAGAATTCATCCTAATGTTCAGTTTAATGCAGGGGAGAGAGTGGTCGTAGTCTCACATGGAGGTACCATCAGGGCTTTTCATGAAAGGGCTTCTCCATATAACCGTAACTTTAAGAGGATTCTAAATACTGCAATCAGTGTATTTCATGTTTCCGATAAAGATGAATGGAGTATTAAATCATGGAACGATGCGAGTCACCTCAAACCGACTGAATTTCTCGAGTCTGGATTTGGTGGGGATGCAAACTCCGGCTAGTCCTGCTGCTTGTGCTCATAATGAGGAAGGCGATTTAATAAGGTAAGAAGTTTTTAACTGGAAAGAAAAACTAGTTTCTTATTGATATTATGAACATTTTGATTTTTGAGGAAGTTACTACATATTCATTATCATACTAGTTTGTTTAACAACCACTCTGTCGTTTTGAAGACGGGCGCTTGCAAGAATTTGATAATGATTTAGTCAAAACACACAAATGTTATGCTTTATTTATATTTGTAATGATTTCATTTGATAATATTAATTTATCAGTAATTTTATTAAAACCATAATGTAGTTAAAATAACCGTATTAATCATTTCCTATGTTTTACATAGGAGAAAAGATAGTCCTTTCAAAAAAATTAATAGGCAAAGTATCATATGAACGATACTCATGATAACTATTACCGTGAACAATAATTTATTAATACCTTTAGTGAAAATAATTAATACCACTTCAATTTATACCTTTAGTAAAAATAACCAATACTCTTTAGAACTGATACTTTTAGTGCAATTCACCAATATCTTTAGGGTGTTTATTATTTTTTTTTTTTTTTTTTGGTTTTAAAAATCCGGATTTGAATTTTGCATTTTAAAACTCATTTTAGTTTGGATTTTAATATTAAAATTTTGAAATTCTAATCTTACAACCCTATAAATAATCTATACAACACTTTTTACTTTTACATCATAAAGTTAATGACCTATCCTACTCAAGAAGTTTTCAAATTTCATAGATTTAAAAAACCACTAGTTCTCTAGAATAAGTTTTTACAAGTCACTTAAAACTTAAAAAAAAAAAAAAATCATTGCTATAATACTTTCTCAGTTTAATGATATCCTATCCAATTTCTCCTCGAATAAAGCTGCAATAATCAAAACGTTGATTCATCATCACTCACCTTTCCTACAATCTTCTTCCAAAACCAGTGCTCTCTCCAAACCCTCTCCATCTGTTCAATCGGCACATTCTTCGTCTCCGGCAACAAGAAATACACGAACACTGTCATCACCACCACCCACCCCCCAAAGAAGAAGAAAATGCCATACTTAAACCGACACAGCATCCACAAAAACATCTGCCCCACCAAGAAAGTAAAAAGAAAATTCACCGCCACGGTAATACTCTGCCCGGCCGCCCGTATCTCCAATGGAAATATCTCGCTCGGAATCAGCCACCCTAGCGGGCCCCACGACACCCCAAACCCGGCAACATACACCCCTATCAGCACCAGCACCACGTCAGCATACCCCGCGCTAATTGCATTATGGTCCCCCAACTTCGCCCCAATTACACCCCCAACCATAACCTGCGACACGAGCATTATCGCCCCTCCTGTTATCAACAGCCACCTCCGCCCCAATCTGTCCACCAACACCATCGAAGCAAACGTCGTTAAAATTCCTACGACGCCCGTCATAACGGAGGACATTAACGACGCGCTCTCGCCAAACCCTAACGTACGGAATAGAATCGGTGCGTAGAAGGCGATGACGTTGATTCCGGTGACTTGTTGGAAGAAAGGGATCGCGACCGCCATCACCAATTGGGGCCTGTAATTGCGGTGAAGGATGGAGGCATGGGATTTCGAGTTTTCGTTGGCTTTGATGAGGTCGTCGAGCTCCGCGACGACGTCGTCTGTGCCGCGGACTCTCTGCAGCATTTGCGTAGCTTTTTGGGGGTCGTTGGACCGTTGGATTAGGCTGTTTGGGGTTTCGGGGAGGAAGAGTGCGCCGACGGTTAGGATTGAAGCGGGAAGGGCAGCCATGGCTAGGGAAATTCTCCAGCCGTATCCGGCTTTGATCTTCTGAGTGCCGTAGTTGATTAGGTTCGCGGCTAAGGCGCCGATGCCTATGCTGAGCTGGAAGCCGTTGTTGAAAGCTCCTCTGTATTTGGCGGGCGCCATTTCTGATAGGTATAATGGGACCGCCTGAAAATGTTAGAGCCATGCAAAATGATGAACACAAATTGATGACACTTGCATGAACCAATTACACCGTAATAGCTAGTTTACGAGTAATACCATTTAGTTAAACAAATGATACTATTCAGTGAAACTAATAATATCATTAAAAAAATTGCACGATGTAACTATGAAATCCGTCTCATGACATGAGATAATATAACTTAACATTCATCCCTATCAAAGTGTTAATGCGTCAATGTTCAAGTTAAACCTCATTTCATTGTCTCATTTCATGAGACGGCCTCACGTTAGATTTACTCATATTCTAATTACGATGAGAAATGTCAAGTTAAACCTCATTTCATTGTCTCTCACATAAGATTTACTCATATTCTAATTACAATGAGAAATGACCGCAACACAAATTATACCTAATCTCGAAACTGATTGTCAGATTAACCACAACACAGATTACATTGTCTACTACCCCAATCAGTGTTCAAGACATTCCAACAGTCAAATTTGAGAGGAACAAATTCTTTGTCTGAGACAACGTAATGTGACAGAACAGTGAGATAGATCTAAATTTAATGTATTTTATTTGGTTATTCATTTATCCTTTAATTTTAACATTTTTTTTTAAATTTTTTTGTATTACCACTACAAGAAATAAAGAGTTGTCTACAAAATTAGAATTACCTACGAAATATCTCCAATTTTTTTTTTTTCCATTGTAGAATTGTCTACAACCTGCCCACAAAGTTTTCTATTTATGTAGGTATCTCCATTCCTCAATCTATAAACAATTTGTCTACAAAATAAAATTTCTAGGTAATTAATTTTCTACAAGCAATTTGTCTACAAAAATTTATCTATGAACAATTATTTGGTTACAAAAATTTCGTAGACAATTTTTTTGTAGATTAGGAACAAAAATGTCTAAATAATTAGAAAATTTTGTAGTTAATATGACAATCTCCATTATGAAATTTTTTGTTGGAAATTTCGTATCCATATATTAACAAGATTTGTAGTCAATTATTTATATTTTTTAGTGTACTGAAATATTTCAAGTTAGAAACTTAGAGGTAGATTCACAAATAAGAAAAAAAAAAAAAAACTCCTACGAAGAAGTAAATTCAGAATTAAGACAAAATATGAAAATAAGACCTTATGCTTATAAAATTCGTTCACAAGAGCTGACTGTTTACGATTGTTTTACTCGACTATACTTAAAACAACGTCTCTAAATTACGTACCTCAAAAACCATATGTTCAAGGATACGTGACATAAACATCTTGTTTTTAAGAGAGGTTTGACCAAATTGGTTTTCCTTGGACAAAGAAAAAGGAAATACGTTTCTTTCTTTAGGCTGTTCTCCGTAATTTAGGGGGACCCGTGAATTTAGGATAATATGTCTTAATATATGTAAAAGTAGGACAATTGAATTCGAATTAATCCAAATTGGGCTCAACCGTGTGTGAGTTGAACGATTGTTCTATATTTACTAATTGACGGGTTTAGGACACTATGTTTTTAAATATGTTAGTATAGGACAGTTGTATGTGACATTTTACCCCAATATGGTATTAGTCTCGCTCGATTGTCCTACAATATTTATAAATTTATAAACAAAATATCCTATATTCACAGACAGTATAATTATTGTCTTTAAAACACAATTCCCTACCTTTCTGGGTAAATTAAACCACATATATTTAAAGAATTGATCAGGAATATATAAACAAACCTGGTTGGCAAAACCAACACCAACTCCAAGCAAAACTCTGCCCAAAATTAGCATGTGTATAGTGACGGCGGCGCCGTTGAGCGCTGCTCCGGCGAGAAACGAAGCTCCTCCGATGATAATGGACGGCTTCCGGCCGTAAGCTCCGGTGACAAAGGAGGCAAAGAAAGAAGCAACGAGGCCAGCTAAATAAAGTGAGGATGTGAATAGCGTCAACAATTCACTATCAAATTTGCAGTAGTTGCTAATCTTTGTGTCTTCTTTCATCCGCGTGTACACTTTCGGGAAAAACTTTTTCAAGAAAGGTTCCATCGAAGTTACTCCACCTATATTAAATTTAACATAAAATTAATGAGACCAACTTTACAGAAATAGAATTTTAATCACGACAATATACATAAACACAAATTTTGAACATTAATTTGTAACTTATCTATACCAGAGATTCCAATGTCGTAGCCAAAAATAACACCTCCCATTGCAGCCATCATGCAAGATAACACTACAAATGATGTGATTTTTCCATTGTATAATCTTCCTTCACTTGCAATTACAAATCCACCAGCCATGGCTTCTTCGTTCGAGGGGTGGGGGGTTGGTGGTGTGGGGATTGATAGTTTGTGAATGGAAGAGTGAGCTAGACTAGTCAAATGTGACTGCAAGATAGATATTATTATATATATAGGTCCACCTTATTTAAAAAAGACCAATGTTGATTTATTGTCTTGTATATGTGATTCTTGGTATCTCATATATTTCTTCACTACGGACACGTAAACATGTGTGTATGTTTTATCTTTTCTTGATAAAAAAGTGGTTCATATCTTTCCAAAATTGTAGTTCACAATTATTTAAAATTATTATTATTACTATATATATTTATATATATCCTATATAATAATAGAGAGTTTATTTTTGATGATGTGTCATTTCTGCATTCTATCTAACCGATTAAACTTGACCAAACGAATCGGAACCATCGGTTCTAAACAACGATTTGCCGGTTCTAGAACTTCGACTAAACCTGAATCGATACCATGCATTATAATTCGATTTAAGTTCCACTAATCAAGAATTGTAACCGCTAATTCCACAGTTCGAATCGATGGTTATAATATATATATATATATTAATATCCGCAATAATTTTAATAATTTGTATTACCCCTTTTTCATTACTTGTAATATTTTGAGTTGTATGGTAGGTTGTAAGTACTAAGTCGAAAGTTGTTTTTAATTTGTAATTAGTAATTTTTGTAAGTTTTTTTTCATGTAATTTTTTTTAATTGTAATTTGTAAAATTTGTACTTCATATTTTAAAATTTGTATATCTTAGTTATTTCTTATTCGAGTTGTAATTTTATTTTGTATGTTTATATATAGTTGAATATAATAAAAAATTTCCTATTTAAATTTATTTTCCATTTATTTTTTGGAGACACTCCTGTGAAATTTGTTCATAGTATGAAACTGATATCATTGCAGGCATTTGTTGATACCTTAACATTTTATATTATGGTTTTAGTTTATATGTTTAATGGTATCAATGAATGTAATCCATTTTATAAGCAAATTTCACATGGGAGTTTGATTATTTGTTATATTTGAATTATAAAAAATAAAAATATTCATGTTATTTATTAAAAAATAAAACGGTTCTAAACCATGAACCGTTGATTTAGAATCGAAAAATGTCAAAAATGGAATCGGAACTGGAACCGTTCAACAATTTTTGACGATTTTATCTAGGTTCCGTTAAATTGAAACCGGGAACTTGCGATTCCAAACTGTTGGATATGTCTATTGTTGATGCGTTATTAGATGACTTAGTATAATTACATTTGTCTTATTTGGTTGAGTTTATTATTTTATAAAAATCGATCAATGTGTAAGTGTTTTACTACGTGACAATTAAATTGTGTGCTAGATCTACATATCCAGTTAGTATCTTCATCTTTATATACTCTAAGACAAATGTTTAATAGATTAATTATGTGAAATTTTTAATAGATTATGTATGTGGCAGTACAACACTAATCTAAAAATATATATTTCACCCGAGGAAGAAAGTTAATTCAAGGCCTCAACGATGATTAAATGATCAATTTAAGGCTTTCAAAAAATTTAGTATCAATTTAGGGTTTGAAAGATAGAAACTATCAGTTCAGGACCTGAAAGATAGAATCTATCAATCTAAAACTCAAGAATATTAAGACCATATTTAACATATTATAATTTATTAGTATTATACCCGTGCGATGCACGTAAATAATATTAATTATGTGTAACAAAATAATTTTTGTAAGCCTTTTTTTTTTAATTATTAAATTACTAAAATCAAGGTAAACAAATGTTTCACGCTTGTCATGATAGCATAAAGTACTTGGATGGAAGTATTGTAGAATCTCCAAAGTAAATAAGTAGTCACCTTATGCACCAAAAACTATGGCGATTCTAACACTTAAAATGATAATTATGTATTTGAAGAAAAAATAACTATCTCAACACTATTTGAATTCATGTGTCTAAATTTGAAAAGGTGAGTTCCAAGAGAATGGATGCAAAACATCTTTGGTATTTATGTGCGAAAATAGTTTTTTAAAATTTTTTTTTTTCCAGTTTTGCTATCATCCTATAATTTTCAAAAACCCAAACTGCAAATTTATCATATACTCTTGGGATCAAAACTGTAATTTAAACTAATATCATGAGACATAAAATGTCAGAAAAAAACTACGAAACTATAAGTACTTTAAAGATGACCATTTTGAAATGGACATTTTAACTCAAAATTATCTTGTTTAGTGATTATTCTAATATATATTACTATTAAATTGTTATTTTTCAACAATACCGCATAATATAATCCACATAGCATAATTATTGCATAAACCAATACAAATAATAATCATAATGAAAAGATTTTTTATTTTTTAAATGGGCCAACATTACATTTACAATACTTTAAGTTATTAAGGCAAATTGAAATAGCACTGTCCATTATTATTTTGAGGGATTTTGTGAAGTAAAAATTGTTACTCCCTCCATCTTAGTTTTGTTTTTCCGTCTGACTTTACACGGAGTTTAATGCGATAGTTGAAATATAGTATTTAAATGAATAAAGTAGTCTTGAAAATGATGAATGATGAATAAAGTAGTATTTAAATGAATAAGGTGGTTGAATTATTGGGTGAAGTTTAAAAAAAATTAATATACTTTATTTCTATTTTGGGAATAAGAAAATAAAATTGGGACGAACTTTTTTTGCAAATGGAAAAATAAAACTGGATGGAGGGAGTATATTTTAAAGGGCTTTTAAATTTAAAAAAAAATTAGATAAATTTATTATTTGACAAAAAAAATTGGAAAAACTATTTTTCCCGTCCACAAAATCCCGAACTCTAATCAATAGATCCAAACCATTGTTATATGAAATTATTGAATTTACAATTGTGAACAAAACTCAACAATTATATGATAGAAATTTGAAACATTCATAAGACTAGAAACAAAGAAAATTTGATATTAAATAAAGAAATGTATATTAGATATTCAGAAAAAAAAAAAAAAGGGTGAGGAGTGGGTCAGGGTAGGTGGTAGAAAACCCGTTGTCGAGAGAAATCCGGTGAGGCATAAATTCTACCCTTCGATTCGGACAAGTCATGAAAAGGTTCTCAGTAATCGTGTTAAGAGCAAGGTGATCGAATTGGCTGAAAGAGCTACGACTACCTTTTTCTTCAGAAATTTTCCTGAAAGTTGTGGTTTGGAGGTGTTGAGAAAGACGTTCAGTAAAGGTGCTAAGGTGGTGGATGTCTTCTGCCCGAAAAAAAGAGATAGAGAGGGGAAGCCGTTTGGGTTTGTTAGGTATCCGAAGTGAGCTCGTTGGCGGAGGAAGAAAAGCTATGTGGGGTCTTGAACTCTCTTTGGGTGGACAGTTACAAGTTAAGGGTGTTTATACCTAAATACAAGAGGAATCAAACGGAGATTAAAGAGGTGCGATCCGTACCTATTAGGTCAAGTGGAGCGTTCTATTCTCAGTCACGGTCCTACGGAGATGCTGTTAGAGGAAAACAGGAAGCGGAGAAGTCACTCACCTGTCTGGTAATTGGAGGGAAAGATGATAAGGCTATCAAGGGAGGTATCATGCCATGTAGGGGATATATTATGAAATTTGAAACGCTAGAGGAAGAGAAAAGTTGGCTTAAAAACTGTTGCCTGGGACTGTTAAAGGAGGAATATCCTTGGGAGGATTTTGGGGAAGAGATCTCTAGTGAGTGCGGGAACCTTTTAAACTTTATCTATGTTGGTGACAACGCCTTACTAATCCATAGCAGAACGGGGAAGGTTAGAGATGCAGTGATTGAAGATTTTGACGAATGGATTTCACACTGGTTCACTTGGTTTAAACCTTGGATGGAGAGAGACGTGTGCCACCGCCGAAAGGTATGGACAAGATGGCTGGGAGTGCCAATGCATGCTTGGTCCGATAGATTTTTCAGACTTACAAGTGCTAAAATAGGGTTCTTCATTAAGTTGGATGAGATTTCCGAGCAGAAGAAGAGGTTGGATGTGGCGAGAGTTTTGCTGTCTGTGCCCCTTTCGAGCAATGCTAATTAATCTTTTGCAGTGGAAATCGATGGTTCGAAGTTTAACATTAAAGTTCAGGAGGAAGCCGATTGGGTACACAAGTCCAGTAGGCTTATTTGGAACTGTTCTGGTGGAGGGATAACCCATATAGAGGACTCAGATTGGTTGGATGATTCGTCTGATGCATCATCTGCGGGGCCTGTAAATGCTACGGTGTACGGTTTCATCAAGTGTGAATCTGAGCGTTTCGTAGAGTTTCAGTCTGCCCTAACAAAAGAGAAGAGCGGGGGAAGTTTGAATGTTGAAAGATATGGGAGGAACTCAGAGCAAGGTAGTTCGGCGGTTCGTAGTTCTAGAGAAAAAGGTGGAGCGATGGTTCACGGTTCTGGGGAAATAGGCGGAGCCGATGGAGATTCTAGCTGCTCTCTCCAAAGAAGTGGAAAGTTGAAAGGTCACGCGGGGTTCGAGGTTGATAGTATAATGGGGAACGTGCAAGCGGTGCATGAAGAAGAGTTAATGCAAAATGGGTCCCAGCTGTTAATTACTGAGGCGGACGAGGAACCAGTGCAGGGTACGAGGAATACCAAACAGAAGGGATCGGGCCTTATTTTTCCCTGTGGGTCTGATTAAAATGGTAATGGAAACATATTGGGCCAGAACAACTCTTGCGAACCAGTTTCAAATGGTAGCGAAAATCCCTTGGGCCAAAATAGAGTAACATCTAATAATAATCACAAAGGGTTGTCTTTAATT
The DNA here is from genome assembly GCA_947034835.1 of Ballota nigra. Taxonomy (NCBI): domain Eukaryota; kingdom Viridiplantae; phylum Streptophyta; class Magnoliopsida; order Lamiales; family Lamiaceae; genus Ballota; species Ballota nigra. The sequence continues at coordinate 62,880,293 of OX344723.1, read as the reverse complement.
GAGGATGGAGATATTGCTGGGCACAAGCCCGATGGGAGCAGGTCAACTCAAACCAAGGAAGCATCTGATGGGGGCGAAAATTACAAGAAAGATAGAAGGCAGGCGACGGGGAGGGAGCGCAAGAATTCCGAGGTGAACAAACTCTAGGTTTCTACCAAATTGGAAGCGGCTCATTGGAAAATCTTCGCGGGTGCGATGGCAAAAGAGGAAGAGATAGAAGAATGGGAGAAAGAAAAGGAACAAAGGAAGAAAAATTCGAAAGGAAAGAAGAAATCCAGGACACCACACAAAGATTCAGAGGGGGAAGAATCCTGGGAGATTGGTAAGATTTTAGGGTTAATTTTTAAGAGTAATGAAGGAGCTATTATTAAAAATTTGAGTACTGTAAGCAAATCGGAGAAGGGTACGGTAGGAAGTTTGGGTTTGGAGTCTACTAAAAGTTTTAAATAAAAATGTTATCCTATAACATTAGAGGGCTGGGGAGCAGAGTGAAAAGAAGAGAGGTGGGGGAGATAATCAAGGCTCAGAGGATAGACTTTTGTTGTATTCAAGAGTCTAAATTAGAAGAGGTTGGGGATAGAGTGTGTAGGGCTATCTGGGGAGGGGGAAATGTTGAGTGGGCGATTAAAGGCGTCAGTAGGAAGAGCAAGTGGAATCATTTCTGTGTGGAACAGAGAAAAGTTTAGCTGCTTAAGTCACTGGTGTATGGATTGGGCATTGATTGTTAATGGCAAACCGATAGTTCACACTGCTTAATCATAAATGTGTATGCCCCTATTCCGTTGGAGGATAGAGAGGAACTTTGGGATAGGATTTTGTGTATCATAAACCATAATTCTAACTCCAAGATATGTGTCCTTGGGGATTTTAATTCGGTTTGAGGAGAGATGGAAAGGAACGGCAAGAGAGCTCGATCTAGTAAGAGAGATATTGATCTCTTTGATTATTTTATTCGTAGCTCGGGAATGATTGATCTCCCGTTACATGGGAGGACATACACTTGGTATACGCTGGACGGGTCGTGCAAAAGTAGGCTCGATCGAATTTTTATCAACAGGAGATGGGCGTCGGACTGGCCTTCGTCCTTCTTGAAAGGACTTAAAGGATCAGTGTCGGATCACTGTCCTATTATGCTAGAGAACGTGCACAAAGATTGGGGTCCAAAAACGTTCCGCAATTTAAACGCTTGGCTGTCACATGGATATTTTTTGTTGTTCGTGGAAGAAAAGTGGAGGAGCTATGAAGTACAAGGCTAGAAGGGTTTCGTTCACAAGGAGAAATTTTAGCAGTTAAAAGAAGACTTGAAATTGTGGAATAAAGATATTTTCGGGAGGTTGGAGGTCAGAGTCGGGAATCTCAAGGAAGAGTTAAGGAAGCTAGACTTGATAGATCAAGTTTTTGGACTGGAAGACCACGAGGTAATCAGGAGAAATGAGGTGATGGCACTGTTGGTCAAAGAAATCAAGCCGAAAGACAGCCTTTTGATGCAGAAAGCGAGGACAAGATGGCTGCGAGAGGGGGGCCTGAACTCCAAGTTTTCCACGGATGCATCAATCTGAGAAGAAAGCAAATTGAGCTGCAAGGCCTATACGTCAAGGGGATATGGGTGGATAATGTTCAAGAGGTGAAAAAAGGGGTGCACGACTTTTTCAAAGCTCACTTTAGCAGCAGGAGGTTTCGAAGGCCCCAGCTTGATGTGGATTTGTTCGAAAGGAAAATCTCACAAGAGGCTAACGAGAGCTTAGTGGCAGAATTTTCGGAGGAGGAAGCAGTGGACTCATGTGAGAGCTCGAAGAGCCCGAGCCATGATGAGTTTAACTTTCGACTATTGAAAGCAATGTGTAATATTTTCAAAGATGATTTTATGGCATTGATGAAGGAGTTCCACGGAAACGAGAAGCTTGTGAAAGGTTTGAACCCGTCCTTTATCACACTTATTCCCAAGGAAGCTGCTGAGGATCTATCCGATTTTCGCCCCATATCCCATATCGTTAATTGGAGGTATTTATAAAATCATCTCAAAGGTGTTAGCTAGAAGATTGGGGAGGGTGTTGGACCCTATTATCTCGCAACATCAGAGTGCGTTCATCGGCGGACGTCAAATTCTCGATAGCGTGGTAGTGTTGAACAAGGCCATAGAGGATGCTAGGCACTGTAAAAAGAGAAGCATGTTTTATAAAATCGACTTTGCAAAAGCCTATGACTCGATCGACTGGGGCTTTCTGAGGAATATGCTGAGAGGTTTTAATTTCCATGATAAATGGATTAAATCGTGTATGGAGTGTGTGACTTCTGCGTGCGCTTCGGTGTTGATCAACGAGAGTGCTTTGGTAGAGTTCAGATTGGAAAGAGGACTCTGCCAAGGGGACCCACTATCTCCGTTTTTTTATATTGGCAGCAGAAGGCTTATCTCTTTTAATGAAGAAAGCTACGGAGACAGGCTTATTCACACCAGTTACGATAGGCAAGAGTAATATAACTGTATCTCATCTGCAATTTGCAGACGACACAGTGTTCTTGGGGGAAGCAAAGTTGGAGAATGCTTATTTCTTAAAGCACTTCCTGAAACTCTGGGAGCTCGTTTCAGGGATGAAAGTCAACCTCAACAAGTGTGCAGTTTATGGCATTAATCTAAGTGATGGGGAGCTGAGATCTTTGGCAAGAGAGATGGAATGTTCTTCAGGTACTCTTCATTTTTCGTACTTGGGAGTCAAAGTGGGCTTTTCTTCTAATTGTGCAGCCCTTTGGAGTGAAGTTGTTCAAAAAATCAGAAATAAGCTAAGGAAATGGGAAAGTCGTAAGATTTCTTTTAGGGAGAGATTAACCTTGCTCAACGCGGTACTGAGTTCTATTCCGATTTATTACTTGTCTATTTTCTGACTGCCAACCTTTGTGAGGAAAGAGATTATCAAGATTCAAAGGAATTTTTTCTGGGGAGGGGGTTCAGGGGCTTCGAATAAAATAACATAGGTTATGTGGGGTTCCATATGTAATAATAAAGAGCATGAGGGACTGGGGGTGAGAGAGGTGGATTGCTTTAATAGGGTACTTCTCAGTAAATGGCTTTGGAGATTCTTAAATGAGAGGGACAGCTTATGGGCGAGGGTGATTGAGTCAAAATATGTGGTTGAGTGGTGCGGGGGGCTACTGGGATTTTCGGACATTAGAGGGAAAAGTGTTAGAGGGTGGTGGAGAGAGGTGGTAAAGACGGCGGGAGGGGGGACGAATGAGTGGTTTTTTTAGGGAGTAAGCAAGGAAGTAGGGGATGGAAGAGACACATATTTTTGGGAGGAAAATTGGGTGGAAGAGGGAGTAAGGTTGAGAGAGAGCTTTCTTAGGTTATTTCATCTTAGTAACCTAAGAGGGCGGAAAGTGAGGGAGACGGGTGAGTGAGAGGATGGGGTGTGGAGATGGAGGTGGGAGTGGAGACGAAATCTCTTTGATAGAGAATACATAATTGTGAATAACTTGGAAACTTTGTTGAACATGACTTCGCTCAGGTTTGGAGAGGCCAACAGATGGAAGTGGAAAGAATCAAAAGATAGTAGATTCAAGACAAGGGAGGTGTATGAATGGCTGCACGAGAAAGAAACGGGAATCAATCGAGATGCAAAAAATGAGAAAGGTTTCAAGAGTATATGGATCAGTCTTATTCCTCGTAAAGTTTCTATACATGCATGGAGAACACTATGGAGAAGATTACCCACAAAGAAAGAATTAAGGAAGAAAGGAGTGCTAAACCAAAATGATAGTGTTAATTGTGTCTTGTGTGAGGAGAGCCCAGAATCGGTGAAGCATGTATTGTTTGAGTGCAAACACTCTTACTCGGTGTGGATGGAGGTGGCGAGATGGATGGGAATAAAGTCAATTTTTTCTTTGAAACCATTGTTGAATCTATTACATTTTAGTAGACTTCTCAATGGGAATAGAGGAAAAAAGGTGGCTATTTTCATATGGGAGTGCATTATTTGGTTGATTTGGAAGGGGGGAAACAATAAAATTTTCAATAATAAGGATTTCTAGGGAAGAAGGTGGTGGAAGAAATGAAGATTAGAACTTGGAGTTGAATCGTCTGCAAGGAGAGAAAACTATGTGACCTAAACTTTCAAGATTGGTTTGTTAACTCTAGATTAGCTCTTGGAGTGTAATAGTCTCATTGCTTTTGTGTTCATAAAAAATTGAGCATTAGGTATCACTCATGCCTTTGTATATTGTAATTTTTTGATGAATTAATGAATATTTTATTGATACAAAAAAAAAAAAAAAAAGATATTCAGGGACAACTCAGTAAGCGGAAACATGATAGTCTTCTTAAGTGACATATCTCTACGTTTTACCAATGCGAAACATGTGTTGACAATGAAGATTATTCAGCTTGATCCAAAAACTAATGCATTACACTATGCGTGACACTTCTCCTTTACGACAAGAACAATAATCTCTATATTATCTTTGATTTCACAAATTTATCACTTTGATGGGAATCTCCGTTCACTTCAAATTATTTCATTTTTACAAATTATATTTTTACAGATTTTTTCAAAACAGAAATTACATACAACCTCTAATTACATTGGAGTCGTATAAAATAACACTCTAGATTAAATAGTTGACCTCAACCTCCATATCAGAAACTCCATACCGTTGATGTGCTTAGGCTTTCAACACCTTACACATGAGTAAACCATGAAGGCATCCTTGATCTACTACACTTTTTCGTTACACCAATTAAAAACCATTAACCTCTAAAATTTTGCAAAAGCAACAAAAAAAGTCTCGTCCACAATCGATATAAAAAATTATTGTATATATTTCACAAAAAAGAAAAAAAAAGAAAAAAAAGGAAGCAACTGATGGTTTATCTTCTTGTCGTCACAATTGCTAACAATACTCATGATTTTGAATATCAAACCTGGAATGTACTATATAACACCTCAACGAACACCCACAAATTACTACGATAAAAAAAAAACTTCATTTCATAGAGACTAACTTAATTCCCTCTATTCATACACATATTGCAACATTATTCTACAACATAATGCAGAGTAGGGTTGTAAACGAATCAAATAATTTTGATTCGATTCAGTATTCGTATTCGAATATTGATATTCGTATTCAAAATTTTGTGATTCGAATAAAAATATTTGATTCGATTCGATTAGTAATCAAATATGAATACAAAATTATGATATTCGATTCGATATTCGTAAATATTCGATTAAAAATATACATACATATATATATATTATAATATTTAGTATATATGTTTCTCTCTATAATATTTATCTTAAATGAATATGGCCCAAACCATAAATTTAGCCCAACACCAGAACATAAATTTAGCCCAACCCCAAAAAATAAATTGATTGGAGTTTAATATTTAAATATAAAAAAATAAAATTAGGGGTTATTTTGTAAATATAATATAAGTTAGAGGTTCAAATAATATTTTTACATTTTACAACCCTAGTTCCTTAATTAGAAAATTCAAAATCAAACACGCACACACGTGAGTCGTGACCAGCAGAACACGGACAGACCTCAAGGCCTCTCTCGCCTCTCTATTTTCTCCATACGAATCCGCGTCCCTGGCTGCTCCCTGCCCTAGCCACCACCGCACGGCCGCACCCACCGGCCACCTGCCACCACGCCAGCCACCACCGGAAGCCGTGGAGCGCACACCGGCATCGTCCGAAGGCTGGAATGCCCTTGTGTCGCGTCGCGAGCCCTAGAATGCCGCCGCTGCCCGCCTAACTCCCCCGCCTGCAACACCGACCGACCGCTTTGTTCGAATCTCAATTTTTTTCCAATCTCCACCGCTGCTTTGTTCGACCTCTTTGGCAATTGGTAAGTAATAGAAACCATGCTTTGTTCGAATCTCAATTTTTTTCATACAATTTGTGTATATCAGTATATGTGTATGTATATATTTTTTCTCGTGTTGCCTGTAAAAGTGTGCTACTGAGTTGTAATATGAAATTTTGTTTGTGAAATTCTGGTGGGATTTTGAATTGTGGAATTTGTGTACATATGTATTAACTTCTGAGGAGTGTTGAATCTGCATTTATTTTTATTGATTAACTTCTTAGGAGTGTTGAATCTGAGATGAAATAGAACTAAACAAAGGTTTGTATTAGATGCATCTGTGTGAGTCTCAAATAGACCATTTAAAAGAACTTTTTCCCAGCCAAAAATGTTAAAATAGACAATTTTGTGCAGTTTCAGAATTAAAGATCAATTAATGCATACCTTTTGCATATGAACAACAAAATTATAAACATGTGCTGTTAATTGCCTGCAAGTTATTTCCACAAGCTTCTGGTAATTCAAACTAGGTATAACTTGCTTGTAACCTTTAGGAGCAATTCACAGCTTCGATATTCGAGCAAGATTCTTGTAAAACTTTGCTGCTAATCTCAGCAAATGTTCAGCTTGGGGATCTGTGTTTTTATTTAACGGTAAGAAAATGATGAATTTAAAAATGAGAAATGCAAGTTCATTAAAACGAGTAGCACTTTTCATACCCTTTAGATTCATAGCAACAAAATGTGATATGACCTTCACAATAGCTTATGTTCTCGAGTATAGTATCTCTTCCACTGCTAATTCTGGACCCGTTTGATTCGAAGATATACCTTTAACAGTATCTCTAACTCTCATGTTAAATTTAAAGTCAATTCTCCACAGGTTGTAGCTATGGATTGTCCTAATTCAATAGAGCAAACAACTCAAGAGGATGAGATTATAGTTGAATCACATGAGGTAAATATCGTATATTATATGATAATTAAATATTATGTATCATTTGGAATTATATATATATATATATACTAATTAAACATTTTTGTAATGAAAGGAGGAGAAAGCTACGATCGAGATAAATGATGATGAATGTGATGGTAACACACAAACTGAAGATGTGAATGTTGATGGAGAGAAAGATAACGAAGAAGATAAAGATGGTGAAGGTGAGGAAGGTGTGAAAGATAAGGGTCATTTTGAAAGGAAAAAGAGAAAGAAGGTTTCAAAAGTTTATACTGATTTTGTTGAAGTGACTGCAAATGATGGAACTTCAAAATCTCAATGTATACATTGCAAAACTCTTCTTTCTAAGCCAACCACCGGTACAACAAGTTATCTTTGGAATCACTTGAAGAGGTGTTTGCAAAAGAAAATGCACACTGAAAAGTAAAAGACGTTGCAATTTCAGCCTATTAATTCCAAATTTGAGATGAATCCTTTGTCGGATGGTAAATATGATCATATGAAGCAAAGAGAGGCGGTTGCACATTGGATTTTAATGAACGGCAGCCGTTTAATATTGTGGAAAGTTTTGGTTTCACTTTCATGTTAAGTATCAATCAACCACAATTTGAGAAGATTTCTCGTGCCATGACAAAGAAAGATGTTTCTAATGTTTATGACATAGAGAAGAAAAAGTTGCAATTGACATTGAGAGACATCAATAAGATTTCCTTGACCACTGATATTTGGAAATCAAAGGTTCAAAAGATTTCCTATATGTGTGTCACTGGTCACTTTGTTGATTCAAATTGGCAACTTCATAAACGACTTCTTAGCTTCATACATCTACCTCCTCCACATGCTGGTAAGTCTATATTTTATTTAACATAAAGATTTTCTTGCATTATAGTTATCAGTAATTTGATATGTTTATTTGTATTTTTTAGGTCATGATATCTTTAATGGACTCATGAGATGTATAAAGGATTGGGGAATAGAGCATAAAGTCTTCACTATCTCCGTGGATAATGCCTCGAACAATGATGCAGCAATTCGAATTGCTAAAGAAACATTCTCTAAGAGTCGCAAGTTGCCATTGGAAGGTAAGCTGTTTCATGTTCGTTATACTGAACATATATTGAACCTTGTGGTTCAAGATGGTCTTTTTGGGATTCAAAACACTATTGATAATGTTAAAAAGAGTGTGCGATTTATTAATCAATCAGAGTCTAGGTTGAGGAAATTCTCAGATGTTGTGCATCATTTAGGAATCCAAGTGAAAAAGTTGATCATCGATTGTCCAACTCGTTGGAATTCTACATATGAGATGTTGGTTGATGCATATAGAGTTAGGGATGCATTTCCTATATTTAAGGAGGGTGAACCTTTATATTTTTACTGTCCTAACTCTGATGATTGGAAAAAAGTGAAGGATGTTATTGACATTTTAGAGGTCTTTTATGAAGCCACTCATGTGATTTCTGGAGTTGATTATCCTACTTCAAATGTTTACCTTGCTGTAATTTGGAGAGTCAAGCATGTATTGAATGAAAAAGAAAAGCATGTTGATGAGTTTATTAGAGTGATGATAAAAAAGATGAAGGAAAAGTTTGATAAATATTGGGGAGAATGTAATCTTTTGATGGCAATTGGAGCGATACTAGACCCTAGGTACAAAATGAGGTTGGTTGATTTTGCTTTTGATTACATATATGGTAAGATTGAAGCACATACAAATGTCATGAAAGTTCGAGATGCATTGTACAAATTGTTCTTTGAGTATGTTGAAGTTGATCAAGCAAGGTCTCGAAAGTCTACCAATTTAGAAAAATGTTCTTCCACGTGTGTGAACTCCACTTTTAAAGGAAAACTTATACCCGCTAGTTTATCTATGTTTGATCGGTATTTGGATACTATTGAGGCTCATGGTCCTGTGAAGTCAGACTTGGACATTTACTTGGAGGAGGGGGTTGTTAGAACTCAAGATGAGGATGTAAGTGTAGAGTTCGATGCCTTAAGTTGGTGGAAATCTCAAGAATTGAAGTTTAAAGTTCTATCCAAATTAGCTCGAGATGTTCTAGCTATTCCTATTAGTACAGTGGCATCAGAGGCCACATTTAGTGCAGGAACTCGAGTGTTAGATCCGTATCGATCAAGATTAACTCCCGATATGGTGCAAGTGTTGATTTGTGGAGCTGATTGGGTTCATCAAATTCACGGGATCAAGAAACCCCTTATGACATACGTGAGTTCTATTTATTACTTTTTTTAGTTTATTTGAGTTATATGCATTGTTACATATATAAATTGATTTGTAATTGTTTTTTATTTTCATTTAGGAGCAAGAAGAACCTATTGATATCGTGTTGCAGACCACTTAATTTGCAAGCCGTTGGTGGAAGATCGATTTGGAAAAACAATGTTAATGAAGTGTTATTTTGATAATTATTGTATTTTTGAATTAGTGGATTTTATTGGGAGTGGAACATTTAGTATTTAGTATTTATTAGGCATTTTTATTGAATATTGTCTTTTAATATTTAAAATATTAGTTTACTCGAATAATACACTGCAAAATATGTAAAAAAAATAAACGAATCGAATACACGAATAGAATCGAATACTTCGAATACCGAATTCGAATCGAATTTACTATTTGAAATTTTTTCGAATACGAATACGAATATTCGAATAGTTTTACGAATACGAATCGAATATAGCAGTATTCGATTCGATTCGATTACAACCCTAATGCAGAGTCATATTTCATTCACCGTCCAATGTATACAAACCATATAAATATAAAAACCATTACTTTAGCATAGATATGTGAATATACTCTTACCGTGAATGAGAAAGATAGTCTACCTTCCCTTGTTCGAATTTACAAAAGCTCAATTTTTTTCAAACTTCGTACCATTGTTTCCAATTTCATTTGCCCAAAATCAAATTTAGATAATAATACCTATAAGGATTTGTAAAACAACACTCCAATAGCAGAAACAAAGACTTAAATATACACAATTTACATACATCAGTGCGTTACCGATTACACAAAATCATGGGATGTATAATAAATAATTTCATGAAGTAAACATACATAATTTTGTAAATTACCATAGGATACAAAAACAACATCGTCAGCAAAAGCCGCGAGGAACAATAACGCGACATAGCCGACGACGACAAAGGCGACGAATGACTGGTGTCATGGTGGCACCAAAATCGAGGTCGTGTGACTCGCATGATGCCGGACAAAGGCGACACATACTGAAGTAAGAAGATTAATTGGGAAAAAATAGATAATTCTGTGCGAGGAGGCACAAACCTTTGAGATAGGAAAAAAATCAATTAGCGTGAGTTTATTAAATCAATGAATTGGAAAAAGCAGAGATGTGATTGGGTGAATACATATAGATAATAATTCTTTAAAAATAAATAAAATTTAAAGAGATAAGAGGAAGGTGGAAAGATTGGGAGAACTATAACGGTTGAGGGGAGGGGAGACGATAAGTGTAAAATTATTATTTTGATTCATGGTTATTTATTATATGGTGTATGAATTCATGTAATAATGATTTTATCAATTTAGAAAGTAGAATATGAACTAAAAGAAAAGTTTTCAAAAGAGGAATAAGATTTTGTTATTATATAATTATTGATATTCTTATTTTATTTATATACATTATTATTTTTTTGTTATTTTATTTTATATTTTTTCAATCACGTGAAATTAATAAATCATTTATATTTAGAATTATGATTTATAAAAATATTATTGGATAACAAAAAATTATTAGAGATTAAACACGGTCTTAAAATGAGTGAGTCCTAAATTAATAATTTTATCTTCCAAGTCTTGAATCGATAAATCTTTTCAGGCCCTAAATCGATAAGAAAAATGTTTCAAAATTTAAATTAATAGTTTTATAATTTTATAGACCTGAATTAATAAAACTCCATTTATTGTATTTCTCGTTTTAAGCATCCTCTCAAATGTTGAAGGATTAATTTAAAGGGTCCGGTTAAATACCCCTCCATCTTTAATACATACACCTCTTTATTAGTTTACCCAACTAATAATTATTCTATTAGTAAATTCACTCCACGAAGTACCGCCATCAAATACACCCCACATTCTATAGTTCTCAATTCTCATCCATCCATGAAAGAAGACACCCCACATTCTATAGTTCTCAATTCTCATCCATCCATGAAAGAAGACGATTTGTAGGGAAAAAAAAATCTCACAAAAAATTAGAAAGAGAAAAACAGTTTATAGAAAAAAGAAGAAGAATAAAAATACATTTACATCCGCCGCTCCTATCTCCCACCTGCAATGCGGCTCCCGTCTCTTACCGCCCACTGTCCAAAGATGTCGCCCTGGGCGCAATTGCGGCAAAATACCTGGAGAAAATACCGCCGTTCCATGCCACCTTCACGCACACCGTGCGTACGAAGACCTGCGCATTCTTAATTGACGATCCTTTTGTCTATTTCTTGAACTCCGATGAGAAATTGGAAAAAAACGAGGGTTTGACTTTCTTAACAAAGCGTGAGCAATGCTTTTTCTTATCTTTTGGCCTGAAGAGGAACGGCTGGAAAGGGGGACTGGGGTGAATGATTCGTAACAGTTAGGGTATTAGTATGGGCATATAAGTAATTTAATAAATATATTATAATAAAAAAGAATTAAGGGGGGTGTATGTATTAGAGATAGAGAGGTATTTAACCGGGCCCTAATTTAAAATCTGATTGTAAAGCCCCATTGAATGAATGAAGAAGCACACTAGGGCAGTTAGAATATTGGGCTGCTCCTGTAAATGTTGCCCATTTGTTGTGATTGTAATGGGCTAAAAAATTCAAGATTACCTAGCGTCCTATCTTTTGTTAATTTACTCCACTCAAAAGTATCTGTAAAAAGAAATCGGGAGACTTGACAATTTTTTTCAAAATTCAAAATAGGATGAACAAACATACACATTTTCGAAAAACAATTATAACTTTTTTTGTTTTGTTTTTCGAACTTCTTTTTTCCAAACATTTTTTTGGGTGTAGTGTATTAAAAAAAATGAACTATATTTATCCTGAGCCGCCGGAAAATGGAACCAGTATGAAAATTTTATTTTTTTATGGACAACTTGAATTTCTAATTTTGTGTTGGAATAATTGGGCATAAATTAAATGAAGGCTCAGGGTAAATAAAACTCTTTTTTTATTAATACACTCCAGCAAAAAAAATATTTAGAAAGAAAATCTAAAAAACCTGACAATTTTCTAAAAAAATTCAAAAAATTCAAAAAGGACAATAAAAAATATATTCTAAAAGTTGTCAAGTATTTCAAAAAAAAAAAAAACCCGAACACTTTTAGGTAAAGTGTATTAACAAAAGAAAGAGTACCGTAGGTAACCTATGCATTAAATGAATAAATAAGTTAGTTAATTTGCTGATTTGGGCTTTGAGAAATTGGGTCAAATTCCTGGATTGAGCCCGACTATATACCCCTCCATGTTTATTAGATACCCTCACCCAATTTATGAAATATTATAATATATTTATTAAATGAATCTTATACCCATATCATTAAAAAAAATAAAAAATACTACATACTTAATATACCCACCAAGAAACTCACCAAACACAAGAAGCTACGGAAGAGCCAGAGCTGTCACTGCAACACCATTGTTGGAAATCTTCTAGTGGTTGCACCACAATTTTATCATCCTTACGGTGGTGCTGCAACCTTACAAGTTCGATGATATGTGTGTTATTATTATTCATGCACTTCTGAGAAAAAAAATCCCGACACTGTTTTTTTGAACCTGTTTTTTCGAAAAATGGTTAGGGTTTCAACAAAAACTTATTGAAATGTGGTTAGGGTTCGACAAGATCTTGTCGAAACAGAGGTTTTCAAAATATTTTTGCCGAAATATTTGTCATTTTTCGACAAGTTTTTTCGAAACTCTAACAATTTTTCGAAAACCAGGTTCGAAAATTTTAAGCAAGAGATTTTATCAAAATCATTGTTTGTTGAAATCTCATCGTTGTCGCAGCGGCTCACCATGCCTTGGTCGACTCTTCATAGGTAATGGCGGCATTCGTGAGACCTATAGTCGCAGCGTCTGGGGTCGTGCAGTTCGCGAGGCCGCTGGCGGTCGTGGTGATGTGAGGCCGTTGGCGGTATTGGCGCCGGGACTATGTCGTTGCATGGAAGAAATGGGAAAGGGGCAAGGAAGAATGTAGAACGCGGGGAAGAAGAAGGGGAAGAGATTTTTGTGGGTGTATCAAAATTTTGAAATAATATAAGAGGTAAGGATAATGTAGATATATTATGAGGGTGTATCTAATAATTATTTAAAATATGGTGGGTATATTAAATAGGTGGGGTTATCAAATAAATATGGAGTGGTATATAGTCGGACCCTTATGAATTTTACATGTTGAGTTGGGCCAACATTATTGGACTTCTGGGTTATCAAAGACAGTGGACCAAAATACTGCAAATGAGATTGAAGACTTGGGGAAGATTGGGGCTCAACAAAATTTAATTATATGCACGCTGAGTTTATGATGTAATATAAAGAAGGATGTAGAAGTCGGAAATCGCTAGTGTGATGGATTTGAAACGCCTATTGCCTAGGTCGCCTAGTCGGCATAAGTTTTTTTAAATATTTTGTTCTCTATATCTTATTAATATGGTCAAAATTATTTGATAACCTTTTACATACTGCTTAAATTTTTTTAGTATTTATAACGATATAAATTAATAATTCAATAGAAATAATCAATACATATATAAACTACAAATTGTTAAAAATATTAAATGACAAACAAAAATACATAATAATTTACGTCAAATTAGGTGAAATTTTCTAAACAACGTCGTTTTAAGGTGGAAAAAATAAATAAAACAATGGACGTGTAGCTTGCCTAGGTGGATTATAATAAAATCGGGACGGCTGATGACGGCCTAATGCCTAGACACCGTTTAGGCGGCTGGTTAAAGTGATTTTTGTATCACGACTTTAATTTTTATTGTTTGTGTTGATTATGTTAATTTTGAATTAATCCCGTAAAATCTCTGCAGATAACCATTTGAAAAAACCACAATCTTCTCTCCTAAGTTGTCGATGAGAGAATATTAACTATGCTGATTGGTTGTAAGGGATAAATTTAGTCACAGAGGAAAGGAGTACAATTATTGATCTTCGATTCAAACTTTAATATTGTTTTGAACTTGTCATTTCTCTTGAAGACAATATTTTTTCAAGTAAAAATATTTTAATACTATGAACATATTTTTCAAAATTAGATGTAGGATAGAATTTAATAGACATATTTTAATGCCAGATTGCTAGCATACATTTTATATAATGATTTCACCATTCTTCTAGAGTTCATGTGAATAAAAGAATTTCGGGAATATGTATTTTCATTAATTCTAATATTACCACATGAATCACAAATGTGTTTTACCAATTACTTTAACCAAACAAATTCTTGTGAAACCTCATATAAATTAATAATTACTAAGTAATTTGAGGAGGTGGTAACAATAGATTACTTAACAAACCTCCATGATATTGTAGCACTAGTGCAAACAAAAATATATTAGTATGGTGATCATATATAACTAGCATCTATATAGCTTGTTATTGATGCTCACATAAGGAACTTCCGGTCCTACGACAAATCCACGTCAAATGGATTAACCAAATATCAGAATAAAAGAGATTTATACATATAAAAATCTCACAATACCTTCTCAAGTATGTTAACTTGTTTATAAAATTCATATGTCCTTTAGGGAGATATCAAATATATTCTTCCTTTGGGGAAATGCCCAAATCATTTTTTCCTTCACGGAAGATCCTTTTTTTTTTTTTTGGGAAAATTTTCGGCATTCATTTAATTTTGGATTCATATCTCTCTTTAATGCTTGAGAAATGACTCTTCATCAAGTGTGCAGTCAGCCAACTGAACTGTTAGATTAAATCTATAGTAAAATTTTCATGTTTATCCGAGTCATTTTTATATTTATTATCAAATTATTACTAATTTGTCCCTGTTTTGAAAAGTCACCTGTTTCAGTTTAAAAAACACGAAACCTATATTTAAATAACTCCAAAAATCTGATTTCAAGTTCTATTTTTAAAGATATCTTCTTTTTACTATAGTTGTACATATTTTACAAATTCAATATTTTCGATTTTAAAAGTTAGAAACTCATATTTAAACACCTGAAATTTTTCTGAAATTTTAATCTATCATATGATCTTTAGTATATTATATACAGTTCAAACTTCATATTTTTCGTCCAAATATTCAATGAAATATACTCTTTTGAAAATCATGATGCAAGTACACGACCACAAAAACAAGAACTAAAGTTATTCCGTTGCATCCACGAAATTAATTCGAGGTAGGGTTTTTCTTACCCTTGAATGGATATTTGTCACTTTCAAATTGTTGCTTGCTACATGATACTATGTTCATACATTCCATATGCCATGTGGTTACTTCGACGGAAAGGTTGTTGTAACCTTGCGGGGACTTCGGTCTGGGAGGGAAAGCTCTTTGGGGGAAACTCCACCGTATACAGATTGACTGTCAATATATTGTCATCTCACTATTAATACGCATGTTACATGAGTTTATAATTTTATTTATTTGTGGTATTTAATTGTCATGAAAAGACCTACTGACAAAGTAACTTTTATAATATATATATATATAAAAAAATCAGGTGAAGGAGTTTTATTAATACAGGGTTTGAAAGATTATAAAACTATTAATTTAAGTCTTTAAAGATTTTTCTTATCGATTTAGGGCCTAAAATATTGAAAACTATCAATTCAAGACCTGATATCAAACAACTCAATGGGGTGCTTGACCTATGAAAAATCCGAATTATTTTGCAATCAATACTCTTTAATACTCTTTAGTAGGAAAATTAATACCTTTAGTTAAATAAATAATACCCTTAAATTAATATCACTTAGTGAAAATAATTAATACACTTTAAAATTAATATCCTAAAGTAAAAACAACTAACACAATTTAATAAAATAACTAATGCTCTTTAAACAAGTGAAACAATTGTTGACGCAATACTTTCCCAAAATCGAAATTTAGTTAATTTCAAACTTGATTTGCTTTTATTTGGTGATGCCAATTTGAAAATATAATCTGAATTTCAATGTCGATGGAAGATGGAGTTAATGGAATTTTAGTGTGATAAATAGGGGCTGAATAGGATAAATCGAGCTAGACTTTTCGTTGAATGGTTAGAGTCTAATATTTAATTTTTAGGTCATAGACTGAACTATTATTTTTCATAGGCCTTTTTAGTGACTTGTCTAAATTTTAAATAAGTTAGCCTAACCCGAAAGCCTTTTAAATACCCTTTTAGTTATATTTACTAAATTATTTTTAATAATAAAACTATCATTAAATCGTAACAATTAATTACCATTTTAAGTCATAAAATGAAGAATAAGAACAATTCACCAAATAATTATTGTTGTGACCATAATATTTCCAAGCCAAAAGATGGCCACTAAAAGAGCTCCCAAGGTCACCAACCAACCTCCTGATAGAACAAGCAAGGTTGGCAGAAGCTTTAGTCACTCGGAGGCCGATCTCGGCCTTAATCGTGGAAATTGGCCCGAGCCCCTGGGGCCACCGCCAACCTCAGAGAAGGTCGTACACTACAAAAAAATTGCAATATTAGCAATAATAGAAAGGCAAGGGCTATATTCTCTTGTTAAAGAAATGATGTGGCAGACTCCCATTGGTTACACTTATTCCGGTCAAAGCCACATGGTAATTTAATTTTTTAACATAAAATAAAATATTGAATAGCAAGGACCTGCTGTTGCAAATTCTAAATAAAATAAATAGCAAGGACTCTTTCTTGCTATTGAGCATCACACAAAAATAAATTATCAAATATTTAATTCGAAACAAGAGGAATAACAAGGGCCTAATAAATAGCATTGGCCATCCCTTGCTATTAAGCATCTCACGAAATTTAATAATAAGGCCCAACAATAGCAAGAGCCCTCCCTTGCTATTGAGAAGTGCAGGAATAATAAGGCTCAATAATAGCAAGAGCCCTCCCTTGCTATTGAGAAGTGCAGGAATAATAAGGTCCAATAATAGCAAGAGTCTTCCCTTGCTATTGAGAAGTGCAGGAATAATAAGGCCCAATAATAGCAAGAGTCTTCCCTTGCTATTGTTAAGTGCAGGAATAATAAGGCCCAATAATAGCAAGAGTCTTCCCTTGCTATTGAGAAGTGCAGGAATAATAAGGCCCAATAATAGCAAGAGCCCTCCCTTGCTATTGAGAAGTGCAGAAAATAAATAGCAAGGGTTCTTCTTTGCAGAACAAGAACGCAAGGGGCACGCAGCTTTTTTTATTTCCCCAAATTTAATTTTAGGAAGTTGGCGGCAATTCCCAATCTCTGGCGCCCTCCAAATTAGATTTCAAGATTTCGGGGTCGATCAATTAGACTTAAGTGAAAGAAAAATTCTCAATGTTCTCTTCCTCCCCACACCATGTGACACGAGCCCTAGGGACCGATTCTCGAATTGTGAAGAGTTCCAAATTAAGGTATGGTTTTTTCTGCATGAATATAGTTAATTACTAATAGCTGTTGTGAATTTTAAACTATTATTGGTTGTATCTTGATTGAGTATGGTTAAATGTTAATTCTCTGTTTCTCTTCTAGTGGCATTGTTCTGAGACTTAATTACAATTAATACTTGGATTTGGCTTAGTTTTAAGCCAAGGTATTTTACTCGGTATTTAATAATCTATAAAAAAATCTAATTCTAGTTTTGCTCCACTGAATTAGAGTGCTAAAAAAAATTCATGTATTTGGTGCTTATTTTGAAGAATCCAGGCGTCGATTTTGATATGCTTAGAGTCGAAGATGTTGTAGAATATATGGTGTTTCATCATTTGAATGGTGGATGGTATAATAGATGGGGAAAGAGTAGAATAGACGGGGAAAGGGAGGCGTTTCTTGTAAGTGTGCTTATTTTTGTTATGCATTTTTCCAAACTAGTCATTTGCATTTAAAGTATGATTTATCTATGCTGTTTGGTATCATCTTAAGAATGTTGGTGAACGAATCTAATCGTAAGGATTAGTGGCTGTTTTAATCCGTTTTTACGTCACCAATCAATAACGTGTGATTGATTACCACCGTAAATGGTAAATCGGGGTTTGGATTTATCGAATTTGTAAATTCGGTAGTCGAAATTGGACTTATTTCGTGTATGTGTGAGTTTGGGTGTGTTTGTGTGTATTTTTTATCTGAAATTCGAAAATTAAAATTAATAAGCTGGAGAACAACTATTTATAGAGGCTAGCAAGCATGAGGTGCTACTGACTCTTGGTCTCCCTAGCTTGCATGCCTGACATGTGTCCTTTGACCTTAGTTTGACCTTATCTAAGCTGAATCTTAGTTACAAAGTCTTCTTTTGGGCCTTATCTCGGACTCATTGTTGTTCGCCTATGTCGGTTTGAATGATCTTGATGACCCTTCAACTGAAAGTTGTTCGCCTCTTGAGGGTGTACTTTGGAAGTTGTTCGCCTTATGGCTTTAGGATCTTTGTCCTTTGTTCACTTGTACACACTTCTTTGGCTGTTTGTTATATCATAGTTTGACCAAGTTGTTCGTCATTGATGACTTCACAGTTGGCTCATTCTTGGTCTCGGGCCTAAATACCTGTTCGCCCATTGGTTGTTCGTCGGGGAGTTGTTCGTCACTTTATACACCTCTAAAATTGGTAGATGCACCCCAACTTGATTTTCTTTGTTGATCACCCTTGATTTGAGGTTGGTTCTTCATAATCCTTGACGTAGCTTTAATCCTCGTTCGCCATTTATTGACTTATGTTCGCCTATCAACAATTGCCCCCTATCCTGGCTATATGTTGCCCCAGACGAGCAACTTTGTGGCGAGCAACTATAGTTAGGATATCAAAATGATGAGGGTTGGGGCGAACATCATTGGCTTGGGCGAGCAACATATGGTCTGCCGTTTCGTCTTCCCAAGGTCTGGGAGTTGTACGAAGATGACGTGGGCGGCATGGCTGTGCGCCGCCCATGCGCGAGCAATCCCGAGGCCACGCGCCCCTATAATTACATATAGGTCCCTAAATTTTTGAACTTGTTTGGAAATTACCCCGTTTTCTCTCAATTTGGCCCCGGGGCTTTTGGGAAATTTCGTCTGGGACCCCGCTTTTGCTTGGGGTATAAATAGTGGGAAAACTGAAATTTTTCCCACTTTTCCCCCTCTTGCAACAGTGCTCCGGCGAATCCTTCCTCCCTCCGGCGATTTCGAGCTTTCCGGCGTCCGTTCCACAGTATTTGGCCTCAAATTTCAACTCCCAGGTAGTTACTCTTCTTCTCCTATCTTCTTCTTTACTTTTTCTCTCGAAAACGCCATCGCCGCCGTGTGGGTTCGAGCTCCACCGTCTTCTCCGGGATAGCGCCGCCGTCTGCAACTCTTTCTACCACCGTTTGGATTTTTCTTCCTCTTCTATGTCTTCGCAATCGAGCAATAAAACTGAGGAGACCCTAGATCCCCTTTTTCCCGTTGCGGTCCCCATCGATCAACCTCCCTTCGAGATTTCTTCGGCGTCGGATCTTCACGTGGATTCAGTTGTTCGCTCTGTGGAGGACACCGGTGCAAACCCATCTGGGAGAGAATTAATAGTTGCGGCGAACAACAATTTGGACGTAAGCTCTTCGTCTTCTGCCGAATCTAGAGATCCAGGCCTTAACGAACTCACTCGCGAGTTCCTGGAGAGTATTAACTTCCCATCCCCAAGGATGCGGGAAAATGAGATCCCAGCTGGGGTTGCTCGACTATTTGAATGGCGAGCATATGCTGAAAGGTATGCGAACAGCTTTCCCCGTCCCCAGAGGGAAATAATGGATAAGGTGAAAACTGAGTACCAGGTGAGCAAGATAAAAAGCGTTGTTCGCGAAGATGAACTGGACTCTATCCGGAAGGACTACAAAATCCCATACGATATTCACCTGTGGGCCCCTCGGAGAAAGGAAAGAGCTGATCGCCCACCCCCAGGATGTACGGCGATCAACCTTCACACCTTAATTGCCGGGCTAAAGTTGCCTCTTCCACCCGTTGTTGGTCGATTCCTGGAGGCGACCAACTTGGCCATCACCCAAATTACTCCAATTGGGTGGATGAACCTTTTGGGCTCCATGTGTTTGTTCGCCCTGGAGGGTTATGTTGATCGGATCACTGCGGAAGAGATCAATTATTTGATGACAATTACAAGCTGCCCCTTGGGAGAAGAAGGCTATCACTATCTCAAGGCCAGGACTGGGTTGAAAATGGTAGAAGAAGTGCCGAACAAGATTCGTGACTGGAAGCAACACTTCTTCTGGATTGGGGGTGATTGGCGAGCATCTTCTGGTCCACACGGCGGCCATGGACGAATAAATTCTCCAGCAGCCTATGGAAAACTGAAACGTAAGTTCGTTTCTTGCTCGCCTTTGGGCTAAGTAGTTCTAATTTAACTTTTCTTGTTTGTTCGCAGGCCCTCGTCTACCCAAGTGGAATTCGAAAGAGGAGGAGTTGAGCTCCGAGTTCTTATTTACTTCGTGCTTGGTTGGCCTCCGCAATAAAGCAGATAGAACTATAGACTATCTCTGCCGAACAAGGTGTCAAAAAGCTGCTCGCCTTTTGACTTACCCACACCATCTGGAGGCTCAAGCTGAGGTGCCCCCAGGTATGAAAATTTCTAACTCCTTGCTCAAGTCTTGTTCGTCGTTAACTTGTTTAACTTGCTCGTCTAATTTTAACTTCTTCTTTTTTTTTTTTTAGCCGAACAAGTTACAGTTGCCATTCCTCCCTCATATACCCTCCTAGAGCAAAGGGTTCTTGTAATGGGGCCGCCAAAAGGGAAGAAAAGGAGAGGAGACCCTCCTCAAGCGGTGCTCGCCATGTCGAACAAGCCTGAGGGGGCTAGAGTTCCGAGACAGGCTGCCCCCCCAGTCCAAATCCGGTCCCCTCCCGTTTCCCCTCCTCATGGGGGGAAACGTTTAAAGAAAGCTGACGGGACCCCCTTGTCCCACGATGTCCCTGGCAAGGGGAAGGAGAAGGTGGGTTCGAGCCATGCTCGCCCAGAAGGGGACGTTGTTCGCCGTTCATCTGTCGAGCTCACGGAGAGGTCCGGCAAGGCGAGCAAAGATATAGGTTCCCCCAGAGGCCCCGAGGACACCACATACTTAGGCCGGGATGAGCGAAAATTTTCTGAGTAAGTTTTTACTTTCTTGGCGAACAAGTTTTTTATTTGCCAAATCTTTCAAGTGTTGACCTTCTTTTTGTTCGCAGATACCGGCCCAACGATTATCCAGGGCGAGCAGATCTGATTCATCAGTTTGCCTGCTCTAGGACGCCGACGAGCTTCCGTGATATTACGGACGACCATGTTCGCCGAGCAACTGAAATTGTTGCTCGTGCCTGGTCACGGCCGTTGAACAAAGCGGTCCTCGCCCAGGGCCCCATTGATAATTTTCACTTATCAATGGTCCAAGCTGCAAACTCCCTTGTCTCAGCTCAAAGGGGAATGGCTCAAGTAGCCGAGCTAGAGGAGACTGCTCGTCATCATGCCGCCTCCATTCGCCAGCTCTCTGAGGAAAAAGATAAAATGGCGAACAACTTTAATGGCCAGATTGCTCGCCTAAAGGATCAATTGAAGTTGGCTGATGACCTGGAGAAGAAACGCATTGAGGACTATCAGCTTGTCTCCGGCGAGCTTAAGGATACAAAGGCCGAGCTGCTCTCCTCCAAGACTGCGCTGGATGAAGAGAGGAAGAGGAGAGAAGGAGCAGAAGAAGAAGTTGCTCGGCTAAAAAAGCAAATGTCTGAGATGCTCTCAAGGGAAGAAGCCGAGCAAGAATTTCAAGCTCGGAGTGGGCCCATCTCAAACTTGGGTTATATATGCGCCTATGCGGACAGCATTCGCACGGCGGATGCTTATGACTTCAAGGATTTAGTTGAAGAGATGTGCAAGGATCTGAATGAATTTCTAGAGAACTATCCTCCGCCGAACAATATCGAGATTCAGCTGGCGGATTTGGCCGTACTAGGGGTCAAACTTGACAAACTCGACCCTAGTATTTCCATTACTCATCCTCCTCTTCCCGTTGATGAAGGCGAAGAAGAGGAAGGGGTGGCCGCGGCTAACGAGCAGAATGCAAAAGAGGCTGAGGATAAAGCTGCTGAAGATCTGGCCCGTGAAATGATTGTTGAACCCCCTGTTGAGCAGGCTCAAGATCCTCCACCCGCCGAGCAACAATAGGCCTTAGACTTAATTAATAATTTTTTTTTGTGATAGTTGTTCGCTCCTTTTTGTAGTACTTGTAATGGCTGCTTCCAGCTTGTACTATTTTTTAGGCTTAATGCCTTTGATTAATGGAACGTCTTTCTCATGTTCGCTCATTTTCTTATATATGTTAATTGCCTTTACATTTCTGTCAATGCCTTTACAATTATAACATATATCGTTGGGCTTTTGTTCGAATTGAACTTGCCTTTAGTGGAATCAGGGTTCAGCCTTAGGTTCTGTTCATTTTTAAAAACGAACAACCTTTAAGTGGCTTTGGTCCTTAGGTTCTGTTCATTTGTAAAACGAACAACCTTTGAATGGACTTGTACCTCGAGCTTTTGGACTTTTCCTTTTTTGACGAACAACTATTATATTTACATTGCAAAATAATTACAAGTGTTGTAAGACTGTCCATCACTATCATATACAATCTGACGAACAGCTTTAAACACAAACTAAATCTTGCTCGCTTATAATATTTTTTGCCGAGCAACTCTATCTATAAAACCAAAAGCACTAGCACCAGACTATACAATGTGCCGAGCAACTTTTGAATCTACACTTAAGAAAATTTTAAAAAATTAGGCAAGTTTTTAGCCCTTTATAGCCTTCAGCTCATACGCATCCCTTGCCCCCCAAGACAATGAATGCTCGATTTGATGTGGAGCGTCAATCTTATCAGTCTGAAATAACAGAGTTACGTAAGGAGACCCAAGAAAATCGTAGACTGATGAATGAACTAATTGCTAGATTTTCAGGTCCTAATCCACCTCATCTTCCTCCTCCTCCTAATGACGTAGATGAGCATTGATTATTAGTATTTTAGTATTTTGCAATAGTGTTACTTTTTGTAGTAGTGAAAAAAAAAATTATATTTAACAAGTTAGTAATTGGTAGTAGTAAATGTTTCATTAGTAAGTATTTAATAGAGGAAAAATTGGAGTTTGGTTTTTTGTTTAGATATCTTCACGAAAATATGTTCAATTATTCTACAAAAACTAATATTCTTTTCACTTAAGATCTTCATTGTTAATGAGGTTTTTTTTTTTTTTAAGATTCTTCATTTTTAAAGAGCTTTATTTTTTAAAACATTCATTTTTTTAACATTTTACGCCTATATATTATATTATGCTGCATTGAGAATATATTCCCAATTAGCATAATTGGTTGGGTCCTTGTTTAATAGGCTTTGGATTGGATTGGTTGGGTCCTTGTTTAATAGGCTTTGGATTGGATTTGGATTTAGATCAAAGAGGGTCAAGTGTTCGAGCCTTAATACCCTTTTTTTTATTCTCTTTTTAACCATACATTTCTTAATACCCTTTTCAACTCCTTTATTATCCTTTCAAGTTTTAACTGACTCTCATATAGTTATTTCTAATTACTTATATTATAACATATTTTATTATTGTAAATCTTATTTTTATTTGATTAATTAAGGAAATTATTATAATACTAATTATTACTATATATTTTTTTTATTATATATTACGAAGGGCCTAACTTTTTTTGTTGCACCGGGCCCATCAAATTGTTGGACCGGCTCTGCAATATACAATTATTCTATCAAAATAAAATTACGTACACCACTCCACGATATGTAGACAAAGTACCTACAAACCATATCAGATTAATACTATTTAATCTAAAATTAGTTGTCAAACTACAAATATACATGATACAAGGAAATATAATTGAGTTGATTATCATTTCATCAATCGGTTTTCCCCGCACTCTCACCAAAAAAGAAAAAATCTTCTTGATCTTCTTCCTCTATATCTCCCTCGTCTTCATTAGGATCCACTATTTCAACTTCGGCATTGGCAAGTTGAACAAATAAGTTGCACTCAGTAAGGTCAACGACTGTTTCATCAACTCTCGGGGGATGGTCATCTTGGTAGTAGTCTTGCTCTTGAGGTATTTGGGCAACCGAGGACACATTAATAATGTGCCTAGCACGTGTTGGACAAACCACCCATATACCTGTAATTCAAAAATAACATGACTTGAAGCAAAACAAATTAATTTTAAAATAAGATTAATTTTTGAAGTACCTCTTCGATGACGATTTTGGACGGAGGATGGATATGTGGCATAGTAAACTTGTGATGCCTGTTCGGCCAAGATAAATGGGTCATTTGCTCGGAGCATTTTCTTGGGGTTTATATCTATTAAATTGTACCTCTGGGGGCTATTCACTGCACTTCCAGCATACCAATCACACTTAAATAAATAAATCTTTTGAGGTGGATATCCATACCCATAGAAAGTCATTTCAACCACTTCTTCCAACATCCCATAATAATCATTTTGATCCTCTCCACCTACTGTAGCTTTCACACACACACCACTATTAATCGTCTTTTTAACACGCCCATAATCTTTTGTGTGGAATCTGAATCCATTGACTTACTTTATTATATTATTCAGTGGTCGGGAGAGAGAACTCTAAGGCATCCGCATTCAAGCGCTATGTAGCCTTTGTACGTCTTAACAATTTCATGTGCACCTTGCACCAATACGTACAACCGTGGATCAACTTCGTGGTTTCCTTCTACTACAATTTTCCTAAACCACGGAAAAAACTCGTTATTCCGTTTTAACTGCAGTTCATGATTGTCAATTCTCTCACTATATTGAGCATCAAACACACTGCAACATTGATAAAATAAAATAATTATTTATAATGTCATTGATTCTCAAACAAAGTAATCAAATTTAATAAAAAAAGTTATTTAACTTTTATACCTGATCCAGGGATCAACTTCCTCACAATTCATCAGAATATAATACATTGCAATCTTGTATTCTTGAGGTGACAAACTACGACAACAAATCGGTTTTCCCATTGGACGTCCCTTGGGAAGGAAAATTTGTAATTGGTTGTGAAACTGGGGGGCCCATTGAACTTCATTCCTCTTCAAACGAGTTATTCGCGTGTCAACTTCGTCACTGAAATAATGCGAACAAAAGTTTGTAATTTCTGATACAAGGTACGTCTCGCAAATGGACCCTTCAACACGTGTTTTATTTTTTACCATTTGCTTAAGGAAAAACATTTGTCTGCATATTAACATGAGATATATTAAGATAATGGACAAATATTGATATAAAATGTATAATAAAAAATAGAAAAATATTTATACCGTTCAAATGGATACATCCAACGATAGAATACTGGCCCTCCAACTTGTGCTTCATAAGGGAGGTGAATTGCTAAGTGCTCCATTGAATCGAAAAATGCTGGTGGAAAAATCTTCTCTAGTTTGCAAATTGTCTCGATAATAGACTTTTCTAGCATTTCCATGTCAGCAGTCATAATTTCAGATGCACACAAGGATCGAAAGAAATTGCTAATCTCTGCCAATGGACCCCAAATACCATCATGTAAAAAGTCACGAAATGTGATAGGCAACAATCTTTGCATAAAAACATGACAATCATGACTTTTCATCCCAGTTACTCTATTATTGTCCAAATTGGCACACCGAGAAATATTTGACACATAACCATCGGGAAAATGTAGTTCTTTCAACCATTGGCAAATTGTTTTTCGTTGATCCTTGTCCAATGTGTAGGTAGCTTTTCTCATTGAGCGCCCTCCATTAGTTAGAAATAATTATTTTCTGTTCGTGCATAATTCGAGATCCATCCTAGCTTTAACATTGTCCTTTGATTTGCCAGGATCACCAAATATTGTGGCCTTGATGTTCTCAAAGAAATTCTTCTCACAATGCATCACATCCAAGTTGTGACGGATGAGAAGTGTAGACCAATATGGAAGCTCCCAAAATATACTTTTCTTTGTCCACTTATGTCATTGACCAAACCCATCTGATGGTTCATGTTCTTTGCCGAACTTGTTATCTTCAATTAGGTTTACTAGCTCAAACATTTCTGCACCGGACCTTCTCTCAGGGCATATGTCCTTCTCTACTCGATTCTTGAAAAAATCAGACTTGTTTTTTCTGTGGCGATGGTTAGTTGGTAGAAACTGTCTATGACAGTCAAACCAACAAGGTTTGTGCCCATTTGGAAGTTGGAAAGACTTAGTTCTTTCCATGCAATATGGACACGCTAACCGTCCATGTGTGCTCCAACCCGACAACATCCCATAAGCAGGAAAATCACTAATTGTCCATAAAATGGCCGCTCGCATTGTGAAATTTTGTTTCTTGAAGCTGCAATAAGTTAATTCTCCTTCGCTCCATAGAATGTTCAATTCATCGATCAACGGTCGAAGCATTACATCTATGTTTACCCCTGGACTTTTTGGGCCAGATATAATAAGGCAGAGAAAAATGTGCTCCGGAGTCATACATAGATCTGGTGGCAGGTTGTATAGAGTAACAAATACTGGCCAACAAGAATATGGTTTTGCAGATGGACTGTGTGGATTGAAAACATCAGTGCATAATCCTAGTCACACATTACGAGGCTCTGCAGCAAATGCGGGATGAGTCTGGTCAAATTGCTTCCAAGCCTCACCACCGGCAGGATGAACAATTTTTTCCGAATTCCCCGCACACTTCATATGCCAAGTCATATGTTTGGCTATCTTATGTGACATGTATAACCTCTGTAGACGTGGGGTGATTGGAAAATACCATAGTTTCTTCCTTGCAATGTCTTTACCATGTGGATTGTTCTTTTCTTTGTATCTTGGTTCCTCACAAATTGGACAAAACTTGAGATCACTACCGTCCTTGTAGTACAAGAAGCAGTTGTTTATACAAACATCAAATGTAACATGATCAAGCCCAAGTTTTATCATCAATTTCTTCACGTCATTATAACTATCAGGGAACTTGTCTCGTTCTATAGTAGGGGCAGCTTTTTTGCAACATTTAATGAAATTGTTCATGCCTGCAATTGATACATTATGCCGCACTTTGTAACTTAGAAGTTCTGAAATCCACTGTAATAATGACTGGTCATTGCCTTCATATATAGGACGATCGGTTGCACTCAACAACTTAAAAAATGCTTTTGCTTGACCATTTGGCTCTTCCGGTTCTCCATTAGCTT
Organism: Ballota nigra; assembly: GCA_947034835.1. Lineage (NCBI taxonomy): Eukaryota > Viridiplantae > Streptophyta > Magnoliopsida > Lamiales > Lamiaceae > Ballota > Ballota nigra. Next base: position 62,853,142 of record OX344723.1, on the reverse strand, counting down.
CGTAGTCTCGAAATTGAGGAAATGCATCAATGACCATGTCCCTATGAGATACAAAATTTCCTTCCACTTCTGGTTCAACAGTGCTAGAAGACTGGCCCGTGTCATAATGTGAATTAACGTTATCAAGCATCTCACCATGACATATCCAAGTATAGTAATTCTGCACAAACCCGTGTTTGCACAAATGGATCCCAACAGTATGATAATTATAATATTGCAGATTTTGGCAATTCTTACATGGACATCTGATCAATCCCCCACTATGATCACCACGGTCCGAGAAAGCGAAATTAAAAAATGTATCTACTCCATTAGTAAATTCTTGACGTAATAAGCCATTGTGTTCTAAGCGATTATACATCCAACTTCTATACATGAATATATTTTTGTATGTGAAAAAAAATACAGTGCATCAATACATTTTAATAAAAATATTTTCTAATAGATATAAACATAAATACATCAACATTATAATATGACAATTACATAGATGACGGAAAAATTGGATCAAACAACTGACTCAAGTTTATTTAGGTCTCTAAAATATATCACTTTACTGAATGATACTTTAAAATAATGATGGTCCCAAGTGAAAAAAAAATATATACTAAAATAAAAAGAGCAACAAAATCAACATACAAAAAAAAAATACTAATACGGTTGTTAAGGTTCTCATATTACACAATTTGCATTGTTTAAGCAATAAACTAATACACATGAAGTCAAAATTCTACACCATAACATAGATTATATCTATATGTGAACATCGACAAAAAAAAAATCATTTCCTCAAGAGATCCAAATCATGAAACAATAAATTAAAATAAAATAATATCATTTAAAGGAAGTGTGACATACCTTAATGGTGGAAAACTCTCCACGTTCAAAAAATTTGCACCCACAAAATGAATGAACAGCTAGGAGATTGTGGAATGTAATGGTGAAAAAAATACAGAGGAAGAAACGTAGTATAAAAAAAATGAGGTGAAAAATAGTGTAGAGAAAAAATTGATCGCGTAAAAATTTAATTTGTTGCGATATGTTCTGCATCTTTTGTGTTATTATAATTTCTTCCTACTTTTGGCAAGGGACGCCTCTTGCTATCTCAATATTAAATAATTTATTACTCATTTATCTAATAAATTTACATATATAAATATAAATGATCCATTTAATACGGGTTCTAGATCTTTCTTACGGTAGGTTTGAATTTTTCAAAAAATAATGGCAAGCGATGTCCCTTGCAAAAATAAGGGGCTGGTTTTGGCAAGGGATACCTCTTACTATATCTATTTACATTGAGCGCCAAATGTATTTTACACCATCTTCTAAGCGGGAGAATCAAATTTTTTAGGAAACAATGTCATGGGTTGTCCCTTGCTAAAAAAATAACTTCTGATTTTGGACAAACATGCAAGAGCAGACCCTTGCTATTAATTGTAGATATCTTCTTATATATAGCACCTCAACGCCTCACTATTTATTTCTGCGCATTACTTTAATTTTTCACCATTGTTGCCTCTTCAAACCTTTAATTCTCCAATACCCTTCACTTTAATTCTTCTTCCTACTTTTCCACCATTAATGTTATATTCTTCAAAAGGAAAGGTTATTTATTTTATTTTTGGTTTATATATACCTTAGTTGTATATTAAGTATGTTATAAATTCTTTTAATTGTATTAAAATCTTTGCACTTTCTTTTTTGCAGATTCGAATCTGGGTTTAAGCTTGATGTTGGAGTTTAAAGAGTAAGTATCTTGTATCTATTTTATATGTATATACATCTATTTTGATGTCTTGTTCTATATTATTCATTTGTTGTTTGAATCCAAAAATGATATAAAAAAAATATATACATGCGTTATATTGCAATAATTGAAACAAAAAGTTGTTGAGTTGTATTTATGTGGTGATATATTTTGGTTCCAAAAAATAATAATGGAGAAGATGTATTTCCTTTATAATCTTGGTAAAAACATCATTTTTAATTTTGGGGTTGAAGCTTAAAAAGACATGTAATTATAAATGGAGTGAGTAGTAAGTTAGCGTACCACTATTGATAGATAAACATAATTTAGCTATTTTTTTAATAAATTTCATTTTAACATTGAATTATTAATCTACTTAATTGTTATGAAAATTGTCTTTAGAGATTTTTTATTTTTTTTCTCATTGGAAATGATCGTCTAACACAATTTGTACCTAGACATATCATTTGTAAAATTGAATCTTCATTTTTCTTTAATTTGAAGAAATACTACATCCATTTGTCCTATTTCTAACATGTAATTTATAGTTTATTTATTATGAATTTTGATTCTTTCGATCTTATTTAATTTTGTGTTCTAAAATCTTTATATTTTCTATGTTTTCTTTTTGCAGGGCAATAAAAATTATGTCACAGAGAAATTCAATTTTAAATGTATCTCTTAATTGTATTTTGACTCCCTTTGTTCAAGTTCTATAGAATTAAATTTATTATTTAAAATTTATGTATATATTTTATATTTGTAATTGTAATTAAATTTGTTTATATATTACAATAATTTTTTTAACTGTTCGTAATTTTTTATTTTTTATTTGTAAAAAGAATAACTAAAGGCAAGGGACAATCCTTGATGTAAAGAAATGAACAAAAAAGGTGTGAAATAATGTCAAATAAATAAATAAAACAATAGCAAGGGTTGATTCTTGCTTTAGAGTAAGGGGGAAAAACCGTATACTGATGTCAAAGAAGTTAAAAAAACAATAGCAAGGGTTGGTTCTTGCTTTATGTTTAATAATAGCAAGAATTGTCCCTTAGCGAAAAAGCGCGTGAGTTTTAGGGAGTTATGTCTAGCAGAAGTAATTGCAAGGGTCGTCTCTTGTGATAACTTGAATTCTAGCAAGGGCAGTCAACACCTCTTGCTAATGTTTTATTAGCAAGGCCATATATAGCAAGAAACCAATAACAAGGAGTAGCCCTTGCTGATTCTAATAGCAAGGGGGTCAACCACATATACCAACCGTTTCAACTCTTGCTATAACTCTCAATATTTTGTAGTGGTAGAGGTCGGCACGGTCCACTACTTGCAACAACCGATCTCAACTCTACTCTAGAGATCGACACAAATTTCTTGTAACGTATGGTCGACCGCTATCGAGGTCGGCTCAGCCTCAACGTACTCACGACCGACCTCTATTCAATCAGAGAGACCGGAATTCTCCTCCCCAAAACCAAGAACCGATCTCATTTTGGACTCCCCTACTACTAGGCCGGTAGCGACTCCACGAACACATGATAAAATTAGATAAGATCGACCCAAATAAGGTAAATAGTCACCCCCGTATGTAAGGACAAAGAGAATGTTCGCCACAAATATGGAAAACGCTAAGAAAATCCCCCCTCAGGGACACGTGGCAGATCGAGATTGGCGCGACATCTGAAGCAAAGGACAATCGGGCACCCGCGTTATATCAGAAAATATCAGGCATCAAGGGCCATGGTCCCCTCCGAGGTTGGAAATGACCTCTTTACCCCTCAATGTAAACCCTATAAATAGGGAACCCCATGTACAAAAACACAAGTCTGAGAAATACCAAACACACACATATTAAGTCCAGGGCATAAAACCCCTGGCAAATCTCCTCTTCTTAATTGCTTTTTTGCATTCATATCTTCATCATTAACTCATCAAGATTTATACTCAACTCTTCACTCATGCATTTAATACTTCATTCAATGCACTCATTATACAATCATTTGATGTTTTAGCCTAAATCTCCCTATATTTTCTACTTAAGTCCAGCCCAAATTTTAGGCTAACAACATTTGGCTCTAGAAGGAGGGTGCTCTAACCCAAAAACCCAGAAATCCTTTAAAGAACACTCATTATTCTTCAAAGCCTCCACACTCATCTTCAAACCTCATCTCTCCCATTTCCAACCTCTTTAGGAAAGAATGACCAACACGAGGTCATCCCACGCTCCGAAAGCTACGACAGCACAAGCCATCCCTCAGGCCTCCGCCGAGGTCACTCCTTCATGGCCCGAAAAGGTCGTACGAATGGCCCCCCCAATCCGGTACCCCGAGGAGACCCAACCGTCAATGGACCAGAACTTCGAGACTGTCGATTAGGCCGAATCTGCCCGCCTCCGCCGAGCTAGGGAAATGGGGGCCTGCGAAAGCACTCCCTCCGCTTAAAAAAAGAGGTACAACACTCGTCTCTCCCGCGGAAAGGAAAAAATCTATGAAGATCAAGGGGAAAGCCAACCCCAAACCAACCCCCGTCTTTGGGGTTCTCGCGATTCCACTTAGAGCCAACCCCATCCCGTCTTCAGCCGGTTGGGGTCGGACTCATCCTCATGGCTTTCCAGCCGGCTCCCGAGCAGCCGGTCCAGGCACTATGACACATAAGCCATGTCATGCATACGGAGCTCCGGACAGCCGCCACCTAATAGGCAAGCGGAGGCCAGCTTGGCCCCAGCCAACTTCGCAAGGAGAAAATTGAGCTTCGCTCAAAGCGGTCTCCTCGGCCATGACACGCCCCGTGGTGCCGACTTCGACCGGATTTATTGAGAATGTCTAATTTATTGTCTAGGGTTCAATTAAGACCGTTAGTTTGACTAATCGCTCGATATACGAGGGGCTTATGGGTCACACAACAAGTAATGAAAATTTACCAATTATAGTTGGTTGATTAAATATTGTATTGGATATAATATTTAATTTATGGAGAATATAATAATAATATATTTGGAATTAATTATTACTATTATTTAATTAAATTAGATTTAATTAAATATGAAATTCCAATAATAATATTTGGAATATTATTATAGAAGAATAATAGATATGATAAAGATATTATTTGTAGGAACACATCTAGGGAAATATAATCCGTAGAGATTATATTACGGGCTAGGCCCGATATCTTGCTTAGGAATTAAGCCAAGTTAATCCCTATAAATATGTGTCTTATGGAAATTCCGAAAACACACAAGAAATATAATTTCTCTATAAAATCTCCAGTCGGAATTTTCCTAGCAAATTCGTCTCGAGATTCAACACTGGCATATCGGTGCGGGTTGGTGAAAAGTGTTGGAGTTATACGTGAAAGTATGCTTTACTTTGTATAACTCGTGTATCAAACACTCGTTTTATGAGAATAATTCTTTTATCGCATTTGCTTTAGTTATGATTGAATGTTGAATTTCTATTGCAAACCGTTCAATATATAGTACATGTTACATTGTAGTTAATGTGGTGATACCCGATCACGGAAGACAACATTAACAGTTTACTTGTAACTAAACGTACATTTTCACGACCTAGGTGGAATTGAACAATCCGCCGTGAAAGGTCGATGTGTAAGGCTCAGATTGGTCTGTCTTGACTAAGAGATTGCACTAGCACATTTAGTATGTGTTGAAGAGGTCCTACAGCGAGGATAAATTCTTCTGTTCTGAAAGGTGAAGAATTAGACCTCAGTGGTTGTTGATTTCTTAATCTCCGTCACTTAAATAGGACCGTGTGTGCTTAATGGTTACTGCTTTGATTCATGTTGGGTGAGAATCATTGTGACTTCAAACTTTGTGTCTTGGGCAGTAATATTAATCATACGACGGTTGCTAAGATTTAATACGGAGAAACGCGTGCGAGTACGGCTCGTGTGATTAGTCCCCTTGGTGGGCTCAGAAGTTTTATTGTACCAAATCTTGCAAGTGAAGAATTAGTTTCTTCGGTACGAATAATAATGTTGAGCTGTCTTTACTCCAAGGTGAAATATATTAATTAATTTAGAGCTATTCAGAAACTTAATTAATTAATGGACATGATAATCTTAAACGTGGGAAATAATAACCGGGAGCCCATATTATTGTAATATGGATTAAGATGGATAGTGCAATATTAATTTATTAGTGGTAATAATTAATATTAATGGGCTGAATTATATTGTGGCTCAATATTGAAATTCAGAAGTCCATTAGGAGGTCCAATCTTAATTCTCCTTAAAGGCCCCTCAAGTAGCCCATTAAGTAGCCCAATAATGATAAGGTGATTAAAATAAAAAGAAAATAATATGCTGATTTTTTCCTCTTAATTTCGAAAATATGGTGTTTAGGAGAGAAAAGATTTTGTTGATTTTCTTAGAAAGATATTATGGAAGATAATCATTCTTGGAATACAAGATTATCTCATATATTCAAGAAGATCCAAATCTTGGATTTTCTCCTTGTATTTTTCGAAAATTAAAGGCTTAATATGAAGGGTGAGATTTTTGTGGAATATTTTATTTTGGAGAAAAGAATATATGAGATATATTCAAGATTTCTTAGAGTCTAAGAAAAGATTTTCTCCAAGCCCAAATATACTTAAATTTTCGGCCCCTTCATATTATAAATAGAGGGTGATTATTTCATCTCCAAGTACGTAATTTCATGTGTTGGAAAAATCAAGAAGCATAGATATTTTTTTTTCCTTAGTTTATTAAATTACTTGAAAGCATCTCCCACCGGTGATCAAGTGAGGTGAAAGGGAAATACTTGAGAAGGTTTTTAGGTCGATAGAGCGAGATCGTAATTGTCCCGTATATCCAAAGGCCAATTCTACAAGAGGTACGTTAATCGCATATTTACTTGTTTATTCCACCATAGTTGATATGTGAATTAATTCAACATGCATGATGAAAATTCGTTGTTGGAATTATTATTTGAATTAATTAGGATTAATTCATGCTAGTAATAATTGTATTTAAATTCGTATTTAAAGCCATTACGTGGATACCATAGTTGAGGATTCCGCGTACAAATCGCTGTAAGGATTTATATGTTATTATTTATCTTTTTTGTTTTATGTTATACAACCATGTTTCAGATTCGTTGTTGGTGAATCGTGTTCTTCCGCTGCGCCGAAAATGGTGTTCGTGCCTCTAAAATCCATCACTGCAAACAAACAACCAAGTCGAGGCCGTAAACAAGATCCTAAAGCATACCATCAAGGCAAAGCTTGAGGACTAAAAGGGTAAGTGGGCCGCGGAGCTGCCTGACGTACTTTGGTCATACCGCACCACGACCAGAAATTCTACGGGAGAGACCCCGTTCGCTTTGGCTTTCGGAATAAAGGCCGTCATCCCATCCGAAGTCACACCCCCGAGTCATAGGATGGCACAAACAATCATCGAGGATAATGACATGGCTCAAAGAATTGATTTGGACATGCTCGAAGAAAGAAGACTCTCTTCCGAACTCAAGAATGCAGCCTACAAGAAAAAATCAGAATTTTTTTAACACAAGTGAAGGCGAGGCAATTCCAAGTAGGAGACCTCGTTTTGAAGAAAATCCAAGGTCCCAAAGGGGTATTCGACCCAAAATGGGAGGGTCCATTTAGCGTATCCAAGTGGCTTTCCAAGGGAGCGTATGAGCTCGAACTCATGTATGACACTCCGGACCAATACCCCTGAAATGCAATCCACTTGAAGAAATATTTTCAGTAGGATGTTTTGTATCAAGATCACACCGACTAGTGTTTCAATAAAAAGCTTGTTTGAAGTTTTCCAATCTCTTATCATTATCACATCTATTCAAATCAAAATCTAAGTTAAAAAACATGTGTCCGACCACCTCGAGGTCGGCACATCACACTTAGCCCGGGATGGAAGACCACCAAGGTCGTCCTCCCAACCTCAAATCAAAAGCGTGTGTCTGACCCCCTCGAGGTCGGCACATCACACTTAGCCTGGGATGGAAGACCACCAAGGTCGTCCTCCCAACATCAAATAAAAAACTAAGTTCAAAAGCGTGTGTCCGACCCCCTCGAGGTCGGCACATCACACATAGTTCGGGATGGAAGACAATTAAGATCTTCCTCCCAACATCAAATTTAAAAGCTAAGTTTATAAGCACGTGCCGACCACCACGAGGTCGGCACATAGTACTTAGCTCCGAAATATAGATCCCAAGAGCGAGGCTGGATTCTAAGAACGAAGGTTTGACCCCTTGAGGTCGACAAGCAAGAGCCGAGCTCCAGAATCAAGTGCCAACCCCAAGGTGTCGACAAGCTGCACCAACTCCCAGGGGTCGGTAAGCCGGACCCAACTCAAACAATCCGACCCCAAGAGGTTGGTGTTCTCATGTCAAGATAAGTCTAAATTTCGAAAAATTTCTAAATCTTGCTCCTAGCTAAGTAGTTCACCCCATTCTCTAATCAAAGACCTTTTTGAATAGTATTCCAAAAAAATTTCTAAGTATAAACAGTTAGCAAAATTTAGAATTTTTACCCCGAGACCTCAAACTCGTGTTGGAGTTATACGTGAAAGTATGCTTTTACTTTGTATAACTCATGTATTAAACACTTATTTATGAGAATAAATCTTTTATCGCATTTACTTTAATTATGATTGAATGTTGAACATTTATTGCAACCAGTTCATTATAAGTAGTATGTGTTACATTGTAGTTAATGTGGTTATACCAGATCACGGAAGATTACATTTACGGTTTTCTTGTAACTAAACGTACAAATTCACGACCCAGATGGAATTGAACAATCCGCCGTGAAAGGTCGATGTGTATATTTCAGATTAGTCTGTCTTGACTAAGAGATTGCACTATCACATTTAGTATGTGTTGAAGAGGACCTACAACGAGGATAAATTCTTCTGTTTTGAAATGTGAAGAATTAGACCTCAGTGGTTATTGATTTCTTAATCTCCGTCACTTAAATAGGACCGTGTGTACTTAATGGTTACTGCTTTGATTCTTGTTGGGTGAGAATCATCGTGACTTCGAACTTTGTGTTTTGGGTAATAATATTAATCATACGACGGTTGCTAAGATTTAATACAGAGAAACACGTGCGAGTACGACTCGTGTGATTTATCCCCTTGGTGGGTGTTGACATATGTGGCTCTTTGGGTTATGCCCGGCAAACAATAAATGTAAAACGAACACGAACGGTTGGGGAAGAACTTTCGTTCTTCCCACGAATATGAGAGCTTCTTGGATATATGAGAAATGAGAGAAAAGTGCCCCTTTACAATGAGGGGGTGACCCCCTATTTATAGAGGTTCACCCCCAAGGGCCCAAAAGTGGCCCTAAATTCGTCTCAACCCTTTATTTTAGGGATTTATTACAATATTAATATAAAGATCAACAGTGGACCTATAATACATTAAATACTTTTTTCTGATGTAGACTCTCGATCTTGTCGGGTCAGTGTATCTTTAGGAATCTGACCTTCTGTCAGGCGAGGATATTTCCTGCTGTAACAATTGCCCCCAAGATTGAGCTCTGATCGCGGCCAGAGTTCGATCTTGATCTGTGCTTCAAATAGGTTTTGCCCCCGAGCCTGAAAACAGGATAGCTCGGATGCCCCGGAGGAGTCTTCGACAACAGGGTCCGTGATGGGCGAATCTTCTGTGTAACCTTCGAATAGTCAAAGTTTTTTGAAATTGGTCGGGTTAGGTGGGGTACGATCTTTCGTCGTGCCCCCGAGTCGAGAACCGTGACGTTCAATTAATAAAGAGTTCTTGCCGATGGCTGGCATTGATTTTAGTAATAGGGCAGTAAGGACCGCGATGATAAATTAATGAAGTGCTTAGGCCGCCTGCGGGTAGCGACTTCACGGACAACAAATTGACTTAACAATCAATTAAAAGACAAATCAACAGATTAACGAGTGAAGTGCTTTAGCCGATTGACGGGCAGCGACTTCACGATGATGGAATTGAGTTAACAACCGCTTAAAAGATTAATCAAAAGATTAATGAGTGAAGTGCTTTAGCCGATAGACGGGCAGCGACTTCACGAAGATGGGATTGAGTTAACAACCGCTTATAAAATTAACCAACAGATTAATGAGTGAAGTGCTTTAGCCGATAGACGGGCACATACTTCACGAAGATGGGATTGAATTAACAACCGCTTACAACATTAACCAACAGATTAATGAGTGAAGTGCTATAGCCGAATGTCGGGCAGTGACTTCACGAAGATGGGATTGATTTAACAACCGCTTAAAAGATTAATCAACAGATTAATGAGTGAAGTGCTATAGCCGAATGTCGGGCAGCGACTTCACGAAGATGGGATTGATTTAACAACCGCTTAAAGAATTAACCAACAGATTAATTAATGAAGTGCTATAGCCGAATGTCGGGCAGCGACTCCATGAAGATTGGATTGAGTTAACAACCGCTTATAAAATTAACCAACAGATTAATGAGTGAAGTGCTTTAGCCGATGATCGGGCAGCAACTTCACGAAGATGTGATTGAATTAACAATCGATTTGTTGATTAAACAAAGCGTCCAAGACGCGATATATTATGGCCGCAAGTGGGCAAAAGCGATGCGGGTCAGTCGATGCCGGTGAAGGCGGACTGGTCGATGCCGTTAACATGGATAAACCAAAGCAGAGAATAGATTAGTTAACGCCGGTGAAGACGAACTAAACAACACCTCGTCCATTAAGGCGGAAAGTCAACGCTTTAAAATGCGGACTGGATCCACGCCGAGAGGCGGATTAGTTGACGCCGGTGAAGGCGAACTTATCAAGGCCGAGTGACGAATCGTCTTGAGAGGCAGATTAGTTGACGCCGGTGAAGGCGAACTAATCAATATATCAAAGCATAAAAGGCGGACTAATCAACGCCGAGAAGGTGGATTAACTCGAGAAAGAGATTAGTTGACGCCGGTGAAGGCGAACTAATCAATACGTCAACGCCTGAAAGGCGGACTAATCAACGTCGAGGAGACGGATTACTTCGCCACTCCAGGTGGATTGTCGATGCCTAAAAGGCGGATTGACTCGAGTAGATTAGTTGACGCCTGTGAAGGCGAACTAATCAATACGTCTACGCCTGAAAGACGGACTAATCAATGTCGAGGAGACGGATTACTTCGCCACTCCAGGCGGATTGTCGACGCCTAAAAGGCGGATTACTTCGCCACTCCAGGCGGATTACCTCGCCACTCCAGGCGGACCGTCAACGCCTAACAGGCGGACTAATCAACGCCTAAAAGGCGGATTACCTCGCCACTCCAGGCGGATTACCTCGCCACTCCAGGCGGACCGTCAACGCCTAACAGGCGGACTAATCAACGCCTAAAAGACGGATTACTTCGCCAATCTAGGCGGAATATCGATGCCTAAAAGGCGGATAAACTCGAGTGGATTAGTTGACGCCTGTGAAGACGAACTAATCAATACGTCAACGCCTGAAACAGCGGACTAATCGACGTCGAGAAGACGGATTACTTCGCCAATTTAGGTGGAATGTCGGCGCCTAAAAGGCGGATAAACTCGAGTGGATTAGTTGACGCTTGTGAAGGCGAACTAATCAATACGTCAACGCCTGAAACGGCGGACTAATTGACATCGAGAAGACGGATTACTTCGCCAATTTAGGCGGGATGTCGACGCCTAAAAAGCGGATAAACTCGAGTGGATTAGTTGACGCCTGTGAAGGCGAACTAATCAATACGTCAACGCCTGAAACGGCGGACTAATCGACGTCGAGAAGACGGATTACTTCGCCAATCTAGGCAGAATATCGACGCCTAAAAGGCGGATAAACTCGAGTGGATTAGTTGACGCCTGCGAAGGCGAACAAATCAATACGTCAACGCCTGAAACGGCGGACTAATCGACGTCGAGAAGACGGATTACTTCGCCAATCTAGGCGGAATGTCGACGCCTAAAAGACGGATAAATTCGAGTGGATTAGTTGACCCTTGTGAAGGCGAACTAATCAATACGTCAACGCCTGAAACGGCGGACTAATCGACGTCGAGAAGACGGATTACTTCGCCAATTTAGGCGGGATGTCGACGCCTAAAAGGCGGATAAACTCGAGTGGATTAGTTGACGCCTGTGAAGGCGAACTAATCAATACGTCAACGCCTGAAACGGCGGACTAATCGATGTCGAGAAGACGGATTACTTCGCCAATCTAGGCGGAATGTCGACGCCTAAAAGGCGGATAAACTCGAGTGGATTAGTTGACACCTGCGAAGGCGAACAAATCAATACGTCAACGCCTGAAACGGCGGACTAATCGACGTCGAGAAGACGTATTACTTCGCCAATCTAGGCGGAATGTCGACGCCTAAAAGGCGGATAAATGTTTGTAGTCGAAAGGTGTGACCATGTTTTAAATATTGAGTTATTTATTCGGTGAGCAACCTCAATAATTTTTCGAAATTATATTCGAAGTTTCAAATAACCGACTGTATTTAGTTGAATTCAGCGTCAAAAAATGTGTTTTTGATGTCACAAAATGATCTTAGGATATGTATATCCATGCCCCCGCTTTTAATATACATGACAACTTACGAGTTACGATATATATTAAAAGGAAATATCAAATGAAAACTGCATTTCAAAAATTGCCCCCGATTTTAATTTTCGAAATATGAGTATACGCCCCTGCTTTTAATATACATGACAACTTACGAGTTGCGATATATATTAAAAGGAAATATCAAATGAAAACTGCATTTCAAAAATTACCCCCGATTTTAATTTTCGAAATATGAGTATACGCCCCCGCTTTTAATATATATAAAAACTTACGAGTTATAGTATATATTAAAAGGAAGTTACCAGATGAAAAATGAATTTCGAAATTTATCCCCGTTTTGAATTTTCGAAATATGAATATATGCCCCCGCTTTTAATATATATGAAAACTTACGAGAGGTGATATATATTAAAAGGACATTATCGGAATAAACCTGATTCGAGTGGGCAAAGGACTGCCCGTATAATTTTCCGTTCATGAAGAGGTCCTGGATGCCCGTCTCAGAAGCTGCTGCCTTTTTTTTTTAAGCTGGTGTACAGATTAAATCGGGCCTAATACTTAAATAAAATTGGCCCAATCAGATTAAATACAAAAGGGCCCAATACACTAAAATAACAAAGGCCCAAAATTTAAACACTAATAAGGGCCCAATAGTTTAAAAAAAAAATAAGGAGCCCAGCATCCAAATAGGGATCTCACGGATTGACTTGGTCGGGCAGCAGCCTGAGTGTGGCGGAGAGGCTGGGAAGCCGCGCAATAGGCGGCGCGGGGAGGCCCCCGCTGGCGGTGGAGCGCGGATGCGCGCCGGGCGGCGCGGGTAGCCCAGGTCCGGGGAGGCGACGCGAGGAGCCGAGTGGCGGCGCGGGCTCGAGAGTTGAGGCTGAGCGACGCGGGGGGCGGCGAATCCTAGGCTGCGAAGGCGACGAGGCGGGGAGAAATTTTTGCCGGCGCGAGTAGGCGCGTCTGGCGGCGGGGAGAAGAGGCGGTGTGCCTTGCTTGTTGGAGAGACGACGCGGGCTCGTCGGAGGCCGAGCGGGAAGGCGGCCAGGGCTGCCACGGTCAGCGATGAGGGAGGCCGGCCGCGGGGTCGGCTGGCGGATAGCCTGGGCGTGGGCGACGACGGGTTGTGGGCGGCGGCGAGCGGAGGGGTCGCTGAGCGACGACCGCCGTGCCCACCGGCGATGAGGTCGGGCAGCCGCGCGGGAGACTGGCCGCGTGGGCGGCGTCGAGCGGAGGGGTCGCTGAGCGACGACCGCCGTGCCCATCGGCGATGAGGTCGGGCAGCCGCGCGGGAGGCTGGCCGCGTGGGCGGCGTCGGGCAGCTGGGCGATTGGCCCTGGCGGTGGAAACAACGATTGGCGACGTGTGCCCTGCGGGTGGGCGACGCGGGCAGGCTGGTCGTTAGGAGGGGTGCTGCGAGGACGGCGTCGAGGCGGACGCGGCAAGCGGGCAGCGGTCGGAGTCTACCGGGCCTCCGCGGGTAGACGGGTATCGGCCACGGCGGCGCGTGGATCGAGGCCGGGATCTTTGACTTTTCAATGTGTCTTGGGAAACGCGTCAAAAGTTAACTGAAAAGCTGTGTAAAGCGGCGCAACAACCGAGACAAAGAGAGAGAGGGATTCAAAGCAGAAAATAGCTATTTTGCTTGGAAATTTTCTCACACGGATTCAAAGTGGTTTCACGGGGGTGATGGTGCGGCGGCTGAGCTCGGGCCGCGACGACGCCGGAAAGCCCTGCGAACCCCGTCGCCGGAAATGGCAGCAGCACCGCCGGAAATGACAGTGGAATTCTTTCTTTTTTCTCTTTTTTCTGCTTTCTTGCGTTGCTTTCTTCCTTTTCAAAGGAAATGAGTTTTGGTTCTGGAATTTTATTTGGAATATGTGAGTTTGCTGTAGGGATAGATGAAATTGTTTTCTTGAATATTTTTGCTTCGGTTGCCTGCGTGTCTTTTCTCTGTACAAAGGAAATGGGTTTTCTTCTATGGAATGTAAGATTTTTCGGTTTGATGAATCGATTATCTGTGGGATTTTTCTTTGGTTTTGTGGAGAAGATCTTCGTGTTCATCCCTTGAGATGAACCCGAATACCCTCCTTCTAGCGCCAAATTGTTGACAGGCATTTTCGTACGGGTTGATATATGTGGCTCTTTGGGTTATGCCCGGCAAACAATAAATGTAAAACGAACACGAACGGTTGGGGAAGAACTTTCGTTCTTCCCACGAATATGAGAGCTTCTTGGATATATGAGAAATGAGAGAAAAGTGCCCCTTTACAATGAGGGGGTGACCCCCTATTTATAGAGGTTCACCCCCAAGGGCCCAAAAGTGGCCCTAAATTCGTCTCAACCCTTTATTTTAGGGATTTATTACAATATTAATATAAAGATCAACAATGGACCTATAATGCATTAAATACTCTTTTCTGATGTAGACTCTCGATCTTGTCGGGTCAGTGTATCTTTAGGAATCTGACCTTCTGTCAGGCGAGGATATTTCCTGCTGTAACAGTGGGCTCAGAAGTTTTATCGTACCAAATCTTGCAAGTGAAGAATTAGTTTCTTCGGTACGGATAATAATGTTGAGCTGTCTTTACTCCAAGGTGAAAAAATATTAATTAATTTAGAGTGATTCAGAAGCTTAATTAATTAATGGACTTGATAATCTTAAATGCGAGAAATAATAACCGGGAGCCCATATTATCGTAATATGGATTAAGATGGATAGTGCAATATTAATTTATTAGTGGTATTAATTAATATTAATGAACTGAATTATATTGAGGCTCAATATTGAAATTCAGAAGCCCATTGGAGGTCCAATCTTAATTCTCCCAAAGGCCCCTCAAGTAGCCCAATAATAATAAGGTGATTAAAATAAAAGATAATATATTCGCTGATTTTTTCTTGTATTTTTCGAAAATAAGATATTTAGGAAACAAAAGATTTTGTTGATTTTCTTGAAAAGATATTATGCAAGATATGTATTCTTGGAATACAAGATTATCTCATATATTCAAGAAGATCCAAATCTTGTGATTTCATTCCTATAATTTTTGAAAATTACCCCTTAATAAGGAGGGTGAGATTTTTGTGGAATATTTTATTATGGAGAAAAGAATATATGAGATATATTCAAGATTTCTTAGAAGCTAAGAAAAGATTTTCTCCACCCCTAAAATATTCAAAAACCTCGGCCACCCCTACTTATAAATAGGGGATGATTATTTCATCCCAAGAGCAAAAATATTTTTCTTTTTCCTTGATTATTTTAATTGCTTGAAAGCACTTCCCACCGGTGATCAAGCAAGGCGAAAGGGACATACTTGAGAAGGTCTTTCGGTTGGTAGCACGTTCGTGATTAATCAAAGGTCATATCTACAAGAGGTACGTAATCACATAATTTCTTAGTTATTCAGCCATAGATGTTATGTGAATTAATTCAACATGCATGATGATAAAATTGTTATTGGAATTATTATTTGAATTAATTAGGATTAATTCATGCTAGTAATAATTAAATTTGAATTCGTATTTAAATTTCATCCCGAATAGTTTCTGGGAACCCCTATTTTCCCAACAACTCGCGGGTCGGCCTCAACATTCACTGTAACGAGGCCGACAAGAATCTTTTCAAACACTTAACCAAATTCTCAATTTTTCACTTCAAACACTTAGTCAAATTCTCAAATTTTCATTTCAAACACTTAGCCAAATTTTCAAGTATTAGTTTGAATTCTAAGCCAGAGACTCTGATCCCTTCAAGATTAGACAAAAGTTGAAAATGAAAGGCAAACAAAAAAACACACAGGGAAGAAGACTTGAATAACATTAATTAAAAAGCCTGAAGTCAAATTTACAAAAGAAGGGTCGAGGCCGACTACATCATAGAAAAAAAAATCAAGTACAAGCATCATGGCCCCCGGCCCCGTCCGTGGCTCCGACCCCCTCGCCAGTCCCAGCCAGCTCCCCGACTTCGGCCACTTGACCGGCCTCTCCAACATTCGCCGTCCCCTCCACGGCCTCCTCTTCCCCGTCCTCTACTTCTTCCTCACCGGCCTCTTCCATCTCCACAGAGGGGGGGGGGGGCACGCCCGGGATCAGCAACTTCTCCCTCCGAGGATACCAAGAAAGATCCACCCCATACTCGGTCTCGAGATCGAGAAAGTGAAGGTAGTAGCTCTCATGGATAGGGTTCTTGGCCACGTAATCCTTGAAGGACTTGTAAACAGCGGTGTCAAGCCCGACCTTCCAACCCTCTCAGATCAAGTCGAAGATCGCCATGTAGTAGCAGTACTCCGAGAAGAGAACCGGGCTGGTCCTGGGGTTATTCGGATCGTACGCTGACCTCTCATATGTCGCAGCCAATTCGGCAACCTTCTCACGAAGCTGCTCGACAAGCTCATCTTGTTTGGCCTTGGCTTTCTCAGCTTTCTTCTCAGAATTCTCGAGATCGCGCCAGAGTTTTTCGATTGTCATGCCCATTAGGTCCATTTGCGTCTGGGCGTCGTTTTGGGCTTTCACGGCCGCCTTGGCCCGTGATAGGGTGTCCCCTTTATCTTTCAGCATGGCCTCGACTTGGCCAAGTACGTCATCTCTTTCCTTCTTCAGTTCAGTGTTTGTGCTCTCCAAAATGGTCATTGCCCCTCTCTCTTTAGCAAGGCTTGACTCTACCTTCCTCAGCGAGCTTAGAGGGGAGTTGAGCTCATTTTCAGCCAAATTGGCCAACACAATAGATTGGCTAGCCAAAGCAATGTTGGCTCGGGCAAGGTCTCGAGGTTAGCTCCGGGCTATGTCGGCCAGATCCTGGGTCCAGGCCTGGGGGATAGAATCCACAGTCCGGCTGAGATACTTTGACATTTCTACGATCGAGCCCAGAGCTCGGGAGGAGAGAAAGTTGAGAACCAACGGGGGTTGGCTCGGATCATTACGAGCCAGTCTGAGAAAAATAACTAAAGTGTTAGCAAAATGGCTAAGTCAAAATCCAACAGAAACTCGCAAAAATTCTATGAAAGAAACTTACGCTTGGAACTTGGCCGGATCACGACCAAAGAAGGTCCGATCGGAGTCATCTCGGGTGAGCTCAGGGAGGCGAGCGGCTGGGGCAAGAGGAGACTACCCATGCTCGGGCGTCGATTGCTCAGTCAGGTTGATCCGAGTTGGGCTTGGAGTGCCAGCTCGGTGTCCGTTCCCTTCAAGCTCGTCCCGGGCATGCTTCTTGCCGATGATTAGAGATGATGGATCCACACTAACAGGCGTGGCCGGCGCTAGGTCGGGTTGAGCAGCAGCCGACTTCTGGATCACAAGAGTGCCCTTCCATGGAGCGACCGATTTTTTCTTGGCCATCCCTTTGGCCGTCGATTTCACAGGAAATACACCTCCGAGTCGGGAAAACATCTCTGGACACTCGGAAAGAAGCTCAGTCGGGTACTGACGAACAATGGAAGAGTCACGACTGCCGAGGTCGGAAGGAAACAATTAGTTAGCATCAACCACAATTCCCTATGTGTAACAAAAATTCTAAGGATTAAAAGAATACCTTCGATCCGAAGATGCCTCAGATATTGGAAGAACAGGCTCTTGAGACGAGCTTACCAAGTCCAGAGAAGGACCTGATTCCTTTCATTTTCTAGAAGTTGGAGAATTCTCTCGCAGACTACAGCAAAGTCGAAATTCAACCCGTTCTCGGACGGAGAAGGATAACCTACAAAGAGAAACAGTGAATTAGATCAGTACGTTTAAATTCAAACTAAAATTTGTAAAACTTACTAGGAAGTTTTGGGCAAAAGTCGGTCGGAATGTCAATCTTGACCCCCTCGGGGTAGCCGATCTTTCAAGCTCCGGCCACAAAAAAACGACCGATCTCAGAGGTTGTGAGCCTTACTAGGCAGGCCGACCATGAGTTTAGCTCATTTGGTTTAAAAATAGACCTCCCCAACCCGCTTCTTCTCGCTCTGCACCCTCAGCATATGAGACATCTCTCCTAGAGTCGGCAGTCAATACAAGAAATTCTGACCGAAGAGGATCATGATGCCTATGATAATCATCCAGGCATTAGGGAGAAGCTGGATCGGAGCCTGACCCCAAAAGTTCAAGAGATACGGCACAACCAGATGAAGAGGGAATTGGAGCCCGACCTCCATAATATCTTGGGTCACGGCCACCATCCTGGTCGGAGGCTAGTCGACCCTCTCATTCTCCTCGGGAGCTATGAGAAGAACATCCTTAGGTACATCCCAATCAACTCGAACTTCATCCAAGAATTCTTGGGTAATGAAGCTCTTGACTGAGTGAAACGACCACTTGACCGACTCTTCGAGGTTGGTCGGCTTCACCGTCTTCGGATCCCTCAAGACCAGAGTAAAGGGGTGACTTTCGCGGTAACGGCCAAAGTTAAATCTCATGGGCCCGGCCTTATCCGATCACAGCTTGAAGGGTTTCTTCACTCGTGCTCTATACTTGGAATTGGCCCAAAGCTCGGCCCCCTCCTTCCTTTTCTTCTCCACGGGCCCGACAATCGCCTCTTTGGCCCTCGATCTCTCAGCCACCGAGTCAGCCTTCACCCGGTCCTTTACCGTCTCGGTTGCCAGATCTTGAAGCAACCGACTAGTGGCAAGGTCCACCTCATTCGGCTCGGTTCCGACCACATCGTCTTTGTCCTCTTCCAGAAGGTTATCGAGGGGCTCCCGGGCCTCCGCCGCTGAGCCATCCGAACTGACCCAAAAGTTCCCACAGGGCTCGGATCGACCATCTCTCTCGAAGATGTACCGACCTCCACAGGTCGGCTGCGATCCATAAGAGGCTCTCCCAATTGAGACCTGCCAGAGTTTCGAAATAGGGGATCTAAGCCATCGTCATCCCTAGCCCAGAAATTGCCCGCGATAATCCGTAGTGGTGGAGAATCGCCGCCGCCGCTCGAACTCCCGCCATTTTCAAATAATTGACGGCCAGCACCGCCACCGCTAAAGGAGGCTCCGCCTTTGTGTCTCGGAGGAGGTTCGATCCGCCGCCCCACCATTTTAAAGAAAGAAGAAAAGATTGATAGAAGAAGCAAGACTTACCCAAAGAAAAACTCTTGCCGCCGCCGTAGAATCTCTCGCCTCTGCAATCACCGCCACAATCGCCGCCGCAAAAGTCGTCGAAAAACTCACGCGAAGGAATTCAAGAAATGCAAAATTTGGAAAAGTAGAGAATGAGACAAGACTCCCCTATTTGTAGAGGAGAAGCTGGGGTAGGATTGCAAATAATTTTTTGAAATTAGGGGCGTAAACGTAAAAATCCGAGCTCGAGACCCTATTTAGGCAATTTTTGATGAATCTTGAGGTACGTGCATGTCTTTTTAGGCGCGGTTATCCGTGCACATCCCTTCGGCTCCACGCACGCGCACGGAAGTTTCTAGACCTTGGACATCCGACCTCCTCCCGACATTCTAAGAGGTCGGATCCGACCCCAAGTGAGTAAAAGTTCCAGTTCACCCCTCATCATCCATGAGAGCTAAACTGGGGGACAATTGTTGTGACCATAGTATTTCCAAGCCAAAAGATTGGTCACTAAAAGAGCTCCTAAGGTCACCAACCGACCTCCTGATAGAACAAGCAAGGTCGGCAGAAGCTTTAGTCACCCGGAGGTTGATCTCGACCTTAATCGTGGAAATTGGCCCGATCCTCTGGCCACCACCGACCTCGGAGAAGGCTAGAGAGGTCGACACGGTCCACTACTTGCAACAACCAATCTCAACTCTACTCTAGAGATCGACACAACTTTCTTGTAACGTATGGCCGACCTCGCGTCCGCTATCAACTTCAGCTCGGCCTCAATGTACTCACGACCGACCTCTATTCAATTAGAGA
Source organism: Ballota nigra (assembly GCA_947034835.1). Taxonomy (NCBI): domain Eukaryota; kingdom Viridiplantae; phylum Streptophyta; class Magnoliopsida; order Lamiales; family Lamiaceae; genus Ballota; species Ballota nigra. Next base: position 62,833,013 of record OX344723.1, on the reverse strand, counting down.
GGCCAGAATTCTCCTCCCCAGAACCAAGAACCGGTCTCATTTTGGATTTCCCTACCACTAGGCCGGTAGCGACTCCACGAGCACGTGATAAAATCAGATGAGATCGACCCAAATAAGGTAAAGAGCCGCCCCCATATGCAAGGACAAAAAGAATATTCGCCACAAATATGGAAAATGCTCAGAAAATTCCCCCTCAGAGACACATGGAAGATCGAGATTGGCGCGAAATCTGAAGCAAAGGACAATCGGGCACCCGCGTTATATCAGGAAATATCAGGCATCAAGGGCCATGGTCCCCTCCAGGGTCGGAAACGACCTCTTTACCCCTCAATGTAAACCTATAAATAGGGAACCCCATGTACAAAAACACAAGTCTGAGAAATACCAAACACACACACATATTAAGTCCACGAGACATAAAACCCCTGGCAAATCTCCCCTCCTTTAATTGCTTTTTGCATTCATATCTTCATCATCAACTCATCAAGATGAATACTCAACTCTTCACTCATGCAATTAACACTTCATTCAATGCACTCATTATACAATCATTTGATGTTTTAGCCTAAATCTCCCCACATTCTCTACCTAAGTCCAGCTCTAATTTTAGGCTAACAACAACTATCAAATAGTAACACAATAATACCATCAACTAATATTTTAAGTTGTACTTAATAATATTCTTATATACATATATTGAATATTAATTTATTATATACTCTAAATTTTATTATATATGGATAAATATACTATATACTATATATTTATATTATTTATGGTTAGGTCTTGTGTTTGACCCTCTTATAACATAAGACGGTGGGATGAAGTATAAATGAGACATAACACATTAACACTTTGATAGGGGTGAATGTTAATTTGTGTTGTTTCATATCATGAGACAATCTCGCACACTTTTTTTTGCCTATATTTATTGATATAGTTAAATAAACCGGTGTGTTGGGCTTAAAAAGACTTATAAAAAGCTCAAATCTTTTCTATATAGATAAATAAGCTTTAAAAAAACATGAATTTGACTCATTTATTTAACGAGTCGAGTCGAGCTGGACTTTAATAGATTGAGCCATAAACTCATAGCCAGACCTATTTCTACACTTGTGATAAGTACATAATTACATTTAAAATTGGGTGAACCATGGTGGTTTTAGTCTTTTAGTTTTATTGGTTGATATGAACAATTTGGTCCTATTTATAAAGATCCAGTTTCTTGATAAAATTTAAAATATAGTTTAAATGAAGTCTTTTATTGCTAATTTATTAATTTTTTTTTAGCCCCGCTAGTTTAATTTATTTACTTGAACTATTAAAAGATCATAATATATGTGATGACAAAATCTTGTATCCATTATAGACGCACCGAGCAATTTAAATACAATTTTAAATAATATTAATTGTTTTTATTAAAAAAGTGCATTTGTTTTCACAGAAAAGTTCAAATAAAAAAAAATGCAATGTTTAATGAAAGTAATCAATATTGTACAAAGCCTGCACTTGAATTACATAATACAAATAGTGCACAAGAGATACTTACAAGCGACATGTACTACATTATAAGATCACTTTCTACTTGCTAAATATGTTAATATGAATGTGAAAAAAGATATTATAACAAGGAATAAAAAACACAAATTTATATGGTTCACTGATATTATATATATAATTATATCCCGTGATTGAAGAGATGAATATTTAGTATTATACTATTTCAATCAAACATAATATGTTGAGAAATCCCCTTAGCCCACATATCGCCAACTAATATTTCTGCAAGGTGCTGTTAAATCAAATGAACATGGATGAAAAGACAAGAACAACGACATAATTTCATGCATATGTAAACTTAAAAAATGTTATCTCGATAAACAACGAATTACATGATAGTTTTTCTTTATATAACATTATATGCACATAAAATTCACAAGATACTCTCCTGTGACAAACCACAATTTAAAGAAATACAAATCGAAGTGGTAAATTATTTAATGTTTAATGATTTGTTGTTGAAATCAAGCATGAATAAATAATGATAAATTTATTCTTCATTAATTAATATAGGTATGTTCAAATCTATGAGAAATTTAATTTTGGGATTGAAATAAGGGTAGGGGGGGGGGGGGGGGGGGGGGGGGTTTATCTAAAAATTCACTGATTAAAGACAAGAATGTTATATAGATGTTGTATGAATCATTATATATCTAATGTTAGCACTTTTGGTCAAATATTCCTTTTTTTTTTTTTTTAAATTGTTACTTTAAACTAAGATATTACACTATAATATTGTGGGTTTTTATATTAAACATAATAATGTAAATAGTAAAAAAATTAATTGTTGTTGATACTCCTGAACAATAATATAATATTACCGACTTTCATTCTTTATATCCCTGATAGGATTCATAGTACTCTTTATTTAATCCTTGATACTTTAAACTTTTTAAAACAATTTTATGGTAAACATTACCATGAACCATTTTCATATTAAATTTTGTCATAAAGACAAGTCCTTGTATGCATCAAATGCACCTTGAAACTCAAGTATATTATTAAACAATATTAACTTTGTTTTTATTAAATAGTTGCATCTATCAAACTGATATTATTCAGTGAAAACAAGTAACTATCTCAGTAAGAACTAGATGATATTATTTTAAAATGCACTGAAATTGCATTGTGTATTTAGTGCAAAAGAGACTTTTTTTTTACCCTAAATCATCAGATAATTAAAAACAATCATAGAAGTGAGTAAATGGTATGTAAAAGCACATGAAATCATACGTGGTATTTTTAATGTTTCACTTTATGTTTCATTCTCCAGATGTATGATATGTGTAATCTTTAAAAGTATTTAACGGACTCAACAAGTAAAAAGGTGAAACATAAAAAGTGTAACATGAAAATTGAAGTAATGTAAAAGAGAGGGAGAAAAAGTGGGAGGCAAGATTTGGTGGTTGACATTTCCCTCTCAAGAAGATAATATTTTTTTGCGTCCAATGCATTTTTAGTTGATTAAAGCCAAAATAGATCGCTATCAATATCTTAATTACCATTGGAAAAAAAAGAAAAAAACCATTTAAACAGATCAAATGCGACAACCATAAAATAATACTGTACATAATCCAAATACAAATACAAATAAGAAAATATAAAGCGGGATTGGATTTTGGCCGTTGAATGACCAAAATGTGGAAAAAACAAATGGTTATGATTTCAACGATCAATAACCACCATCAACGGCAGCTTTATTGGAAAATCTTAATTCACGTTGGGCGGAAAGCTTTGGAAGATCCTCAAGGGCCCAAAATCTACCGACAAAGTATTTAGTTAAACGTTCTAATCAATTAATTATTGTAATGACGCTATTAAATCCAAAGCCATGCAAGGACAAAAATAACTAGTCCCTTATTTTTTCTGTTTCAATTATTGCTTCGACCACTACAAAAAAGATGAAGATTAGCGACGGGAATTTTGCGACGGCAAGAATATCCGTCGCAAATTCCTGAATTTGCGACGGATTTTTGTAAGCCGTCGCAAAAAATGACAATTTGCGACGGCTTAGGAAGTCCGTCGCAAAAGATAGTAATTTGCGACGGATAAGCCGTCGCAAAATCTAGGGTCCACCGACTTCGTCTTGAACCGGCTACATTTGCGACGGAAAGGTCGTCGCAAATTTCAATTTTGAGTTTGCGACGGTCAATTCCGTCGCAAAACATACCCGTTTAAAGGTGACCGTTCGGGAAACGACCCGTTTGACTGATTTGCAACGGAAGAGGCCGTCGCAATTTTAAACTTTGTAATTGCGACGGACTAAAGCCGTCGCAAATGTGAGCGGTTGAAATTTGTCAGGCGGGTTGGTGGCCAATAATTGACCCGTGTCGTCGCAAAATAGCTCTGCGACGGAATAGCCGTCGCAAATTATGCAATTTGCGACGGAAATTTAGGCCGTCGCAAATTTACGCAGTTTTATACCAGTCTCCTTCCTTTTCCTTCCCTTTCACTTTCACTCACGAAAAAAAATAAGAAATGATACGGTTTTAATATGTTCTTCACGTATAATTGGTGTATTTGTCATTGCCTTCAACCTCAGCGTACGTATTTGTCATTGCCTTCAACTTCACCGTACGTTTTCACATTTTTAACCGTTTAATTGTCATATTTTTATTGTTTCAATTTTTTAGTACACTATTAGGTAATGAGCATGATATATGTTTATTTGATGGGTTTTAGTATGATTGATGATATATGTTTATTTGATGGGTTTAGGTTAATTTTAGTTTGTGTGATATTTTATACCTATTTTTAGTCGAAACTCTGCTCAATTTTTCTGTACACTATTAGATAAATTGTGTGATGTTTGTTTATTTGATTGGTTTACTATGATTGATATATATGGTTGCGTTGGATTGATTTTTGTGAAGAAAAATTGTGTATATCCTTATTTTTAGGCAAACTCTGCCCAATTTTTTACAACTCATGTGATATTTACTTTTAATTTGTAACAGATGCACTTTCCAGATCGTGGTTGGATGTACTCAATACCTAGAATGATAGGAGGAGGCATTAACTCTGTCTTTTGCAATAAAATTGATGAGTTTATTGAGTTTGCACTACAACATCCATGCAATATGGATTGTATGGGTAATATTAGGTGTCCGTGTAAAGACAGAAGATGCAGAAATATGAGATTCTTGAGTGTTGATGAGGTTAGAACTCATCTTGTGATTTTCGGTTTTGTTCCCCGTTATTACAACTGGACCAGTCACGGTGAACAACGGTGGAATGTTGACATCGAAACCGTAGAATACTGGTATACTGGGTGGAGCGGTGGTGGAAGTTCTGATGTTGGTGGTTCAAGTTATGTTCCGTATACTCAATTTGAACCACAAATAGAGGATGAACCTGATAGATATCGGATGATGATTGCAGAATCTGTTTTGGGTGGTCAACCACAATTCAATGAAACACCTATGGAGGAGGAACCAAATCATCGGTCAAAGAAGTTTTTTGATATGCTTAAAAACGTTGATCAAAAGTTGTTTCCTGGTTGTGAGACTGAGACGCAATTGTCATTCAATGCTCAAATGTTGAACATCAAAACTGAAGGCAAGGTCAGTCAAAAAGTGTTCAATCAATTTGCTAAATTGTTCAAACGAGCTCTACCTGAAGACAACACGGCGCCTGATAATTTCTATCAGAGCAAGAGGCTCTTGAAACATATGGGTCTACCATTTGAGAAGATTGATTGTTGTACAAACGGTTGCATGTTGTTTTGGGATGAGGATGAGGATCAGGATCATTGCAAGATGTGTGGTCACCCACAGTACAAACCATCTGGTCGTACAAAAAGTAAGAAGAAAGTGCAGTTGAAGGCTTATAAGGCAATGTATTACCTTCCCATCACTCCTCGTCTAGAGAGGTTGTATCAGTCCAGTGCCACGGCTAAAGACATGACATGGCATGCTGATGAGTGTTCTGGTGAGAATTCTGGAGAGATGCGGCATCCTGCAGACTCGGAGGCATGTAAACATCTTGATAGGGAGTTCCCAGATTTTGCAAGGGAGACGAGAAATGTGAGGTTAGGCTTGTGCACGGATGGTTTTGCCCCATTTGTAATGCACGGAAAAAAGTATTCATTATGGCCTGTGCTGTTGACCCCGTACAATCTACCTCCTTGGTTGTGCATGAAGCCTCAACATATATTTCTTAGTATCTTGGTGCCTGGACCACACAACCCCAAGCATAAATTGGATGTATATCTCCAGCCATTGATTAAAGAGTTGAAATCTTTGTGGTCTACGGGGGTGGAGGCCTACGACGTTCATAGGGAGCAGAACTTCACGATGCGAGCTGCACTTTTGTGGACCATTAGTGACTTTCCAGCATTTTCTATGTTGTCTGGGTGGTCAACAGCAGGAAAACTAGCATGCCTGTATTGCATGGACGGTTCTGATGCTGTTGATATCTGAAAAGTAATTAATTTCTTTTTTCTGATATATAAGCATGTTCTGTGAGTATAAGCGTCAAGTAGAACCAGACATCACATATGCAACCGTTTTTCAATCCATCAGCAATGATTTTATGTTTTGGTTCTAACGTTACGTGAGTACCACATAATTATATGATTTTTACCTTATAACAAATATGTTATTATTTTTATACATGATAATTTAATATTTACAGGGACAAAATGACCTACTTAATAACAACCCACATCTTGAAGCTCTGAGCAAAAGACCACTACGTAGTGTGGTATCATACCACGGATATTACGCAAATGGATACAAATTTCATACTGAAGCGTATGCTTCAACGAAATCGACTACAAACAGTGGTGTTTGCGTTATCGGTGCAAACTACAACGAAGAACCCATCGATTACTATGGAGTGCTGCAAGAAGTAGTTGAAATAGAATATCCGGGTTGGCCGAGCAGGACGATAGTGTTGTTCTTGTGTGAATGGTATGATCCAGGGAACCAAGGAACAAGAGTCGACAAAAACTACAAGATTGTTGATATCAACACCGGAAAGAAGTTTCCGGCGGCATACGATCCTTATATTTTTGCAACGCAAGCATCTCAGGTATATTATTGCAAATACCCCGGATCAAGTAGGCCCAACTTGAGGACAGTTTGCAAAGTAAAGGCAAGATCATTGGTTGAAGTTTCTAATCCGTCAAACAAAGACGGTGTAGAACCAACAGATCCATTTCAAACAGAGATACAAGAGGCTCAAACAGAGATTGATCAAGCAGGTGTGAATATTTTTGTCGACTTACTTGCTGCAAATCCAGAAATGATAATGATTGAAAGTGATCATGAGGGTGATGGACAAGAGCGCGGTGGGGAGGAAGAAGAAGAGGAAGAGGAAGAGGAAGAGAAAGAGGATGAAGATGAGGAAGAGGATGAAGATGATGATGAGGATGACGAGGAAGAAGACGACGATTAGAATTACTAAATTATTGTATATATAACAAGTGAAAAACGAAAATGAATTAATTTGGTGAATTATGAAAAAAAAAAAAGATTCAATTTGGATACATACACAATTAATTGCGTACAAATGAACGAATTATAAATTTAAGCGGGAGTCGAAATAAATAAATTTACAGAAATAATAAAAATTAAATGGCCCCAATATTTATAAAAACAAGTTAGAAACGAAAATGAATTAATTTGGTGAATTGTAGAAAAAAAAATGAGTCAATTTGGATACATACACAATTAATTGCGTACAAATGAACGAATTATAAATTTAAGCGGGAGTCGAAATAAATAAATTTACAGAAATAATAAAAATTAAATGGCCCCAATATTTATAAAAATAAGTTAGAAACGAAAATGAATTAATTTGGTGAATTGTAGAAAAAAAAATGAGTCAATTTGGATACATACACAATTAATTGCGTACAAATGAACGAATTATAAATTTAAGCGGGAGTCGAAATAAATAAATTTACAGAAATAATAAAAATTAAATGGCCCCAATATTTATAAAAACAAGTTAGAAACGAAAATGAATTAATTTGGTGAATTGTAGAAAAAAAAATGAGTCAATTTGGATACATATACAATTAATTGTGTACAAATGAACTAATTATAAATTTAAGCGGGAGTCGAAATAAATAGTTTTACAGAAATAATAAAAATTAAATGGCCCCAATATTTATAAAAACAAGTTAGAAACGAAAATGAATTAATTTGGTGAATTGTAGAAAAAAAATGAGTCAATTTGGATACATATACAATTAATTGCGTACAAATGAACGAATTATAAATTTAAGCGGGAGTCGAAATAAATAGTTTTACAGAAATAATAAAAATTAAATGGCCCCAATATTTATAAAAACAAGTTAGAAACGAAAATGAATTAATTTGGTGAATTGTAGAAAAAAAAAGAGTCAATTTGGATACATATACAATTAATTGCGTACAAATGAACGAATTATAAATTTAAGCGGGAGTCGAAATAAATAGTTTTACAGAAATAATAAAAATTAAATGGCCCCAATATTTATAAAAACAAGTTAGAAACGAAAATGAATTAATTTGGTGAATTGTAGAAAAAAAATGAGTCAATTTGGATACATATACAATTAATTGCGTACAAATGAACGAATTATAAATTTAAGCGGGAGTCGAAATAAATAGTTTTACAGAAATAATAAAAATTAAATGGCTCCAATATTTATAAAAACAAGTTAGAAACGAAAATGAATTAATTTGGTGAATTGTAGAAAAAAAAATGAGTCGATTGGGATATATATACAATTAATTGCGTACAAATGAACGAATTATAAATTTAAGCGGGAGTCGAAATAAATAGTTTTACAGAAATAATAAAAATTAAATGGCCCCAATATTTATAAAAACAAGTTAGAAACGAAAATGAATTAATTTGGTGAATTGTAGAAAAAAAAAATGAGTCAATTTGGATACATATACAATTAATTGTGTACAAATGAACGAATTATAAATTTAAGCGGGAGTCGAAATAAATAGTTTTACAGAAATAATAAAAATTAAATGGCCCCAATATTTATAAAAACAAGTTAGAAACGAAAATGAATTAATTTGGTGAATTGTAGAAAAAAAATGAGTCAATTTGGATACATATACAATTAATTGCGTACAAATGAACGAATTATAAATTTAAGCGGGAGTCGAAATAAATAGTTTTACAGAAATAATAAAAATTAAATGGCCCCAATATTTATAAAAACAAGTTAGAAACGAAAATGAATTAATTTGGTGAATCGTAGAAAAAAAAAAGAGTCAATTTGGATACATATACAATTAATTGTGTACAAATGAACGAATTATAAATTTAAGCGGGAGTCGAAATAAATAGTTTTACAGAAATAATAAAAATTAAATGGCCCCAATATTTATAAAAACAAGTTAGAAACGAAAATGAATTAATTTGGTGAATTGTAGAAAAAAAAAATGAGTCAATTTGGATACATATACAATTAATTGCGTACAAATGAACGAATTATAAATTTAAGCGGGAGTCGAAATAAATAATTTTACAAAATAAAAAAAATAGTTGGGCAAAATATTTTAATAAACAACTTAGATACGAAAAGAAATTAATTTGGTGAATTATAAAAAAAATGACTTAATTTGAATACATATACAATTAATTGCAAAAAAATAAACGAAAGTAGCTTGTGCCCTAGTGGCGCGCGCCCTCTCCTCTTGCACAAAAGGTCCCGTGTTCGATTCCCCTTGGACGCAAAAAATGGATTAATTGTTCCAGGCCTAATAAGACTAATATAGAAGGTGTGCTGCATATAATAAGGAATGGGCCGGTTGGCCCAGTGGTCCGCGCCCGCCCCGGCCGCCTCGGGTGCCCGGGCTCGAACCACGCGAGCAACTTTTTTTTTTTTATAGGCTCGGTAATTTGCGACGGCCATATTCCGTCGCAAATGTTGTTGACCCGATCGGGTCTGACCCGAAAAGTTTGCGACGGACTACTGTCCGTTGCAAATTCTGTGTGACCCGGCCGGATCTGACCCGCCGATTTTGCGACGGATTTGTCCGTCGTTAACTTGCGACGGATGGCCTAATCCGTCGCAAAAATTTGCTACGGCTGTTTTAGGTACGGATACGTGTCCGTCGCAGATCCCGTCGCAAAACACTGTTTGCGACGGATTTTCCGTCGCTAATTCCGTCGCAAAACAATATTTTTTTTGTAGTGGACCATACACAAATTTAGTACGTCTCAAATCTCAATAGATCCTTTATTTTACGATCTCTAGTTTCATACTATTGTACAAATTCATATATAAATCATTCTGTATGGTACACACCATTTAAATGATATTATTTGTGTTGTTACTATTTTATCTCATTGAATGATATTATTCGTACACCAATTGTACCGTGCAATTGGTTCAGACAAATATTACTCATGTTACTAAACTCACTGGGGAAAAAACTAATAATTATCTCGTGCATATAGATAAATTCTGGTGGGAGGCGAAGTGTAATTGAATTTTAAATTAAATTAATTTTATCCATCTAATTATCTAGCTATTGATCTTTAATGATGTTAATCATTAATATTTTTATTAGTATATAAATTATTGAGTTAGTTTACTAAACTCACAATAAATACTAAAAATTATAAAATGATATTAAAACTCATCTATCCAAAGCCATAAGTACTAACTTTTAAAAACAATAATAAAATTCATATTTATAAGACTTAAATATTATTTTTATATGTACAATATGATGATGTCAAATTAAAATGCATTTAAATATTACTGCGTTAATAGTTATATAATGAAAAACTTATTAAATTTTAAAATTGTGAAAGAAAATATAAAAAGGAAAAAATAAAATCATAATTGACTAATTTTGCAAGGACAATTCACGCTACTTGAATTTCATATTACTTCATCACAAAACAAGTACGTAATTCTCTACTCGATCCGTAGGTAATTATTTGACAGCATATATATATATATACTCCCTCCGTCCACCGAATTTTTACCCGCTTTCCTTTTTGGTCCGTCCACCAAATTTTTACCCATTCCTCTTTTGGAAATAAACTACACTCACAAACAAAAAATGAGGCCCACAATACCCACCACAATACTCTTACTTTATCTACTTTATTCACTTTTTCAATAAAATATCAATTTTCATTAAAAACGGTGTCCAACAGTAACCGGGTAAAATTTTCGTGGACGGATGGAGTATACAACAAACATAAAAAATACCTTCATTAATATATAATTTTTGATGTATGTTAGATTGAACATAGAAAGACTGATAAAAATTTATGTTACATCTGCGAGACATTTCACAAATTAGTACTCCTTCCATTTCATTATTATTTTCACATTTGACTTTTTAGCAATTTTAGCATGAGAGTTGATTTATATTATAATTTAAATGGATAAAATAATTTTTTGATGAGATTTTATTGTTCAATTTAATTAAATGAAACAAAATAAGAATACTTTTGTGTGTAATTATTAATAGAATGAGATGTTATTTAGAGGTCATGAACAATACAAATTTAGATTTAATTAATTAGTTAAAGTGTTAAAACGTTATTCCCAAATTATATATGCTTCATTTTACTGTAAGACATCCTCACCCAAAATCTGCTCATGTAAATGTATACTAGTGTTGAATAGTTAATGTACATACGATTAAACTCGTGAAGGCAAAGTCTGTTTAATTATATACAGTCTTGTTAAATACAAATGGTAAGAATAGAGAATTATGGGAGAAGCTTCTTTTCCCCCTATTTAATCTATACTAATATAATAATAAAATGTGTTAAACATAGTAACTAAGTATATCAAAAGACTTTCTAATTTTGATTAATATACTTGATATTTACACCTAATTAAAGTTACATATGCCATTAAAAAAATCTTTTCATATTCTAAAAAATAATATGTATCAAAGATTTTAATTCATTAAAATAGGATCAATACATAAAAATTAACTATTAAAAATTTTGCTTGGTTAAGTCTGTTTTATTTATTAAATTTGTTTTTTTTAGTTATTGTAACTTATTGTATTCTAATATTGATTAATTTAAAATTATAAAATATCAAGTTTGATAACAATGAATTTTTCTTTAACAAAATATATTAGAAATTAAGACATACCAAAAATTCTTTCTAATTTTAATAAACATAATATTTAATATTTTGACATAATTAAAATTAAATGTGCAGTTAAAAAAGGCCTTTTCAATGTAAATAGTTTTTAAAAAACTTTAAATAATAATAGAGTATGTATAGAGTGAAATTGGTTCATACATAAATCATTGGAGAATATTAGTTGTTTTCACTGAAGGTGTGAGTTGCTTAGTATTAGTTTGTTTTAACTAAACAACTAATATTCTTTAGTAAAAACAACTAAAACTCTTCAGTGAAAATAACTAATACTCTTTAGTGAAAATAACTGATATCCTCCAATGATTCATGTATGAACCATTTTCACTCTATACTTTGTCATAATAATATGTATCAAAGGTTTAATCCCCTAAAATATTAAATAACATAAAAATGCACTATTACATTTTGTTTAGTTAATTCTGATTTTGATTTATCTAATTTTTTTTCTTTAAATAATGTAATTTAATATTAATTAAAATCATAATTAAAGTAGTATTTTTTATCATAGCAATTGAAAAGTTTATAGTGTATTTGAATTATCCTAATTTTCATTGATATTCATTAGATAAGATTCTTTGTAATTGTCTCCTTTAAAATATAGTTGGTTGGAGCTCTCTAAACTTATGAGTAATATTAAATGAAATTTATTTCACGTGTGAGACCATCTAATATATATATATATATATATATATATATATATTTTAGCACATCTCATATGTATCATTATAAAAGTCTTTAAACATCTATTTTTGATAGGAGTATAAATTTATATTTGTTTATTTTAAAAATGAGGGACTCTTGTGTGAGATGGTTTGTCTCATACACATGAAATGATGCTCCACCTAAATATTTGTGTCATACTCTCTTTTAAATCATAGTTGAGTTGGAGCCCAATAAACTCATAGGTCATAAAGTAAATGTAATTCGTTTCATGTATTAGAATGTGTCATAATAAAATCCTAATTATAAGACACGAAAAAAATCCAAAATAAAATCATGCAAATATTGAAACACTAAACACAACCCATATGTTTATGGAGAACTTATTGAAGTAATATATATCAATGTATTATAAAAAAAATATAATATAGAGACATTTCAAAGTATCCCAAAAATATTTTAGTACTATATTTATAAATTACATTGAGACTTTTAATTTTGTTGTAGCATTTTATAAGAAAAGGTGTGTGATGGTGATAAGTAACCAGAAAGATAATATAAAATATTATATATTCATGTTCTGAAATTTATTGTTCTAATTAAATTTTTTTTAATATGAATTTATCATCATTATAATTATTTATATTACAAAAATTGAATAATTATAATTATGATAAATTCATATTAAAAAAAAACAGAGATACAAATATATAGAAAAAAACTTGTATGAGACATACATGAGACAAAACTAATTTGTTAAGTTTTAAAGGTAAATATGATGTAAATACAAAGTCAAGCTCCATCTCATATATCATCTATTTAAATTTTAAAAATTATAATATACATTATATGTATATCGATCGTGCATCGCACGGGTAATATACTAGTTAGTAGTAATATACTAATTGAGCTCACATACGTACTACCCTTCAGTTGTTCTGTTAATTTACGATAATAGAACTTTATGGATTCAATTAATTAATAGGGGTTGGGGGACATTTACATGTAGTTTAGTTTAGTTTATTAATTATACGTTATAGTTAATTATTTTTTCCTAATATACGTATCTTGGTTACATCATGCGACAAAATATCACAAAGGGCTCTGTAACTATACCTTAGTCAAGGTCTAGTCCTTTAATTGTCTTAATTTTTCAATTATGATCCTTTTGTTATATAAAATATCAATTTCGACAAAAAATTTAAAAAATCGTAAAAAATTTGCACTTGCTCTGGTGGTAGTGCTCGCGTGATGTTCCAATTCAATAAATTAGGTCCATGTGACACTTCCTTTGGATTAATTAAGGTCCAAGATTCCAACCTATTCAATCCAAAAGAATTGTGACATTGACCTTATTTATTGACTTAGAAAGTCATTCAAGTGCTACACACGCATGTAAATTTCGGGATTTTTATTTTTTATTTTTAAATTCCGGTCAAGAACCTTTTTTAATAACAAAAAGATCATAATTGAAATATTAAGAAGATAAATGACCAAATGTGAACTCTGGCAAAGTTATCGGGCCACTTTTTATATTTTCCATATCATGGCTAAGTGAACAAAGGGTATATATTAGTCCCATGGGTTGGCCTAGTGTTGAGGGCATGAGATTTATGAGAGGGTGATGCTCTATAGGTCTCAAGTTTGAAGCCCACAAGGTGCGATAAATTTTTTAAATGAGTCAGTCTATATAGAGTTAAGATCTGATTTGAAATGAGACCTCCCACTAATGGACGGCGAGTTATGAATCCCCAAAATTAGTCGGCCAATGAATCGAATACCAAGGAAAAAAAAATGAAGGTTTAATTTAACCACAGATATCATCAACTATTCATTTCTTATTATTTTTTTTTTGTGAAAATGACTGCTTGGCTTTTTGTGTTGCACGCTTATATATGCATGTATGTGTAGACATAAATAAATAATTAGCATAAATACATATACTTGTTTGCATCTATATTACAAAATAAAATATCAATAAATGTTTGAAATTCTAAATTGTGACGTATATATGTACAGTTTAAAGTGTTAAACTTAAATTTTTTTTTTTGGGACGTTAGTGTAACAAATTCGATTACGTACGTGGCCCACGTGTGACGAAACCGATCATCATCATTACGTACCACGACATGTTAGGAATAATTTAGCAAATATATCGCCAATGCCATTTTTCGTGTTTCATAGGTTGGACATATCACATGTAAAATATATCAAACCAACTATTATAATTCTAGATTTATCAATTGGTTGAGGCCACTACCTAAGACCCAAAGGTTTTGGGTTCGAGACATGGAGAGGGAATTTATTTTCCTCTTGTGGTGGGGTTGTGTTCCCCCCTTATGGTGGTTGCGGTTCCGGCTGCAGTGCGGTTGTGGTTCGGAGTTGCGGGTTCGGGTGGTCCCCTCTTGTGGTGATAGGGGTTTCCGGTCTACAGCGAGATGAAAAGATATTGCCATGTACCGGTGATCGAAGGAGCTATTGTAATTGATTATGTTAGAAAACTATTGTAATTGATTACCTTAAAAAAAAATTCTAAATTTATTTATTAAAGATGCTGGAAGTACAACACAAATGGAATACCAAAAAATTGAACAAAATCGAACTGAAGATGGAGGATCAGATGAGTTGCGATCAATTTATTTGTTTCAATAAAAATAAAATGCAGTGTGCGTATGAGATAATTTTTTTTAATAACTGTCCTGTGAATTTAAAAGTATCATTGTTTCAATAAAAAAAAATAAAAAAAGGTCCGCAGCGTGCATGAGATTAATTATATATATATTTTATGAATAAATCTCCAACAAATTTGAATTCACATAAACTATTACAAGTATCACTATTTAGCATATACAATATCAATGTTTAAAATATTTGGTTTTATGTGGGCTCTTCTCAAAATCACTAAACATTACTCCTTTCGTCCCTGAGTAAATTTTCCACTTTTCTTTTCGGGCGTCTCCCACTAAACTTCCCATTCCATAAGTGGCAAGAACAACACTCTACTACATATAAACTTTAACCTTCAAATTCATACAATATTACCAAAGTGTCACTCATTCAATTCACTTTTCAACACTATTCATTACTTTATCCCAAAAGTCAATATGTGACCAACATATATTAATAAACAAATACTCCCTCCGTCCCCAGACACTTTTCACAGTTGACTTTTTCTTGTGTTTTAACGAGCAAGTTGTTTATTAGTATTTGAAATGATAAAGTAATTTTTAAGGTAGGGTATGATAGATTTATTTCTTCTCTATTATAAAAAAACTTCAAAATTATTTTATCATTTTAAATACTGATAAAAAACACGAGAAAAAGTCAAATATGAATAGTGTTTGGGGAAGGAGGTAGTACACTTTTTTAAATCATTCAATAAAAAGAAGTGAAAAGTTTACATGGGGACGGAGGGAGTACTTCCTTCCTCTCAAAACTATGGAAAAATAACTTTATCCTTTAAAACTAACCACTTAAAAACATATTTATTTAGACCTCATATCACTACATTTTTCAGAGTACCCTTAAATAATACAAGAAAATAAAAAATTGTCTACATATTAATAATTGCCTACGAAATTTTCCTACAAACAAATTTCATGGTGGAATTGCCTACGACTTACCTACTAAATTTTCTAATCATGTGAGCACCTTCATTCCTCAACTTACAAGCAAATTGTCTACAGAATGAAATTCCTAGACATTAATTACCTACAAGCAATTTGCCTACAAAAATTTACCCACAAACAATTTGCCTACGAAAATTCCGTAGACAAATTTCTTTTTAGGTAGAGAATGGAAATTACTATATAATTAGAAATTTTTGTAGGCAATTTTGTAGGCAATCTTTACTATAATTTTTTTTTTTGTTTGGAAATTTCGTATTCATATTGACAATTTATGTAGGCAAATTTATGTTTTCTTGTTGTTTATAACTCTCTTAAATAAAGTAAAATTAGTCAATATACCCTCAATTTTACTGCCTTTTAATATTAATAAACAATTTGTTTAATAAAATATGCGCTATTTCACATGAGAACTCTAAAAAGAGACGTCAGGAGTAACACCTCATATATTAAATAGTGACATTTTATAAACTAAACAGTGATCCTTACAAAAAAAAGCAGAGTTCATATAAGTTTTTGCATAGTTTATAGCATGCAACAGTTGGGATGTTGAGCTATAAATACAAGTGAGTTATGAGTACTATGAGATATATAGGTATTGCAGAAGTTGCAATTTAAACAATTAGAATATCTTGGAAAATGGGATCCAAGCTGCAATATAGTAGCCGGGTAATCATCTCAACTCTAGTTGTTTTGGTTTCAATGACCAACTTATGCCTTGCCTTCAAACACAAACATTTCAACTTATCCACCAGAGCTGTGCATTGGTCCTCCGCCGGCGCCACCTGGTACGGCAGCCCTGATGGTGCCGGAAGTGATGGTAAGTAGGGATAGAGAGAGAAGGAGATAAATAATTAATATTGTCTACTTATTTCAGTTTAAATTCAGTAAGAGGTTTTTCATAGAGTCGAAATCAGAACAAAATATTTGTGTAGTGTACGCAGCGGTTAATTTATTGTACGGTACAAACACACCAATTCAATACAATACCATAATATTCTAAAGTATGTATTGAGTGAAATTGATTCATACATAAATCATTGAAGGATATTGATGTTTTCACTGAAGGATATTAATTAGTTGTTTTCACTGAAAAGTTTTAGTTTGTTTTCCCCGAACAACTAAGAATATTTAGTGTAAACAGATAATACACTTGAGTGGAAACAACTAATACTATTCAGAAAAATCAACTAATACCTTTCGATAATTCATGTATGAACTATTTTCACTCTATATATACTTTGTCAAAATTCTATAGTCCAGCTGAGTTTTTTTAAAGTAATCATAATTGAGCTTCGTATCAAAACTCACAATTGTGCTCTAGGTTTTTAACAATTTATAACTAAATACATTATTTTAATCATTTTTATTAAGGTTACTCTTAGTGACTCGTGTCACATGAGGTTTTTTTTTTTCTTTTTTTTGTAAAAGCAGTTAAACATAATGTATAAGCTACGAATTAATTAATAAATTAAAACATGAGCTAGTCTCTTATAAAACTAGTGTATAGTATAAAATTGATACAATTACGTGCAATTCTTGATACCATTGCATATATTCACTGATACTATAACATTTTATACTGAAATAAGTTAACATGTATATACATGATCATGTAATGGTATCAGAAAATGCGTGTAATAATATTAATAAATAAACGTAATGATTTATATTTCATACTATGAAACAGGTTCATCCTAGATTTTTGGTAAAAATATTATGAAAATAATCTTCTCTTTGTTAAAAAAACAAGGTATAATTAATTGAGTAAATATATAACAATATTTTGAATAGTTAGCGTGAGTGCATAAATTGAATATGTATATTAATAGGAAGGGTGAAATGTGCAGGAGGATCATGTGGTTATGGAAACATAGTATCAGAAGCTCCATTTTCTTCCCTGGTTACTGGAATTGGCCCTTCCCTCTATAAATCTGGCAAGGAATGTGGAGCTTGCTACCAGGTATATATTCTTTTTTTTAAGCACAATACAAGAACATTATTAAAATAAACATGCATGCATGCATATATATATAAACACTTATTTAATGAAAAATATATAATATTAATTAAATTATATACATACAATAAAATTATTTGCTACTTTTACATTCTTTTGTTTCTCAAGCTTCTGACTACTATAGCTAACACTTAACTTTACTTCAATTTTTTAACTGGAAAACTAAATAAATTAATTAGGTGCTAGATGGCCGGTTACTATTATATACTTTAACGATGACATGGGACATATAAATTGTCATCATCATGACCATCTAACATATAATTATATATATTATTTTCATGTTGGTTTGTGTATGATTTGGACATACAGTATTTGATTTCTACGAAGCCAACATAGAGTTGTAAAAAAATAATAAAACACCGAAGAAGTTAAAGTCGGTTCATAAGAAACCAAATTATCATTAGATTCTATTAATTTATGACCCCGTGTATTAATGAGTATGTTTAGAGTGAAGATGGTTCATTTATGAATCACTTTTCAATATTTTCTAGTGTTATTAGTGTAATCAACTAATATCTTTCAGTTAGACAGTCTTTGTATCTTTCAAATTAATACCCTTCAAATATGAACCATTTTAACTCTAAACTTAGTCTGAATTAATTTATATATATATATATATATATATATTAAGATTATGTATAGAGGAAAATTGATTTATACATGAATTATTGAAGGGTATTAGTTGTTTTCACTGAAGAATTTTAGTTGTTTTAGTGTGAGTTGTTTATACTGAAGAATATTAGTTTGTTTTCACTAAACAACTAATACTCTTTAGTGAAAACAACTAATATTCTTTAGTGAGAACGACTTATATCCTTCAATAGTTTATGTATAAATCATTTTCACTCTATATTTTGTCATATATAAATACTTAATAACCTATTTATATTTTGTGTGTACACATACTGTAGATAAAATGTACGAAACACCGGTCGTGTTCGCGTAAACCGGTGCGGGTTGTGATAACGGATTTTTGCCCCGGTGGATCTTGCGTAACAGATAGAGCGCATTTCGACCTAAGTGGAACCGCATTTGGAGCCATGGCCAAACCCGGCCAAGAAAAAAAACTTCGCGATGCTGGAGTCTTGCAAATTAGGTTTTCACGGTGAGATCTTTAACTACTACATGTCCCTCACATAATTATTTGCTATTTTACAATTTGCACGATTTAATGCATGAGCTGTTTATTAGTATCTAAAGTAATTTATTTTGGGGGAGGGGGGCATTATAGACTATTTATTAGTGATAAATTGATTTTTGTATGTATAAAGTAACAACACAAAATTAACATACTAATGTTGGGGAATATATAATTGTATATTTTTTTATTGCCAATATCTGAATAAAGTTTGTTAAAATCTAGCTCCAATATTAATTATATTAGATGCATGATATGATGTTTTGTCTGTTTGACTTATATTGTTAGATTTTTTTTTTTTTGAATTTTCACTTGTCCATTTTTGATATATAGAATTAATATGCAATGTTTGTATGTGTAGCACACGTCCACACAATGGAACTTTGTCCTGTTATAATTATATATCGATAATCAGTATAACAAACCATTAATAAACTAGTGGTGTTAATTATTAAAAATCATGTATCCAAATCTCATATTTTTACTCTATAAAAACAATATCATGCACAATTCATACATACTATGTTATTTACATTTAAGTAGAAAAAGAAATACTATTTTAAAATACAATCAATATAACTTACTTTAACAAATTCAATGCAATTAAATAACTTCAATTATTTTTTATTTTTCTTCGAAATAGTGTTGCATGCGACTATTCCGGAAAAACGGTGGTGTTCCACGTGGACGCCGGATCGAACCCTAACTATATAGCTGTAGTGATAGAGTTAGAAGAAGGGGACGGCGACCTTGCCCGAGTTGATCTTCAACAAGCATCACATGAATCAAACGAATGGATGGAAATGAATCAATCTTGGGGTGCAGTTTGGCAACTGAACCCCGGTTTTAAACTCCATCCACCCTTTTCGATCAGGTTAACATCTCAATATTCGGGCGAAAAGCTTTTCGCTAAAAATGTCATTCCGATTGGATGGAAGCCTGGTGCAGTTTATAGATCTCTCGTTAACTATCTTTGAATGAAACTCGAGATCTATATATTGAAATTTTAAATATGTAATATGGTTTTGATTGTTTCTTTTGAGTGTGTAGCGTCCAATGCAATTTATTAGTATCTAAGGTTGCATGAGGGATGCGATTATATAACTAGAGGTCTAAATGTTGTGATCTTTCTTTATTTGGTTTATCCAAGGAAAAATCCATGTGAAACTCCTTGTACTATAGTCTGGGCCTCTTTGGAGAAGCCCAAGAATTTCTATGGGCCATGTCCTAGAGTCGTACTCTGTAATGTTATTTGTTGATTTGAATTTTACCTTATAAAATCTATGATTTATTCTTATAGAAAGTGTCCCGAGCAACTAAAAAAGTAATATTATTGTTCCACTACAAAAACGGGTTCCGACGAGAATTTACAACGGACTACCATATCCGTAGCTAGTTTCTTTTTTTGCGAGGAATTTACGACGGAAAATGTTCATAGGCGCTACTGAACAACTCTGTTACTCATTACCTTCAACTTCACCGTACGTTTTCACACTTTTAACCGTTTAAATGTTTTATTTTATAGTTTCAATTATGGGTACAATATTAGATAATGAGTGAGATATATATGTTTATTAGATGATGAGTGTGATATATATATATATATGTTTATTTGATATATATGAATTGATTTATGTGAAGGAAAAATTTGTATATCTATATTTTTAGTCAAAACGCTGCCCAATTTTTTACAACTCATGTGGTATTTACTTTTAAAATTTAACAGATGCAATTTTCAGATCGTGGTTGGATGTACACAATACCTAGAAAGATTAGAGGAGACATTAATCCTGTCTTTTGCAATAAAATTGATGTGTTTATTGAGTTTGCACAACAACATCCGTTTATACGGGTAATATTAGATTAGTTAAGATATGCTAGATTCCACCAAGGATGCCCGTGTAAAGAAAAAAGATGCAAAAATATGAGATTCCTGAGTCTCGATGAGGTTAAAACTCATTGTTGTGACCATTTTCATGCGAGGTCGGCACCGACCTCCCCAAGCAAGGCCACAAGAACACACCCGGCCAGGAGGCGTCAAAGGGAGGCTTAGGAGTTGCCGATCTCCGGCGTATTCGACCTCCCGACGATCTCTCCCGACCTCCTCGGACCCAGGCTCTAGATGGTTGTTTCCGATCGTCGCGATCTTCGGTCTCTCTGGGTGGCCGGGGATCGCTACCTCCGACCTGGCTCCGGTCCCTCGCCACAAGGATCCTGGATCACGGCGCTGCCGCCGATCTCCGACCTCGCCTCAGGTCACAAAGGTCGTCGACTCACCGATCCCCGACCTCACTGTATAAGAAGATCCTTTGAGCACGTGATAGAATCCGACAGAATCGTCCCAAAAATGGTAAGGAGCCACCTCCGTACGATTCGACAGAGAGAATATTCCAGCCAAATTGAGAATTAATTAAGAGAATCGTACTTTTTGGACACGTGGCGACCTCTCAGTGGACGATCTCCTGTACACAGGTACGGACAGGCACCCGTGCGCATCCAGGGCCTGCAACTATTTAATGTGAATGTCTCCTACAGAGGTCAGAAATGACCTAAGTACCCTTGTATATGAAACCTATAAATAGGTCCACTCTTGTACACAGAAAAAAACAGTTGAGTCAATACAAAAAGCTATACAAGCATTCAAGTCCAGGGATTAAAAACCCCTGACAATTCTTGGGTTTCTTGCATTCATATCTTCATCATCATCATTCAATGATTCTTGCATTTATGGAGCATTCAATCCATCTATTCTTTGATGTTCTTTACCTAGGTTCATTAACTAGCCGTTAATTCCAAGCATTATTTTAGGTAAACAACATTTGACGCTAGAAGGAGGGTTATCAAAACCCTTTAAACCCAGATTTCTCCTCTTTTCTTTGAAGAACACTCACTGTTCTTCAAAGCTTCATTACCCATCTTTAAATCTTCAAGAAACTTTGTCACCACACCTTCAAGAAGAACATGACCAACCAGAGGTCATTGCAAGCCTTCAGAGGTGCATGGGCTCCGGCTACTCCCCAGACCCTCGTACCTCGGGTCTCAGGGGAAGCTAACCCCGACCGGTAGCTTCGCCGATCCAATACCCGGAGGAGCCACGCCCCTCGCAGGCTCGAAATTTCATCACTCCCGATCAAGCGGAGTCAGGCCGGCGCCGTCGCGCTTAGTAAGCGAGAGCTTGCCAAAACACCCCGTCGGCTTCAAAGAGAAGGCAGCAAGCCCGCGCCCTCAAAGGGAAGGCAAAAGCCTGGGAATGCTAGGGGGAGAGCCAACTCCAGGCCAACCCTGCTCCCGTACGTTCCCGCAGTTCTGCCCACCCGGTCTTCGGCCGTCTGAGCACCAACTCCCCCTCGTGGTACCCGAGCTGACTCCCAAGCAGCGATACCGATTATGGCGACACCGAGTCCGTCTCCAACTCTAGGAGCACGACACAGATGCCCCACAAAAGGGCGACCGAAATCAGCTTGGCGCCCGCCAACTCCGCTAGGAGGAAGCTTAGCTTTGCACAGAGTGGCCTCTTGGGGCAAGGCACCCCACGGGGGGCCATTTTCGACCTGATTGGGCCATTAGCCAGCGGAGACGACCAACTGGTCGAGCCGCCAAATCTGGAGATCGTCAAGATGCAGAAGCAGCTGGACAAGATGCGGGCCCTCATGGAGGCGCAGGGCCACCCCAAAGCTTGGCCGATCGCAAACGAGCCTTTGTCCGTAGATATTGAGCTCGCCCCCGTCCATCTCAAGATAACTCCACCACAGACCCCTCTTTACGAAGGGAAGAGGGACCCGGAGACCCACCTAAGCAAGTTCCGGATCTTCATGACCGGACGGGGCGTGACGGATGCGACGAAATGCAGAATTTCCCCCTTACTTTGGGCGACCTCGCCCATAGGTGGTACATCTCACTCCCAGCCCGCTCAATCGACTCTTTCTCCGCCCTAAGCACCCAGTTCATTTCGTACTTTGCGGCTAAAATTGCCCGGCTGGAGAACTGGCATTGCCTAATGCGCATCTGCCAGGAGAAAGATGAGTCGGACGAGGATTATGTCGCCCGGATGGACGAGGTCATCTTGACCGGAGAACCGATCGGCGAGCAGCTGGCCCTACATGCCACCCTGGGAGGTTTCCATGGCAGATCCCCCATGTTCAAGCACCTCACTAAGGATTTCCCCAAAACTTACGCCGACTTCTGAGCTCGGGCCGGGGACTACCTGGCTTGGAAGAAGTTATTGGCCCTTAGGCTCGGGGAATCCGAGCCCGCTGTGAAGGAGTCGGAGGTCGCTCAAGCCTCTCCTAAGGGTGGACCCAAAGCCAGGAAGATCGCCAAGCCGCCTGGCAACTTCAAGTCCTTCGAGGACGTCGAGGTCCATCTTACTCAAGCCTTTAGGCAATCCCCCGCTCATGTTTTCAACGCCATCCAGCACAGAGACATACTCCCTAGGCCCAAACCGTACATGGCGGACCGGGCAAGATTGGACCCTAAAAAGTTCTGCGCCTATCACGACTCAATTGGCCACAATACAAGCCAGTGTCGTGATCTCTTAAAACAGCTTTGGAAGTTGTTTGACGAAGGGTGTCTGAACGACCTAATCCAAAGACCGGCGGGACAACAGCAGCAGTAGCAACCTCACTGCAGGGGTGAGGAAGACGGCCAGTCGCAACTTTGGAGGACGATGAGGACGATGATCTCCCCCCAATAAACCCCGATGGCCGAGTAAACATGATTCAGGCCGGGGGAGTGAACCTGGGTGGATTAACCCCCATTTCCACACTTTCAAACATAAAGCACAAGACTGAGATCCGTGCGGTAACCAACGTGAATCTGGTTACGCCGCCCGACCCCACTATCCATAAGGACTTGGAGATCACTTTCTCCAACAAGGACCGGAGTGGGGAAGTTTACCCCAAGGGCGACGCACTGGTAATCGCGGCCAACATACTGGGGAAGGAGGTCCAATGCGTACTGATCGACAACGGGTGTTTCTGCAATATCATCTTTAAGTCGGCCCTAGATCAGCTTGGCGACCTCATCAACTTCATCAAGCCGGTCGACCTCCAACTCAAAGGCTTCGGGGATGCTACTGTAGCCGCCTACAGAAGGATTAAGCTCTCGGTCGAGCTCGTCTGCTGCTATGATGAGAAGGTTAGGATCATTAGACCATTAGACTTCATAATTGTAGACCAGCTGAACTCTTATAACGGCTTCTTAGGTTGCCCTTTTCTAGAAACTTTCGAGGCAGTTGCCTCTTCGTACTTCTATTGTATTAAGTTCCCCACCCCCGAGGGGGTGGTCAGCATCGTTAGGGGTGACCAGTTTATGGCAAGAAAGCGTTTGAATTACCTTTTTCCCATTTTACATTCTGTTTGTAATAATCAAATTAAAAAAGATGCATCACAAACCGATATCGAGGTGACCCATCCGATCTAAAAAAAATTAAAGGAGGTCGGATCGTCCTCAATCGATCACAGCTCCCATAGTGAACCCGGTCCTCAACCAATGCAAGTCGACGATCTTGAGCCAAGAATTGGTTTCGAGCCCTTCGAGCTCGAGCTCGATCTCGACCCAAGATTTGATGCTGGTGATCGGCGAAGCTTTGAACAAGCCATAACTCTGGAAGACCTGGAACATATTCCAGTCGAACCTTCAAGGCCGGAATTAGAGGTCCTCATTGGCTCTCGAATACCGACTGAACTACGAGGGGAGGTGATTAACTTCTTCAAGGCCAACGTCGACGTCTTCGCCTAGTCTCTCCAGGACATGGTCGGGATCGACCCCAAACACGCTTGTCACCGATTGAAGATAGACCCCAACAAGAGGCCGGTCCATCAAAAAAGAAGGAAGTTCATCCCAGAAAAGTATGAGGCATTGGCCCAAGAGGTCAAGAAGCTACTGGACAACAAGCTCATTGAATAGGCGGAAGACGAACCACAATGGGTCGCCAACGCCGTTCTGGTCAAGAAAATAAACAACACCTGGAGACTGTGTATTGATTTCACCGACCTCAACGCAGCATGTCCGAAATACCATTTCTCGATGCCTCACATAGATCACCTGGTGGACAGCACGGCCGGCCACGAAATGATGTCATTTATGGATGCTTTTGCCGGAAGAACATGTTCTCATGGCTAAGAATGTCGTTCGGCCTGATCAACACTGGAGCAACTTACCAACGGCTGGTCAACAAAATGTTTGCTGACCAGATCGGAAAGACCATGGAGGTCTACATCGACGACATTGTTGTAAAGAGCCTGAAAAAAGAAGACCACCTCAGAGATCTCGAGGAGACCTTCAAAATCCTAAAAGCCTACAACGTGAAGTTAAACCCTAAGAAGTGCAATTTCGGGGTCGAAGCCGATAAATTCTTGGGACATATTGTCAGTCAAAGGGGAATTGAGGCTAACCCGACAAAGATCAAAGCCGTTCTCGACATGCAAGAGCCGAGGACTATCAAGCAAGTTCAGCGCCTGACCGAGTGTCTAGCCTCATTGAACAGATTCATCTCTCGACTGGGAGACAAAAGTAAGCCTTTCTTTTCCACCATTAAGAACGAAAAAATCTCTTGGAATAGAGAGAGTCAGGTAGCCTTGAAGGAATACTTGTCAAAATCCAAATTTTGGTCAAGCCGATCCTGGGGGAAAAGCTTTATCTATACCTTGCAGTTTTCGAGGTCGCTTTAAGTGCAGTACTCGTCCGAGCAGACGGCCAGAATCATCTCCCCATCTACTTTGTAAGCCTAGCTCTACACGACGCCGAGCTTAGATACATCCCCTCGAAAAATTGGCATACGCCTTGGTTATGAGCGTTAGGAAGCTAAGGTCGTACTTCTTCGACCATCAAGTGGAGGTCCTGACCATCTTGCCTCTAAGACAAGTTCTACACCGTCAGATACGAGCGGTCGGCTTTTAAAGTGGTCACTGGAAATAGCCCAGTATGGGGTCACTTATGCCCCAAGGACGACCATCAAGGGCCAGGCCCTTGCCGACTTAATCGTGGAACTCATATTCCTACCAAAATTCTCCAGAATCGACCACCCCCATGGAGGCTCTACGTTGTTCTGGTCGGACCGGAGGGCCAAAGTTTCACTCATGCGGTCCAGTTCAATTTTCCCGCTACAAACAACGAGGCCGAGTACAAAGCTCTAGTCGGAGGTCTCGAGCTTGCAATTGCTATTGGGGTATATCGTCTTCATATTTTCATGGACTCTTTGGTCGTAGTAAACCAAATAAAAGGAGAATACGAGGCCCGGGGAGAATAAATGATGAAATATCTCGACTTGGTTATGTCCTTGTGTGAGAAGTTTCATCAAGTTTTCATAGAGAAAATCCCTAGGGAACACAACTCCCAGGCCGACGCCTTATCCAAACTTGCAACCGCCGAGGGAGCCGCCGACCTCGCCAATGTCCAGCTCTCCACACTCAGCACCCCCACGGTAGCCCGAGCACAGGTGTCAACCGTTCTGAATGTTGAAGAAAGCTGGATGACCCCGATCGTAAAGTACTTGAAGACCGAAGAACTCCCGGAAGACAAGATCCGAGCTCGATAGCTTCAACTCCGGTCGTCAAGGTACACACTCATCGACGACCTCTTATACAAAAGAAGTTTCACCCTCCCAATCCTAAAGTGCATAACCCCAGAACAAGGCCAAAGTATCCTGGCCGAGATCCACAAGGGGGTATGTGGGAATCAAGCAGGGATACTTTTGGCCGACCCTGAACAAAGACGCCGTCAGTTTTGCGAGATCGTGCCACAAATGCCAGATTCCGGGTCCCAACATCAAATTATCACCAGAGCAGCTCTCCTCATAAGGTTCATTTGGAAAAACATCATCTGCCGATTCGGCCTACCACAAGTGATCATCTCGGACAATGGAAAACAGTTCGATGACCTCCAAATGATTCAATTTTGCGAAAAATGGAAAATTAAGAAAATTTTCTCCACCCCCTACCACCCGCAAACAAACGGCCAGGTGGAGGCCGTTAACAAGATCCTCAAACATACCATCAAGGCAAAGCTCGAGGACAAGAAGGGGAAGTGGGCGGCCGAGCTACCCGATGTACTCTGGTCTTACCTCACGACCACTAGAAACTCAACGGGCGAAATACCTTTCGTCTTGGCTTTCGGGACCGAGATCGTCATCCCCTCGGAGGTCGACCTTCCAAGCCACAGGACAGCCCAGACGATAACTGAAGATAACGACACAGCTCGAAGAATCGACTTGTACATGCTTGAAGAAAGAAGACTCAACTCCGATCTCAGGAACGCGGCCTACAAGAAAAAATCCAAGATTTTTTTTAACACAAAGGTAAAGGCCAGACAATTTCAAGTCGGTGATCTCATTCTAAAGAAAATCCAGGGTCCTAAAGGGGTATTCAGCCCGAACTAGGAGGGCCCGTTTAGGATATCCAAGTGGCTCTCCAAGGGAGCATACGAGCTCGAACTCATGGACGGCACTCCGGACCAATACCCCTGGAATGCGATTCACTTGAAGAAATATTATCAGTAACCACGTTGTATCTTGTAATAGAGCTCCTACTTATCAATAAAAAGCCTCTTTTACGATGTAAATCCCCACTTGGGAACCGAGCTCAGTTCAAAAGCGTATGCCGGCCATTTCAAGGTCGGCATATCACACTTGAGCTCGGGAAGACCATAAAGGTCATTCTAAAACCGAGCTCAGTTCAAAAGCTATGCCGGGCATTTCAACGTCAGCATATCACACTTGAGCTCTGAAAGACCGTCAAGGTCATTAAAAAATCGAGCTCAATTCAAAAGCATATGCCGGCCATTTCAAGGCCGACATATCACCCTTGAGCTCGGGAAAACAGTCAAGGTCACACAAAAACTGAGCTCAGTTTAAAAACATATGCCGGCCATATTAAGGTCGGCATATCCCACTTGAGCTTGGGAAGACCGTTAACGTCACCAAAAAAAAAACACTTAGAAAATTCCACATACATAAATTCCAAAGCATAAGATAAACAAGCCCAGAAAAATAACCAAAGGAAGAGCAATATTTCATAAATCAAAGGAGCGGGTACAAAAATAAAAGAGGAACATTGTTCAAAAGCCCGGACAAAAGCCGGTTACAAGCCAAAAGAAATAAAAAGCAGTGCTCATTCAGAAAATTTAAAAGATAAAGATCTCAGAGATCGCCGTGCTCGGTCCCAGTAGGAGCAGTCCCGGTCACATCTGCAGCCTCGCTGACCCCAGCCACGTACTCCGCGACCTCTACTATGCAGGCCTCTAACCCGACCTCACTATCTGGCACCGGCACATCAATAGCCACTTCTCTCTCTCTTCTTCTTCTTCATCCTCAATTTCTTCGTCAACTTCAATGGCGGGAGGATTCTGACCCGGAAGAAGTAGCCGGTGCCGAAGAGGAAACCATGATAGGTCCACCCCGTGCTCGGTCTCGAGGTCCAGGAAATGAAGGTAATAACTCTCATGAAGGGGAGTTTTGGCGACGTATTCCCGGAAGTAGTCCTCGTACACCTTAGTGTTGAGATCAGCTTTGCGACCCACTCGGATTAGATCGGCGATGGTCATATAGTAGCAGAACTCCGAGAACAGTGTTGAGCTGGTGGCCGGGTCATTCGGATCATAAGCCGGCCTCTGCAAGGTAGCAGCTACCTCAATAACCTTGTTCTGAATCTCCTTCTCTAGCTCGGCCTGCTGGGTACAGGCCTGGTCGGCGTCCATCCTCACTGCCTCGTTCTCTAGGTGGAGTTTCACCATGGCCGCCTCCATCTCTGCCATCCTGGCCCGGCTCTCCTCGTACACCTTCCAAGCCGTCTCCGCTCGGACCAAGGCATCTTCTTTCTCTTTCAGCACGACCTCGAACTGGCCGACCGCACTATCCCTCTCCTTCTTGAGCACAACATTCTTGCTTTCGAAGATGGACTTCTCCTCCCGGGAACGAGTGAGATCGGCCTCAGTTCTCCTCAACGAGCTCACGACGAGGTTGAGCTCGTTCTCTACAAAATTAGCTATGATGGCCGCTTGGTTGGCCAGGGCGATGCTGGCTCATCCAGCATACTGCGGGCGGTGATTGGTGATGTCTGCCAGGTCCCGGGTCCAGGACTGGGGCAAGAAGTTGACAGCCCGACTCATATATTCCGGCATCTCGACTATAGAGCTTGGAGCACGGGAGGAGAGGAAATCCAGCACCATAGGCGGCAGGCCGGAGTCATTCCGAGTCAAGCTGAAACATGAGAAAAAATCAAGTTAGAAAATATCGTGCCTTACGCGGGAAAAATAATTTATGAGCGAAGACTTACTCTTGGAATCGGGCCGGGTCGCGGCCGAAGAAAATCTGATCATCTTCATGCCTGGAGACGTCGGAAGAGTGGACCATATGGGCGACGTCAGACGATCTCTACTCGGGAGGCGTATCGTCTGAAACCTCGATCGGCGCGGGACTCAACCTTTAAACGCCGGCTCCATCCCTCTCAAATTCTCCCCGTCCTCGTTTCTGGCCAGTGAGGGGAGAGGAGGAGTCGGCTCCGGATAAAGTGCCCTCGGCAGCCAAGACGGATTGGAGGGGGGTAGGCTCGTGAATGACAACTCTCTTCCGGGCTCCGACCCCTTTCTTCTTTTTCGTCACCTTGGTGACCTCCGGTTTCTTGAGAGCGGCTCCAAGCCGGGCAAACATTTTCGGGCATTGGTTGGAAAGGACCTTGGGGCACTTTTTCACAACTCGGAACTCGAACACTGCAACAAGGAAAGGTGGCCTTTAAAAAGACACACTTATATATATACATGTATTCGAAATGATCCACATACCTGGATGTTTCAAATGTCGGGGATGACAGAAGATCCGACCCCTTAACCTCGCTTGCCGGGTACGGAGGAGCGCCTGGTTCCTTTCGTTCTCAAGCAATTGAAGGACCCTCTCCCGAACGACCGCAAAGTCGAAGTTGAGTTCCCGTTCTGTAGGAGCCAAATAGCCTGCAAGGAGAAATAAAGAAATTAGATCAGTACAATACGCTCCAAGTCCAAGTTTTTAAATATCTTACTCTCATGTTTCGCCCGAGGGTTGGTAGGGATATCGATTTGTTCCCCATTGGGATAGCCGGTCTGCCAGGCTCCAGCCATGAAGAACCACCGATGGCAATGATTTCGAGCCTTGCTCGAAATCCCCGTCACAAATTTTGGACCTTTCGTTTGGACGAAGACCTCCCCATCCCGGGTCTTGTCACTCATGAGCCGTAGCATAAAGGCCATCTCTCCGGGGGTCGACAGTTGGAAAAGAAAGTTCTGGCCGAAGAGGGTTATGATCCCCAAAACGATCATCCAGGCATTAGGAAGCAACTGGACCGGTGCTTGATCCCAGAAATTTAACAAGTAGGTAACCGTCAGATGCAGGGGAAACTGAAGTCTGACCTCCATCATATCTAGAGTGACGGCCACCATGCCTCGCGGGGGCTGGTCCGCCCTCTCGTTGGGTGCGGGGTCATAGAGCTGCACGTTAAATGGGATGTCCCAATCGACCCGAGCTCCGTCCAGGAACTCCTGACTAATAACGCTCTGAACCAGCCACAGGACCACTTTTTCGACTCCTCTAAATCCACCGACCTCAAAGTTTTGGGATCTCGGAGAGTGGGGGCGTGAGTGTATGATCGTGATAGGCATCAAAATCGAACTCCAAGGCTTCGAACCCATCCTGACTCTCCACGAACTCTTTCCATAGTCGGAAAGCTTTCCTCACCCGCTCTTTGTACTCCGGGCTATTCCGGGCTCCAAGGACCGTCCTTTTAACTCTCACCGGCTCGTACTGTTTCGGAGAAACTTCGACGTCCTCCGACCCCGCGGCCTCCTCCATCTCGAGCCTCTCGGGCGACCCTCCTCCGACGACCTCCTGACTTGGCCGGGCCGTGGTAGACCTCTCCCGGAACTCGGCCGAGGACAGCTGCTCTTGAACCCGCTCAGCCGCTAGATTCTTTAATAGGAGGTTGCCGGCTATTTCTTTCCTCTCATTAGCCCTTTCGAAGAGCTCGCCGTCTTCCTCCAACAAGTCATCCAGGGGATCTCTGTTCTCCACCGGCCCCACAACGTGGACGGTACCAAAGTTTCCAACCGCGGCAACCGCCTCACGAGACGACCCTTGCACACCCTCACCCCTTGCACTGGCTAAAGAACTACCTTTGCCTAGCAGAGAACGACCCGAATTACGGAAGATTGACTCCAGGCCGTCCTCGTCATGGGACCAAAAATGCCCCGCCGTCATGCGCGGCGGCGAAGGATCGCCACCGCTTGAACTCCCAGCTTCATCAAACAGCCGCCGTCCGGCGCCACCACTCCAAGAGACGGTGCTACCTCTCCTACCTGGCGGAGGACCAGTCCACAGCCGCACCATCATAGCAATTCGAAAAAGAAATAAGAGATTAAAGAAATTAAATCTTACCAACGAATCACCGCCGCAGTTGCTGCCGTAGTCGCCGCCGTGAATGCTCTATCACCGCCGCACACTTCGCCGTGAAGAGAATCAGGAACTTAGAAACTTGCTATAAGCTCCCAGTGAAGCGCGAAAGTGAAAAATCCAAAACAAATGAAACCCCAACTATTTATAGAATGGGGAAGGGGTCAATTCGCAATTAAATTTTTAGGCCTAGGGGCCTAGGTGCAAGGATTCGAAAAGGCGGGCCCCTACTCGAAATGACTGCACAATATTAATTATGTGCGTGGAATCCCAGACGACGCATAACGTCACACGTGCTTTCCCAAACACGCTTCCCCGTACGCGTCCTTCCAAATGTCCAGGGCAATCATGACCCGACCTCCGACCTCATCGACCGGTTTGGGGTCAATGCCGATCATCCCCTCCAAACGACCAGTTCACCCCCCACACTTTTTGTGAATGCTGAATTGGGGGCAATTGTTGTGGCCATTTCCATGCGAGGTCGACACTGACCTCCCCAAGCAAGGCCACAGGAACACACCCGGCCGGGAGGCGTCAAAGGGAGGCTTAGGAGTTACCGATCTCCGGTGTATCCGGCCTCCCGACGATCTCTCCCGACCTCCTCGGACCCAGGCTCTAGATGGCTATTTCCGATCGTTGCAATCTCCGGTCTCTCTAGGTGGCCGGGGATCGCTACCTTCGACCTATCTCCGGTCCCTCGCCACAAGGATCCGGGATCACGGCGCTGCCGCCGATCTTCGACCTCACCTCAGGTCACCAAGGTTGTCGACTCACCGATCCCCGACCTCACTGTACAAGAAGATCCTTTGAGCACGTGATAGAATCCCACAGAATCATCCCAAAAATGGCAAGGAGCCGCCTCCGTACGACTCGACAGAGAGAATATTCCAGCTAAATAGAGAATTAATTCAGAGAATCGTACTTTTTGGACACGTGGCGACTCTCAGTGGACAATCTCATGTACACAGGTACGGACGGGCACCCGCGCGCATCCAGGGCCTGCAACCATTTAATGTGAATGTCTCCTGCAGAGGTCGGAAATGACCTAAGTACCCTTGTATATGAAACCTATAAATAGGTCCACTCCTGTACAAAGAAAAAAACAGTTGAGTCAATACAAAAAGCTATACAAGCATTCAAGTCCAGGGATTAAAAACCCTGTCAATTCTTGGGATTCTTGCATTCATATCTTCATCATCATCATTCAATGATTCTTGCATTTATGGAGCATTCAATCTATCTTTTCTTTGATGTTCTTTACCTAGGTTCATTAACTAGCCATTAATTCCAAGCATTATTTTAGGTAAACAACACTCATCTTGTGATGTCCGGTTTTGTTTCCCTTTATTACATTTGGACATGTCATGGTGAAGAATGGTGGAATATTGACATCAGTATAATAGAATCCTATTATAATACTGGTTGGAGCGGTGGTGGAAGTTATGATGTTGGTGGTTCAAGTCATGTTCCGTATAATCAATTCGAACCACATATGGAGGATGAACCTGATAGATACCGGATGATGATTGCAGAATTAGTTTTGGGTGGTCGAGGTCAATTCAAAGAAATGTCTATGGAGGAGGAACCAAATTATTGGTCAAAGAAGTTTTTTGATATGCTTAAAACAGTTGATCAAAAACTCTTTCCTGGTTGTGATACTGAGACGCAACTGTCATTCAATGCTCAGATGTTGAACATCAAAACTGAGGGCAAGGTGAGTCAAAAAGTGTTCAATCAATTTGCTAAATTGTTCAAAAATATTCTACCTAAAGAAAACACGATGCCTGATAATTTCTATCAGAGCAAGAGGCTTTTGAAGGATATGGATCTACCGTTTGAGAAGATTGATTGTTGCATAGACGGTTGTATGTTGTTTTGGAGTGAGGATGATGATGAGATTCATTGCAAAATGTGTGGTCACCCCCATTACAAACCATCTGGTTGTACCAAAAGTAGGAAGAAAGTTCAGTTGAAGGTTTGGAAGTAAATGTATTATCTTCACATCACTCCTCGTTTGGAGAGGTTGTATCAGTCTAGTGCCACTGCTAAAGACATGACATGGCATGCTGAGGAGTGTTCTGATGAGAATTCTAGGGAGATGCGGCATCCTGCAGACTCAAAGGCAGGAAAACATCCTGATAGGGAGTTTTCAGATTTTGCACATGAGACGAGAAATGTGAGGTTGAGTTTGTGCATAGATGGATTTGCTCCATTCGGAATACACGGAAAAAAGTATTCACTGTGGCCTGTCCTATTGACTCCATACAATCTACCTCCTTGGTTATGCATGAAGCCTCAACATATATTTCTTACTATCTTGGTGCCTGGTCCACACAACCCCAAGCATAAATTTGATGTATACCTTCAACCACTGATTAAAAAATTGATATCTTTGTGGCATACGAGAGTGGAGACCTATGACATTCATAGGAAGCAGAACTTCACGATGTGGGCTGCTCTTTTGTGGACCATTAGTGATTTTCCAGCGTTTTCTATGTTGTCTGGGATGTTGACAACATGAAAATAAGCATGTCCGTACTGCATGAAAAAATCTGATGCATTCTATCTCCCATTGAGTAAGAAGGTGTCCATCCGTGGTGTCCATTACGTAGCGTTGTTTCATTCCAAGGATATTACACAAATGGATACAAATTTCATACGCAAGCGTATGCTGAAACAAAATCATCAACAAACATTGGTGCTTGCGTGAATGCTGGAATTTGCAATGAAGAACCAATCGATTAATACGGAGTCTTACTTGAAGTAGTTGAAATAGAATATCCAGGTTTGCCCTCAAGGAAAGTGATTTTGTTCTTCTGTGAATGGTATGATCCAGGAATACATGGAACGAGAGTCGACAAAAACTCACTACTACATTTTCGCTTATAGGTAACAGAGGATATCTGTTAACTATGAGCGAAATGATAAGTTATCTAAGATGGTGTAATCTATGTACCTCGCTCATAGATAACAGATTCAAATCAACAAAAATCCGTTACCTATGCCAATTCGGATTATAAAATCTCGCTCATAGATAACTAATAATATCTGTTATCTAATTATTTATAATTTTGTTACCTATTCAAGAAAAAATAATAGAATATATACGTTATCTTTTGTAAAAAATACTAATTATCTATAATAAAAAATATATTTAATTTTGTCAATTTTTTTTAATTCCTGAAATTAAAAAATTTAAATATACACAATAATTTAATAAATTCACAATAAATTAAAAAGTCAATATTTTCATTAAATAGCCAAACATTCAAACATCCACAATAAAATTCATCAAAACATCCATTTTGGTTGCATGCAAAATTAAAACCTACACATTAATACTAAAGTATTCATTACACGCTAGCTCCAACAAGCTATTTGAAAGTCAAAAGTATTTCAATAAATTGTCAAGGGATATCTGAAAGCCAATTTCTTGCTCCACACTCCATTTGAACTTCACTCTGTAGAAAATACACATATATATATAATCAATTTCTGCTCAAATTCTATATAAAACCAAATAAATTAAACAAAAAAGTACACTTCAAATCCCAACTGACCAATATTTATAAAACACAAACGCACCTTTATGCAAAAACATATTTTTGAACACATGCCTTCATGTATACAAATACTGAATGGTTTGAAAAATTCAGAGATCAGAATGGTTTCGAGTGCAGGGATTTCCTCCTTGATACTATGGTCCGCATCATCAAACAGGACCAGGTCTGTAAATAATACCACATAACATAAGGAAAATTGCTCGTTGCCTAGACTGCAGAAGGAAAATTTTGAATTTAGATAAACTTGTGTATAGACAAAATATTTTGCAAGCCATATGATTCTATTCAGTTAAGAAGTAGAAAAAAAGATAGATGGTTGATAAAATAAAGAGGTAAGAATATCATACTTATATGTATTGAGAAGCATATGCAAAAGTGAGCAGCAATATTTAGCCAAAAAAATATAACATGCCCGTAACTACTAATTATCTTGATCACATCTTCTCTCAAGTTTCATTAAAGGGTCGTAACTACTATTCTTTAAAAAATTTAATCTCCATTGTTATGACATTTATTGGTATATTCTATAATGTGAAAGCCTTGACAGAAAATGTAACTTCCAATATGTCATTTCTCCCTGAGCACTCTGAGCAAAGCAATCTTGACTAGCTCCCATCATGTAACCTTAATCATTCTACTGACCATGTATAAACAAAGTGAGATATTCCACAGTTATGCATCCAAAAAAAGGGATAAGTCTTTAGATTAACATAACTTAAATCACATGATACTACCATGCTTACCTCATCATGGCTGAGTGTATCTTGAGTTCCATTGATCCTGCGATGCAGGCGTAGTAACTGTAGCACAAGTGGTTATCAATAAATCAATGTATAACCAATATTTGTTCACACTAAAGGAAAATAAAGACAAACCCAGCTCTAGTTCTCAAAGGCAGAAATTTGTTTCTCCTAATGATTCTTTGCTATTATAATTGTGCCCACTGGAATTTGGATTTGGAGGGTGTAATAACATGCATAAAGTATATACCTGATTGATATAATTCATTAGAGAAACTCTAGCAACCATCTTCGCAACATCAGTATCAAACTCTCGCTCTATGCTTTCTAAGCTTTCACAAGTGTCACAACTATGTCCTGGAGGATTCCAGCTACAACTGTATCAATGACCTAAAAGTAGCATTTATTTCCTCGGAATATGACAAGATAGAAAATAAAGATGAATTTCAGAAGAAAAACACACATGCACACACAACATAATGATCACGTCTCAAATCCAATTCTACAGGATGCATGAAATCTGAAGTTAATCCTCACAACACAAAGCCATGAGTGAAACATGCCATGCATGGTTTAATGAGCAAAATGTGATCGCAGCAACTAAAACGATAATCTCACAATACAAAGAATAAATTACAGGAAAGAGGATTACATACTTTTTTTTATCATCAGACAGGACTAATGCAACCAAAATTCATTATGTATGAATACAGTGGCTTAGATAGGGATTTCCTGACTTTCTCATCTAACCATGATGAGCTTTCCTTGCAAATGTGATAGCCTTTTGCACCTGCCTTCACAAGTTCAAAATCTAAGTGGCATTACCGTAACATAATATTTTGGGTGCAAACAACTAAAATAAGTAAAGATGGTAAGCCTTAACATCATTGAATATGGGAGCTAAAAGGGGAAAGATCACAAAATTGAATGAGTGGGGGTGTAAATTTCCAATTTTCTTTATCAGAAAGGTAGTGATATAAGTGAATATGAACATTAGTGTTAACTTTAAGTATCATTACCAACAAAAGATTTCTTGAGCAAAGTCGTGTAGAATAAGAGAGGCTCTTTTTTGATAATATACAAGTTTAAAAAACTCAACTTCTGGGTATATTATATTACCTTATACCTGCAAAATTCTCAACGTAACTTGCCCACACAACCTCACCCTACGATGTGGATTGGCTAACAAATCACGACCTCGAGTACATATGGCATGAATACTAATTGCCGACATCGCAGAGCAGAACAAGAAATCTATAGTTATAGAAATGAAATTTTGTAAGAACTTGCAGCAATAACTGATGATAAATCAGTTTGGAATTACAAAAACTTCACAGGAATCTTTATATCTCAAATATAAGTTGATAGGAGGGGTGGGCAGTTTCGCTCTCCCAAAGGAAAAAGGTAAAATAACTTATTGGACCATAAACCATGAGATCAGCCCATTATAATATGAGTATAGAGCATTGAACAGGTATGTTGATCATGTAATAACTGAATGACAAGCAGAAAGTGAAACTGACCAGTATGTTATACTGGTTTATTCATATGCTTTCATAAATGAAGTTCCACTTCATCATACATTCATATATTCAAAATTCACAAATTTATAGGAGAATAATTCAACAACTCAATATTCAAATCCAATTTAAAAATTATGCCGATCAAGATACAAGACTCTTAACCTAATATACATACAAGCCTCTATAAACAAAGTTCACAAATAAATGATGTCGATCAGGACAGGACCCTAGGTATTCACAATCACACACATAAATTAACAATTCCCAGATAAAATTAAAAACTAAAGTAGGAGCAATAGCACAAAAACTTATGAGGAAAGAAATCGCGAAACCTTGCACTAAAATGAGCCGGTAGGAGAACTCTGTTCCCAGATACGAACGGTTTTATATTAGCTGCATGAAGCGACCATGGCGGAGACGCCGTTGATTCTGGCAGTCGGCCTCCACGCGACGCTCCAAACCCTAGCAGTGTGTGTTTTGAGTGTCTGAAGCTCCTACAACTCGAAATTCTCATCCTCGAAGTTCAAAGCTCCAATAAGCAAGGATTGAATCAAGGTTTAATGTTTCAAAATATGCGTAACCGCGATTGACGGCGAAGAGAGAGAAAGCAGGAATTAGAGAAAGTGCGAAAATAGGGGGTATACGCGGAGGTGTTGACGCGGTGTGGCGGTGGCTTCACGGCGGAGGTATTGGACTATCAGATCGAGAGAATTTGTCTGGCGTGGTTAGGGCATTGAGAGAATTGGGGATTTTTTTTTTCAGAGTGTTGAATACCTACGGTGTGAGAAAGTGAAATTTTTTTAAGTGAGAAATTATTCAGAAAGTTAATTTTATACCAAAGATAACCAAAATAATATGATAACTAATTCATAATCAGTTATTTAAAGGAAAAATTTTAATTTAGATTTTATTGTTTAAAATTAAAAATTATATAGATAACTTAGCTTAGATAACTATGAAAAAAAATCAGTTATCTATGAGCGAACACCTTGTTACCTAGATAACAGATACTACCTACATAACGAATTTATGAATTACAGATAACTGATTCAATAATATTCGTTATCTAGGCTCAGTTATCTATGAGCGAACACCTTGTTACCTAGATAACAGATACTACCTACATAACGAATTTATGAATTACAGATAACTGATTCAATAATATTCGTTATCTAGGCTCAGTTATCTATGAGCGAAAATATAGTAGTGACTATAAGATTGTTGATATCAACACTCGACATAAGTTTCCGGCGGCATACGATCCATATGTTTTTGCAACGCAAACATCTCAAGTATATTACTGCAAATACTCGGGATCGGGTAAGCCCAACATAAGGACAGTTTGCAAAGTGAAGGCAAGATCCTTGGTTGAAGTTTCTCATCCGTCTAAAAAAGACATCACTGAACCAACATAACCATTTCAAACCGAGGTACAAGAGGCTCAACAGAGCTCGATCAAGAAAATGTAAATATTTTTGTGGACTTACTAGCTGCAGATCTAGAAATGATAATGATTGAAAGCGATGAGGATGACGGACAAGAGCGTGAAGAGGAGGATGGAGATGGAGATGAAGATGAAGATGGTGAAAATGGTGAAGATGATGAAGATGATGGAGAAGTGGAAGATGATGACGATTAAAATTATTGAACTATTGTATATATAACAAGTTAGAAATGAAAAGGAATTACTTTGATGAATAATAAAAAAAGAATGACACAATTTGGATACATATACAATTAATTACATACAAATGAACGGATAATAATATTAATTACGCATTTTTCGAATTAAATAAATTTACAAAATAAAAAAAAATAAAATAATTGGTAACAACATTTATTAAAACAAGTTAGAAACAAAAATGAATTAATTTGATGAATAATAAAGAAAGAATGACTTAATTTGGATACGTATACAATTAATTACGTACAAATGAGCGGATTATAATATTAATTACGCGTTTTTCGAATTAAATAAATTTACAAAATAAAAAAATATAATTGGTAACAACATTTATTAAAACAAGTTAGAAATGAAAATGAATTACTTTGATGAATAATAAAAAAAGAATGACACAATTTGGATACATATACATTTAATTACGTACAAATGAACGGATTATAATATTAATTACGCATTTTTCGAATTAAATAAATTTACAAAAAAAAAAAATTGGAAACAACATTTATTAAAACAAGTTAGAAACAAAAAGGAATTAATTTGATGAATAATAAAGAAAGAATGACTTAATTTGGATACGTATACAATTAATTACGTACAAATGAGCGGATTATAATATTAATTACGCGTTTTTCGAATTAAATAAATTTACAAAATAAAAAATATAATTGGTAACAACATTTATTAAAACAAGTTAGAAATGAAAAAGAATTAATTTGATGAATAATAAAAAAAGAATGACTCAATTTGGATATGTATACAGTTAATTACGTACAAATGATCGAATTATAATATTAATTGCACATTTTTTGAATTAAATAAATTTACAAAATAAAAAAATATAATTGGTAACAACATTTATTAAAACAAGTTAGAAATGAAAATGAATTAATTTGATGAATAATAAAAAAAGAATGACTCAATTTGGATACGTATACAATTAATTACGTACAAATGAACGGATTATAATATTAATTACGCATTTTTAGAATTAAATAAATTTACAAAATAAATAAATATAATTGATAACAATATTTATTAAAACAAGTTAGAAACGAAAAGGAATTAATTTGATGAATAATAAAAAAAGAATGACTCAATTTGAATACATATACAATTAATTGCAAGAAATCGAACAATAGAAGCAAGTGTCCTAACGACGTGTACCCCCTCTACATGCAAGAGTGGTCACGGGTTCGATTCCTCTTGGATGCAAATTTGAAATTAATTGTTTCAGGCCCAATAGGGCTAATATGGAAGTTGGGCCGGAATATATAGGTCGGGGACCGATGGCCCAGTGGTTCGCACCCGCCCCAGGTGCACGGGGTGTCCGGGTTCGAACCACACAATCCCTTTTTTTTGTTCCAGGTTCGAGTTTTACGACGGACACGTGTTTATCATAAATCACATATTAACGACGGGCACAATCCGTTGTAAATATTTTATGTATGCATTAAAAATGTTAATTCGGATATATTTTATGACGGACACTTCCCGTCGTAAATATTTGGTGCCGGACCGTGTCGTGGACGGGTCGAATTTACGATGGGCAAAGCCGTCGTACATTTGCGACAACAGCTTAAACCTAGTTGTCGTTAATTTTAGCTACGCCCATTTTGACTACGGCCACGTCTCCGTCGTAAAACCCGTCGCTAAACGTGATTAAAGACGGTTTTTCCGTCGTTAATCCCGTCGTAAATCGGAGTTTTTTTTTGTAGTGTTCAATTAATTAATTTTTTTTCATAATACAATTCTAAAATATTTTTATATAATTACAATCTTATAAAATATTTAAACACCAATTATTATTTTTAAACAAAAGCAAAATTTCACTTGGAGGGGAGGTGGGTTTGGTTGGATACACCTATAAGGTGATTTTAAAACTTTTCTTTAATCAAATTAGAGAGTTCAATGGATCTGTCAAAGTAGCTTTGAGATAATCTGACTGGTTACTGGGTTGAAGGTTAAGGAAGATAACACACCTACTAAT
This sequence comes from Ballota nigra, assembly GCA_947034835.1. Classification (NCBI taxonomy): domain Eukaryota; kingdom Viridiplantae; phylum Streptophyta; class Magnoliopsida; order Lamiales; family Lamiaceae; genus Ballota; species Ballota nigra. Next base: position 62,791,995 of record OX344723.1, on the reverse strand, counting down.
GATTAGGTAGCATGTCGGTTATTGTTATTTAGTTTAGCTTCTTCGTGCTTAATTATGAGCCCAACAAATTAGACTCGTGTAGTACATAAAATCTTTTAACAACACATGCAAGTAATATAGAAAGCAATAAAAACAACAAACCTAAAGTGGTTCAAAGATAAACTCCTACGTCAACTGACCTGATTTAACACGAGAATTCCTTGTTTTAGAGTGCCAAGATGCACTGACCAAGAATCCTCTCCAAGGAAACTTGATCCCTATGATAACTTAGAGCCCTAGTTCTCAAAACAACCAAAGTTCAGATTGATGTGAAGTAAACTTACTAACTTCTATGAGTTTTGAGTAGGTTTGCTTCTAAACTATGGTAAGATAACCTCTACAATGTGTAGTAAGGACTAAATGATAGATTATCTCTTTCTAAGTTTTGGATATGGAACAGTACACAAATTAACTCTACTGATATGGAAACACTTGGGAAACTTGTATGATTTTGAAGTGCTTCCTTTAAGTGCTGTATGAATGAGAGTTCTTGAGAGTTTTCTTGCTCTTGAAAATTTCTCGTAACTTTGTCTTCTTCAAGTCCTTCTGTATTTATAAACTGAAAATCTTTCCATTAGAGAGAACTTTTTAAACAAGTTTGTTTTAATAAACAACAAAATGACTATTTTATTGCTTCAGTCGTTTCATAGCCGAACTTAGGTAAGTCTCATTAAATGTTTGCTACCAACTTTATGTAGATTTTCTTGAGTTTTTTTTTTAATTTTTAAGACTGCAATTGGTCAGGCTGTCATGTGAGTAATACATAGCCACTTCCCATTGGTTGTTCAGGAGAATTGTAATTTCAGGACGACTCTTTAATGCAGATCCCTGAAGAATGTATATCTTATGCATTGATTATATTTAAGCACCCTAACATTTCTTTTGTTGTTTGAACTTGGTTCCAAACTAGGATAACTAACTGATACTAATGTAGCTAGCATCAAAAGCCCAGTCTTTAATGTTTCTCAGCCTAGTCCTTCAGTGGACTGAGAAACTGTTCTTACATTCCACTTATGTCAACTTAGGAAAACTTTAGATTTTAAGAAGTCTTTATCACTTAGGCATGTGGTTCTTGTTCTTCAGCTTATCGCTATCTTCAGATTAGATCCCCTTAATAGGAGAAAATTTTACAAGTATAGACAAATACAGAGAACATTTTACACACTAGCATGATGACTTAATACTTATAACAGATCATCAGGGGTTTTGTTATCTAAAACAATGTGATTATAAGTTCAACCAAATAAATAAAAGATTGCAACTTTAGTATAAACACAATTACAACTTTTTTATAAAGTTCAAAATTACTTTAATAAAGTCATTAAATATAATTTCAATCACAGACACACATTGACAAAATGTTTATTATAAGTTCAAACATTTGCAATCTAAAATTGCAATTTATTATTCTAAAATTCAAAAGGAAACTGCAATCACAATAGAAGGAGAATTCACTTCACTTCACATTTCACACCAACCCCACCACCATTTTAAAAAAAAACAAAAAAAAAAAAAATTGAAAATGGACTCTGTTTTTAATGCAAATTTTAAAGAAAGGGAATTCAACACAAATAAGTCCACCGTATCTCTTCATTCTAATTAACCTGCAAATTCCACAGTCCCTCCATTGCCAACGTGAATCATAAACCTCGATAGAATTTGTCTTGGAGGCGATTACTTTTCTCATGGGAAGATGAGCTTGTGGTGCAACTTACTTGTATTATTAATCAAATCACCTTGCAGGAAAATGTAGAAGATAATTGGAATTGCTCAAATTCCGGAGAAAAAGAGCTTATAAGCTCAGCCAAACACCCTCTTTGATACTTTGGGAGTTAATTAATTAGGTGTTAATTAACTCAGGTGTTCTAGTATTTGGCAATCCCGTATAAATTAGTGCCGAAACAATAATTATATATCCCACGTAGAGCTTTGACCTTGTTGCAAACTTCTAAATTTTTTTACGATATAAATTTATTGTTTAAAATTCATATCATGCTACATAGAGATAATAATCTTATTTATTGATACTTTGCACACACACATATATAACATCAAACACATTTAACAAGAAAAAAGAAACATAAGACGCATATATGAATTTGATGTAGGATAGTCGATCACATGACATAGTCTTTAATGGTGTCCTGAGCCGAAACGTCCCAGACGAGAGAAGAGGTAACATTCCAGGAGAAAAGATCGAAAAAGGCAGCGTTGTTAGGTCCAGTGGAAGCAGAGAGACCAACTTGAACCTCCTGCGGAAGAAGGCTGGTCAAATCATACACATAGCTAAGCGCCGCACTGTCCTCACCGTACGTGGCTAGGACAGTTATCCTCCTAGTGGGCCCATCGTAGTTTATACGAACGGTCATGATCCCACCAATCATACTCTCGAAACTGGTAACGTTCTGCGATACTCTTGAGTTAATGTTAATGCCAATGTGCTTGTAAGTTGGATCTTGGAAGATGTTATGGTAGACGTCGAATTCTACAGCGAAAAGGGGGGACCCAGCAGCGACCGCGTTGTAGATTCCGAGGTTTCCGCCTTCTCCACCGGTGGGTCTGGTAGAGTTGACGGGTACGATGAAGAAGGTCATTCCGTCAGCAGGGTTGTCGTCTTGAGTCTTGACGCGGAGTCTGATGGTGGTCTGGAAGGACGTGTCCCGCCCTGCTTCCCAGAATTTAATGGGGTGCCAACACTTGATTTTCGAGGGTTACCCGAGGCGTCAGTTGCTACCAAACTTGCGTAGCTGGAGGCTGGCGATACGAACGCATCGCGCTCGTAAGTCAGGCCTTTAGTGCCCGGGGTGAATGATTCAATGTTGAATGAGAATGTGTCTGTTTGGGAGTGCACCGCCAGCATCATCATCAGGACCAAAACTAGGCCGGTTTTCACTTTGGAGAAACTCATTATATGTATATAGGTTTGGTTTTCTTTCTTTGGTTAATTTGGATATAGATCGATATTTATGATGAATACTTACGATTTGCCATCTCTTCTATTTATACTATATACCCAGCTTTTACGCACACCTTTTATTCATATATTATTAATTCCACTTTCCATAGTGATTGAACCATTTTTCTCCTAGTTCACGTGGTACGTACCTGGTAAGAGTACATATCAAATTGCCGCCTAATTGTTCTTTTTTTTGAACTCCCTTCATTCCCACCTTATATTGCATGTGAATTAAAAAATAAAATAAAATAAAGTTTTAACATATTGGTAAATATACGCAAGTTAATACTTTCGTTTTACATAGTGTGCAAATTAATGTGAGATATCAAAATAAAAGAAGTGCGCAAATTGTATTACATGAATTATTTTTAAGAGAATATTCCTTGTTGGTAGTTGCTTCTTGTCCTCATTTCCAACTAAAGATTACAATCATGGTGTATTAAGAAACCTTCTTAGTTTCTTACCTAGATTTAATTTTAGTTCCAGTCCCTGATATTTTCACTATGAAATTAGTCTTCGACTACCCTTTTTTTCTTAATTTTTCATCCGATAATTAATGCTGGCTTGGTATTTCTCATTTGATTTTTTTTAATTGATAAAATTTAAAATAAATCTAAATTCTATTTTCTATTTATACTATGACTAATTATGTGAACAAATTTCGCTCTAAAATGTATTTTCATTTGTGTATTTTAAAATAATATTAATTGTTTATTTAAAAAGAATTAGTTTAATAACCATATATATATAATGAAAACAACTAATATTATTTTGAGCCAGACTGATTTACCAGAGTTATTCATATACAATTGTGATACATCACAAATTCATAATTAGGCACACCTTTATCCACATTAGTAAAAATTAATAACACCTGATATCAAAATACATAAGCAACTAATTCTTTATAATAATCTGTATATAAAAAGAGTTAAACAAGGCCACCACAATGATAGAACCATGTTCACGTGTGTATTCACAAATCACGTGGTAAGGGTCTACATCAAGTTGCAGCGTGAAAATATTTGGTATACATAAATATACTCAAATAATAGCTCCTGTCCCTAACATTTTCACTATGAAATTAGTCTTTAACTACACAATTTTTTTTTTTCTCAAAATATGCTGAAACCAAAGTATAATAATTTTAGTATGTATAGTTTGAAACTTGTTCATAGATAAATCACTTCTCAGTACATTTTAATAGAACAACTTATACCATTTAGTGAAAATAAATATAGTACCCTATACTTTGCTTGTTAACAATATTTGTCTATATGGAATTAACTAAGTAAAACGTTGGCTTTACTTAGTTAATTATGATTGCGATTGCCGCGTCTGGACTTCTACCTTTCAAGATTACATGTTCTTGAGAATAAAAGTTTTTTGGTCCCATAATTTATGGAGTGTCCGATTTTGGTCTCAAAAATTTCGACTCTTTAATTCTGGTCCCATAATTTATGGAGGGTCCGATTTTGGTCTCAAAAATTTCGACTCTTTAATTCTGGTCCCATAACTTCTAGGGTTTGTCCAATTTTGGTCTCATTCTCGCCGAGAAATTTTTTTTTGGTCCCATAACTTATCAAATGTCCGACTTTAGTCCTAAAACTTTTAACTCTTCAATTTTGGTCCCATAACTCCTAGGGTTTGTCCAATTTTTTACCCTTTGTTTTTCAAAAATACAAAAATGACGTTGTTTCTTATCACGCGTGACTCATGCGCCAACGAAATTGAGAGATTTCCAATTTGTTCACTGACATGACCGCCAAGTGCAATTTTTTTTATTACACTCCACTAAATAAACTAATAAAAATAAAAATCAACTAAAACTAAATTATATAAAACTAAAAGAAATTAAAAACTAAACCAAAATAAACATATTATTCGTCACCAACTCCTACAAACTGTGTGATTCATTTTCCCCAGACAACCCAACCCTACCCCCCCGGCCTCCCCCTTCCCCCAATTTTTAGGTTCTTCTCCCCTATATTTCCAATCATGTATATATTAATGATATAGAAAAAAATAATTAAAATCAAAAAACAAAAATAAATTGTCGTTTTGCAGCCACATCTGGGAGGTACCGAAAAGCCCAAAATTCGGCCAGATGGTGAGTTGCGCATGACATAAAAGGACATCGTTTTTGAATTTTTTGCAAAAATGGGACCAAAATTGGAGAATCTCTGGGAGTTACAGAACCAAAATCGAAGAGTCAAATTTTTTGGGACCAAAATCGGACACTTGATAAGTTATGAGACCAAATAACTTTTTTTCTCCATGTTCTTACTCAACAAAAACTATATATTAATTTTGTGCCCCCGTTTCGTGCGAATTTTGGAAATCAATTTGGGGTTTTTTTTTCTAGGGTTCTTGGATTGGAGATTTGATTTGTGCGTTGATAACTTGATATCCCAATTCCCATTTTTACTTTTATAAACCCTGCGTATTTCATTTAGTTTTTTTATCTTTTTTTTTTTGAAAGGTCTTTTATATTAATTTTTATTCAAATAAATGAGTTGGAATATTTAACTTATTATTATTATTTTTAATTAGCAAATTTCCCACTCAGCGTGCCACGTCGTAAAATAATGCCACATCATACATTCTCACCGGCACTACAAAAAAAACACTGTTTTGCGACGGAATTAGCGACGAAAAATCCGTCGCAAACAGTGTTTTGCGACGGTATCCGCGACGGACATGTATCCGTCCCTAAAACAGCCGTAGCTAATTTTTGCGACGGATTTCGCCTTCCGTCGCAAATTAACGACGGACAAATCCGTCGCAAAATCAGCGGGTCAGACCCGGCCGGGTCACACAGAATTTGCGACGGACAGTATTCCGTCGCAAATATTTCGGGTCAGACCCGTTCGGGTCAACAACATTTGCGACGGCCACATTCCGTCGCAAATGTTTATATATATATTTTTTATTTTTTTCTGTTATAATTTGCGACGGGTTGTTTTCCGTCGCAAAATTCAATATTTGCGACGGAATTTGGCCGTCGCAAATTACCGAGCCTATACAAAAAAAAAAGTGGCTCGCGTGGTTCGAGCCCGGGCACCCGAGGCGGCCGGGGCGGGCGCGGACCACTGGGCCAACCGGCCCATCTCTTTTTATATGCGGCCTACCTTCTATATTAGTCTTATTAGGCCTTGAACAATTAATCCATTTTTTGCGTCCAAGGGGAATCGAACACGGGACCTCTTGTGCAAGAGGAGGGGGCGCGCGCCACTAGGGCACAAGCTACTTTCGTTTATTTTTATGCAATTAATTGTATATGTATTCAAATTAAGTCTTTTTTTTTTATAATTCACCAAATTAATTTCTTTTCGTATCTAAGTTGTTTATTAAAATATTTTGCCCAACTATTTTTTTTATTTTGTAAAATTATTTATTTCGACTCCCGCTTAAATTTATAATTCGTTCATTTGTACGCAATTAATTGTATATGTATCCAAATTGACTCATTTTTTTTTCTACAATTCACCAAATTAATTCATTTTCGTTTCTAACTTGTTTTTATAAATATTGGGGCCATTTAATTTTTATTATTTCTGTAAAATTATTTATTTCGACTCCCGCTTAAATTTATAATTCGTTCATTTGTACGCAATTAATTGTATATGTATCCAAATTGACTCATTTTTTTTTTCTATAATTCACCAAATTAATTCATTTTTGTTTCTAACTTGTTTTTATAAATATTGGGGCCATTTAATTTTTATTATTTCTGTAAAATTATTTATTTCGACTCCCGCTTAAATTTATAATTCGTTCATTTGTACGCAATTAATTGTATATGTATCCAAATTGACTCATTTTTTTTCTATAATTCACCAAATTAATTCATTTTCGTTTCTAACTTGTTTTTATAAATATTGGGGCCATTTAATTTTTATTATTTCTGTAAAATTATTTATTTCGACTCCCGCTTAAATTTATAATTCGTTCATTTGTACGCAATTAATTGTGTATGTATCCAAATTGACTCGTTTTTTTTTTCATAATTCACCAAATTAATTCATTTTCGTTTCTAACTTGTTTTTATAAATATTGGGGCCATTTATTTTTTATTATTTCTGTAAAATTATTTATTTCGACTCCCGCTTAAATTTATAATTCGTTCATTTGTACACAATTAATTGTGTATGTATCCAAATTGATTCGTTTTTTTTCATAATTCACCAAATTAATTCATTTTTGTTTTTCACTTGTTTTTATAAATGTTGTGTCCATTAAATAAAATTAAATTTAAACTAATAAATTCACAAAATTATAAATTAAAGTAACAATTCAAAAATTAAATTAAAGTAACAATTCAAACTAAAAAAAAAATTGTACTTCATAGTTATTAAAAATCAAATTTTTTTAACAATCGAAATTAAATCCGTCTTCCTCTTCATCCTCGCCCAGGTTAACAATCGGCGACATCGATGGCTGGGTCGGCGGGATCGGCGGCATCGATGGCTGGGTCGGTGGGATCGGCGGCATCGGTGGCGCAGGCATTTGCGCTCGTGGCATTGAATCAGAGGCGAATATCTGCCACCACGCCTGCATGGCGGCTGTATACTCCTGCAGCTCGACCCGATACCGCTCCACCTCAGCTGTATACCGGTCGTGCGCCTCTCGCTGCTGTCTCTCATACTCTTCCTTCTCTCGCTGCTGCCTCTGCATGTTCTTCATCTGCTCCACCACCGTGGCAAGCTGCCTCTCGACCTCACTGGGATTATAGTCGATGGAAGACTGAGAGGAGGATGAGCCTGAGCCACGAGGTCGGAAAAAGTTCTTTCCGAAGCTGCCCAATCCAGCGAACCGCCCCTTTTTAGCCTTGACGTTCTTGAAGTACAATTCATTTTGAACGTCAACAGAAGGCTGTGTGGGGGGCATCGACCCCGACCCCTCTGCCGTTTCCTCAGGATGAGGCTGGGAGGCAAGGTCCTCGAGCATCTTTCTCTGCAAATTAATTATACAAAAAATTAAATAAATTGAACACAAAATATAAAATAATACTTTTAATTTTAAAAATTAAAATAATACTATTAATATTGAAATAATACTTACGTGGATCTCGGTAGTACGGCCGTAGGTAGACTTCCCAGTCTCCTCGACGAGTGGGTGGGCGAGCTGCAATCTCTCAAAATGAGAGGGCTCGCGTCCTTGCTCCGCCGCCTAATTATAAAAAAAGATAGTAAAAATTAATACCACTCATAAAAAATTTGGAAAAAAATAATATAAATTCAAAAACTACAAAATTAAAGACGAAACTTACAAATCTCAACCCGTGCTCATAAATGGACCGAGAACCGGCCCGATGTCTCGCCATCCCTTCTCCATCAGGGTCACTACGCCGATTCGCCTTGTTTTTCGCCGACTTCTCTTGGAATTCAGGGGAATCCCAGTAGCAGAGGAATTGGTCCCAAATCGGCCGGTTTTCACTGTCAGTCCCCAGGTCGGTCGTCTCTCCCTTCTTGTACCACTTCTCCCTCATTCTAAAAAGGAGGTCTTTGTACCTTTCCGCCGCATATTTTTCGAAATTCTTCCACATCTGGTCATCGTGCTCCGGTGCCCAGACACATTCTTTCTGCAATTACAATTTAAATGTAAATATATGTTTATATATTTGATATTAATAAACGGTGAATTAATAAATTAAATTAATACCTTAAATTCCTCGAAGTATGTCCTTTTCTTTGCATCAGACACTAGCCTCCAGGTGTAAGCGGTGGGCTCGAATCCACATCCAAGGATGGACCGGGAAACCTGATTAGTAGCCTCATGACCAGGAATCCAACTGTAAAATTAAAACTTCAAAGTTAGTACAATAATTAGGTTTTAATTAATAAAAAATTTAGTATAAAATATTAAAACTTACGTTGAACCATGTGGCTGAACAGTCATCCGTGGTTCAACAACCGGATGCTGTCTGGAGGAGGATGAGCCCTCAGCAGTCTGCTGTGAGGAGGAGGAGCCCGCACCAGGCTGTGTAGAGGTCTCTGATTGAGACCTCGGTCTGAAAATAGGTGGAACCACGGGTCTCAGTGAGGCCCGTCGTCTCCTCCCTCCTCGCTCTCCTCGACGAGCCTCCTCATCCCTCGGAGGCTCTTGACTGCCACTGTCACTGCCTTGTCCGCTCATCTATAACAAAATTCGAAAAAAAATCAATTCGGCTCTACAATTCAACTATTTCTAAACATGCTTTTAAATTAAATTAAAATTCGATCAACTAATCTAATTCAACTAAAATCAATTCTAAACTTAACAAATTCAACTATTTCTAAACATGCTTTAAAATTAACTATTATAATTCAAACAATTCAACTAAAATCAATTCTAAACTTAACAAATTCAACTATTTCTAAACATGCTTTAAAATTAACCGTTATAATTCAACTAATTAATTCAACTAAAATCAATTCATTTCTAATATAATTCAAACAATTCAACTAATTCAATTCTAAACTTAACAAAAATTAATTATGCTTTAAAATTAAATTAAAATTCAATCAACTAATTAAATTCGATCAACTAATTCAACTAAAATCAATTCATTTATATATAATATAATTCAAACAATTCAACTAATTCAATTATAAACTTAACAAAAATTAAACATGCTTTAAAATTAAATTAAAATTCGATCTACTAATTAAATTATAATTCAACTAATTCAACTAAAATCAATTCATTTCTAATATAATTCAAACAATTCAACTAATTCAATTCTAAACTTAACAAAAATTAAACATGCTTTAAATTAAAATTCGATCAACTTAAATTATAATTCAACTAATTCAACTAAAATCAATTCATTTCTAATATAATTCAAACAATTCAACTAATTCAATTCTAAACTTAACAAAAATTAAACATGCTTTAAATTAAAATTCGATCAACTAATTAAATTATAATTCAACTAATTCAACTAAAATCAATTCATTTCTAATATAATTCAAACAATTCAACTAATTCAATTCTAAACTTAACAAAAATTAAACATGCTTTAAATTAAAATTCGATCAACTAATTAAATTATAATTCAACTAATTCAACTAAAATCAATTCATTTCTAATATAATTCAAACAACTCAACTAATTCAATTCTAAACTTAACAAAAATTAAACATGCTTTAAATTAAAATTCGATCAACTAATTAAATTATAATTCAACTAATTCAACTAAAATCAATTTATTTTTAATATAATTCAAACAATTCAACTAATTCAATTTAATACCACTTAAAAAAAATTAAACATGCTTTAAATTAAAATTCGATCAACTAAATCAACTAAAATCAATTCATTACTAATATAATTCAAATAATTCAACTAAAATCAATTCTCTAAACATGCTTTAAAATTAAATTTTAAACGGTAAAAATGAAGAAAACTTACGGTTTATTTGTAGAAGATGACGAAACGAGAACTCGGTGGGGACGGATTGGCTCTACAGCGACGGCACCCGACTTCTCCTTCCTTTTCCTCTCTTCTTCCTCTTCTTTTCTCTCTTTCTCCGCCTGTAAAGCGGCGGTTCTGTATAAATAAGTGGAAAAAAATTTGCGACGGATGCCTGTCCGTCGCAAATTTTGCCCGTCAAACGCAAAACGACGCCGTTTTTCACTGATTTGCGACGGCTTTTCTGTCGCACATCAGTCAACGCAACGTTTCCCAATAAGACGCGTAAAACGGTTCAGATTTGCGATGGAAATTCCGTCGCAAATCAGTCAATGGGCCGTTTCCCGAAAGGTCGCGAATACAAATGTAAGCTTTGCGACGGCTTTTGTCCGTCGCAAATACAAAGTTTAAAATTGCGACGGCCAGTTCCGTCGCAAATCAGTCAAACGGGTCGCTTCCCGAATGGTCACCTTTAAACGGGTATGTTTTGCGACGGAATTGCCCGTCGCAAACTCAAAATTGAAATTTGCGACGACCTTTCCGTCGCAAATGTAGCCGGTTCAAGACGAAGGCGGTGGGCCCTAGTGTTTGCAACGGCTTTTCCGTCGCAAATTACTATCATTTGCGACGGACTTCCTAAGTCGTCGCAAATTGTCGTTTTTTGCGACGGCTTACAAAAATCCGTCGCAAATTCACTTAATTTGCGACGGAAATTCTGACCGTCGCAAAAATCCCGTCGCTAATCTCCTTCTTTTTTGTAGTGCGGAAAACGCGATCACGTGGCCGGCACGTGACCAAAACGACACAGTTTTATGCCTTTTCCGGCCAATTAGGACGAAATTGGCGAATTTTGAAAATATACAGGACTAAATCAATAAAGCAAATAGATAAAGGACCATTTCATTAAAGGTAAAAGTTACAGGACGATTTTGGTTTAAATCCCTACCATCACAATACAAATCAAACATAATCCTATTTTTTCCCCAACTCCTTAATCTTGTTAATTTTTTCCATTGACAACCTCAATTGTGCCCTTCTTCACCATAAAATTTACAAGTACATGTCTTTGTCATCCTCATCAACATCCTCATTTGATGCAACACTTTCAAATAAGATTTATTCTCAGCTTGGTCATCATAACTTGAATCACTATCCTCACTATTGTTCAGAGCAGAGGTCTCCCTTCAATTCCTTGCAACTCAACCTCATTATCAACATTTTCAGCAAAGATTATGTCATCTAAAAGTTCATCACCACTTGATACACTACAAACCAAATATGAATCTCTACTCTATTCCTCTTCAAATGACTTTGACAGTAGATGAACATCTTTCTCTTTATCCTGAACAACAATATCAGTTTCTTTTCCATGAATACTATGTGGACATTAATATCAGTTTTCGATGGGCTTACAACCTCAACATTAGTATTAATTTTCATTCCCTCGTGATAGTGTTCTACCTCCCCTAATTTCACAAATATCATCACCAATTTTTAGTCACAAAATACCTCTACATAAATTGTAAGGAATTTAACACAACAAACTATGTTCTAATTTTAGCCACCAATTTCACAATAGAAACATGGGCATACACATACACTTAATTTCGAATTGTGAAAAATGATATTGCCCTAATTTTCACAATGGGTACAATACAGTAACTTTGTTCAATTCCATTCAAAGAAAATGTTTAACTTACCATAATTGGGGGTAAATTTGTTCAACTCCATTCAAAGAAAATGTGTAACTTTCTTCGCTACTGAGCTTTCAGTTCCGGCCAATGAGTTGCTTTCATGTGTTTTCTCATAGATGATATAGTTCGAAAGAATCTGTTACCACTTCGATTTGCTTCCAGTTCTGGCCGATTTTAGAAACGTACGAGCTTTGATGGTGGATTTTCTCCCACTTCAATTTAGTAAAGGATTTGGTATGGATATTGGGAGGGGGAAATCTTTGCGCTCGTTTTCAATTAGGGCAATTTTTTTGGAATTATGAGTTGTTGTATGCGTTTTCAGTTTTTTTAATTTAACATTTTTTTATTCTTTGAAATTGGAAGGAACAGAGCACGTGGGTGGCACGTGACCATTCCGTCCACATTTGACGTTTAGTTGCGAAATTGGAACCAAAACTGTATGAAATTTTGTGAATGAAACCAAAATGAAGAGTATTGGGACCAAAAGCGTGAGGTCTCGTGGCCTGTGGGATCGAAAGTGCGATTTTCTCTATTGGAACAAAAAGCGTATAAAAAAACTACGGGAATATAAACATTTTGAAATGGACGAATTCTTTTTGGTTCGGAGTCCAAGAATATATATACTCATATGACACATCAAGTCATCATTTTATATACTCCTTCCATCCACTAAAAGTATGCAATCTTTTCTGTACGTGTGACGAGGATATTTTGGAGTCTTGTTTATTAATAAAACGATTGTTTATGATAAATATGCACAACATATGTTCCATGCGAGGTTTCACCTTTCCACTGATTGAACCATATTCCATGTATTCCACGTGGTAGGAGTCTAGATCAAATTCCCACTAATATTCTGTATATAAAAATGAAAAAAATTCAAACTAGGCCAGACTGATAGAACCATATTTCACGTGTATATTCACGAATCACGTGGTAAGGGTCTTGATCAACTTGTCGCATAAAAATGTTTGGTATGCATAAATGTAATCATAATACATGATATAATTGTTTAGGTCAATCATTGTGTGGTCCATCGGCCGCTCAAACGATAAATTATAAACACTTGAAATCAGTATGTGGTTTTGAAAAAATTATGTCTCATCTAATTCGAACTTGTAGAGAAGTGTGAAATTAGTTCATTTAGTTATTTCACTTACACTTTCCTTCATTTATAGGCCGAACTTTCAATTTTTTCTCTTTGGGAGGCCCAATTAATGAGTGACCTATTTAATATGAGTGAAATTTCTCTAAATGGGAATCGAACTCAAAATTTTTGATTGGGCGTGAGTTTTTTTTTTTTTTTTTGCTCTTGTACTATGTGAGAATAGAAGATTTTGTATTCTATTCACGTTAATGAGGTGATGGGTAAACGTTTAATATATATTACTTAGCTAACCATTAAATACTATATAATAACCCAAATTAATTACACTACAAAAAAGATGGAGATTAGCGACGGGAATTTTGCGACGGCAAGAATATCCGTCGCAAATTCCTGAATTTGCGACGGATTTTTGTAAGCCGTCGCAAAAAATGACAATTTGCGACGGCTTAGGAAGTCCGTCGCAAAAGATAGTAATTTGCGACGGATAAGCCGTCGCAAAATCTAGGGCCCACCGACTTCGTCTTGAACCGGCTACATTTGCGACGGAAAGGTCGTCGCAAATTTCAATCTTGAGTTTGCGACGGTCAATTCCGTCGCAAAACATACCCGTTTAAAGGTGACCGTTCGGGAAGCGACCTGTTTGACTGATTTGCGACGGAAGAGGCCGTCGCAATTTTAAACTTTGTAATTGCGACGGACTAAAGCCGTCGCAAATGTGAGCGGTTGAAATTTGTCAGGCGGATTGGTGGCCAATAATTGACCCGTGTCGTCGCAAAAGAGCTCTGCGACGGAATAGCCGTCGCAAATTATGCAATTTGCGACGGAAATTTAGGCCGTCGCAAATTTACGCAGTTTTATACCAGTCTCCTTCCTTTTCCTTCCCTTTCACTTTCACTCACGAAAAAAAATAAGAAATGATACGGTTTTAATATGTTCTTCACGTATAATTGGTGTATTTGTCATTGCCTTCAACCTCAGCGTACGTATTTGTCATTGCCTTCAACTTCACCGTACGTTTTCACATTTTTAACCGTTTAATTGTCATATTTTTATTGTTTCAATTTTTTAGTACACTATTAGGCAATAAGCATGATATATGTTTATTTGATGGGTTTTAGTATGATTGATGATATATGTTTATTTGATGGGTTTAGGTTAATTTTAGTTTGTGTGATATTTTATACCTATTTTTAGTCGAAACTCTGCTCAATTTTTCTGTACACTATTAGATAAATTGTGTGATGTTTGTTTATTTGATTGGTTTACTATGATTGATATATATGGTTGCGTTGGATTGATTTTTGTGAAGAAAAATTGTGTATATCCTTATTTTTAGGCAAACTCTGCCCAATTTTTTACAACTCATGTGATATTTACTTTTAATTTGTAACAGATGCAATTTCCAGATCGTGGTTGGATGTACTCAATACCTAGAATGATAGGAGGAGGCATTAACTCTGTCTTTTGCAATAAAATTGATGAGTTTATTGAGTTTGCACTACAACATCCGTGCAATATGGATTGTATGGGTAATATTAGGTGTCCGTGTAAAGACAGAAGATGCAGAAATATGAGATTCTTGAGTGTTGATGAGGTTAGAACTCATCTTGTGATTTTCGGTTTTGTTCCCCGTTATTACAACTGGACCAGTCATGGTGAACAACGGTGGAATGTTGACATCGAAACCGTAGAATACTGGTATACTGGGTGGAGCGGTGGTGGAAGTTCTGATGTTGGTGGTTCAAGTTATGTTCCGTACACTCAATTTGAACCACAAATAGAGGATGAACCTGATAGATATCGGATGATGATTGCAGAATCTGTTTTGGGTGGTCAACCACAATTCAATGAAACACCTATGGAGGAGAAACCAAATCATCGGTCAAAGAAGTTTTTTGATATGCTTAAAACCGTTGATCAAAAGTTGTTTCCTGGTTGTGAGACTGAGACGCAATTGTCATTCAATGCTCAAATGTTGAACATCAAAACTGAAGGCAAGGTCAGTCAAAAAGTGTTCAATCAATTTGCTAAATTGTTCAAACGAGCTCTACCTGAAGACAACACGGCGCCTGATAATTTCTATCAGAGCAAGAGGCTCTTGAAACATATGGGTCTACCCTTTGAGAAGATTGATTGTTGTACAAACGGTTGCATGTTGTTTTGGGATGAGGATGAAGATCAGGATCATTGCAAGATGTGTGGTCACCCACGGTACAAACCATCTGGTCGTACAAAAAGTAAGAAGAAAGTGCAGTTGAAGGCTTATAAGGAAATGTATTACCTTCCCATCACTCCTCGTCTAGAGAGGTTGTATCAGTCCAGTGCCACGGCTAAAGACATGACATGGCATGCTGAGGAGTGTTCTGGTAAGAATTCTGGAGAGATGCGGCATCCTGCAGACTCGGAGGCATGGAAACATCTTGATAGGGAGTTCCCAGATTTTGCAAGGGAGACGAGAAATGTGAGGTTAGGCTTGTGCACGGATGGTTTTGCCCCATTTGGAATGCACGGAAAAAAGTATTCATTATGGCCTGTGTTGTTGACCCCGTACAATCTACCTCCTTGGTTGTGCATGAAGCCTCAACATATATTTCTTAGTATCTTGGTGCCTGGACCACACAACCCCAAGCATAAATTGGATGTATATCTCCAGCCATTGATTAAAGAGTTGAAATCTTTGTGGTCTACGGGGGTGGAGGCCTACGACGTTCATAGGAAGCAGCACTTCACGATGCGAGCTGCACTTTTGTGGACCATTAGTGACTTTTCAGCATTTTCTATGTTGTCTGGGTGGTCAACAGCAGGAAAACTAGCATGCCCGTATTGCATGGACGGTTCTGATGCATTCTATCTTCCGTTGAGTAGAAAAGTGTCATGGTTCGACAACCATCGCAAGTTTCTTCCTCCTGATCATCCCTTTCGGAGGAACAAAACAGATTTTCTAAAGGGTAAAAATGCAGTAGGCCACCCAAGACCACGGATTCGATCAGGTATGTGTCTGGGTACTGAATCACTACTGATGTCTATGTGTCTCATATATATAAGTTAACCATATATAAATTAATTATTTCAGGTGATTCGTTGTTGTATGAGGTTACAGTCACTGATTTGATGAAGACAACTGAGGCGGGTGCAATGGAGCACAATAAACGTATCCAGGGTGGTTGGAAGAAGAGAAGTATCTTTTGGGACTTACCTTATTAGAGCAAGTTGTTGATTCGACACAATTTGGATGTGATGCATATAGAGAAGAATGTTTTCGACAACTTGTTTCATACGGTCGTGGGTACTGAAGGGAAGACCAAAGACACTTCAAAATCCAGAGATGAGTTGAGGCTCTTCTGTTCTCGTGCTTCCCTACACAAGGATGAGCAGACAAGAACATATCCCCAGGCCTCTTACACAATTAGTAAAGCAGAAAGGAAGAATTTGTGTAAGTGGGTGAAAGAGTTGAGCTTCCCTGACAATTATGTGTCGAATTTGGGAGACAGAGTTGACACGGAAACCGGAAAGGTGTCTGGAATGAAGAGTCATGATTGTCACGTGTTCATGCAACGACTCTTACCTATTGCATTTCGGTACTCACTTCCCAAGAATGTATGGAGTGTCATCACGGAATTAAGTCTCCTTTTCAGATACTTAACGGCATCAACGATTACAGTTGAGGACATGAGGCGTTTGGATGAGGAGATCCCTGTTATTCTATGCAAACTTGAGCGGATTTTTCCACCCAGCTTCTTCGACTCGATGGAGCACTTACCCGTACACTTAGCGTATGAAGCCTCAATTGCTGGTCCCGTACAGTATCGATGGATGTACCCTTTTGAGAGGTAATTCTATACCATTTTTTAAATCGACTTTTAAGATCAATACTGAATAATTTTTCTAACACAAGAATGTTTTAGGTATTTGCACAATTTAAAGCTCAATATTGGAAATGCGGCCCACATCGAAGCATCAATTGTTAATGCATACCTTACTGAAGAGGTTGGAGCATTTTGTTCTTACTACTTCGGCGATCAAGTTCAAACCAGAATAAGAAATGTGCCTCGCAACTACGATGGTCGTGGAGTAGACCATCCCCTTCGTGATGTTGAAGGTATGTTATCTGTATTTTTGCATCCGGGTCGACCAATGGGTAAGGGCACCAAACGACCGTTCAGGGGCAGTATTGAAGAGGAAACAATACATTCATATGTTTTGATGAATTGTCCTGAAGTCCAACCGTATATAGAGTAAGTAATTTAATTTTATAGTTGAGTTTTTTACAATATGTATACTGTTGATATCTGAAAAGTAATTAATTTCTTTTTTCTGATATATAAGCATGTTCTGTGAGTATAAGCGTCAAGTAGAACCAGACATCACAGATGCAACAGTTTTTCAATCCATCCGCAATGATTTTATGTTTTGGTTCCAACGTTACGTGAGTACCACATAATTATATGATTTTTACCTTATAACAAATATGTTATTATTTTTATACATGATAATTTAATATTTACAGGGACAAAATGGCCTACTTAATAACAACCCACATCTTGAAGCTCTGAGCAAAAGACCACTACGTAGTGTGGTATCATACCACGGATATTACGCAAATGGATACAAATTTCATACTGAAGCGTATGCTTCAACGAAATCGACTACAAACAGTGGTGTTTGCGTTATCGGTGCAAACTACAACGAAGAACCCATCGATTACTATGGAGTGCTGCAAGAAGTAGTTGAAATAGAATATCCGGGTTGGCCGAGCAGGACGATAGTGTTGTTCTTGTGTGAATGGTATGATCCAGGGAACCAAGGAACAAGAGTCGACAAAAACTACAAGATTGTTGATATCAACACCGGAAAGAAGTTTCCGGCGGCATACGATCCTTATATTTTTGCAACGCAAGCATCTCAGGTATATTATTGCAAATACCCCGGATCAAGTAGGCCCAACTTGAGGACAGTTTGCAAAGTAAAGGCAAGATCATTGGTTGAAGTTTCTAATCCGTCAAACAAAGACGGTGTAGAACCAACAGATCCATTTCAAACAGAGATACAAGAGGCTCAAACAGAGGTTGATCAAGCAGGTGTGAATATTTTTGTCGACTTACTTGCTGCAAATCCAGAAATGATAATGATTGAAAGTGATCATGAGGGTGATGAACAAGAGCGCGGTGGGGAGGAAGAAGAAGAGGAAGAGGAAGAGGAAGAGGAAGAGGAAGAGGAAGAGGAAGAGAAAGAGGATGAAGATGAGGAAGAGGATGAAGATGATGATGAGGATGACGAGGAAGAAGACGACGATTAGAATTACTAAATTATTGTATATATAACAAGTGAAAAACGAAAATGAATTAATTTGGTGAATTATGAAAAAAAAAAACGAGTCAATTTGGATACATACACAATTAATTGCGTACAAATGAACGAATTATAAATTTAAGCGGGAGTCGAAATAAATAAATTTACAGAAATAATAAAAATTAAATGGCCCCAATATTTATAAAAACAAGTTAGAAACGAAAATAAATTAATTTGGTGAATTGTAGAAAAAATAATGAGTCAATTTAGATACATACACAATTAATTGCGTACAAATGAACGAATTATAAATTTAAGCGGGAGTCGAAATAAATAAATTTACAGAAATAATAAAAATTAAATGGCCCCAATATTTATAAAAACAAGTTAGAAACGAAAATGAATTAATTTGGTGAATTGTAGAAAAAAAAATGAGTCAATTTGGATACATATACAATTAATTGCGTACAAATGAACGAATTATAAATTTAAGCGGGAGTCGAAATAAATAGTTTTACAGAAATAATAAAAATTAAATGGCCCCAATATTTATAAAAACAAGTTAGAAACGAAAATAAATTAATTTGGTGAATTGTAGAAAAAGAAATGAGTCAATTTGGATACATATACAATTAATTGCGTACAAATGAACGAATTATAAATTTAAGCGGGAGTCGAAATAAATAGTTTTACAGAAATAATAAAAATTAAATGGCCCCAATATTTATAAAAATAAGTTAGAAACGAAAATGAATTAATTTGGTGAATTGTAGAAAAAAAAAAGAGTCAATTTGGATACATATACAATTAATTGCGTAATAATGAACGAATTATAAATTTAAGCGGGAGTCGAAATAAATAATTTTACAGAAATAATAAAAATTAAATGGCCCCAATATTTAAAAAAACAAGTTAGAAACGAAAATGAATTAATTTGGTAATTGTAGAAAAAAAATGAGTCAATTTGGATACATATACAATTAATTGCGTACAAATGAACGAATTATAAATTTAAGCGGGAGTCGAAATAAATAATTTTACAGAAATAATAAAAATTAAATGGCCCCAATATTTATAAAAACAACTTAGAAACGAAAATGAATTAATTTGGTGAATTGTAGAAAAAAAAATGAGTCAATTTGGATACATATACAATTAATTGCGTACAAATGAACGAATTATAAAATTATGCATTGTCGAAATAAATAATTTTACAAAATAAAAAAAATAGTTGGGCAAAATATTTTAATAAACAACTTAGATACGAAAAGAAATTAATTTGGTGAATTATAAAAAAAAATGACTTAATTTGAATACATATACAATTAATTGCATAAAAATAAACGAAAGTAGCTTGTGTCCTAGTGGCGGCGCCCCCTCCTCTTGCACAAGAGGTCCCGTGTTCGATTCCCCTTGGACGCAAAAAATGGATTAATTGTTCAAGGCCTAATAAGACTAATATAGAAGGTGGGCCGCATATTAAAAGGAATGGGCCGGTTGGCCCAGTGGTCCGCGCCAGCCCCGGCCGCCTCGGGTGCCCGGGCTCGAACCACGCGAGCCACTTTTTTTTTTGTATAGGCTCGGTAATTTGCGACGGCCATATTCCGTCGCAAATATAGAATTTTGCGACGGAAAATAGCCCGTCGCAAATTATAACAGGAAAAAATAAAAAATATATATAAAAACATTTGCGACGAGATTTGGCCGTCGCAAATTCTGTTAACCCGAACGGGTCTGACCCGAACGATTTGCGACGAACTACAGTCCGTCGCAAATTCTGTGTGACCCGGCCGAGTTTGACCCGCCACTTTTGCGACGGATTTATCCGTCGGTAATTTGCGACGGACGCCGAAATCCGTCGCAAAAATTAGCTACGGGTGTTTTAAGGACGGATTCGTGTCCGTCGCAGAATCCGTCCTAAAACACTGTTTGCGACGGATTTTCCGTCGCAAATTCCGTCGCAGAACAGTGTTTTTTTTGTAGTGTTAAATCATATGTGCACTATATTCATATGATTTTAATATTAATTCCACTTTCCGTAGCTCGTGATAGAACTATATTTCATGGGGATTTAAACCAAAATCGTCCTCTATCTTTTCACTTTTATCAAAATAGTCATCTATTTATTTGCTTTATCAATTTAATCCCATATATATTCAAGTTTTGCCAAAATGATTCTAATTGGCCTAAAAATGTACAAAACCTCACCGTTTTGGTCCTATATTTATTTTCTTTACCAATTTAGTCCCGTATCAATTCACATTTCTTCAATTAGGTCCTAATTGAACTCATAAAGCATAAAATGCCACCTTTTTACACTACAAAAAATAGTGATTTAAAGAGGGATTTTAAAGAGGGTTTTAGAGCCCTCATCTTTTAAGAGGCCATGGGTTTAAACGAGGGTTTAGACGAGGGATTTAATTTTGTCGTCTAACACGAGGGTTTTTACGACCAAATACTTGTCCATCGACAATTTTCCGACCGATTAGACGAGGGAAAAAGTTCTTGAGGGTTCAGAACCCTCGTCTTGCTGCCATTTGTCTTATCTCGAGGGAAGATTCCCTCGTCTACTGTGGCTCCTCTGACGCCTGTCATATCACGAGGGATCAGGCCCTCGTCCACTTCCGCCTGGATTCTTCTCGAGGGAAATATCCCTCGTCTGCTTCGTCTGACACTTTCTCGAGGGATTTATCCCTCGTCTGCTTCCCTCTGGCACTTTCTCGAGGGATTTATCCCTCGTCTAGCTTAGGATCTTTTTTCACGAGGGCATCCTTCACTCGCCAATTTAAATTGCTGCCATGCATGCAGCTTTTTTGACCGGTGGGAATCTTTAAATGCATAGAAAGAGGGTTTTTCCCTCATAAGAACCCTCGCCCAAACACAATTTATACACCCATTTCAAGTTTTCTAACAGAAGAGCAAGAGCAAGGGTCGGGAAGAAGGAGGGAGAGTGAAGAAAATCGGAGAGAGCTACGCCGGCGTCCATTTTTAAAAAGGAAAATATATCCTCCACTTGTCGGACTTTACTCTACATCTTCACGTCAACATTTCTACGGTAATTTTTTTCATTTTCATGATCAATTAAGCTATATGTTGATTAATTGCATATTATTAGTTAAAATTATGAAATGACAATGTATATATGTTTGTGTATGTACATATATGAGTGCATGTTTAATTATTTGTTTACACTGATTTTTTTTAATTTTATAGTATTAATTTATTAATTATTTGGTATTAGCTACTAATTTTAAGTGTTCTAGTATGTTTTAATTACTAATTAATTTAATTTGGTGGTTTATATATATATCACATGTATTAGCTAGTATTAATTTATAAATTGTAATGTTGTGCATGCATATATATTATTAGAATATATACACACATAGGCATGTGTTATTAGTATATTAATAATATATAATATTTAATTATAATTAAATATATATTAGTATATTTTTATTTGGTGCCCAATAAATTATGAAAATAAATTATGTTGTAGTGGAGCAAGGGTTGTTGATGAATATTTTGTTGGTAATTGTTTGTTGTATAGAATTAATATGTGCGTTCCGGCTTGATTAATTAAAATTAATTAAGTTGGAAATGGATGCACGTAAGAATTTTGATTAACTGGGGAATACGAAAAAACTAAACGAAATTCTGTCAAAAATTTTAGAAAATTAATTAATTATATATATTTAATATGAAACAAAGATCAATTAATGACATGATAACTCCTGAATTTATTAGTGGACTCGATTCATTCGTAGACTTCGCCACTAGTAACCCGAATTGGATGAATCGAGGAAAGATTAGGTGTCCCTGCAATAAATTTAAATGTAGGAATAAGACGTTTCAGTACCCCGATGACGTGAAAGCTCATTTGTATAGAAATGGTTTCATGCCAAATTATTACAATTGGGTTTTTCACGGTGAGGAAAATTGGGGTCAAATTCCACATCAATACATTGATCAGGCGTCGGCTTCTCACGGGACGGTTGATGAGACAGCAGGATCTAGCTCGTACCACGATATGGTCACGGACTTAACTTCCGGGCCCCACTTTGGAAATGTGGATGATGAGCCGCCTATTGAGGAACCCCCTAATCAGTATGCTGCACAGTTTTATGATATGCTTCGTGCAGCGGATCGGGATTTATATCCTGGATGCGATTCACACTCGCAACTGTCATTCAATGCCCGTATGCTAAACATTAAAACTGAAAACAGACTATCTGAAAGGGGTTATAATCAAATCGTTGACCTGGTTCGTGAGATATGTCCTCCGGATAATTTGGTGCCCAGAAAGTTTTCCGATAGCAAACAGTTGATGGGTGAGATGGGGCTTCCTGTGGAGAGGATCGACTGTTGTGCAGGGAATTGTATGTTATATTGGGGTGCGGAC
The DNA here is from genome assembly GCA_947034835.1 of Ballota nigra. NCBI lineage: Eukaryota > Viridiplantae > Streptophyta > Magnoliopsida > Lamiales > Lamiaceae > Ballota > Ballota nigra. The sequence goes on along the minus strand of OX344723.1, from coordinate 62,769,112 downwards.
AGCGATCTTGAATATTGTAAGTTTTGCGGTCGGCCACGGTTCAAACCCGCTAGACGCGATGTGAATGGTCGACTGAAAAAGAAGAGCCCTTTCAAGGAGATGTTCTACTTTCCCATCATCCCTAGACTGCAAAGATTGTATCAGTCCAATGCAACTGCGAAGGATATGACATGGCATGCAAGTTGCTCTAATAATGATCAGTCTGGTGTTATGCGTCACCCTGCAGACTCGCAGGCTTGGAAACACTTGGACCAGTCGTATCCTGAATTTCCATCAGAAATTTGGAACGTGAGGTTGGGCTTGAGCACCGACGATTTTCAGCCGTTTGGGCAGTTGGGGAAACAATACTCCTCATGGCCCGTGATACTGACACCGTACAATCTACCGCCATGGATGTGCATGAAGGATCAATTCATGTTTCTTACGGTTCTGGTGCCTGGTCCAAAAAATCCAAAGGATAAATTGGATGTATTTTTACAACCATTGATCCGTGATTTGATAATTTTATGGGAATATGGAGTGGTAACGTACGATATTGCTACAAAGCAGAATTTTTTGATGCGGGCTGCACTAATCTGGACCATAAGTGACTTTCCAGCCTACTCGATGTTGTCTGGATGGAGCACATTTGGAAGGCTTGCTTGTCCATATTGTGCAGAATACACGGATGCTTTCACTTTGAGGCTCAGTCGAAAGCAGTCGTGGTTTGACAACCATCGTAAGTTCTTACCCAGATATCATCCGTATCGAAGGAACAAGACTGCATTCAGAAAGAACAAAACAGTTGATGATGATCCACCGCCCATCCGTACAGGTGTTTCGATCCTTGAGGAAATTAATTGGATTGGATTTATGAAAGTTACGGAAGAGGGTGTTGATGCTCACAACAAAGTTCTAGATGGGGGTTGGAAGAAGAAGAGCATTTTCTGGGATTTGCCGTACTGGAGTATGCTGTTGAGCCAACACAATTTGGATGTGATGCACATCGAAAAAAATGTGTTTGATAATCTCTTCTACACGGTGATGAATGTGGAAGGGAAAACGAAGGACACAAATAAATCTAGGGATGAGCTCAATGAATACTGTCGTCGACCCTCATTGCAGAGATGTCCAGATACAGGAAAGTACCCCAAAACTGCTTATTCACTTGATAAGAGACAGAGAGATATTGTTTGCAAGTGGGTAGATGAATTGAAATTCCCTGATGATTATGTGTCCAACCTGTCTCGTTGCGTAGACTGGAGCAAATTGAAGATGTTTGGGATGAAGAGTCATGATTGTCACGTATTTATGCAGAGACTGCTTCCAATTGCTTTCCGTGAATTACTGCCGGCCAACATTTGGAAAGCTATCACTGAAATTAGTTTGTTTTTCAAGGAGTTAACATCTAGGACCATTACAGTGGAAAACATGACTAGGTTGGACCATGATATCCCAGACATCTTGTGCAAGTTGGAACGAATATTTCCACCCAGCTTCTTTAATTCAATGGAGCATCTACCTGTCCATTTTGCATATGAGGCAAAGATCGCTGGTCCAGTACAATACAGATGGATGTACCCATTTGAGAGGTAATCTATTAATTTACCTGTTTATTTTTAATATAATCTCGTTCGGGAATTACAGTAGCTCATCCGTGGACCTTGAATTAGGTATCTTCACAATTTAAAGTTAAGTGTGGGTAACAAGGCGCATGTGGAAGCTTCAATTGCAAATGCTTATTTAACAAAAGAAGCATCAATGTTTTGTTCCCATTATTTTGAGGACCATGTGCTGACGAGGCGACACAATGTACCTCGCAATTTCAGCGGTCGTGAAGTACCCGAAGCAGTTGAAGGTAATCTTTCGATATTTGTGTCTTCTGGTACACATCTTGGAAAGAAGGGTAAAAGATGGATTGTAGACTTAGAGAAGCAAGTTACCCACACGTACGTGTTACTAAATTACAATGAGGTGCAACATCTGTCACCACGTACCCTGGGTATTACGTGAATGGTTTCAAATTTCACACACGAGATTATGGTGCCTCTAAAGAAACCATGAACAGTGGAGTTTGCATTAAAGGAACAAACTATAATTCCAATGAAAATGATTTCTATGGGATACTCGAGGAAGTAGTGGTTTTGGAATACCCTGGACTTACTGAAAAAAAAGTTGTTCTGTTCAAATGTCAGTGGTTTGATCCTACTGTACCGAGGGGAACAAGAATACATCCTCAGTATAAACTCGTGGACATTAATCCAAGAGGACGGTACGGTCGTTATGATCCATTCGTGCTTGCAAGTCAAGCTACTCAGGTTTACTATTGTAAGTATCCCGGTGCATCTGTCCAACCGGGTCGAGAGTGGTGGGCAGTTTGCACCACCAAGGCGCGATCCTTAGTAGAAGTCGATAGAAAGAGTGAACCAGAGCTTCCTCCATTTCAAGAGGACGATATAATATCTCAGATGAATGTGCAAATAGATGATGATCCTGTCGTTTTGACTGATTTTGACGCTGCACTAATTGAGGTAGAGAATGAAGAAGAGGAAGAAGGTGAAGAAGATGTTGAAAATGATGAAGAAGATGATGAAAATGATGAAGAAGATGAAGAAGATTGATGAATTGATGAATTTATATTGTTATATATTGTGTACGCTTGATGTATTGATGTGTTTGCTTGTTTTAATTAATTAATGGATTCTGTATTTGTTGTGTTTGTTTGATGTATTGATGTGTTTGCTTGTTTTAATTGTTATGTACATACATATTTTAATTTTACATTGTTACTTAATGTATTAATTGCTATGTATATAGATGGCTGGAGGTAGAAGTATCCGTAACTTGTTCGGTGGCCGGCGATCGTCCTCTCGTACACCAGAGTCGGACCAAGAGAGAGAACCGGTACAAGTCTTTTTAGTTGTCCCAACCAAAATATCTTGTACACATGTTATAACTGTACGTAATTGTTAAATACAGATGGAAACATCGGAAACAAATACAGGTCGACGCAGCTTTTGGGGATCCTAGCTCCTCCCAAACCGGAAGAGTACCGGTTCCTGATTTGCAGAATCAGAATGAAGAACCAGATATGGTTGAGGATGACCCTGTCGTTCCGAAAACTGCGGAAGAACTCACCAATCGTGCACCTCGTCCGAACCGGCTACGCATCTCTATACGTATCACAATGTGTATGTTAAATATAACTTTGTCTTTTTTATTTAATTTTATTAAAATATATATATCAATGTGTGAAACAAAGCTTCTACAGATTGATGCCCTCGAATGCTGTTTCGAGGTTGATTCGGAACATCATGTTCCGTCGAATGGAGATGGGCGGTTTCACTTATAAGCTGGTGTCATAAGGAAGGAGGAAAGAGTGGTGGGAGACATTCCAGGTAATTGTTAATTTTGTTAAGTATGTAGTATTATATGTATGTCTACATTATTACTTAATTAAAATAAATGTGATTGTTCCTATTTTCTTCAGAGGGAGACCTACTGGGATCCGACGATTGTTAAATACGGTGGTAATTAAAAAGTTGTTCATCCAGAGGTGTAGAGAACGATTCACGGATCTCCTCAGTCTTTGGAAGAGGATCCATCGACGTGAAGGAAAAAACCCACCGTGGGAGCCGACATTCTGGACTGCACTACTCGAGTATTGGCAATTGCCCGAAGTCATTGCCAAAAGCAACCAGTGTAGGACAAACCGCTTATCTTCGGTCGGAGGAAGAGGCCCCTCAAAACACAAAGGAGGGGCAAAAGGAGCTGCACAATGGACTGATGAATACGTAAGTAATTAATCCTGCACTACAACATAGGGAGATTTTAATTACTTTATTATACATAACCCGAATTTTTTGGAATACAGGAGAAGAAATATAACCGGCTCCCAACTGAATGGGAAATTGTGCAACATTTCCACAACTGTGGGGAAGGGGAGTACACGTATGGGGGAATTGCTGAAATAATTGTAAGTGTTTTACATTAACATTAACAATATAAATAACACGTTTATATACTTTTTCATTTACATAATTTTGTATGTCTAGGGCTCCGTGGAGGAACGAGTCTCGCAATTACCGCCTTCAGCGGACGAAGATGAGCGCTTGAACCGATTGAGTCAAGCGTATGCTGAGACAGTGAGGCCAGAACACGGAAAAGTTAGGGGTCTCGGTCAAATGAAGACGATGCGCATACAATCTGGCCCAGGCGGGACATCATCTGGCACACACGTTGGCGGCTATGACCAAAGAGATGTTGATCGCTTGTTGGCTGAAGAGCGCGCGAGATATGAAAGAATGCTGGCGGAGCAACAAAGACAGTATAACGAAAATTTACGTCAGGAAGTGCACAACCAGATGATGGCGTGGATGCAAGGACATCAGGGAAACCTACCTAGTGGGTTTTCCCAACCAGCTACTTCATATCCTTCTTACCCAGCTTATCCTTCTTATCCTCCCGCCCCTGGTTACGCCCCTTGTCCTCCCACCGGTCCTTCTAGTGGTGTTCCTCCCGTTCCTCCTAGTGGTTTTCCTGCCACCCCTTATCCTCAGGCCTCTCCTGCTCGTCCTCCAGCTTCTGATCCTTCCCCGTCTCGTCGTAATTCTATATCTCCAACTGGATTTGTAGACCTACTTGAAAGAGGTGCATATTCTGGTTACTCTCCGAGGGGTAATTATTCTGGAAATGAAAGAGGTGGTGATGATGATGATGATGATGATGATGATGCGAGATAGATGTCATGAATATTTGATCGTGTTTTTGAACTATATATGTTGGTTTAAGATTTTACTGTTTATTTAGATTTAATTGTCTGGATATTTGAGCATGTGTGTATATTTTAATTGTTATGTCTGGATATAATTGGAACTATATATATGTTGGTTTGTTATTATTATTATTATTGATTTTAGTGAAAAACAATTTCAAAAATATTTATTTTAAAATTTTATTGATTTAAAAAAAAGCAAACTTTATATGTGTATATGTGTACACATAATAGTAAATAGTGAAAATAAATATATGTGTATTAGTGTATTAGTGTACACATAATAGTAAATAGTGAAAATAAATTTAAAAATACTTTTTATTTTATTTTATTGATTTTTAAATAAAATAACGATCAATATATGTGTATATGTGTACACACATTAGTAAATAGTAAAAATAAATTAAAAAAGTATTTATTTTTAAAAACAAAAACAATCAATATATGTGTAATAGTGAAAAATAATTAAAATATACTTATTTTAAAGTTATATTGATTTATAATAATATATACAAGTGATGATTTAATTTTATATGTAATAATAATTTTCATATAAAGTATAACAAACAATTAATATTAAGTAGTATTATGTTTAAAATATACAACAAAAAATATATTAAACATATATATTACACCCTAAAACATAACAACTAAATAGCCTTGCCCAAGCGGCACGGCGAAGCACGCAAGGCCTCCGCATACATGGAGGTCGCGTGTTCGAAACTTGAGGGGGGCGAATTTCGCCCAATATAAGCTTGGAGTGAGGTGGGTGGGTGCTAGCCTAGCGGATTCGCGGGGGAGGGGTTGTGCTAGAGGTCGTGGGTTCGAAACCCCCGAAATACGTTTTTATTTCGGAACAGACTGTACGAGGGATTACACGAGGGAATTTCCCTCGCCACGTCAGCCGAGGGAAACTTCCCTCGCCCAATGACCGCCCGTCACATCAGCTATGAAGAGGGAAATTTTTCCCTCGCGCACAGTTTACGAGGGTAATGAAGAGGGATTTTTCCCTCGTTCTTATTTCCCTAGGGAATAATCCCTCGCCCTTTACAAGGGCTTAGCCGAGGGATTTTTGACGAGTGAAATTTTCCCTCGCCTGGTCCCACACGAAATCCCTCTTTAAAACCCTCTCCATTTTTCGAGGGATTTTTTTTCCCTCGTGTACAGAATGACGAGGAGCATTTTGGAGAGGGAATAAATCCCTCTTCAATACCCTCTCTACATTCGATTCCCTCTTTAAAACCCTCTCCAAAACCCTCTTTAAATCAATTTATTTTTGTGGTGTTAGTCATGCGCACTAGTTTTTTCGGGGGAACCTTATGATGTGATTTTTTTTTTTATTTGGCACGCTAGGTGGGCATCTTTGCCAAATAAAAAAAAACTTGAAATAAATACAAAAAATCAATTAGAACCATTTTCCACCAAATTAGGACCATTTTGACGAAACATAAAAAAATACAGGACTAAATTGATAAACCAAATAAATAGAGGACCATTTAGATAAAGGTGAAAAGATAGAGGACGAATTTGGTTTAAATCCCTATTTCATGTATTTCACGTGGTAAGACTCTACATCAAGTTGCCGGCCGACTAATTATTCTTTCTTTTTTGTATTACATTAGTAAATTAATTATTTTTCAAGAAACATATTAATATTCCTCATCGGTACGTAGTTGCTTCTAGCTAGTCCTCATTTCCAATTAAAGATTACAATCATCATGTATGAAGAAACCTTCTTTTTCCTCCTATTAAGCATAACTTAGCTTGAATATATATTGAGGAGTAAAACAATTCTTTTTTTTTTTTTTTGTTTCTTACATTGATTCTATTTTAGTTTCAGTGCCCTAATATTTTCATTATGAAATCAATCTTCGATTACACCACGCATTTTTGTTGTTTTCATAATCGGTAAATTATATATTTGAATTAAATTAATTTTATCGTTAATTAGCTGATTTGATGCTGAAGTGGTACTGAAGTGGAGGACGTATCACAGAATCCCTCATTTTATGAATTTAGCCTAAATTTGCAAAACTTAAAAGGTAATGTTGAGTTGTTTTCTCTCAGTGTGACCTTAATTAAATCATTAAAAAAAAAATTGAAAAGTCTAATAATAATTTGCAAGCTTGCAAGGAAGTTCTATTCTGAAGATTTCGTGGATCAAGATATAATTTCATTACCGTATAAGTTGATTCATTATAAATATGATATGACAATGAAGCAAGAGTTTCAAGTTTATGCACTTGTTCAGTTGAGTCAAGCGCTTACTAAGAGTGGAAGGTCAAAAGTCTACGTTATGCTAACTAGATTGATTCGTCTAATCTTGAGTTTACCTGTTTCTACTGCTATAACTGAGCGGACATTTTCAGCAATGAAGCATGTAAAGACAACACTTCGTAGCAAGATGATGGATGATTTTCTTGGAGATTATCTAATATTTTTTATTGAGAGATATTTTGTTAAAGATATAGACATAGACTCATTTATCAATGAATTTTATATTTTGAATTCTCGTAGGGCACAACTTAAGTGAACATCAATTTTTTGGTTATGTATAAATTTTAATTTGTCCAAGTGCTTATTTTCAGCCCACCCGTTAAATCCTGGATCTGTCCCTGATTAGTTGTTTTCATTATATAGTAATATTATCAAACAAATATCATTTAATCAATATAAAAAACTTGCATTTTAGCAACAAAATTTGAGATGGATAGCAAATCCATCGCTAGTCAGAGGTATTAACGACATATTTGAGATGACAAAGTATAGTGGTCAAATCTACAAAAATTTGCAATGGATTCATCCGTCATTAAACTCTGAGAATTAGTGATGGAAAAGTTGTTGCTAATTAAGGGTATTTTCGGCTTCGTCTTCTCTATCAAGATTCATGTCCCTAAGGCTCCGCTTGGTAGGGCGTATAAGGCCGTATTATGGGGTGTTGTATAATTAATATTCTGCTTGGTAGGGCATACTAAAATAATATCGACCCGTTTCTTATATGCCGACCCTGTAAAATAGTAAGGCGTAATACCTCCAAAGCACTATTCACCTTTACAAAATTAATTCGATCCGAAAGGTCGTACTATTTTATTATTGGTTTGTCACACGGACCGCCGCCGGACCGCCGCCGGACCACCGCCGGACCGCCGGCGCCGGCGCCGGAATTTCGCCGGACCGCCGGAATTTGGCCGGAAAGTTGCCGGAAAGTTGCCGGAAGGTCGCCGGAGGCTGCCGGACCACCACTATTCCTAATTTTTATCTTTTTTATTACTTCCTACCAAGTAGTATAAAAATTTTGCATAAATTAGTAGGACCTTTTTTATATGTCCTACCAAGCAATTTTATATGACTTTTCTATACTAAATTTATACCCCCTCCTAAAATTAATATTGCCTACCAAGTGAGGCCTAAATTTAAAATATTATCTTATACCATATATGTCTACACAAAGAGTGCTTTACAATTTACGAGCAAATATATGGAGGTAATATTTCTATGGTCATCAGTTCTATTTGCAAGGCAGGCTTAATCAAGTTACGAACACATGATGGTACACTCTACACATTGAACTATGTTAGACATCTTCCACCCATGACGAAGAATTTGATATCATTGAGTCAAACTGAACAATAAGGAATTCAGTTTCAAGGGGAAGGTGGAGTTCTGATTGTCTGCAAAGGTTTTAATATAGTTATGAAAGATGTGAAGTGGGATACTTTGTATTTTTTGCAGGGTTCAAAGTTTTTTGATTCTGTTGTTGTTGCATCATCCGAGGTCCCCAAGGGTGAAAAATGATTAAGGTAAAGAAAGTTGAGACTGTTGAAAAGAGGATTATATATGTTTTTTTCTTGCATTCCATTATAACACCGAGGACCCGTCGGGATTTGACTCCGCTGATGAAATTGTTTCTTTTTTTATTAATTTGAAGTACAATTTAATTTTATAGAATGTAAAATTTGATTTTTATATAGATAATGTTTATATTTTTTAGATTAAATTATATCTTTGAAGCATTTATAAAAAAAAGTTATTGAAAACATTTATAAAAACAAATTAACAACGAAAAATAATAATTAAATGAATTGTAAAAAAATAATTCAATTTGGACACATATACAATTAAATGCATAAAAATAAAGACATTATAAAGCTTCTCGATATAGTCTAAATCATCAAATTTACAAAATAAAATAAAAAAAATTGGTGAAAATATTTATATAAACAAATTATAAAAGAAAATGAATTAATATGTGAATTTAAAAAAAATTACTCAATTTAGATAAATATACAATGAAATGCATAAAAATAACAAATCATAAAGTTTTTCGATAGTCGACAAAGTCATTAAATTTAAAAATTTAAAATAAAAGTTGGAGAAATCATTTATATTAATAAATAGAATAGAAAAAGAATTAATTAGATAATTTTTCTTTAAAGATTCAATTGGACACACATACCTAAATCATTAATTTACAAAATAAAAATAAAAAATTCGGTGCAAATATTTATATAAATAAATTAATTAAAAAGAAAAAAGAATTAGTTAGATGAATTAAAAAAAAAAAAAAAAGAGGGACCTCAATTTAAATACTTATACAATTAAATGCATAAAGTTGAATGAATGAAGTTCGTGTTCTTTGCAATTATGTTTCATTGAGTGGACAAAGAAGGTCTCTTAATACATGATGATTGTAATCTTTAGTTGGACATGAGGACCGGAAGCAACTATCAATAAGGAATATTCTCTTTCATGACAAATAATTAGTTTACTAATGCATAATAATACAAAAAAAATTAATAGCTAGGCGGCTATTTGATGTAATGCATGAAATATGGTTCAATCACGTAGAACTAATATTATATGAATATGTATTCGGATGATAGTGCTAATTTAATGATATATGTGCATGGTGCGGTGTAGAAGGTAGGTAGTATAAATAGAAGAGAGGTCATTCTCCTAAGTATTCACATTCACATTACATATCGAAATTAAAGCTATAATTAGTCGGACATGCCTCTCTCGAAAACCCTATGTTTGGTGGTGATTATGATGGTGGCCAACAAAGTGGTGCACTCCCAAACAGTGACGACCTCATTTGAGATCGATACATTCACCCCGGGCACTAGAGGCCTCACATTCGAGCGCGATGCGTTCGTATCGTCAGCCTCCAGCTACGCAAGTTTGGTAGCAACTGACGCCTCGGGTAACCCGCGCAAATCAAGTGTTGGCAGAGTTTTGTACTCCAACCCCATTAAATTCTGGGAAGCAGGCCGAGACACGTCCTTCCAGACAACCATCAGACTCCGCGTCAAGACTCAAGACGACAACCCCGCTGACGGAATGACCTTCTTCATCGTACCAGTCAATGCTACCAGACCCTCCGGTGGAGAAGGCGGAAACCTCGGAATCTACAACGCAGTCGTTGCTGGGTCCCCCATTTTCGCGGTGGAATTCGACGTCTTTAAGAACATCGGAGATCCAGATTACAGGCACATTGGCATTAACACCAACTCAAATAGATTGTCGCAGAACGTTACGAATTTCGAGAGTATGATTGGTGGGATCCTGACGGCTAGCATAAACTACGATGGGCCCACCAGGAGGATAAGCGTGGTAGCCACCTACGGCTCGGACAGTGCCACGGTTAGCTATGTGTATGATTTGACGAGTCTTCTTCCGCAGGAGGTTCAAGTTGGGATCTCTGCTTCCACCGGACCTAACAACGCTGCCTTTTTCGACCTTTTCTCTTGGACTGTTACTTCCTCCCTCACGTGGGACGGTTCCGCTCTGGACACCAACATTATACACAAGTATGACATCTGATCATCCACTATGCTCCGCGGGCGCACGTCTTCAATTGATCATATGTATGTATGTCATATGATGCGTGTGATGTTTCCTTATTTTTTTTTAAATGTGCGTGATGTTACGTATGCAATGTATCAATAAATAAGTTTATCATCTCAACTGATCATGTCAATCTACTCGTTCATCCATATATATATATATATGTATATATATATGTAATCAGCACAAAAGTTCAAAATTCACAATCCCGGGAGCTAATATCCATTGGTGTTGAATAAAAATAAATAAATTTCATTTTTGTGACATTTTGATAAATAAAAATTATATATTTGTAGAGAGGGACAATCATGTTGGGACAAAGGGAGTAGTTCTTTTTATAAAAATTATAAAAAAAAATTATGGAATAGTTTTACAATTAAAATAAACAAAAGGTCAATTTTCAAAAAGTGGATTCAAAGTGTATGATTTTCACACTTGCACCTAGCTGATATATATTATCACCAATAGTCTTCCTCGCCCGTAGTTTTATATTCTGAGATACAAGTTTTGCGTTTGTCTTCAACACAACGCTTGGGTGGGTGTACTGGAGATAAATAATACTAATTCAATAGATTATTTAATTACCATATTTGTTGTAATCTCTAGATTGATTTAGCTCGATTATTTTCCTTCTATTTCCGGATCTCCCACTTGTACATATTGATTATATATTAGACGTTTACCCAGGGGCGGTCCTGGGGTGGCGCAACCTGTGCCGTCGCCCTACACCGACGAGGGCCTCCCAATTTTTTTTAATTTTATAAATATAATATGTTGCACTTTTTTAAGATAATAAATTTGGTTAGCGGAGATGGTCTCGATTCTTTTCATTAGCAAATTTTCCTTAATTTTTTTTTATTCCCATACAACTAACTTCAGCCCATGTCCTTTTTCCCTTTCCGACTTTCCATGTTCTTTTACTATTTTTCTCTTAACTTTTCTCTTATTCTTTCTTTCTTTCTTTCTTTTAATTTTTCTTTTTTAATTACATTTTCTTTTATTTTCTTCCTAATTAATTACTCTTAATTGTTCTTCTTAAATATTCTTGCTTTTTTAATTGTGGGTGCTTGTATCGGTAGTTAATTTCATTTCTCTAGAATTTTTTTTTTTTAAATATATAATTTTACTATGATATACTAGTCTATTTTGTTGTTATAACTTATACCTCTCATTTTAATTAATAAATTAATTCTTTTTTCACTTACTTTTCATTTCATTGTTCTTAATATTATATATATATATATATATATATATTCGTACAATTTTCATTATTTAATTGAATAGGTTTTTTTTATCTAATAATATAGGTAATTTTATTCCATATTCTCTAAATATTAAATTATACTCCCTCCGTCTCATGATTATTTACATACTTTCTTTTTTCAACCGTCCCGAAATTTGTTGCACACTCCAAATAAGAAAACATTGATTTGCGTGCACACTCACAATAATTTTTTTTTTTTTTTGTCAGAAAAAATTTCATTGATAAATGGGGCATGAGAAGTACCCAATTTTACAATGAGATAGGCTTATCAGCCTCAACGAAGAGAAAATCACAATCCTATACTTGTATGAAGCAAAACAATCTACTCAAGAATCACTCTAGGCTTATAGTACCATGCATTAAAAGGAATCTTATGTCTCCACTTTCTTCTTGCATTCACCCAACTCCACATCCTCCTCTTGATGTGTTCTACCATCTCCTTGACTTCTACTCTTTCTTTTCGAAAAATTAAGGCATTTCAAAATTTCCAAATGGACCAAATAATGCATTCCCACAACCCAACCATGAGCGTCTTTCTATCCTTCCCTCCAATAAGTCTACTAAAATGGAGTAGACTTATCTTTGGGTTAGATGTTAAGATCGTGCTCACCCCAAACCACCCAACACATTCCATCCAAACACGGAAAGCAAACTGACATTCGAAGAGTACATGTCTTACAGTTTTCGGTTCGTTGTGGCAAAAGGGGCAGTGAATATTTGTATCTTGTGGAAGTGCATTTCGTCTTCTCAGATTTGTAGTCGTTGATATTCATTTCCAAATAGTGTGCCATGCATGAAAGCTAACTTTAGTCGGCACCCACTTATTCCAGATAGCTGAAAAAACCTTATGCTCCTCCTCTTGAATCACCTCGTCGTCCTTATTGAGAAACTTGTATGCATCCTTCGTGTTGTAGACGTCTTCTCTTGAGAATATCCATTTACATTGGTCGTCCTTGTCTTGAGATAGAATGTACCTGTTCACCAAGTCAAGTAAATTATTTAGTGTACCTAACTCCCTCTCAAGCAACTCCCTCCTCCAGTTCCACTTCCACCTCCATTCTCCCTCAACCCACTCCCCCATCTCCCAAACACTTAATGCATTATCCTCACACAGCTTGTACATTCTAGGGAAAATCAACTTTAGAGGTCTATCCCCCACCCATTTCTCATCCCAAAAGAGAGTTTTTATTCCATTCACAACAATCTTCTCCAACCCCGACAAAAACCAACCTTCGTCCCCCTCTCCCACTGCCTTTAGGACCTCTCCCCACCATCCCGACACTCTCATCATTCTCCCTCCTAGACTCCCTATCCCCCCACTATTACCCCATCTCGCCTTAATCACTCTTGCCCACAAATTCCCCGGATTTGCCAAGAATCTCCATACTCATTTCCCCAAAAATACTTTGTTAAAATACTCAAGATCTCTTACCCCAAGCCCTCCCCCCCCCCCCCCGATTTTGATTTGCAAATATTTCCCCACCTAACCCAAGAGATTCATCCCCCCCCCCCCCCTCATAAGAAGGTTCTTTGTAATCGCTCAATTTCAGTCAATACCTTAATAGGAGCACAATAGATAGATAAGTAGTAGACCGAAAGTGATGATAGAACAGAATTAATCAAAGTAAGTCTACCTCCAATGGAGAGGTTTAGGCCCTCCCATCTTCTCACCCGATTTCTTATTTTCTGGATGACCGCATTCCATTCGGATGCTCTTCGGTGTGCACATCCAACCTTTACTCCCAAGTATACAAAAGACTCCTCCCCTACTTGACATCCAAGTAAGTTAGCATACTCTCGCAAATGCTCACTGCTCACATTCAACCCCGACAAGCTGCATTTTCCCCGGTTGACTTTCAGTCCCGATACCATCTCCAGATTAATGATGAAACGCTTTTAAAAAATAGCATTTTCTCTCGAAGCCTTTCCAATGAAGATAGTGTCATCAGCATACTGTAAATGAGAAATTTGAACTATGTCTTTACCCACATGAATTGGAGAAAACAGGTTCCTTTTGACGGCTTTATCCATCATTAGGCTCAACCCTTTAGCTGCAATAAGGAAGAGGAAAGGGGACAATGGGTCACCTTGTCTTAGACCTCTCCCCATTTTGAATTCTTTAGTAAGACTCTCGTTGATAAGAACGGATGCGTGCGCTGACGAGACATATTCCATAATCCATTTTATCCATTTGCCCGAGAATCCAAATCTTTTCATAATCATCTTCAAAAATCCCCAAACAATTGAATCGTGGGCTTTGGCGAAGTCTATCTTGTAAAACATGCATTTCACTTTTTTCACCTTTGTCTCATCCATAACCTCATTCAGAATCACAACGTTGTCCAAAATCTATCTTTCTCCAATAAAAGCACTTTGTTGCTTCGAAATAATGGACTCCAGAACTTTACTCAACCTCAACGACAACGCCTTCGCCACCACCTTGTAAATGCACCCAATTAGGGAAATTGGACGATAGTCTGATAAGCATAGGGCCTCATCTTTCTTCAGTATGAGGACTAAAAAAGAAGGGTTGAGGCCCTTTACAAATTTCCCATGCTCGTGAAACTCCACAAAAATCTGTAAGAAGTCCCCTTTTAGCAGCTCTCAAAAGTCTTTCAAAAAGCCAAAATTAAAGTCATCAGGTCCTGGGCTTTTTGAACTATCACATGAGTCCACTGCCACCTTAATTTCGTCCTTCAAAAAAGAATTAGTCAGCATTTGATTGTCCACCGGGCTGATCTTACGAGTGCAAAAATTCTAGCCCAAAACTGGTCTCTCCACCAACTCCGCCGAAAAGTGCTTTCTTGTTGGTCCCGTTTTTTCATTCACAAACAAAAACAATATGGGAAATTAGGAGAAATTTTTGTTTTAACACTGATGTTATGCAAGTCAGTAAGGCAATAAAGAACACAACAATGTAAAGTGGTTCGGAGGCTCAAGCTCCTACATCCACTGCCTGATTTAACAGGAAATCCACTACCCGGGATTCTTATTTTTAACGTGCCAAGGTGCACTCACAACTGGACTCACACCCCTCCGCGGAGCTGCCTCTCGAACTGGCCTCACATCCCTCTTCACTCAGGGACTGCCTCTCCTCACCTCACTGCAACACCTAACACTATTCTGGAAAGGGTTTAGTTTGGGTTGGTTCTCTCCAACTAGGTGAGATTTTTCCTTATATGGTTTTAGCCTTTAAGCTAAGGTTGGGAAAATCTCTCTAAGCTTAGGATGTATATGATGAGCTCGAGTATACAAACTGGAACACTCAAATATGACTATGAAGAACTCAGATCAGTGTTCTTGATGGAGATGGTGTCTCCTTATGCCTCCCTTGAAGCGCACCACTCTCACATCAGCTCCTTGCTTTTTACAAATGAAGTTTGAGTTTGTATTTATAGTGTGGATTTGAATGTTACCGTTGGAGAGAGTAACATTCAAATCCAGACTATCTATGGAGTGAAATTCTCCTTTTCAGTAAAGTATGGCCTTTGTCAGCTTTTGTCAGATTTGCTGCCTTGACTTGATTGGTCCACGTGGACTGAGTCCAACGGCTCTTTTGTTCAGGGTACTTGATCAGGGTAGTCCTGACTTCAGGCGACTTCTCTTCAGCTGACTTGAAGTCCTCTTAGGATACTTTTCTTCAGTAGACTTGAGGTCTTCTTAGGAACTTTCATTGGACTTGAAGTCTACTCACTGGACTTCCTTCATTGGACTTTAAGTCTACTCAGGAGAGTTTCTCAGTAGACTTTCTCAGTAGACTTCCTTCATTGGACTTTAAGTCTACTCAGGAGAGCTTCTCAGTAGACTTCCTTCATTGGACTTCCTTCATTGGACTTTCTTCATTGGACTTTAAGTCTACTCAGGAGAGTTTCTCAGTAGACTTTCTTCATTGGACTTTAAGTCTACTCAGGAGAGTTGACATAAGGCAAATTGTCAGCCTCTCATTCCTCAGTAGCCTGACTCCTTCAGGATCTACTCGGCACAACACTGATCCTCATGACCATGCTCTTCACTGAGTAGTCCACTGACCAGCTTAGAAAGTCAGGTTTATACTCAGTGGGACTTCATTCAGGACGGTCTTCAGGTCTTCAGGGGACTTGAGTTTGTTTCCTCTTGGATGGCTTCTGACTTCTTCAGGTTTATGAGTCCGCTGAGTTCCCCCTCAACAGAGTACCTGTAAACTGAAAACAAACTATCCTAACCTGAACCTTTACAAGACAATCCTGACCGCACACATCCTATTACAAGTCGCTTTGGAAAATCATCAAAACTAAATATCCCAACAATTTCCCCCTTTTTGATGATTCCAAAACTTCTAACAAAAAGATTTTCTATTACAAGAATGAGGTTAGAGCACAAGTAATAGTTTAAAAAAAAGAAATTCCCATAGTTTTAAAACATTTAAGATCTGTTCGGTTGACAATTTTTCTTAACAAATCTGGATCAGTGGTCATGTGAACAACCCGCTCTGATACCAATTGTTTTAAAACAATTGTCCAATGAAGGAAGTCTACTGAGAAAGTCTACTGAGAAGCTCTCCTGAGTAGACTTAAAGTCCAATGAAGGAAGTCTACTGAGAAAGTCTACTGAAAAACTCTCCTGAGTAGACTTAAAGTCCAATGAAGGAAGTCCAGTGAGTAGACTTCAAGTCCAATGAAAGTTCCTAAGAAGACCTCAAGTCTACTGAAGAAAAGTATCCTAAGAGGACTTCAAGTCAGCTGAAGAGAAGTCGCCTGAAGTCAGGACTACCCTGATCAAGTACCCTGAACAAAAGAGTCGTTGGACTCAGTCCACGTGGACCAATCAAGTCAAGGCAGCAAATCTGACAAAAGCTTACAAAGGCCATACTTTACTGAAAAGGAGAATTTCACTCCATAGATAGTCTGGATTTGAATGTTACTCTCTCCAACGGTAACATTCAAATCCACACTATAAATACAAACTCAAACTTCATTTGTAAAAAGCAAGGAGCTGATGTGAGAGTGGTGCGCTTCAAGGGAGGCATAAGGAGGCACCATCTCCATTAAGAACACTGGCCTGAGTTCTTCATAGTCATATTTGAGTGTTCCAGTTTGTATACTCGAGCTCATCATATACATCCTAAGCTTAGAGAGATTTTCCCAACCTTAGCTTAAAGGCTAAAACCATGTAAGGGAAAATCTCACCTAGTTGGAGAGAACCAAACCAAACTAAACCCTTTCCAGAATAGTGTTAGGTGTTCAAGGTGATTCTCTTTCTGTTCCTATATATATGGGTCCACTTTCTGAAGAATTCTCGTGTACCTATTTTGACTTCTGCAACCTCTTCGCACCATTGATCATCGATAAAAATCCCCACAATTTCATTCATTTTTCTCCTTTTGTTGATGGTTTTATAAAAAAAGCTCGTGTTGGCATCCCCTTAGCGGATCCATTTCGCCCTTGCTTTCTGCTTCAACAGGCTATTCTTGATGTTAAGGTCGCAGGTAATGAGAGCCCGAAGTTCATTCCTCCTGATGATTTCCGAGTCGTCTAGTCCAAGCACATCATCAATTGTGTCCAATCTCAAAATTTCTTTTCTTTTTTCCTCAATCCTCATATCCATGGAGCCAAACACCTGACTATTCCATTTCTTGAGGTCTGCCTTGAGCATCTTGAGTTTTTCTTTAAGGATAAAATAACCCCTACCTCTCACCTCGTAACTCTTCCATTTTGCCGTCACAAAGTCTCGAAAATCAGCATGGTATCTCCACGCATTAATAAACCTAAAAGGCTTTGGACCCCAGTCTTTTACCTTGATTTCCAGAAACATCGGGCAGTGATCTGACAAGGATCTTCCGATAGCCTTATGATATGAATTTGGTCATTTGTCGAGCCACTTATCATTTAGCAAAACCCTGCCTATTCTGCTTTTGCACGATCCATCCGGGTTGTACCAAGTGTAGAGTCTCCCATGAAGAGGCATATCAATGAGGCCGGCATCTCGAATAAAATTGTCAAAGAGCCTTAAATCTCTTATGTTACCTGTAGCCCCAGTCCCCGATCTCTCTGAATCTCTTCTGATAGAATTAAAATCGCCCAAGACACAAATACAACATTCTGAATTATGCTCGGTCACAATTAGAATCCTATCCCAAAGCTCGATTCTATCTTGAAGAGGACATGGTGCATACACATTAATAATGCAACAATCTGTATTGTCCGCTCCCCATACGCCAACTACTACCACCGCACCTTGCACATGCCAACAGCTTCTGGCATTAAAAATTTCAGAATTCCATATAGATAAAATACCCCCAGACCTTCCCACAGCATCTCTATGAACTCATCCACATTACCTAGCCCCCCATATTGATTTAATTAAAAACTCATCTATGTTTTCTTTTTTTTTTTTTTCCTATAAACAAACAAAGTCCACGCCAAATTTACGAATGAGTTCATTTACCTCTTTACACTTTGCCAAACTCCCCAAGCCTCTGATATTGTAGGTTAGCATCTTCATTGGATAGACTCTGTATTTGCCTCCTTGCCCCCTTCAATTTTGTCTTCACTCGTCCCTTCAATATTATCCTGAATCTTCTTTCTAAATCCCCCTTCTGGAGCATCAGATAAACCCATTAGTTGACCAATTTCCCAGACTTTAAAGGCTTCCCCTACTGCTTCCTGTTCACGGCGTGTTCCTGATGCTTCCCCAGTCTGTGATTTTTTCTCTTTTCTATCCCTCTCTTTATCTGCCGAGGAAACAAGATCAGAAAGGAACACGCTGAATTGCTTTTTCTCTACCTTTTTTCTGGCTATTTTTAACAGCCCCTCCTTCCTCTTCCTCCACTGTTTCTTCCCGGTGTTTACGCAATTGCGGATTGGCGGTTCATTCCTTTCCTTATTGCTGTAGATCCTCGCTGCTAATTTCAGAGAAATTAGGGATTTTGGTTTCTCCTGAATTTGATCCACTCTTCCATTTGAGCCCCTATCTTGATTAGGCAACGCAAGGTACTTTGTTCCTTCTTGGAAACTTCATGGGATGTTCAAAGAAACCTGATGTGGGCTGTTAGAAATGGGAGTATTTATGTGTTTCTCTACAGATTTCTTGCCTGCATGAATTGGGCTTTGTAGCCTAGGAATATTAGTTCTCGCGGTTGCCTGCATGAAAAGGATCAGTTCTACTGCTTGATGATTAATATTATAATTAAAATCTTGAGATAGATTTTCAAGCCCACTCTCCTCCAAGGCAGGAATTTGTTTCGGCCCATTCCTAGAAATTCGGCCCACTTCCAAAACTGGCCCTTCAACCGCCATCTCAGCCTTAATTTCCTCCATATTCGTTTGATCAGTTCCTTTGGGATCTCCAAGAATATGGAAACTATTACTCATCATTAATTGTTGGCCTCTTTTTTCGGAAATCATTTTGTGGTCGCCGCCCCTTTGGCGTGTCCCTCGATCGCCGTCTTTTTTGCACGATACCCAATCTTCGTCTGGCGATTCCAATTCCTCCCCCTCTAAAATTGCCGCCGCCGTCGGACCCATGCTAATCTGGTCATCTGCGTCGCTACTCCAGTCGGATTTATCTAAAATTGAACTTTCCGGTCAAACTTGGGAATTATTATGCCAGCCCGAATATTCCTCCATCACTCTTATGTTGAAAATTTTATTTTCAATGTTTACCTAAAAAGAATAGTTTATTTCTTGAGAAGAATTCGCTACCATCAAAATCCTTGCTACATCCAGAGAGGTTTTTTCCGCAGTGTCTTGATCCATCTTGATAAAAACTCCCATCTTTCCACTAGCAATTTTAAAGAAGCGTTGGCTCTAGGCATGTAATGGAACCCCAATCCAACGAGTCCAAACCTTTCTCCTCGAGCATACGTCTTTCTCTCGCCATGGTCTAAACCATTCGAGCCAATACACGAACCATTCATTCATGCCTTTTACTACCTCCTCCATGGCTTGATTTTTCATGTTTTGGATAACTATCATTTCTTCTCCCATATAGCGTATTTTCAAGCTTGTACCACATCCGCTTCTAAGTTCATTTCCATTCTCCTCCCATGAGAACTTGTCCTGAGGGCCCCTATCCAACAAGATTATAACCATTCACTTTCCTCTTTAACTGTTGAAAAATCAAATGGTGCCTCTGCATTTCTTGCCTAGGTTCGATAAATGTCCATCTCCTCCTGCTGATTCTTCTCCACAACCGCTTCCTTGAAAGATTTTGCAGGCGATCTCATCCCCAAGTTTACCTTAAAGGTTTTTGGGGATTCAGCTTTTGTAATATTTTGGTTTCTATCATATTTAGACCAAAAAGCTCTTATCTTGTAACTTCCAATCCACAGTCCATTAAGTTTCTCCAAGGTCCTATTGATATCCTTCACATGTTCCTCTCTGAACCTAACGAATCCAAAAGCTTTTCATGTCTTATCTCTTTTCTTAGGACAAAAGATATCTGTAACTACTCCCACCATGCTAAAAGTTGACCGGAGAATTTCTAAACTACAGTTTTCCGGGAAATTTCAGAACATGAAAGATTTTGTCTCCCTACCACTGGAGTTGAACTTACTTGGATTGCCTCTTTTCCTACCATCTATCGATCTGGCACAACCTATTCACCTACCGGTATTTTTCTGCCTCACCGGATTGCGCTCGAAATGGGTTAACCTAGGATCTACCCAAAACCTCACCCTCTCCCATCTCTCTCTAAAAATTCTCTCTCTAGCCATTTTTTAATTGACTGTGTTTCGCACACTCACAATAATATACACATATTTACCCATATGTCATTACTTTACTAAAAAAGTGATTTTTTCTTAAAATGTGTGTCATTTTAAGTGTGCGGATAATACCAGGACGGAGGGAGTATTATTTTTATTTTTTTAGTTTGAAAATATATAGTTAAAAATCACATTTTGTTGTTATATATTTCATTTTATTTGAATATCCAATATAATTTCTTTATATTAAAAATTATAAGTATTACTTTTTTATTTAATACACTAATATAAAGGGCCTATAATTTTATTTTATTTTTGCACAGGACTCTTAAAAATATAGGACCGGCTCTGCGCTTACCCATCACCTCATTAACGGTGAATGAAATACAAAATCTTCTATACTCACATAGTATCAGGGCCAAAATGGGTTTGATTTCCGCTGAAAACAATTTCACTCATATTAAATTGTTCACTCATTGTACCTCCTCAAAGAGACAAAGTTGAAAGTCCAGCCCATGTATGAGGTAAAATGAAAGGAAAATAATTAAATGAACTAATTTCACATTTCTCTACACATTCAAATTAGATGAGATGAATATTTTTCAATACTAAATACTGATTTCAAGTTTTCATAATTTAAAGTTTGAGTGGCCGATGGACCACAATTTAAATTATTATATCATGTATTATGATTATATTTATGTATACCAAATATTTTTATGCGGCAACTTGATCAAGAGTCAAGACCCTTACCACGTGATTAGTAAATATACACGTGAAATATGGTTCTATCATTGTCGCCTAGTTTGATTTTTTTTCATTTTTATATACAGAATATATCGGTTGGAATTTGATCTAGACTCATACCACGTGGAATACATGGATATGGTTCAATCAGTGGAAAGGTGAAACCACGCATGGAAGCTTTCTTTTCAGTAATCATGTAATCATGTACTTATTGCTTATTTAGCTAAAAATGTTTAATGACATGAAATAATTTTTAATGACAGGATTCTGTCATTAAAAATTGTTTAATGTCATCAAACACTTTTAACTAGAGAAGCAATAATGATAGGTCATGACATAATTGTTGTCACAAAAAATCAATTTTCTTATAGAAGAATTTATGTACAATTTAACCAAATTTAAATATATAAAATGATGACTTGTGAGTGAATCGGGTTCGATTTCCTTCGGGAACGAATAAAGTGAGTTATAAGGTGGCTTGGAGAATTCTTGGAGTACTTGGGGGCTTAGTGAACTAACTTCTAACTACTAACCATTAACATTTACCGACCAAAAAAAATGATGACTTGTCCTAGGTCATATCATTATTATTATTATTTAACTCCGAACCAAAAGAATGCGTCCTTTTTCAAATTATCATAGTCTCGTAGTTTTTTTTTTCTTTTTTTTTTTTTTTTTGCTGTTTTTGGTTTCAAAAGAATTGATAAATAACAATTTGGTCCCAAAAAATGTATAAATTACAGTTTTGATCCTAAGAAAATTGGGTAAATTTGCAGTTTTGGTCCTAAATTTTATCGGATTGGACCAAAGCTGCAAAAAAAAAAAAAAGGACCACTTTTACACATAGCTACCAAAAGTGTTTTGCACTCATTCTTTTGGGATCAAAAGTGCAATTTTCCCAAAATTCATGTAGATTGACGAAATGGAATAACTCAATGAGAACATGAATTTGAATCATGTGGAAAATTAGAAAGAAAAATTTATATTTTCAGGACAGTATCTTATAAGCGTTTGCAAAAATAGGACATTAATTATATATTAGGGGCTTGAAATTTTAGGACACTATCTTTACAAACTTGCAGAACTTGAACATTATCTTTTAAATTTTGCAAATTTAGGCTAAATTTCATAAAATGAGGGATTCTATGATACGTCCTCCACTTCAGTACCACTTCAACATCAAATCAGCTAATTAATGATAAAATTAATTCAAAAATATAATTTACCAATTGTGAAAACAAAAAAATGCATGGTGTAATTGAAGATTGATTTCATAGTGAAAATATTAGGGGACTGAAATTAAAATTAAATCAATGTAAGAAAAAAAAATTACCCCTCAATATTATATTTAAGCTAAGTTATGCTTAATTGGAGGACAAAAGAAGGTTTCTTTATACATGATGATTGTAATCTTTAATTGGAAATGAGGACTAGCTAGAAGAAACTACGTGCCAATGAGGAATATTAATATGTTTCTTGAAGAATAATTAGTTTGCTAATGTAATACAAAAAATAAAGAATAATTAGGCGGCCGGCAATTTGATGTAGATTCTTACCACGTGAAATGCATGAAATATGATTCAATCACGAACTACGGAAAGTGGAATTGATATTAAAATTATATGAATACATATGATTTAATTAATTTGGGTTATTATATGGTATTTTATGGTTAGCTATATTGATTATATATTAAACGTTTACGGGGATAGAGTTTCTTTGCATCCCATAACTTTTCACCTTTTTCAAAAAACGTCCCAAAAAAGTTAATTTTTTCAATTACTTCCCAATTTTTTGCTAAGTGTACAATTTACGTTCCAAAAAAGTTAATTTCTCCAACTACGTCCCTTTTTTTTTTTTTGCTATGTGTACAATTTACGTCCAAAAAAAAATTATCCAATTATGTCCCAATTTTTTGTTAAGTGTACAATTTACGTCTCAAAGTTGTCGGAATCGAAACTAATAACCCTTTTAAAAAATTAACAAAACAAAACAAAAAAATCTACTAATTTAAATTAAAATCATAAAATATATAAATTATTTAAAAAAATGAAAGAGTTCCCACATATCTCACCCACTCTCCGAAATAAAAAGTCGTCCTTTTCCTCACCGCCACTCACCCCACCCTCCCAAAATAGTTCAAAAATAAATTTAATATCCACATAAATATTTTTTGCCCCAAAAAACTAAATTTAACAAACATGTGTGCGGCACATGAGGTCAAACAACTGTGTCTTGTCAATTTCAACAACTTTGGGATATAGATTGTACACATAGCCAATAATTAGGACATAATTGGGGAAATTAACTTTTTTGGGACGTAAATTGTACACTTAATCAAAAATTGGGACGTAATTGGAGAAATTAACTTTTTTGAGACCTTTTTGAAAAAGGTAAAAAGTTAAGGGACGTAAAATAACTCTATCCCAACGTTTACCCATCACCTCATTAACAGTAAATGGAATAAAAAATCTTCTATTCTCGCATATTATCAGAGCCAAAAGGCTCATGCCCAAACAATGATCCTGGGTTTGAATCCTGTTTTCACTCATATTAAATTGGTCACTCATTAATTGAGCCTCCCAAAGAGAAAATTTGAAAGTCCAACCCATGAGTGAGGAGAACTGTAAGGAAAATAATTAAATGAACTAATTTCTCTACGAGTTCGAATTAGATGAGACATAATTTTTTCAATACCACATACTGATTTCACGTGCTTATAATTCATCGTTTGAGCGGCCGATGGACCACACAAGACCTAAACTATTATATCATGTATTATGATTATATTTATGCATACCAAATATTTTTATGCGGCAAGTTGATCAAGACCCTTACCACGTGATTCGTGAATATACACGTGAAATATGGTTCTATCATTGTGGCCTAGTTTAAAAAAAAAATCATTTTTAATTATATACAGAATGTTAGATGGGAATTTGATCTAGACTCCTACCACGTGGAATACATGGAATATGGTTCAATCAGTGGAAAGGTGAAACCTCGCATGGAAGCTTTCTTTTTAACATGAGCACGAATTTATATACAAATTTAACTAAATTTTCATATATAAAACTGTCTACTAAAAGTATGCACACTTGTCTACATATGGTTTAATGCAAAATATCATATAGTATTTAGGGATCTTGTGAGGTCCGCTTATGAATAAAGTAATTGTTTGGAACGTATGTTGTGCATACTTACCATAAACAATCACTCTATTCATAAACGGACCTCACAAGACTCCAAAATATCCTCCGACATATCGCAATAAACCACGTGCAAAAAAGAGTGCATAATCTTAGTGGATGGAGTATATAAAATGATGACTTGTCCTAGGTGTGTTATATGAGTATTCTTTGACTCCGAACCAAAATGAATTTGTACATTTCAAAATGATCATAGTCCCGTAGTTTTTTTTATACGCTTTTGGTTCCAAGAGAGAAAATTGCACTTGCAGTCCCACAGGTCACAGGACCTCACGCTTTTGGTCCCCATACTCATCATTTTGGTCCATTCGTGAAATTTCAAGCAGTTTTGGTCTCAATTTTGCAGCAAAACGCCTAATATGGATGGTCACGTGCCACCCACGTGCTCCGTTAGTTCCAATTTCAAAGAATAAAAAAAATGTTAAATTAAAAAAAAAAAAAAAAAAACCCTGAAAACGCACGCCAACAACTCATAATTACCAAAAAGTTGCCCTAACTGAAAACGAGCCTATCCATACCAAATCGGAGTGGGAGAAAATCCACCATCAAAGCTCGTACGCTTCTGAAATCAGCCAGAATTGGGAGCTAATCAAAGTGGTAGCAAATTCGTTCGAACTATGTCATCTATGAGAAAACACACAAAAGCAACACATTGGCCGAAATTGGAAGCTCAATTGTGAAGAAAGTATCTTATTCAATATGGAGTCTCCAACTATGGTAAGTTAATCATTTTCTTTTAATGGAGTTGAATAAAGTTATTGTATTGTACCCATTGTGAAAATTAGGGCAAAATCGTTTTTCATAATTCGAAATTAAGTGTATGTGTATGCCCATGTTTCTATTGTGAAATTGGTCGCTGAAATTAGTACATAGTTTGTTTGTTTTGTTAAATTCCGGACAATTTATGTATAGGTATTTTGTGACTGAAAATTGGTGACTGATATTTGTGAAATTAGGGGAGGTAGAGTACTATCATGAGGGAATGGAAACTAATAATGTTGAGGTTGTAAGCCCATCGGAAACTGATACTAATGTCCACATAGTAGGGGATTTGAGTGGGGGGGAATTGAGACTAATGCTAGTATTCAAGGAAAAATATTGATACTATTGTTCGGGAAAGAAGTTCATCTACTGTCACTGTCATTTGAAGAGGATGAGAGTAGAGATTCATATTGGATTTGTAATGTATCAAGTGGTGATGAACTTTTAGATGATATAATCTTTGCTGAAAATATAGATAATGAGTTTGAGTGGCAAGGAATTGAGGGGGCCGGAGGCCTCTGCTCATAACAATAGTGAGGATGGTGATTCAAGTTATGATGACCAAGGTGAAAATGAATCTGATTTCAATAGTGTTGCATCAAATAAGGATGTTGATAGGGATGGCAAAGACATGTACTTGTAAATTTTATGATGAAGAAGGGCACAATAAAAAAAGGTTGTCAGTGGAAAAAATTAATAAGACTAAGGAGTTGGGAAAAAATAGGATTATGTTTGATTTGAATTGTGATGGTGTTTAATTATGTTTTTATAGTCTGGTATTCTATTTAATTATGTTTGATGGATTGTTTTACATTAGGGTTTTTTTAAACCTTAGATTGTCATTGTTAGACTATGGATTGTATTTGCATTGTTAGAACTTTGGTTTGTTTAGAATTATGTATTTGTGATGCACTTAAAGTTCAATTTATATATCTGTGATGCTCTATGGATTTTTATTTATTATTTTGTGCACTTTATGTTGGACAGTAGATTTGAGCTTTTTACTTGGTTTACTTGGTCTAGAACAACATAAATAGCATTGCATTGATGGATTTTATAGCATATATGTATAATGGATAGGGCTGAAAATGGCTTCATAAAGCATATTTTCCCCTCCAAAATGGTGAAAATTGGTGTATTGGTTGTGACAATCGAATGATATCAAGATTGCAACTAAAGGTAATGAAAAACGTAACGGTGAAACCAAAGTGAAGGGTATTGGGACCGAAAGTGTGAGGTCCCGTGACCTGTGGGATAGAAAGTGCAATTTTCTTGGTTCCAGGAGAATATGTTAAATTGAAATTTGGTCTCAAGAGAGTGCATAAATAACATTTTAGATCCCAAAAAAATTGGGTAAATTTGTAGTTTTGGTCATAAACTTTAACGGATGGGACCAAGACTATATAAAAAAAAGGACCATTTTGCACATAGGTCACTGTCATAACAAACTTGCAAAACTAGCTAGGACATTGCATTTAAAGTTCTGTAAATATAGGCTAAATTTTATAAAATGGGGGATTCTATGATGTATCCTCCACTTTAGTACCACTACAGCATCAAATTAGCTCATTAACAATAAAGTAAATTTAGTTCAAAAATATAATTTACCGGATGAGAAAATAACAAAATTGCCTATTATTTCAAATTGAAAATATTAGGGGCCTGAAACTAAAATTAAATCAATGTATGAAACATTTTTTTTGTTTTACCTCAATATATATTCAAGCTAAGTTATGCTTAATAGGAGGACAAAAGAAGGTTTCTTCGATACATGATGATTGTAATCTTTAATTTGAAATGAGGACTAGCTAGCTAGAAGCAACTACGTACCAATGAGGAATATTAATATGTTCCTTGAAAAATAATTAGGAGACTTACTACTGCGCCCCGGGGTACGTATACCCCCAATCAGTTTCAGCCTTTGGATCAAATTTACTTCTAATATGAGCCGTTGAATTTTTTTGGTCAAAAAGTGAGTTTCATGCTACTTGTATAGCCTGTTTTTTCCATTTTTATTGCTGTCAAACTTTATCCCTTCCATCTCTTCAAAGCAGGTCTAATTTTTTTCTCTTGTTACAGAAATTATTTTCAGTCGCAGAAATTGCAAAAAGAAAGCTTTGCACGGAAAAGCTTCGAGATGCCGGAAAAAAAAGAAGCCATGATGCCGGAAAATGCAATTGTTGGTTTCAACAATTAATTCGGAAAAAAAGGTGTTGTGTGTCACTGAAAATAGAAAGCGAAAACATAGCACGGCGACGGGAATCGAATTGAAATTCACCGAAAATTGAAGAAGATCGATACGCCGGAAAGCTTCACTAATGGAGGAAATCAGAGTATGGAAAACTTCTTGGTTTTGAAATTCACCCATGTTCACATCTTTTCTTTTTCTTCTCTCTTGAATGAAAGGCCAGAATAAATGGGTATCATCTCGAAAACAATACAGGAATTCCAGATTAGGAGAAGAACAATTAAACACGCCGAATCTAAAAATTTATTGAACACAAATGCAAAACAACCCCATCTATGACAAAACCAGAGCAATAAATCATTGATTGTGAAAAACAAGACAAACAAAAATTCCGGCCATGATCACCGGAATGTGAAGGGAGTGCCGACAAATACGGAGGATATAATGAAAACTGAAAGTGGAACAAATTAATTACTTTAATTTATTTTAAATATAAACCTATCACCTGCTAAAGTGGTAAATGATCAACAGGGGTATTCATATCTCAGGGGCGTAGCAGAATTGCCCAATAATTAGTTTACAAATGTAATACAAAAAAGAAAGAATAATTAGGCGGCCGGCAAATTGATGTAGACTCTTACCACGTGAAATACATGAAATATGGTTCAATCACGAACTAGATAAAGGGGAATTGATATTAATATTATATTGATGTAGTGCACATATAAATGATTTAATTAATTTGGGTTATTATATATAATGGTGGTAGCTAGTATAAATAGAAGAGATCGGTAGCTAGTCAGTATATTCACAACATATATATATATATATAGAAATTAATCAAGGAAAGAAAGAAAGAAAAGCAGGTATAATAATGAAAGGGAAAAGCGGGGGGCTATTTGTATTTGTGGTGGTGGTGATTATGAAGGTGGTGGAGTCCCAAACAGACACGTTCTCGTTCCAGTACGATAGATTCAGCCAAGGCAGTAAAGACCTGACATACGAGCGCGATGCATACGTCTCCACAGGCTCCAGCTACCTAAGTTTGGTAGGAACTGACGCGTCGGGTAACCCACGGCGATCGAGTGTTGGCAGAGTTTTGTACTCGGACCCCATCAAAATCTGGGAAGCAGGCCGAGATTCGTCCTTCCAGACCACCATAAGACTCCGCATCAAGCCAGGTTTTGTGGACCAAGACCCCGCTGACGGAATGACCTTCTTCATCATACCAGTCAACTCTACCAAGCCCACCGGTGGAGAAGGCAGTAACCTCGGGATCTACGACGCGGTCGTTGATGGCACCCCCATTTTTGCAGTCGAATTGGACGTCTATGGCAACTTTTGGGTAGATCCAAGTTACTGGCACATTGGCATTAACATCGGCTCAAGATCATCCAAGAATACTACCGATTTCGCGAATATGATTGGTGGGATCATGACGGTTCGCATAAACTACGATGGGCCCACCAGGAGGATAACCGTGGTAGCCACCTACGGCCAGGATACTGCCACGGTTAGCTATGTCTATGATTTGACCACCTTTCTTGGTCAGGAGGTTCAAGTTGGCCTCTCTGCTTCCACTGGACCTGATAAGGTTGCATTTTTCGACGTTTTCTCTTGGAATTTTATTTCTACTCGAGTGTGGAACAGCGTTAAAGACTATGCCATGTGATCCACAACTATCCTACCTTGATGTTTTTCGTTTTTTTTTTTTTTTTTGATGTGTTTGATGTTAATGTGTATGTGTTCTTGCTTGCAATGCATCAATAAATAAGATTATCATCTCTATTACGAGCATGATATGTATTTTAAATTTGTCCGATTGGATTAGATTTGATAACCCAAAACCACAAAAGCTCACATTGTTAGTCCCTTTTAATAAGTACAAATAAATTAACAACTTAAATGAACTTAAACAATCCATTGACAAAAATTGAAGTGTAAGGCTCGAATTGATTTGTCTTGACCAAGAGATTACACTAGTGCATTTGATGTACTAAATTGGACATACATCGAGATTATTTTTTCTAAACTGGCTTGAAAAGAAAATTTAGATCTCAGTGGTTAATTATTTCTTAATTTATGTCACTTAATAAGAATTATATATAATTAATTTATATTGCTTTGATTTACTATGGGTAAAGAGTCAATGAGACTCTATACTTTGTATTTTGAGCAATATTATTAATTACATGACAATTGCTAAATTAATACAGAAATTTGTGTCTTGAAATGACAAGTTGATTATGTCCCTTGGTAGGCTCGGAAGGTTTATTATATTAAATTTGGTCAGTGGATTAATTTCCATTATGATAATAGTCTATTATTTCCCAATGGAATAAAATATATTAATTAATTAACGTGTACAATGGTTTAAATTAATTAATGGACATTGAAATCTTAAACAAGAGAAATAATATGCAGCAGTCATATTTCATAATATGGATTAGGATGGATAGTGCAATATTAATACAGTGGAGTGAATTAATATTAATGGGCTAAAATAATATTGTGGCTCAATATTGGTTTTTAGGCCTATTGAAAAGTACAATCATAATTCTCTTAGGCCTTTTGGGTAGCCCATTAAAAGTCCAATAACCAAGGCGATTACAATATAGGAGTTATTATTTTGCTTCATTTCATGAATATTGTCGAGATAAATAAACATATACAAAGAATATATATGAAAAATTCCTACACAAGGAAAAATAAATCTTACGAGATATTTCTTAGCCTCCAAGACCTCAATATTTTCGGCCACTTCTTCAATAACAAGGGGCTGGTTTTTCAGCCCAAGTATTCATTTGCTAGTGCTAAGTATCCAAAAATTAGAGCTTTCTTGAGGGTTTGAAAGTTCGTGGAGATTTTTCACCGGATCTACAAGTTGGACTTGGGAAATACTGAGTTGAAAGGATTTATTCTTCTCAACAGTGTCTCTCCGATACAAAGGTAATATACAATATACCTTAGTTCCGCATGTTTAGGGCAATGTATGATTTATCATATTCAATACATGAACTTAATTGATTTAAATTGTCATGCTTAATGAATTTATGATAATTCGTATTAAAATTACACCTAAATAGATGCATGACAATATTATTGTTCCCCAACAATAATATCATTTACCACACCCCCTTGGGTTTCATGATAACCACTAATGTGCCATCTATCCAAGTATACATAGGTGTACCCGTACTAATCTCTCATGTAATGAAATGTTTAGCATAAAAATTAGTTGTTATCTAGAATGATTTGTCCATCAGATTGAGATCTTAGTGTGTTACTTGCTGCTAAATGCGTTTTAACAGGTTCTGAAATGGGAGGATGTGGAAATAGAGGAGCCAAAAGATGGAGAAATCAAAGTTAAAACTAAGGCCATTGGTTTGAACTTCGTTGATGTTGTTTATCGGGAAGGGTTTTGCAAGGCTTCAACACCGGGTTTGTGCAGCAAGCTATAACTCACTAAATGATTTCTTGACATCTTAATGATTGCAATGATGTTTTCCAAATAATGTTTTTCGAGAAAAATAGTTTTTCAGTCCCATTACTTGTCTAGTGTCTAATTTTGGTCCAAAATAAATTAATTTTTCAATTTGGATAACATAACTTATTGAATCGTCCAATTTTGGTCTCATATTCACCGGAAAGTAAAAAAAACAACACTGTTTTGGCACGTACCAAATGATGTCGTTTTGACTTTCTAGCGAAAATAGGACCAAAATTGGATGATTTAATAAGTTATGGGATCAAAAGTTGAAAAGTTAATTTTTTGGGACCATATTAGGACACTAAACAAGTTACGGGACCAAAATACTAATTTTCTCGCACCTGCTTAATTAATATTGTACTATATGATTATAATTGATGCAGTAGAAGCACAATTCAATAACGCAAAGTCCATTGATTATGAGAATACACGAAATATGAAACATGATTAACGTGTTAATTTCATTGATTCAAACACAAATACTTGAAAAACATCGATAAAACACGGAAAAGATGTAAAACAATAAATTTCTATGCCAATAATTAGTGTTTAAGATGAATTAAAAGCTGCCATAAATACTAAAAGTGAAATTTTAGGGGGTGCTTGGTTAGCAATTCTTCAATGGCAATGGGAATGAAAATTTATTTCCATCTATGCCCTCATAAGAAAAAATGATATGTTAGGGGAAGAAGTGTTCCATTGGTGACACCATTGCTAGTGTCATGCCCCAATTTTGGAATAGAAGTTGACAACAAATGGTTGTTGGTGGAGGAATGGGGGAATGATTGAGGAGGAGGATTGTAGGAAGAGAATAGGGTAATCAAAATGGAGTAGTGATTACCTTATTTAGGAGGAGAGGTAGTGATTTTGTTCTCATGAACCATACTAATTACACTAATTTTCAATCTCATTCTCATTACCATTGAAGAGTCGTTAACCAAGCGCCCCCTTAATAACTAGCTAGGAAAGTAAATCGCAATAGAGTAAATAAAAAAATAAAGATATAATTTTTCTATAAATTTAGATTCTCCAAATCTTGGTAAATTAGTTTCAAATTGTTGTCGCGATCTTGTCTCCACCAATAGTACATGTATAATTATTTATATTTTCATGATATATATTAACTAATAATTTTATTTTATAGTGATTATTTTATAGCACAATATAAAATTATAAAATTGGAACAAGAACTCTCATGCTCGTCAATGATATTATAGAGAGTACCATTTTGTTTGTAGGACTTAATTGCTCCATCAAGCATTTCTTCCAACCCACATGTATTCTTGAACCCAGTTTCTTCAATTTCTTTGTCGACACTCACAACATCATAATAATTTTATCATCCTTCCTAGTTATGCATATATATATATATATATATATATATATATATATAAAATTAGAAAAAATTCTAAATCATAAAAATATTAAACAAAATCCTATAACCATAAATGATTTAATACAGGAAATTGATAGGATTAAGACTAATGTTAAAATCCTTCAAAAACAGAATATTGATCTGTCCCTTCGACTTTCTCTTATGGAAAAGGGAAAAGAAATTGATGATTTTGATACTTGCACTACTTCCCTCTCTCATTTTTTCCCTAATTGTGATCTTGATATCGATAAAATCATCTTTCAGCCATTAATATAGTTATGTCTCGAAAATGGTACACTAAGATCTCTCTTCTTATTAATAATTCTTTTAAAAAGGATTTTATTGCTATGATAGATAGTGGAGCCGACCAAAATGTTATCCAGGAAGGCATTATTTCCACCAAGTTTTTTGAAAAAACTACCCAATCTCTTTCACATGCTGGAGGAGGATCTTTAAAGATTGAATACAAACTCAGAAATGCTTCTGTTTGTATTAATAATTGTTGTATTCCCAATGATTTTTTAATCGTTAAAAATTTAACTAGCCAAATGATCGTTGGCCTTCCTTTTATTCAGAAGATTTACCCTATAAAAGTTAGTGAAGAAGGAATTTCTGGTATTTATAAGGAAACACCAATTTCCTTTCGTTTCATCAATAGACCTACTAATAATATTCTTGATATTATACAGGATCAAATCAATTACGAAAATTGTCAAATCAATTTTCTCAAAGAAGAAATTAATTCTTTCACTATTGAAGATAGAATAAAAAATCCCAAACTCCAGGATAAAATCCAGCTCTTATATAATAAACTCTCCATTGATATTTGCAATGATTTCCCAAATGCTTTTTGGAATAGAAAGAAACATATAGTTTCTCTTCCCTATGAAGAAAATTTTAAAGATACTGATATTCCTACTAAGTCAAGACCCTGTCAGATGAAATCTGATTATTTAGAACTTTGTAAAAAGAAAATTGATTCTTTATTACAAAAGAAGCTTATTACACCTTCTAAATCTCCCTGGTCTTGTACTGCCTTCTATGTTAATAAACATTCTGAGCAAGAACGCGGTGCTCCAAGGTTGGTCATTAATTATAAACCTCTTAATAAAGCTTTAAAATGGGTTAGACACCCTATTCCCAATAAAAAGGATCTCTTAGACAGGCTTGTTAATGCTCTTGTCTTTTCCAAATTTGATTTAAAATCTGGATTTTGGCAAATACAGATTGATCCTTCTGACAGGTATAAAACTGCCTTCAATGTTCCTTCTGGGCATTATGAGTGGACTGTCATGCCTTTTGGTCTGAAGAATGCTCCCTCTGAATTTCAGCAAATTATGAACGATATCCTTGTTTTCTCCAAGGACATTGATATACATTTTAAACATCTTGACATCTTTAAAGAGATCGTCATTAAAAATGGTTTGGTCATTTCAAAACCAAAAATGACTTTATTTCAGACAAAAATAAAAATTTTGGGTCACTTCATAGAAAAGGGGAATATTATCCCTATTCAAAGGAGTATTGAATTTGGAAATAAATTTCCAGACATCATTACTGATAAAACTCAGTTACAAAGATTTCTTGAAAGTTTTAATTATGTTTCCTCTTATATTAAGAATCTTGCGGAAGACTCTGCCATCCTTTATGATAGGCTTAAAAAGAATCCTCCACCTTGGAATGATAATCATACTAAAGTTGTTTTAAAAATTAAAGAAAAGGTGAAAAACATTCCTTGTCTTTCTATTGCTAATCCCCTATGGGAAAAATCTGTTGAAACAGATGCCTCTGAGTTAGGCTATGGTAGCGTTTTAAAACAAATTAACCCCAATAATAATCATGAATATATTGTCAGATTCTACTCTGGAAAATGGAATAATTCACAAAAAAAACTATTCTACTGTTGCTAAAGAAATTTTAGCTATTGTTAAAAGTGTTCTTAAGTTCCAAGATGATTTATACAATCAGAAGTTTACTATAAAAACTGATTGTAAAGCAGCTACTTTTATGTTTACTAAAGATGTTGAACACAATGTGTCCAAGCAAATGTTTGCTAGATGGCAATCACATCTTGCCTACTTTGATTTTAATATTGTCCATTTAAAAGGAAATGATAATCATATTCCTGATTTTCTAACCCGCGAGTTTATTTCTTGAATGACATAAATGAGCCATTCTGGCAGAAGTATCTATTCCTCTTATAGAGGAAGAGGAGGCAGAGGAGGAAGACCTCCTATCATCCAAATGGGGCAAAGATCCCTCTATCATCAGAATATTTCTGGTGCCAGTTCTTCAAAAGAACAAAAGGAATTCCAAGAATTCCTTAAACAGAAGGCTAAAGCCTCTTCTTCAACAGAGAATAATTCTCTTAACACCGAGGAAGCATCTTATGCTTCAATGGTACAGACGGAGACTAAGTACTTTGATTCTCCTAACAAGGAATTGATTCTTCTTATAGAAGATGATGATGAAAAATTCAAAGAATCCCCATGGACTCTCATTGAGAAGTATATCCCAAATAATGGTTGGGATACTCAGACATATAAGTCTAGAGGCTTTTATGAGAACATTCTCATTGAACTTGGTAGTGTTGATATTCAACATTTTATTATCAAGAATAATATTAATTATTCAAAATTTATTATTAAGAAGATCTTCTCCATCCAAGAATGGGGAATTTCACCTCTTGCTGAGAGAAAAGTGACTAATAAGAATAGTCAAATCACTTTCCAGTATAATTATTGGGATTATGTTGAAAGTTTTCAAAAAACTATTTTCCATCAGAATGCTAAGCATACTCACACTTGGTTAATTAAAATCTGTGAGAACATTGGAAGGAATCAAATTCCAAATTGGTTCGCCTCTTGGTGGAACATTTTCGGGGCTTCGGTAGATATTCTACCCGACAATTTGAAGGGCCTCCTTGAAGAATACTCTATTGCATCCTCTTCAAGTAAAACACATAATACAAGTGGTAAGACCACTTTCATGTTCTTTGTTGACTTAGGTATTCCATGGGTCTGGAAATGGAGAGCAGAATTCGGTTATACTGAATTTAATCTACCTTGCCTTTGGAGAAGAAGTGCCACAAGGTTTTGGGGCAACTTAAATGTTGTCCAAGAAGGTTCTTAGGAACCCCCCATCCAAGAAAATATTGAAAGAATTCAATCTAAGATTGAAGAATTCAAAAAAGAGATAATCTCTGAGACTCTCCCTTCTCTTTCGAAGTATACCAAAAGATATCAAGGAATCATCCAAAAGGGAAAAATTATCGATCTTTATATGGATCACCTTAAGAAAAATCTCTTTAAAGATATAGATTTTTCAGATTTAAAATCTGATTCCTCTATGGCTTCCGGGTCAGATATTCAAGACTCCCAAGACCCCAACGAAGATTATCAAAGTTTCTCTCTTCAGGAGAGTTTCGATCTTCTGAAAGAATCCCTTAAAGGGAAGATTGAAGAATAATTATGGAAGAAAGGTTCCCTGGTGACTGGAGATTCTTCAGAATTGGACTTGGACTGCATCACAAAATCTGGCAGATCCCAGTTCATATTAATTTCGATGAAGATAATAATAAAATCATTGAAAAAAATTATCTTAAAGGACTCAAGAAGAAAATCAGAGTTCTTGAAGTTTTTATCCCAATCCTTAAAAACTCTAACTTTGATCCCCAACAATTGGAGAGGTTCAAGAAGACTCTAATTCTTCTACGAAGGCAAGCTTCCCTTTTGGCGATCTAAAACAGGAAAGATATCCTTGAAGAAGGGACGAAATAAATTTCGTCATCACATAGGTCACCACATGCGTCACCAACAGACCAAGTTCTGTTCATGAATAGTATTTACTATTCATTTTTTATTTTGGAATCCGGGGTCTTATGTCCGGCTCTTCCTTCTCTATAAATAGGTCTTTTCTTTCCTTTTGAGGGACACGCTTGAGTTTTCTCGCTCTCTCTTTCTCTCTTTTTACCCCCTGTAATCTTTTGTTGCTACTTCCTTGCTTATTTCAATAAACACTTGGCCCTGGTGGTCCTTTAAGGTATATCGTCTTATTTTTTGTTCTATATAAAAAAAAATTAATTTGTTATCGCCGCCTTAATGGTCGGCTAAACTTCTTGTATTGAATCACGGCCTAACATGGCTATACTCTACTTTCAGATGCATTTGTTAACTTATTTCTATTAATCTGTATGTTACTATATCAAGAGTAGTGATGGTTTAACCGGTAGGTTTAAGTTTTCTAGTGATATATATGAGTTAACTATGTGGGCGTGCCCTTTTGCCGATTTGCCAATGGATAGGCGTAGGCGTTTGTGGGCGTAATGCTTTTTTTAGGTTAACTCATAGACTATGGAATTTCTCAGTCAGTCCTATCAGGTTTAGAAAAGATCCACAGAGTACTATTGATATAATAAGATGCACGATCCAGTATTGATATCCCTTTTACCGATTTGCCAATGGATAGGCGTAATGCTTTTTTCAGGTTAACTCATAGACTATGGAATTTCTCAGTCAGTCCTATCAGGTTTAGAAAAGATCCACAGAGTACTATTGATATAATAAGATGCACGATCCAGTATTGATATGGTATCAGAGCCATTTGAGTGTAGATGTATAGTTATTGTTTGGTGCTTGATTCAATACAATATTTTTCTTGATGAATCTTTTTAGTTTAAAGGACAATAATGTCCAGAACTCCATTATTCAGGAGTATGATATTCCTGAAAATCTTGATCTGTTAAACAGATGGACTATTCCTAAAATTGAACCTAAAACGGTTTATAAAATTGGAACTTTTGAAAGAATATGTCTTAAACAAGTTGTTAAAACCACTGAATCCTCGATATCTTTAAATGAAGAGGAAATGGTTATTAAATTACTTAGTAAAGGGGATATTTTACCTTTTAAAAACACCCATAAGTTTCTTCATATTGGTTGTGTTCAAATTGCTTTCAGACCTCTTACCCTTAAAGGTCTCCCTGAAAGCTTTCTTGCTGCTCTTAGAGATGGCAGAAACTGTAACTGGAAACAATCTCTTATGGGAGTTATTGAGTCCAGTCTTGCGTTAGGACCGGTTTATTTCAATGTCTATCCTAACTTATCCTTTTCTTTATCGGATGAAAATATTCTTAATGCTTTGACATTAAATGTTAAAACACATGGCTATAATTATATGCCAGGAACGCAGGTCATATGTATTTGTTATCGGATTTACTATAAACCTCTTTTTACTCTTAATCCTAGGTGTAAAATTAGTGAGAATGATAATAATGAAACTATTCTTATTGAAACTAATTTTGGTAAGTCTAGTATTACTAAAAGAAAACATATAAAATGGGAAGAAATTAATTTTCCTGATAATTGGGTTTTAGAACAATCTGTGCCAAAAATTCCTTTTATCAACAGTGATTTAAGTCACATAAAACATGATAATAATGGAATTATCAATATTGGTTTTAATAGCCAAAGGAGGCAAACTTCTCTTTCAAGGTCCTTCTCAGGACACTCTTATATTTCCCCCATAGATTATGAGGTTAACTTCCCCTCTACGTCTAGGGCGTCTACTTCTCATTACAGGGAAAACATGTTTTCTAAAAACAATGATTTTGATGATAATGATATTATTATTAATAAGAATAATATTATTCACAATGCTGAAAAAGAACCCGAAACAATTTCGGAATGCAATTTTAAATTATGATTTATGGATTTAAAACATATCCTTGATTTTTCAAAAGGTTCTTCTACAAGAGCCTATATTAATAATGAGTTCTATGATCCTAAGTGGGATAATTTTAGGTTTTGGTATTTCAAAACTTTTTCTAAAGATGATCTTAACTACTTTGTTAATAACTTTTATAAATTTTGTGAAAAATACAATGAGATCACTTACTATGTTCCTTGGTTTATAAAAACCTTTTATATTGATTATATATCCGTTATTGAACGCGATTATAAGATCGTTGTTGGAGGGATTCAAAGATCTGTCTTTCCTCCCCATATCCCTTTCCAAATGGAAAAGAATGGCAGAACTTTTAATTTCCTTCCTTTCTCTAAAATCATTGAAAATGATACTCTCCAAATCACCGCTAAGCATATCAATCATATGATTGAGCAAAATAATTTTTGCAATATTTATCTCTCCATTCTGGGAGAAGAAATAATGTCTTTACACAAAAAAAATCGATAGAATTATTTCCTTACATGATAAAATTGATGAAATCAATAAAATTGTTTCTCAGACTAAGCCTGAAAATAAAGACGATTATGTTGATACTGTTATTAAAACTGCCTCTTCTATTCAATCACCAATTGAAATCAAAGATTTCAAAACTGAAGCTTTGACTTGAAGCGATTTTACTAACTTCTACTAGTCGCTCACCCGCAAGCGAACGGGTTCACTGTAGTATTAGCAAGTATAACGACCAAGTATATCGAACCCAAGGGACAGTGTATATGCGAATAGATCCCTGAAGATCTACGCGTCGTAGTTAATATGAGTGTATTGTTTTTGAATTTTTGGAAAGATTAATTAAACTAAACTAAAATTATCCTACGAATGCAAAAGGAAAATTAAACGAAATAACAAAAGGTGTGTTTTCAAATATGAGATGGTGATGCTTAAGATAGGAATCCCTACGTATACTAACGGAGCAGGTACATAATCAAAATAACTGTGACACACAAGAATTAACCTAAGTCTAAGAATGCCAGGTGAAAGCTCAAGATTCTAAACCCTAATACTTTACCCTAACACTCGACTTCACGAATCTACTAACAAGTTAATAGAGTGTGCTTAATTAATGAGACCCTAATTTAACTAAGGTTATGCGGTCGTCCTCCTTCGCTAAACCGGTAGATGAATTAACCTTTCCTAAACCCTCTCGTTAAGTCTACTCGTTGTTAAGGAGTGATACGGTCGTCCTCTCTCTAACACCTTTCGAACGAAATTCAAGAGCGAAGTCTAGATTAATTTTAAGAATTCATTAACCAAGAGAATTAAAACCTAACGTCACAAGTTACCCTAATTACGTACCCACAACCTACTTCTACGAGTTCATCATACCCTAAGCATGCAAGGGTTTTAGCTAGACATAGATTTAACGTAAACAATAACAATTAGACAAGTGACGAACATGAACATGGTAATTAAATCAAAGAAAAGATCGTACATAAACTAGGGTTTTAAGATATAAAAGAAATAACTGAAATTAATTAGCAAAACGAGGTCTCAACGTATTCAAGAACAAAGGATATTAAGAAACGAAACTAAAACGTGAAATCGTAACGTGAATTCGTAAGAAAAACCTCAAAAACGTAAAACTAAAACTTGCTCGTCTCTTCTCTTCCTTCTCTCTCTAAAAATTCTGTATATAAGTGATGTGGTGAGTTCCGGGATCCTTCAAAACGTGTTTGGAAGAGGTATATATAGGCAACGGGTCGAAACGGGATCTCATGGGCCGAAAAACGAAAGTTGGAGAAAATGCCTTGGAAGCGCTCGAGCAGACCCGCTCGAGCGGGTCGCTCGAGCTATTGTGGTCGAACGGATCAGGAGCTCGAGCGGGGCGCTCGAGCTATCTTGGTCGAGCAGTTCTGGTGCTCGAGCGGGGCGCTCGAGCTATACCCCTCGAGCGGCCCAAACGTTCTGTAAGTTTTATGCTGCTCGATCTACGTCACTCGAGCGGGGCGCTCGAGTGATGATGCTCGAATGGGCCTTCCTTCCTTTGCAACTAACACTTTTCTTCACACGTACTAATACCAATCGTATTTCTTCGATATCTTCTCATCCGGGCATCCGTTTGAGTCGATTCAAAGTCCTACGAACTCTGTTTTTCATCCTCGATTCACCTATGAGTATCAAAGAGACAAATTCATCAATGTATAGAAATAGTACTCATTTTGCTCTAAAAACTCAATAAATTCGACCAAAACTAGGGCGTTTCTAGCTACGAATCATGACAATTTCACGCCTAATCAACCCCCCCAAACTTACCATATTGCTTGTCCTCAAGCAATGAAATAATAAGTCAAGTGAAATTGTTAGGTATGAGTCAAAGATTCAATCATGCAAGCTAAAGAACTCGAGCTTCAAAGATCAATCACAAGTATACTCATTCACTTTCTTTTATCATACTTATGCAACAATAACAAGAAACACCAAGATCAAGCATGGATGTGCACTCAACGATGTGTTTTGCTCCCTCACAAGTGTATATCAATGATAAAGGGATTCACTCAAACAATCAATCACTCAAATTGGCAGCCATAGGCTTGGAAGCGCTCTTAACTCCGACCATACTCTAAAATCAATGCCGAATCAAAAATGACTTTTCTTAAGGTTGTAATGTAGGCTCTTTGGACAGGTGGGAATCAATATGGTAAAGTGACTCAAGTGAATGGAGAATAGAAAATCAGACTTCGGTACTTCGAGATTAGGAACCGAGTACTTCAACTTATTCAATCAACACACTTTCAATTCCAGTTCTCTCAACACTTCAATTTTTTTTTTCACTTTTTTCACTTTTTTCTTTCACTTCATTTTTTTTTTCTCCCACATCTCATAACTTCATCACACCTTCTTCTCATATTCACTCAACAAACAACATTTTCCTTTTTCAACTCAATTCAATCCCTTCATATTTACACTTTTCCTATTCTCAACTCAAATTGGGACAAAAAGGCTTAGGAATTGGAATAGTGTTCATGTGTGCTAGCAAATAAAATAGGCTTTAGGCTCAAAGGGGCTCACAAAGGATTCAATGTCATTGGTAAGGAAAATTTTTGGCTAAGTGACTCAATCAAATCAAAGATGGCATAAGATCTTATTCGGCATATCAAACTAGACACAATCAAGAAGCAAGAGCACCCACAAGTTCTAGCATCCTCTAAGGTGACGATCCACTCACAAACGAAGAGATTAACTCATGCATCAAAATCTCATAAGGCTCAAATCTCATAGCTTTCACATCCATGCTAGTCCTAGTGAATTCTCACTCTCATCACACAAGCACTCAAAAGGAAAAATTCATAAACATACAAGTTCTCTCTCTAATCAGCTAAAACTCACTCACTCACAAAAAAGAATTTTTCAACTCACTCTCACAACTCAACTCTCCTCACTGAGTCATACTCAAGAATCAAGAATAAGCAATCTAGAAGAGTAGATAAGCATGAAATCATCAATCAACAATCAAAGCAAATCAAAACGAATCCCTCATAAGTTAAACGATTTCCAATACAATCCCATAAAACATGCACTCCACTCAAACACTACAATTCACACTCAAAAGCAGCAATAAATAAGAAAAGAAATGAAACAGAAAAGATAAAGGAAAAGGAAAAAGAAAATTGGGGGCATCCCATGACTCTCAAGCATCCGGAGGTGGTGGTGGGCGGTAGTTTTGATGATCAGCCCCCAAGTGCGATACGAACAGCGACTCCATCCATCGATGCATGTCTGAAAACTGATCCTCCATTCTGGCTGTCCTCGTATCTAGCCTATCTTGCGTCTCACGCAAGTAGGCCACGTCAGTTTGGAGCGTCTGTATCATGTTTCCCATCTGTGTCCATTCCTCGTGTGAGGGAGACCACTGCCTAGGCGACTGCACCTCCTGTGACTCCACTCCCCGCTCTTGCGGCTCCTCACCCACAGCTTCGCCCACATCTTCGCCTGCCTCATACTCTTGTTCTTCTTCTTCTTGGAGGTCTGCTACTCCACTTGATCCGGCACCGCTCGTCCCTTCACCCCGGCTTCTCTTCGTAGGCCTCCCATCTCGGAGCCCTCGGCTATCCACATCATGAGTAAATTTGGCGCCCAAATTCAAGTGCCTCTCTTCGTTCATCCCCAGATTTGCAATCTTCTTCCCCTTCAACGTCACGAGCTTGTCATTTGGGAGAGGGAAAAGAGTATCTTCCACGAATCGAATACAAAAACTGCCCATCCAGTGCTCGAACATCAACGTCTGGCGCAGCTGATCAAAGTCTAAATCCCTCCCGGGGACAGGAGCTACACAGGGCACACATCCCTTGTGCTTCATGAACACTGAGATTAGACCTCCTCCTCGCACCTTTGAGGTCTTGGCCCCGAGCTTGAATGCCGCCTCGTAGTTGTGCTCTACGAAGTCCCGTCCGAAGTCGTGATCCTTCTGATAAAGGAGACACCATATACCGTAGAGCTGCTTGCTCGTCACGGTCCCCGTCTCAGAATGGGCGTAGATGGTATTTTCCAAAATTCGCTCCAAATACCTAATCACTGGGTTTCGGATCGCAGAGGCTCGAGCAATCTGTCCCTTGTACTCACCGGCCATCCTTCCCGTGATGTCCTTCCAA
Source organism: Ballota nigra (assembly GCA_947034835.1). Classification (NCBI taxonomy): domain Eukaryota; kingdom Viridiplantae; phylum Streptophyta; class Magnoliopsida; order Lamiales; family Lamiaceae; genus Ballota; species Ballota nigra. The sequence continues at coordinate 62,726,463 of OX344723.1, read as the reverse complement.
AATCCGTTCGCGTTGTAAGACTTCGATATCCGATTGGGCCTAGGTAGAGTAGGGAGCCCGAGTGCTAAGTTCACATCTCTGATCTCACAATGCTGCCACTCGTTTCTGTATTTGAACTTGAACGAGTTCTCATTCTTCTTCTCTATGGTAGCCAGGAACTGCTCGGTCAAATCAGCGTGGGTGTCCATCGTGAGCAATATCTCGAGGAACTCATCCATGCTGTTCCTCGTAAATATCCTCCTTATTTCCTCTTCGATCCCTACGTCTTGCATAAATTGCACCACTGGCCTGCGGGTCTTCACCACCTTTCCGGTGACCAAGCTCCATCTATATGCCACGTATGTCCAGATGTCCCCGAATTCCAGATTGTCCCATCTTGAAGGGAGCAAACCTTTTGTCCTAAGCTCATTCGTTAACTCTTCCAACTCAGCATTACTCAAGAGTCGATCCTCATTTCTTTTCGGTGCCATAGTACCTGAGACACATAGAGCATTTTCAATTCATTCATAACATAGGATTCCATATATCTCAAGTAGTACTCTCAATTCCCTTTTCTAACAATCTCAACTTGAGTCCACTTACTCAATTTAAATCATATTCATTCATCTCAAAGCTCTCAAGTAAATTCCAAACAATTCATCATTCACACTCAACAATGCCAATAATCGAGTCTATCATGAAGTAACATTACCCCAAAAGTGTGTAATTTACATGCTCAAGACTCAACTCCTACCTATTCATGCTCGATCAATCTCAATTCAAAACAATTTCATCTCAAATTGCAAAACCCATCTCATTTTCTCAAATTCCTATTTTCTCACTCTAGAGATTCACTAATCCTACACATTCAATCACGAAATTGAAGGCAAATTTAGCAAACTCATAGCATATTATCCACATTCATCAACAAGGAACAAAGAATCAATGAACTATGCAAATATCCCCAAAATTCGAATTCATGAACCCTAGTTCTTCAATTCATACCTAAATCATGCTTAACACTATGAATTGAAAGACAAAAGAGAGAAATTACGTACCTTTCTTGAGGGAATATGTGAAATATGTGAAGAAATCAAATGAATACGGGAGTAATCCGTGAGAATCGATCGAAATCGCCCAAATTCGCCCCTTCTAGTGTGTGAAAGTGTGTGAATTCGTGTGGAAATGGGTATTTATAGAGTGGGCAACGCTGGGCAAAACCCGCTACCCGCTCGAGCAGACCCGCTCGAGAGGGGCGCTCGAGCAATGTGGTCGAGCGATTCCGGGGGTCGAGCAAGGCGCTCGAGCTGTACAGCTCGAGCGGCCTAAACGTTCTGTATGTTTTATGCGCTCGAGCCCTTAGCTCGAATGGGGCGCTCGAGCAATGTCCCTCGAGCGGTTCCTCCTTGCACTTTCAAATTTCGAGCTCAACACTTATTTTAGCATACCAAACGCGCTCGACACATTCATCACACATATTTAAGCATAGACTAACCTGAGAACTCCTCGATTTAAGCCAGGTCTCTCATTCGACCGAGGAGTTGGGGTCTCTTCCTAACGTGCAATTCATCAATCCAATTCAAGTCGAACTTATGCCATCACACTTAATTCGATCCAAAGACCCTCATGCATCGATATTTTCGAAAAATTTGACCAATTTTTCATAGAATTTTGTGTACGAACCCGAAGTACGAATACACACCCCCCCAAACTTTGTTCTTGCTACGCGATAACAAAGTTTGAAACGAATGAGTACGTACGAGTAAGTACACAAAATTCATATGAACTCAACTCACTACCAATGCAAAATAACGAACGAAAAGAAACATCACCCCCCCAAACTTCGACTTCGCAAAGAGGTCAACGTTCGGGGTTCGGTTACCTCTAACTCCAAGAATCGAATGCTTTCCTACTCGAAACGTGTTCAACTTCATGACTTCCTCATTCAGCTCTCTTTCTCCGATCAATCTCCACTAAGCAAGCCTACACGAAATAAACTCTAACACACGAGGTTAACACTTACGATTCGCAAAAAAAAAACAACGAAGTAAACTAAACACATTAAAACAAGTAAAAATGGGTTGCCTCCCATTAAGCGCTAGTTTTACGGTCCTAATGCCGGACCTAGCTCGAAGGAGCTCACGGGACTTGAGACTCTAAAATACCTCCCTTATTCTCATAAGAGAAGTTAAAGAATTTCTTCACTCGATGCCCATTCACCATGAATTTCTGTCCATCGTCCTTCTCGACTTCAAGGAATCCACTCTTGTGCACTCCCTTCACAATATACAGCCCGTTCCACTTGGACTTTAGCTTTCCACCAAACAGCTTCATCCTCGAATTGAATACAAGGACTTGATCACCCACCTTGAACTCCTTCTTCCTCAATCGTGCATCATGCCACTTCTTCGTCTTCTCTTTGAAAATTCGGGTATTCTCATAGACACTGTCTCGAAACTCCTCCAACTCATGCAATTGGAGTAATCTCTTCTCACCAACCAAGGCACTATCAAAATTCAGCTTCTTGATCGCCCAATATGCCTTGTGCTCCAACTCCATGGGCAAGTGACATGCCTTTCCAAAAACCAATTGATATGGAGACATACCAAGAGGAGTTTTGAAAGTTGTCCTATATGCCCAAAGTGCATCATCCAACTTCATCGCCCAATCTTTCCTACTTATGCTCACCGTCTTCTCGAGGATCTCCTTGATTTGACGGTTGGAAACCTCTGCAAGACCGTTAGATTGAGGATGATAAGCAGTAGAGATTCGATGACTTACCTCGTATTTTGACAGCAGCTTTTCCATCCACTTGTTCACAAAATGGCTTCCCCCATCACTTACCAAAGCTCTTGGAACTCCATATCTTGCAAAGATGTTCTTCCTCAAGAACTCGATGACCACTCGGGAATTATTCACTCGAGTTGGGACAGCTTCAATCCACTTCGAGACATAATCAACGCATACGAGAATGTACAAGAATCCATTGCTAGGAGGAAATGGACCCATGAAATCAATCCCCCATACGTCGAATATCTCGACTTCCATGAACACGTGCATAGGCATCTCGTCCCTCTTAGTAATGGAGCAGAATCGTTGGCACTTCTCACACCTCTTAACCCATTCCATGCAATCTCTCAACAGAGTTGGCCAATAAAAACCAGATTGAAGGACTTTCCTTCCGGTCTTCTCTCCACCCAAATGTCCTCCACATGGCAAGGCGTGACAATGCCTTATGATATCACTCCACTCCTCCTCTGGCACACACCTTCTTAACACGTGATCTATCCCTCTTTTGAACAAGTAGGGGTCATCCCAAATGAACTCCCGAACCTTCTTCAAAAATGCCTTCCGATGCACCGAGTCTATCTCAACGGGCAACTCACCACTTGCTAAATAGTTAGCATAATCTGCAAACCAAGGTGCCTTCCCCTCAACTCGATACATAGGGATGTCTCCTAAGCCAAAGAGCTTCTCATCCGGAAATTCAACGTTCACCTCTCGATCCTCCACGGTGTTCTCCTTGGTGAGCTCCAATCTCGAAAGGTGATCGGCTATCACGTTCTCGCATCCCTTCTTGTCTCGAATCTCTACATCAAACTCCTGGAGCAACAAGATCCAACGAATGAGACGGGGCTTTGCATCCTTCTTACTCATAAGGTACCGAATCGCCGCGTGGTCCGTATATACAATTATTTTCGTCCCTACTAGGTAGGGTCGAAATTTATCAAAAGCATACACGACCGCTAACAGCTCCTTTTCGGTCGTAGTGTAATTCACTTGAGCAGAATTCAGCATCTTCGAGGCATAATAAATAGCGTGAAAACGCTTCTCACGAATTTGCCCCAAAGCAACCCCCATCGCATAATCGCTAGCATCACACATTAGCACGAACGGGCTAGACCAATCCGGTGTGACAAGTATCGGGGCATTCACCAACGCTTTTTTCAACCTGTTAAAAGCCACTAAACACTCATTAGTAAACTCAAAGGCGACTTCTTTTTCAAGAAGCCGCGAAAGGGGTTTAGCTATTTGTGAAAAGTCTTTTATGAAACGTCTATAAAAACCCGCGTGTCCTAAGAATGACCGAATCCCCTTCTCGGTCGAAGGTGGTGGAAGCTTCTCGATAGCAATCACTTTCGCCTTGTCCACTTGGATACCTTTCGAGGACACATGATGTCCAAGAACAATACCCTCTCTTACCATGAAGTGACACTTCTCCCAATTAAGCACTAAGTCCGTCTCTTCACACCTGCTCAACACAACTTCAAGATTGATTAAACATTTATCAAACGACTCCCCGTAAACGGAGAAGTCGTCCATGAAAACCTCCATAATCTTTTCAATCAAGCCATGAAAAATCGCCATCATACACCTTTGAAATGTGGCGGGTGCATTACACAACCCAAACGGCATCCTCCTAAAAGCAAACGAACCATAATAGCAGGTGAAGGTGGTTTTCTCTTGATCCTCGGGGGCTATCATGATCTGATTATACCCCGAGTACCCATCTAAGAAACAGTAGTACTCGAAACCACCTAATCGATCTATCATTTGATCAAGGAACGGTAAAGGAAAGTGATCCTTACACGTTGCCTTGTTCAACTCTCTATAATCAACACATACACGCCAACCCGTCACTAATCTAGTGGCTACCAATTCATTAGACTCCGTCTTAATCACCGTGGTACCCCCCTTCTTAGCAACTACGTGTAACGGACTCACCCATGGACTATCAGAAATAGCAAAAATCATGTTGCTATCTAACAACTTCAACACTTCCTTATGTATCACCTCTTGAATGACCGGATTAACTCTACGCTGATTTTGCACTATCGGTTTTCTACCCTCTTCTAATCTAATCCTATGCATGCAAATCGAGGGGCTAATTCCCTTAATATCCGCGATCGACCATCCTATAGCAGATTTGTGCTTACGAAGCACCACTAAGAGTCTCTCAAGCTGATCATCAGATAAAAGGGCAGATACAATTACTGGATATTCGTCGGTCTCATCCAAGTAAGTGTACTTGAGGTGGTCGGGCAGCGGCTTCAACTCCTTCTTCGCCTCCAATGGTGGCGCCTTATCGAACATCTTCTCGAAAGTTGACTCCTCAGCTTCCAAGTCATCTTCATCCTCTACTTTCTTCAACTCTAAGAACTTGACGTCTTCATTGTCTTTCAAGCTGTCAAAATAATCAAGATCATAAGAATCATAAGAGAGATCGTCAAGAATAGGATAATCAAACTGATGAACATAGAAAGAGCAAGGGTCTAGAAGTGTGTCTTCAACACAAGCATCCGTGATGTCAATGAAGTGGCAACTCTCATCTCCCATAGGGTATTTCATAGCTTCGTAGATAGCTATCTTCACTTCTTGATCATCAACTTTGACCGTGATCTTCCTATTTGCTACATCAAGCACCATCCCGGCTGTAGCTAGAAACGGTCTTCCCAAAATCAGTGGCACGTGCTCATCCTCTTCCATCTCAAGTACAACGAAGTCGGCGGGAAAACGTGATTCTCCACCGTCACTAGAACATCCTCCACTACTCCTTGAGGTCTTGTAATGGACCTGTCAGCAAGCTAGAGTGTCATCATCGTGGGTTGAAGCTCAACTCCCTCCAACTTCTTGAACAACGAAAGAGGCATCAGATTAATGCTCGCCCCGAGATCACACAAAGCTCCTTTCTTTATCCCGTTCCCGATATCGCAAAGAATGATGAAACTCCCGGGATCCTTCAGCTTGGGCGGAAGTGCCTTGTGCACCATAGCACTCACCTCGTGGTTCAAGTGCACTAGCTCGGGTCCATCTATTCTCCGTCTCTTTGCAATTAAGTCCTTCAGGAACTTGGCGTAGTTCGGCATCTGTTCCAAAGCATCATAAAAAAGAATGTTAATATGTAACTTTTTAAAAACATCAAGGAATTTAGCAAACTTCTCATCAAGCTTCTTTTTCATGAAGCGCTGTGGATATGGGACAAGTATCACCGATTTGGGTACCCCCCATTCATCTTTCTCAGTTTCTTTCACTTTCTCTCTTGCTTCCTTTGCCTTCTTCCACTTTGGAATTCTCTCAATCTCCTCATCAGGCACTTTGCTCTTCTGGGTCTCATCCATATCTTGACTCTTATCATCAATTTTCATCTTAACTCCTTCCTTCTCAACCTCAACTCCATCACCTTGAGACTCTATCCCTTCTGTCTCAACTTCTTCTTTGAGCGTCTCAGAATCAGCAGGCATCTCGGGACCATCATATTTGGTCCCACTTCTCAATTCAATGGCCTTGCAATATTCCTTTGGGTTATCCTCGGGCATTGAAGGATACTTGTCAGGCTCTCTCGGCTGAGACTTTGCAATCTGACTAATTTGGTACTCGATAGAATTGAATCTTCTGTTGTTCTCTTGCTGAACTCGATTCCACTCGATGTCTCTCTTCTGGAGTTCTTGATCTCGATGATCGTCTTTCTTATGCAACTCCTTCACATCGTACTCCAAAGAGGACAATCGCTTACTACCTTCCTCCACCTTCTGTAGGATCGCTCTCAACATCTCCTCGATTGATGCACCGCCCTCTCCACCAGGAGGTTTAGACCCCGGATCAACACCTGCAGGAACAGTAATACCAGCTTTTGGGTTAGCATAAGAAAAATTCTCATTTTTCCTCCATGTGTTTTGAGGAGGTTGCTGGCCTCCTTGATACCCTTGTGTATTCCTCCATTGATTTTGAGGCGGCTGTGGGCCTGGAGGTACAAATGGTTGACCATAAGAAGGTCTTCCATACTGGTTTCCACCTTGTGGATACCCCCCTTGTGGGTAATTAGGCCTTCCCATATAGTTGGCCTCTTCTTGCTGACTCGTGGGTGGTTCCACTTTCTCGCTTGCTGCTACATTCCCTCCAACCAAGTTCTGCCCCATCTCAAGGTTGCTGATCTTCTCCATCATAGCCATCAACAGCTTCCTTGTACCCTCATTCTCCTCCAACTTGCATACCCTCTGAAACTCTGGATCATCGTTCCATGCACCAGCATTCGTGACAATATTGTCCACGATCTCTCTACACCTCGCTACCCCTTGGTTCAGAAAAGCTTCACTTGCACATGCATCTAGGTGGGCTTGGCCAGCCTTGCTGGCTCCACTGTAGAAGAACGCCATAATATCTCCCTCGTTGTACCCGTGTTGCGGGCACTCGATCAACATATTTGAGTATCTCTCCCACGCTTGGCGTAAATCCTCTCCAGACTTCTGGCGAAAGGAAGAGATCTCAATTCTCGCTTTAATCGTTCTCGATGGAGGGTAGAATCTCTCGAGGAACAGACGCTCGAGCTCGGCCCATGTGTTAACACCTCCCCGTGGGAGCGTGTTATCGTACCATTCCTTGGCTATTCCCGTAAGAGAGAATGGAAACAACCTGAGCCTCTTGGCATCTTCAGACATGCCATTGTAATTGAAAGTAGATGCTATCATGAGGAAACTCCTCAAGTGAGTGTGAGGGTTCTCCTTCCCAACCTCCCCCTTGAATTGATTCTCAGTAAGCAGCTTGAGAATTCCTGGGGAAATTGAAAAGTTATTCGCCTCAACAGGTGGTAAAGCCACTCCATCGTAGTACCTCTGTGGTTGTGCCGCGAACCTGCCCCGAATTGCCATATTCTGATCTGCGTTCTGGGGCACAGGCTGAGGAGCAATAGGTGGTGCTGGTATGTGTTGAACTGGAGGTTGTTGGTACCCAGGTGGTTGGTTGTAGACAGGAGGTGGAGGGTACGGGTATGGTGGATAAGGGTATGGTGGGTATGGGTAATGTTGGTATACTGGGTTGTTGAAAGGGTTATTTGGGTTTTGTGGGTAAGCAGGGTTGTTCAGAGGATTTTGGACAAGATTCTGAGCTGGATTGTTTACATTTTGTGCACCCGGGTTCTGGCTCTGACTATCCACGAACTGGTCTTGATTCTGACCACCACTCCCTCCAGAGCCATCAACCCGGTCTACTGCCTGATTAAAATCATTGGCAGCATCGTCCAACTCATTATTGATGTCCATTGGTTCTTTCCCTAAGTCAGCAGTGTTCATCCTTCTCAAGAAAGCTCGGTTCCTTCTAGCTATTGTCTCAGGGTCCAACGGTATTCTCTCTTCGCTCGTATTGCCTTGTGAGCGTGTTTTCATATACCTGACACACTAGCAGAAAGATCAAAACGCAATTGCTGAATAAATAAAAATAAAAATAATAAAAAAAACAGAAAATAATCACTCACTACTAACTACTAAGCTATCGACAAGTCCTATTCAAAAAGCATACAACGCCATCCCCGGCAATGGCGCCATTGACTTGAAGTGATTTTACTAACTTTTACTAGTCGCTCACCCGCAAGCTAACGGGTTCACTGTAGTATTAGCAAGTATAACGACCAAGTATATCGAACCCAAGGGACAGTGTATATGCGAATAGATCCCTGAAGATCTACGCATCGTAGTTAATATGAGTGTATTGTTTTTGGATTTTTGGAAAGATTAATTAAACTAAACTAAAATTATCCTACGAATGCAAAAGAAAAATTAAACGAAATAACAAAAGGTGTGTTTTCAAATATGAGATGGTGATGCTTAAGATAGGAATCTCTATGTATACTAACGGAGCAGGTACATAATCAAAATAAATGTGACACACAAGAATTAACCTAAGTCTAAGAATGCCAGGTGAAAGCTCAAGATTCTAAACCCTAATACTTTACCCTAACACTCGACTTCACGAATCTACTAACAAGTTAATAGATTGTGCTTAATTAATGAGACCCTAATTTAACTAAGGTGATGCGGTCGTCCTCCTTCGCTAAACCGGTAGATGAATTAACCTTTCCTAAACCCTCTCATTAAGTCTACTCGTTGTTAAAGAGTGATACGGTCGTCCTCTCTCTAACACCTTTCGAACGAAATTCAAGAGCGAAGTCTAGATTAATTTTAAGAATTCATTAACCAAGAGAATTAAAACCTAACGTCACAAGTTACCCTAATTACGTACCCACAACCTACTTCTACGAGTTCATCCTACCCTAAGCATGCAAGGGTTTTAGCTAGACATAGATTTAACGTAAACAATAACAATTAGACAAGTGACGAACATGAACATGGTTATTAAATCAAAGAAAAGATCGTACATAAACTAGGGTTTTAAGATATAAAAGAAATAACTGAAATTAATTAGCAAAACGAGGTCTCAATGTATTCAAGAACAAAAGATATTAAGAAACGAAACTAAAACGTGAAATCGTAACGTGAATTCGTAAGAAAAATCTCAAAAACGTAAAACTAAAACTTGCTCGTCTCTTCTCTTCCTTCTCTCTCTAAAAAATTTGTATATAAGTGATGTGGTGAGTTCCGGGATCCTTCAAAATGTGTTTGGAAGAGGTATATATAGGCAACGGGTCGAAACGGGATCTCATGGGCTGAAAAACAAAAGTTGGAGAAAATGCCTTGGAAGCGCTCGAGCGGGTCGCTCGAGCTATTGTGGTCGAACGGATCAGGACCTCGAGCGGGGCGCTCGAGTTATCTTGGTCGAGCAGTTCTGGTGCTCGAGCGGGGCGCTCGAGCTATACCCCTCGAGCGGCCCAAACGTTCTGTAAGTTTTATGCTGCTCGATCTACGTCACTCGAGCGGGGCGCTCGAGTGATGATGCTCGAATGGGCCTTCCTTCCTTTGCAACTAACACTTTTCTTCACACGTACTAATACCAATCGTATTTCTTCGATATCTTCTCATCCGGGCATCCGTTTGAGTCGATTCAAAGTCCTACGAACTCTATTTTTCGTCCTCGATTCACCTATGAGTATCAAAGAGACAAATTCATCAATGTATAGAAATAGTACTCATTTTGTTCTAAAAACTCAATAAACTCGACCAAAAATAGGGCGTTTCTAGCTACGAATCATGACAATTTCACGCCTAATCAAGCTTCTGTTTCTGAATTTGAAAAAATTATTAATGAAAAATTTGAAAAAATGAATATTTCAGTTTTAGACAATGATCTTGAAGATAACTCTTCTTTTTCTTATGAGCTTGACAATCCGAGTATTAATAAAATTAAATGGGCTCATAAACCCACTTTAAATAAACACTATTATCAAAGGCCCACTCCTTTAGATGTTCTCCATGAAGAACAGGAAAACTTTTTTAATACCTCCTATTCTGGAAAAAGTATTTATGAGTGGAATATAGATGGTGCTAGTGATAAACATATCTTCACTCAGTGTCATAGAATGCTCATGTACAGTTCTGCTTGTAGAATTTGTGGTAATAATGATCTACAAACTGCTCAGGCTATAACGGTTGGTTTTACTGGCCAACTCAAAGGTTGGTGGGATAACTATTTAAGTCCCAATAATAGAAATGAAATTCTTTCCTCCATTAAAACTGAGGATAATAAAATTAAAACTGATGCTGTTTATTCTCTTGTTTGTACTATATTAGAACACTTTACTGGCAGATTTACTAATAAATCTGAAAATACAAAAACTCTTCTTTTAAATATGAAGTGTAAAACTCTTACTGATTTCAGATGGTACAAAGATACCTTTTTATCTAGAATTTATGATATTCCTGATTGTAATCAAGATATTTGGAAGAATAAATTCATTGATGGTCTTCCTTATCTTTTTGTTGAAAGAGTCAAGAAAATTCTAAGAAAAGACTCTGACTCTATCCATTATGAGTTACACTCTTTTGGAAAAATTATCAGTATTTGTGTTCAAGAAGGTTTAAACCTTTGTAACGAGCTTAAATTAAGAAATCAGATGAAAAGAGATAATCTCTTAGAAAGAAAACAGTTGGGTCATTTTTGTGACCAATTTGGTTTGGATAATTCTAAACTTAAAAACAGTATAAATAAAAGAAATAAGAAAGAGATAAATTATAATTATAGAAGAAAAAATTATAGAAAGCATAAAAGGTTTCCTATCAATGATAATAGACGTGATAATAATAAAGAAAGAAAACATGACTATAAGCATGGAAAGGATAAAAGAATTTCTTTTAAAAATAGAAATTATCTTGAAAAGATTATTTGTAGGAAATGTGGCAGAAATGGCCACTATGCTAACCAATGTTATGCTAAAGATAAAATTAATAACCTTGATATTGATAATAATTTAAAAGAAACTCTTTTTGGTATCGTTATGGATCCAGATAATAATGTATCTGAAGAAGAAAATATTTCTGAAAATTCTGACACTGATTTGTCTAAAGAGTCAAACTCTAATGATGAAGAAGAATGTGAAAATTGTTTAAATGGCAAACCCTGTCTTAATTGTATCAATAACACTAATGATGATGATTATTATAGACTTATAAGTCAATTTCAAGATATGAATATAAGTGTTCTGGATAATAATAATAATATTATTATTATTAATTTTCTTAAACAAATCAAAGATTCCAGTTTAAGGGATAAAATTATTGAACAATTCGAAGATTCTTCTAATAAGAATTAAACTAGTCTTTCGAATAAAGTCAATAATAATTATTATAATATGGGAGAATTAGAAAAAATTCTAAATCATAAAAATATTAAACAAAATCCTATAACCATAAATGATTTAATACAGGAAATTGATAGGATTAAGACTAATGTTAAAATCCTTCAAAAACAGAATATTGATCTGTCCCTTCGACTTTCTCTTATGGAAAAGGGAAAAGAAAAAAAAAATATATATATATAAAGGTGAGAAAAGAAAAAAAATATTGAAACGATCAATATTTTGAGAAAAATAGGTTTTTGGTCCAGTAAGTTGTCTAGTGTCCAATTTTGGTCCCATAACTTATTGATTGTCCAATTTTTGTCCCATTTTCGCCAGAAAGTCGAAATGACGCCGTTTGGTACGCGCCAAAATGGCGTCGTTTTGGAGTTTCCGGCAAAAATGGGACCAAAATTGGACGATTCAATAAGTTATGGAACCAAAATTGAAAAGTTAAATTTTTTGGGACCAAAATTGGACACTAGACAAGTTACGGGACCAAAAAACTATTTTTCTCAATGTTTTTCTTTCCTGTTTTGGAAAATTCCATTATCAAAAAGGACTGAGATACTTTCTTTTACCAAATATTTTATGGAATCATCTTTAACCTTTATATTACATGTCGACTTGGTACAATATCTTTATCACACAACAGATTTTAATTTTTCATTTTTTTTGTGGGGTGAACTAAAAGGTTTATACCACTCTGTGCACCTGTTTAAGATATTTTGTTTGAAATATCCATGTTTCTCCCGTTACTAGAAGGCTGTTGGATCTCTCACACACACATGTTGGTGTGTGTAAAATAAACGGTCGCAGTACTGCGGGGGATCCAAGTCGTTTTGGAATCATACATTTACTTGTGGATAACTTTACTAGCTTCTCTTCTTAACCAATACTCCCTCCGTCCCACTATTATTTGCACATTTTTCTTTTTCGTCCATCCCAAAATTAGTTGCACACTCTAAAAAAGGAAATATTGATTTACGTGCACACTCACAATAATATACACATATTTACCCATATGCCCCTACTTTACTCAAAAAGTAATTTTTTCTTAATATGTGTGCCGTCCCAACTATGCAAATAATACTGGGACGGAGGGAGTACTAGTAATTTCACTCGTGCGATGCACGGTTTATAATTTTCATTACTACTTTTTCTGTTCATTCTAATTAAATATAATACATTTTGTGTGTGTTTTAAAGAATAATTGTTTATGTAAAGTAGATTTGTTGAAGAATATTATGGAATAAGTGAATATTTAATTTGAATAAAGTTAATGGTAGTTTGAATATTTTTTAAAGTTATCACTAAATTAGATTGAGTATGTATAGAGTGAAATTGGTTCATATATGAATCTTTAAAGGGTATTGATTGTTTTCACTAAAGAGTATTAGTTGTTTTCACTGAAGGGTATTAGTTGTAAAAGTCATCCACAATTTTTTTTTTAACAGAAATACTTAGTACATGGTTTTAATATTTCTTTTATATTATTGCAACTCGACTAATTAATTGACAATATAAAACAGGTTCTTCTTTAGGTAATTAATATTATACACATGAACTTTTGTTTGTTGGTTCTTTTTTCATGGAGCTTGGGGACATAGAGGTACAAACATATAACAAATGATGAGCATGAAAAAAAATATCATTATATCTAATTTTTAAAGATTTTCTTAAAATTTTAAGGTATGGCAAAAATCTTTTGATATTTTCTTAAAGATGAATTAAAATGAACAATGAGTTTCTAAGTAACTAAATTTAATAATTGGTCATATATATAAAAGAAGATCAAGAAATTAATCCAATTAGGAAAGTATTACAATGCAGAAGATAATAATACATACAAATCAAATTGAAATTAATTTGGTTTAAGTCATTTTATGAATAATTTGAGCAATATATGTCATTTTATAAAATATTAGTTGGTAATCTATGTAACTTTGTAAATCTTATTTGGCCTTATAATAAGTGATCTAATTATTTTTTTAGAAAATACTTTTACATTGTTGTTTACCAAATATATTTTGCTGGGATTGAATGGCTATTTGTTAAAGCTTTGGTAAAAACACCAAATGATTGGGTTCTTAAATGCTAAAATGAATGCTTAGATGAAGAGAGGCTTTAAATGCATATGAACACTTAAGAACACCAAGAATTGCCAGGGGTTGTTAATCCCTGGACTTGAATGAGTATGTGTATTGATTATACTGAGAGTGATTGAACCTCTTTTCACATTACAAGTGTTGGGGTATTTATAGTTTTCTCACTATAGGGGTATGTTGGTCATTTCCGGCCTCTCGGGGGACAGGTGCATTAAATGTCTCCTGCCTCTGAGGACGCGCGGGCTCTGATGTGTCAGGGCTCGCAGGCGGCCGGCCACTTGGGTGTCGACGCGTGTCCAAAAAGGACGATTCTCTGACTAATTTCCTCATTTGGATGGAATATTCTCTGTTGCAGGGTACGGAGGCGGCCTTTTTCTTCCTTGGGAGAGGATCTTGCCTGATTCTGTCACGTGCTCGAGATCCCTCTTGCCGGCCGGGGGCCTTAAGTGATCGGATGCCGGTCTCCTGGCGGACACCGAGGTCGGAAAACGCTCCAGCCAGTCGGACGCGTCCGGGCGTCTTCTGCTGGACCTCACTGATCATGGCCGGGCCGGACCGGCCACGGCAGGGCTTTGATGTAGCTGTGATCGACGTGGACGGACGTCCCAAGCAGGTTTCCGGCCTCGCTTTCGCGGCCGGAATCTCGTGTTCGGAGCCCGCTGAGGTCGGATTCAGGCCGGCCAGGTCGATCCCGACCTCGGGGTATCTTCTTGCCTTTTCAAGCTTTCTTCCGGCCGGATCCAATGCGCGGTCCGAAACGGTCACAACAATTGCCCCCCAGCTCGTTTCTCAATTTGAGGGGCGAGGTGGTCGTTTATCGTTTCTTATTGGTGCCGGCCTGGATCCGCCCGGGGTGATCGGAGATCGGCCAACGGTTAGGGGATGGTTGAGGTGACGTATGTTGTCAGGCGACGCTTCGGGTTTCGCGCACTAGCCTGACGTGACGTGATGCGACTCCTCGAATCCCGTTCATTTAATGCGCGCCTAGTACGAGGCGTCTGGCGCTGAAACCGTCGTTTCAAATTCTTGCTTCTAGGCCCCTATGCCTAGAAACTTATTTCGCCGTAGGTCCCTGCCCATTTCCTATAAATAGGGGTGTTACCTCATTTCCAAAGGTTTTCACTCTTTGCGATTTTGCTGCAGTTCCTTAGGCGATTTCCGGCGAGCTTCTCACGGCGGCGACGAACAATGCACGGCGGCGATCGGCGTTTCGAAGGTAATTTCCAACTTTCCGTATCTCAAAACTCGTTTTATTTATACAATGGTGCGACGGTGGGCCGGTCCTCCGCCTGGGCAAAGGGGCGGCGCATCTTCCAGTGGCGGCGGCGGTGGCGGAGCTAATCGCCGTTTGTTCGAAGAGGGGGGAAGTTCCCGCGGGGGGAGTGGAGCCTCTCCTTCTCGTCTAGCGGGCTCGATCTGGGCCCACGACGACGACGGTTTGGATGCCCTATTCCCGCGCCCGGGACGATCATTATTGGGTGAAGGTGCCCGGGAGGGAGTTCCTTTGGCTACGGAGAGATCCCGGGACGAGGAGGTGGCCCGACCGGTGGAGGAGAGGGATCCATTGGACGAGCTCTTGGAGGAAGATGAAGAAGAAAGCGGTCGCGGTGAGGGCGACGACCGGGCCACTAACCAGCTCCTCAAAAATCTCGCGGCCGAGATGATTAAAGAAAGGCTTGGGAGCACGGGGGAGGCCTCGGGATCCGATTCCGAGGAGGTTGAGAGGCCGGCCGCAGTTGGTCGGAGTGTTAGCCAAGATCGGCGAGACCAGGTCAGACAGGCCTTTCGTCTGTGGTCGGAATTCGTTGAGAGGAAGGATGAGGTCGAGTCTCTCTCCTTCGATTACGAGGAGTATCTGGATCATTTCCCGCGCGAGCCGACCGTTCGCGATCCGGCCACTATTCGGATAGCCGACTTGGAAGAGTCCCGTAGGTGGACTATTGGCCAAGTACAGAGTAAGATGTCCCAGCGCCAACTCGACGAAGCCCGGGCCGGATGGGAGGTACCTCTTGACGTTAATCACTACGCACCTGAGCCTAATGAACGGGCGGACCAGCCTCCACGTGGGATGGTGGCCGTAACCCAAGATATGATGGAGGTCGGGCTCCGGTTCCCCCTCCATCCGGCCGTATCGTACCTGTTGAACTACTGGAATCAGGCGCCCATCCAGCTGCTGCCGAACGCCTGGATGATTATAGTGAGCGTCATGACCTTATTCGGCAGGAATCGACTCTACCGGATGCCGACCCCCGGAGAGATGACTTATCTCTATCGGATTCAGAGCGAAAGGAGCGGGACCGGAGAGGTCTACATCCAGACAAAAGGGCAGAAATTGGTGACCGGCCTGCCCAGTAAAGGTCGGAACGATCGAAAGAAATGGTTCTTTGTTGGTGGGGCGTGGAAGACCGGGTATCCGGATGGGACGGAGATTGACGTTCCGACCGACATCCGTCTCAAGAATCCCAGTAAGGAATTTTTAGCTTAAATTTGGATTAAGAGTACTGATCTAATCTTTACCTTCTTTTGCAGGTTATCCTTGCCCTTCCGATCGAGAATTGAACTTTGATTTCGCGGTCGTCAGAGAGCGGATCCTGTCCCTGCCTGCCTCGGAAAGAAACCAGGCCGTCCTCCGAACACGGGAAGCCAGAATTTCCGGTCGGTTCTTCCAGTTTCCTCATCATATAAAATTGACGGGTAAGTGACCGGGTTCCGATCTGTATTTATGTACTATTTTTTTTTTTTAACTTGGATCTTGGTCGTTCAGTGCCAGATTTTCCGATCGTCAGGCAGTGCCCCCCTGAGTTTTCCGATCGTTGCCCGGAGATGTTTGCCTTGATGGGAGCTTGTGCGGCGAAGAAGACGGCCAAGGGGGCGAAGAAGAAGAAAGGAGCCGGCGCCCGGACCGGGATCGTGAAAGAAGAGCCTCTCCCCCTCCAGTCTGTTCCGGCCGCCGGGGCAGCAGCTGCTGAGATCCCGACCTCTTCTCCGATTACGGGGAAGAAACGGAGTTGGGAGGAGGCCGGGATCGAGGGATCCGGCCAGCATGGGTCGAGCCCGGCCACGATAGATGTTTCCGACGACACCCCCCCAGGGGCCGGGCTGGTCGGAACAGAGACTGCGGCTCGTCTGGAGTCCGTTCCTGGACAAGGGGATGACCGGACCTACTTTGGTCGGGACCCGGTCCGCTTCCAAGCGTAAGTCTTTTTACTTCGACATTCTCACTCATACCATTTCATTTCTATACCTGATCTGACTTTTCACTTGTCCAGGTTGACTCGAAATGACTCCGATCTCCCTCCAATGGTGCTCGATTTCCTCTCCTCTCGTGCCCCGAGTTCAACGGCCGAGATGCCGGATTACATGCGCCGGGCTGCGAATTCCCTCCCCCAGGCGTGGACAAAAGATCTGGCTGACATTGTCGAGCGCCGTCCCCGGCACGCGGGCCGGACTGGGGTCGCGCTGATCAGTCAGGCGGCCATCGTGGTTAACACGATGGAGAACGAGCTCTCCGAGATCTCTCGGTCGCTCCGGAGGACTGAGACCGCCCTGACCCGTGCCCGGGAAGAGAAGTCCGGGTTCGAGAGCGAAGTTGCCAAGCTTAAACAAGAGAGGGATGGTGCGGTCGGGCAGATGGAGGCCGTCCTGAAGGAGAAGGATGATGCTCTGGGCCGGGCGGAGATGGCCTACAAAGCCCTGGAGGATGCTCGGCACCGCGTGTCTGAGATGGAGGACTCCCTCGCCGATCTGCGGTTGGAGGCGCACCGTGCTCGGGGGGATGCAGACCAGGCTGCTGCCCGGCAGGTCGAGGCGGAGAAGGAGCTCCAAAGGAAGAATGATGAGCTGGCCGCTGCACTGAGCCGGCTGGCTTTCGACCCTGCGGATCCGACCCAGAACCCGGCACTCTTTTCTGAGTTCTGCTTCTACGTGGCCGCCGCCAATGTGATCCGGGCCGGGCGCCAGGCCAGCCTCGATACCAAACCCCAGAAAGACTACTTCCGGGAGTATGCTGCCCAGAACCCGGTCAGCGACGGTTTCTGGTTCCCCTTCCTCGATCTCGAGACTGACTACGGGGTGGACCTCTCTTGGTTCCCCCATCGGCACAGATTGTTCAAACATGGCGAGAACCCGCCGGCCGGTGATGAGGAAGAAGAAGACGAGGAGGAGGAAATCCCTGCGGAGGGGCCCCAGGCACCGGTCGGAGACGGGGCCGTGGTGGAGGCCTTGGTCAATGAAGTGGCCGATTATGTGGCTGGGACCGGAGTTCAGGCAAGCCCGGCGGCCGGGGAAGGCGGCTCTTGAGCTTTAATTTCCTTAGATTTATTTTTGCTTTCCTGAATGTAACCGGCTTCCGACCGGATTTGTTTTGTTTCAAAACGTTGTACTTCCCGGCTTCCAGACCGGTTTTGACTTAATATAATTCAGATTTCCCTTGAATTTTATTCTCTATTATTGTTTTCTCGCTTTCTTATACCTGTTGAAGTAAATTTTCCCAAGTATGAAATGAGATTTGACCCGGGCTCGAGTGCGATATGCCGACCTCGATACGGTCGGCATATGTTTTGAACTGAGCCCGGTTTGTAGGAATGCCTTGGTTGCCTTGCCGAGCTCAAGTGTGATATGCTGACCTCGATATGGTCGGCATATGCTTTTGAAACGAGCTCGGCTTTTAAAGTGGCTGGGGTGGCCTTTCCGAGCTCAAGTGTGATACGCCGACCTCGATACGGTCGGCGTACGTTTTTGAACTGGGCTCGGTTTTTTGGATGGCCTTAAGCGGCTTTTCCGGGCTTAAGTGTGATATGCCGGCCTCGATACGGCCGGCATACGCTTTTGAACTGAGCCCGGTGTTTGAAATGAGATACAGCTGTGCGAAGAGCTTTTGTATTAATTGATAAACATAGTACAAAATCATTGGTAGTATTTCTTCAAGTGAATTGCATTCCAGGGGTATTGGTCCGGAGTTCCATCCATGAGTTCCAGCTCGTAAGCTCCCTTAGAGAGCCATCTGGATATCCTGAACGGACCCTCCCAGGTCGGGCCGAATACCCTTTTTGGTACTTGAACTTTCTTGAGGACGAGGTCCCCGACCTGGAATTGTCTAGCCTTCACTTTGGAATTGAAAAAATTTTCGGATTTCTTCTTGTATGCCGCGTTTCTGAGGTCGGAATTGAGCCTTCTCTCCTCCAACATGTCCAAGTCGATCATCCGGGCGGTGTCATTATCTTCGGTGATCGTCTGGGCTGTCCGGTGGCTTGGTAGGGAGACCTCTGAAGGAATGACGGCCTCGGTCCCAAAAGCTAGAGCGAAAGGTGTTTCGCCCGTTGAGTTCCTTGTGGTCGTTCGGTATGACCAGAGGACATCGGGTAGCTCGGCTGCCCACTTCCCCTTTTTGTCCTCGAGCTTGGCTTTGATAGTGTGCTTGAGGATCTTGTTTACGGCCTCTACCTGGCCGTTCGTTTGTGGGTGGTAGGGGGTGGAGAAAACCTTCTTGATATTCCATTTTTCACAAAACTGGATCATCTGGAGACCGTCAAACTGTTTCCCATTATCGGAGATGATCACTTGAGGTAGGCCGAAACGGCAGATGATGTTTTTCCAAATGAACTTGATGATTTGGGTCTGGCTGATTTTGTTGAGTGGCTCGGCCTCGGCCCACTTTGTGAAATAGTCGACGGCTACGACGGCGAATTTGTGGCCCCCGGGCGCAGTGGGCATTGGTCCGATCAGGTCGATGCCCCACTGGGCAAAAGGCCAAGGGCTATACATAGAGGAGAGCTGCTCGGGGGACAGTTTGATGTTGGGTCCCAAGACTTGGCATTTGTGGCATGACCTTGCGAAGCTGACGGCGTCCTTATTCAAGGTCGGCCAGAAATATCCTTGTCTGATCACTTTGTGGGCTAGGGCCCGGCCTCCGGCATGATTTCCGCAAACCCCCTCATGGATCTCGGCCAGAATGGTCTGGCCTTGCTCCGGGGTTATACATTTTAGGAGTGGGAGGGTAAAGCTTCTCTTATATAAAAGATCCTCAATGAGGGTGTACCTTGACGACCGGAGTTGTAGTTGCCGGGCCCGAGTCCTGTCCTCAGGGAGTGTGCCGATCTTGAGATATTTCACGATCGGCGTCATCCAATTCTCATCCGTGCTTAGAACGGTCGCCACCTGTGCTTGGATGACCGTGGGCATTCCGAACGTGGAGAGTTGAATGTTGGCAAGGTCGGCTGCTCCCTCCGCTGTTGCAAGCTTGGAAAGCGCGTCGGCTTGGGTGTTGTGTTCCCTCGGGATTTGCTCAATGAAAACCTGTTGAAATTTCTCGCATAAGGTTGTGACCAGGTCGAGGTACTTCATCATCTGCTCTCCCCGGGCCTCGTATTCACCTTTGATCTGGTTGACCACGAGCAGGGAGTCCATGAAAATATGCAAACGGCAAACTCCGATCGCGATTGCGAGCTCAAGGCCTCCGACCAGAGCCTCATATTCGGTCTCGTTGTTTGTGGCCGGAAAACTGAAGCGGACTGCATGGGTGAAACTCTGGCCTTCCGGGCCGATCAGGACAATGCCGGCCCCGGCACAGTTGTTGGTTGATGATCCGTCTACATAGAGTTTCCAAGGTGGGTGGTTGATTCTTGTGAACTTGGGTGGGAAAGTTAATTCCACTATGAAGTCGGCCAGGGCCTGGCCCTTGATGGCCGTCCTTGGGGCGTATGAGACCCCGTACTGAGCTATCTCCAATGACCACTTCAATAACCGGCCGCTGGTGTCCGGCCGGTGTAGGACTTGCCTAAGGGGTAGAGTGGTGAGGACCTCTACATGGTGGTCGAAGAAATAAGGCCTTAGTTTTCTTACGCTCATGACCAGAGCGTAAGCTAACTTTTCGAGCGGGGTGTATCTGAGCTCGGCATCGTGGAGGGCTTGGCTTACGAAATAGATCGGGAGGTGGTTCTGACCGTCTGCCCGGACTAGTACCGCGCTCAGTGCGACCTCGGAGGCCGCGAGATATAAGTAAAGCTTCTCCCCTGGGACTGGCTTGACTAAGATTTGTGGGTTTGCCAAATATTCCTTTAGTTTCGCAAAGGCTAATTGACTTTCCCTATTCTATGAAAACTTGTCATTTTTAATAGTCGAGAAGAAAGGCTTACTTTTATCTCCGAGCCGGGCTATGAATCTGTTGAGGGAGGCGAGGCATCCGGTTAGACGTTGCACTTGTTTGATCGTCCTTGGCTCTTGCATGTCAAGGACGGCCTTGATCTTGGCCGGGTTGGCCTCGATCCCGCGCTGGCTGACGATGTGTCCCAGGAATTTGCCGGCCTCCACCCCAAAGTTGCATTTCTTCGGGTTCAGCTTCATATTGTAGGCTTTGAGGATCTTGAAAGTCTCTTCGAGATCCCTGAGATGGTCTTCTTTCTTCAAGCTTTTCACCACAATGTCGTCGATGTAGACCTCCATGGTCTTTCCGATCTGATCCGCAAACATCTTGTTGACTAGGCGTTGGTAGGTCGCGCCGGCGTTGATCAGACCGAAAGGCATTCGGAGCCAAGAGAATATGTTCTTCTCCGTGTGGAATGAGGTGTGCTTGATGTCTTCAACGGCCATGGGGATTTGATGGTAGCCGGCAAAGGCGTCCATGAAGGACATCATCTCGTGTCCGGCCGTGCTGTCCACCAGGTGGTCGATGTGTGGCATCGGAAAGTGATCCTTTGGGCACGCCGCGTTGAGGTCGGTGAAGTCTATACATAGTCTCCAGGCGTTGTTTGTCTTTTTGACCAGGACGGCGTTCGCGACCCATTGGGGCTCGTCCCGGGCTTGCTCGATCAGCTTGTTGTCTAGCAACTTCTTGACTTCCTCAGCCAAAGCTTCGTACTTTTCCGGGCCGAACTTCCTTCTTTTTTGGTGGACCGGCCTCCTGTTGGGGTCGATCTTAAGACGATGGCATGCGTGCTTTGGGTCTATCCCGACCATGTCTTGGTGAGACCAGGCAAAGACTCCAACGTTGGCTTTGAGGAATTCGATCACCTCCCCCCGCATTTCGGTCGGTATGCGAGAGCCGATCAGTACTTCCAGTTCCGGCCTCGAGGGGTCGACCGGAATGTGTTCCAGATCTTCCAAAGCCGTAGCTTGTTCATAGCTCCGCCGGTTGGAAGAATCAAATCTGGGATCGAGGTCGAGCTCGGATGGTTCGAAACCAATCCTTGGCTCGGGATCGTCGATCTGCATAGGTTGGGGGTCGGCCGATGTGGATCCGACCTCCGCGACGGGTTCTGCGGCCGAAATGGCCGTTTCAGAGTCGGGGTGTGGCCCGTCCGGTGTTTGGTTGTTGCTAATTGAAAATAAGTAAGAGTAGGAATAGTTCAAACACCTTCTAGCCATTGCCTGGTCACCCTTAATGGTGCCAACCACCCCCTCGGGGGTGGGAAATTTGATACAGTAGTAATAGGAGGAAGCAACGGCTTCAAAAACTTCTAAAAAGGGCCTACCCAGAAAGCCATTATACGAGCTTGGCTGATCTACAATTATAAAATCTAGCGGCCTAGTTATCCTGACCTCCTTGTTGTAGCAGCAGATGAGTTCCACGGAGAGCTTTATCCTTCCGTACGCGGCGACCGTCGCGTCCCCAAATCCCTTCAGCTGAAGGTCGATTGGCCTGATGAAGTTGATGAGGTCTCCGAGCTGGTCTAGGGCCGTTTTGAAGATGATATTGCAAAAGCACCCATTGTCGACCAGAACGCGTTGAACCTCTTTGCCCAGGATCTGGGCGGCAATCACCAGCGCGTCGCCCTTCGGGAACAGCACCCCGGTCCGGTCCCGGTTGGAGAAAGTTATCTCCAAATCCTTTTGAATCTTCGGTTCTGGGGGTGTGACCAAGTTGACGTTGGTCGCCGCCCGGACCTCTGCTTTCCGCTTCCGGTTGGACTGCGTCGAGATGGGGGTGAGGCCGCCTAGGTTCCCTCCGCCGGCCTGGATCATGTTGACCCGACCGCCGGGATTCATGGGCGGGAGGAGGTCATCCTCGTCATCATCTTCCTCCAAAGCTGCGACCGGCCTAAGAGGCCGGCCGCCTTCCTCGTTCCTCCGAGGGTGGCGTTGGGGCTGCTGCTGCTGCTGTTGGTCCTGCCGGCCGGCTGGCCTCTGAAGGAGGTCGTTCAGACGCCCTTCCTCAAACAGCTTCCAAAGCTGCTTTAGGAGATCACGACACTGGCTCGTATTGTGGCCAATAGAGTCGTGATAAGCGCAGAACTTTTTAGGGTCCAGCCGGGACCGGTCTCCGGAATAGGGCCTTGGCCTGGGAAGCACGTCCCGGTGCTGAATCGCATTGAAGATATGCGCGGGGGACTGCCTCGTGGCCTGGGTTAGGTGAACCTCAACGTCCTCGAAGGACTTGAAGTTGTCGGGCGGCTTGGCCACCCTTCTGGCCTTTGGGCCGTTCTTGGGGGAGGTTTGGGCTACGGCCTCTGTCTCCTTTGGGGCCGGCTCGGACTCCCCCAGCCTTAGTGCCAGAAGCTTCCTCCGAGCCAGGTAATCACCGGCTCGGGCGCGGAATTCGGCATAGGTTTTAGGGAAATCCTTGGTGAGGTGCTTGAACATAGGAGATCGGCCGTGAAAGCCTCCCAGGGTTGCATACAAAGCAAGCTGGTCGCTGACTGCCTCGCCGGTCAGCATGACCTCGTCCACCCTGGCCACGTAGTCCTCGTCGGACTCCTCTTTCTCCTGGCGGATCCGCATCAGGCGATGCCAGCTTTCCGGCCGGGCGATTTTGGCCGCAAAGTATGATGAGAATTGGGCGCTCAAAGTGGCGAACGAGTCAATGGACCGTGCCGGAAGGGACACGTACCATCTGTGGGCGAGGTCGCCCAGGGTGAGAGGGAAAAGCCTGCACTTCGTGGCGTCTGTCGCGCCACGCCTGGTCATATAGATCCGGAACTTGCTGAGATGGGTCTCAGGGTCTGTTTTCCCCTCGTAGAGAGGAGTTGGTGGGGGGACGATCTTGAGCTGGACCGGCGCGAGCTCAATATCGACCGCCAAAGGCTCGTTGGCGACTGGCCGGGCCTTGGTTTGGCCTTGCGCTTCAAGGAGCGCCTTCATTTCGTCCAGTTGCTTTTGCAACTTGACGATTTCTGGACTGGGGGTTTCGGCCAGCTGGTCGCCCACGTCGGCTAGGGGGCCGATTCGGTCGAAAACGGCCGCACGGGGGACTCCGCGTCCCAACAGGCCGCTTTGGGCGAAGCTTAGCTTGCGCCTGGCAGAGTTTGCCGGGGTCAGGCTGACCTCGGCTGCCCTCTTGTGGGGCATTTGGACCGTGCTCCCCGAGTTGGAGATGGACTCGGTGTCTCCGTACCCAGTGTCGTAACTGGGTACACGGCTCGGGTACCATGACGGGTCTGTTGTGCCCAATCGGTCAAAAACCGGATGGGCGGAGCCTCGCGAACGGTCAGAGACGGGGTTCGCCCGACCTTGGCTTTCGCCTTGGTGTTCTCTGGCCTTCTCCTTGCCTTTGAGAGCACGAGCCTGGGCCTTCTTCTTGGAGGCAGAGGTGGTGCTCCGGCAGCCCCTCGCCTCTTCCGCTTGGCGGCATCTTCCTGACCCGGCCTGGTCAGGAGTAAAGAATCCCCGGCCCCCGGATGGGAGAGGTTCCTCCGGGAAGCGAATTGGGGAGGCCACGCGTGTGGCTTTTCCGTGGGCCTGGGATGATTTCTGGGGATCCATTGCTTTAGGAGATGAGGGGGTTGAGGTTTGAAGATTTGAAGGTTTGAGGATGTGAAGCTTTGAAGAACAGTGAGTGTTCTTCAAAGAGATGAAGAAAATGTGTTTGATGGGTTAGATACACATCCCTTCTTCTAGCGCCAAATGTTGTTTACCAAATATATTTTGCTGGGATTGAATGGCTATTTGTTAAAGCTTTGGTAAAAACACCAAATGATTGGGTTCTTAAATGCTAAAATGAATGCTTAGATGAAGAGAGGCTTTAAATGCATATGAACACTTAAGAACACCAAGAATTGCCAGGGGTTGTTAATCCCTGGACTTGAATGAGTATGTGTATTGATTATACTGAGAGTGATTGAACCTCTTTTCATATTACAAGTGTTGGGGTATTTATAGTTTTCTCACCATAGGGGTATGTTGGTCATTTCCGGCCTCTCGGGGGACAGGTGCATTAAATGCCTCCTGCCTCTGAGGACGCGCGGGCTCTGATGTGTCAGGGCTCGCAGGCGGCCGGCCACTTGGGTGTCGACGCGTGTCCAAAAAGGACGATTCTCTGACGAATTTCCTCATTTGGATGGAATATTCTCTGTTGCAGGGTACGGAGGCGGCCTTTTTCTTCCTTGGGAGAGGATCTTGCCTGATTCTGTCACGTGCTCGAGATCCCTCTTGCCGGCTGGGGGCCTTAAGTGATCGGATGCCGGTCTCCTGGCGGACACCAAGGTCGGAAAACGCTCCAGCCAGTCGGACGCGTCCGTGCGTCTTCTGCTGGACCTCACTGATCATGGCCGGGCCGGACCGGCCACGGCAGGGCTTTGATGTAGCTGTGATCGACGTGGACGGACGTCCCAAGCAGGTTTCCGGCCTCGCTTTCGCGGCCGAAATCTCGTGTTCGGAGCCCGCTGAGGTCGGATTCAGGCCGGCCAGGTCGATCCCGACCTCGGGGTATCTTCTTGCCTTTTCAAGCTTTCTTCCGGCCGGATCCAATGCGCGGTCCGAAACGGTCACAACATACATAAATTTGAACATTGCACCTCAAGAGATATATTTAAGATGTGTAACCAGTTTAACTAAACTATTAATCTTTATAAATTTTGAATACATAATATAATTAACATGAGTCTATAAAGGTACATTAATTTTTTTGTTGTGATTGTACCAATTTATATCCAATTATATTTGAGGATGGTTAAAAAAAATCATATTGAGGAGATCTACATTTTAAAAAAAATTGATTTGTATACTCCATGTAAATATAGGTTAATTTGAATTTGTAAAGGATAACTTATATATTGTAATTGTTAAATTTTTGTAACTTTGAAACCAAATGATATTTGACGTTGAGGTAATGACGAAATTGTAAATTTGTACTCTAGTGAAACATGAATCCATTGTGTTAATCTGCAAAGGGAATAATGTAGACATGCATTCACAAACAACAAATACTACAAAGAGAGGGAGCACTGAATTTTGTTATTCAAAGTTTTGTAATAGGTTTGATAGTATCTTTTTTTTTATTCAGGCACACCACATGCCACGATTAGTTGTATCTTTACAGTCATGAGACAATTAGTACAACTCCTTTTATGTGTCAATTATTTCTATGATCACTTATTTTGAGTCGGTGTCACATGAACCAAACGCATGATTGAATGAGAATAAAATATAAATTTCTCTTAATCGAACAAAGCAAACATACCCTTAATGTATTCGATTCTCTCAATTATCCAAAAGTTGAGTGTCATTCAACGTTCACCTGCAATGAAAAAAATTAAAATGTCATTGTAAATTGCGCAGTAAAACATGCAATGGGATGAAAAAATGCATAAAATAAACTGCCTAAAAATGGAAATGTTGAAGGTAAGCTTCTTCAATATGACGGCGAAAATCTTGAAGGTGGCAGTCCTATGTATGGGTGAAAATGAGTTGAGGAATAGGTCATTTTATACCAAAAAAATCTATTTATATTACATAAAGGGTTTAGGGTTGGTTTTTTTTTTTTAATTCTGCACAGCTTTTTTGTAGGTTGATTTTTTTTATTCTTTTTTTTTTATTTTTTTAATTTTGCATCCCCCAAATTCTTCTTTAACCGAATTTTCATTTTTCTTATTAATGTAGCCACTTTTTTTTTCTTTTCTTCCCATTTTTCATTCCCCAAATTCAGGCCATTTTCTTCATTTATTTTAGTATGAATTTACACAATTAAAAATAAAAGATAAATACACAATCTCATTATCAATAAGCATTTTTGCATATATAAAGTTCTAAAAAATAAATTTAAATATAAAATTACATTTAAAAATTCTAAAATTACATTTAAAGAACAAACAATGAACATCCTTCAAGTCCTTAATTCTAATCCTAAATATATGCAAATAAAAGTTTACATAAATACAAATATTATTTGAATAATGCAAAAACAGTTATTTGAAATATTCGCCTACAATAAATCCAAAAAATTGAAAATAAAAAAATCATAAAAAATATACCTTTTGCCGCCGCCGCATGATACCTTTTTGCATATATGATTGCAGATCTGCAAAATTTATTTGCATATATGACTTTAATTTTGCAGAACCTTCTCTTTTCCCTGCAACTACATTCTTATTAAAATGCCTGCAAATCAAAACTCAAAATCACCGTCCAAATGATAACTATTGAACAAAGAAAGCATAATGATTCAAATCACCCCAATATGACAAAATTCCAAGGTAAAGAGAAAGAGAGTCAGTGGACCAATAAGAAAGAAAAAACACATGAAAAATTCGCATAAGAGTAGTAGAAATGGTGCATGAAGGATGGGGAATGGGATTTCTACTTGTTTTCTTCCCTAATAATCAAAATCAAGAAACCATGAAAAAAATCCAACAATTTCAACCAAATGATTCATTCTATAAGTACACTAACCCAACAATTCCACTAACCCCCCTGTTAATTCATGAAATTGCAAACAATTTAGACAAACCCACCACAGTGGACAAAAATCAATCCAACCGCAATCGCGATTGTTCATAGCGTTCATTCTCGATGGAGACAACCTCGTCCCCAAGGTCGTGCCCGGAGCATTTAAGAGCGTCGAAATCCTTGAGGGTTACGGCGGAGCTGGAACTATCAACTTGATCACTTTTAATTCAACAATAAATCCAGAAAATTAAAAATAAAAAAATCATAAAAAATATACCTTTTGTCGCCGGCGGCATAAGTGCGTCCGTCCGGCCTCGTCGCTGCGAACCCAAATCGTTGGTGGTGTTGAAATAGGGCGTCCAGCCGTCGGCACCATCAGATCGGACGGAGTCACGCGAGTGCACACATATCAAGAGTGCACAGATCGGCGAGTGGGATCCTCATGGGGCGGCAGCGACGGTGCTCGAAATAGATCGACGAGTACACCGATCGAGATCGGAAGCCATGGCGTGGGGGGCTGGTGGCGGGTTGGGGGCCATGGGGGCTGGTGGCTGGTTGGCGGTGGGGGTTGGTGGCTGGTTGGGGGCTGGGGATGGTAGAGAGAGGGGGGAGCGAGGGGATAATGGGGTGGGTGAGATGGTTATTGACCGAAGGAATATGGGAGAGAGGAGGGAGGAGAGATAGAAAAAAGAAAGAAAGAGAAAAAAGAGTGGGACCCACAGAAAAAAGTAAAGAGTGATTTTTTAAAATAAAATGCGGTTTTAGGCAATGTAGGATTTTTGGGGTGGTTTAATGCAATTAGGCTTCAAAAAGTGTGGCTTGAAGCAATTATTTCTTATCTCTTAATTTTAATGTGCGGAAAAATATTATAGCACATGCGAAAAAAGGAAAATGCGAAGGATTCACAAGTACGGAGGAATTACTTAGACTATGTTTACCGCTTGGTTGTGTCAATCGATTCTAGGAAAACGAAAAAAAAAAGTAAAAAAAGGAAAAGCAAAATAAAAAATGGAACCACAATCGGAACTGATGGCCGGCCTGGATCGTGGGGAAATGATTAATTCTTTTCCATTTAATTTGACACGTGTCAAGATATCATTAGTTGTGTTAAATTTATTAAACAAATTTTATATTTTCATTTTTTTAATATTAATTTATAAAATAATACAATAATAATTATATCAAAATTCATATTTTTTTTTATTCTTTATAAATAGAGACCAATATTAATATATTTTGAATCACAATTTATATTTTATATTTTCTCTCCTAATTTCAATAGTTTCATATCAAAAATTTGAATATTAAATAATTTAATATATAACCTATAAATAAGTAAAAAATAATTATATATAAATTCAAATAATAAAAAGGAATATTATTTTAGGTTGTGCTGGATTGTTTATAAAGTAAAAAAAAAATTAGATTGATTTGTAAATAGTATATTTGGGGGAAAGAGAAATGAATTATGTTGACGATCAGTTCTAATCTTGAAGATTAATGGCTGTTTTAGATGGTTAATTGATCATCAAACAATTACGTGTGATTGATCACTAACGTAATTAGTGAATATGGATTTTCGGGTTTAGATGGATTAGAATCGTATGAAAGCTTACGTGTTTAAGTTCGATTGTAAGTTAGTCGAGCTGCTTTGGATTCATAATCGAAGTTTGGACGTGTATAATAATTTGTGCTTGTTTTATTAGCTGAAAAAATCTAAGTATTTATAGACAATTGCCTAGCAGGAGGTGTCGTGACTTTTGGCCTACCAGGCCTGCATGCACGACACCTGGCCTTTGACTAAGTTGACCTTATCTAGACTAAATTCTATCCTTATCTTGTTGGACTTGCTCGCAGTCAAGAGTTGCTCGCCAAGTTAGACTTGTCCTGGAGGAATCTTTAGTCTGATTCTGCTGGTCTCTGATCTTTGTCGGAAGGTGGCTTTGGGACTGAGGTGGAATCTGGTCGGCCATGCAGTAGGTAGACTTGTTCGACCTTGATCCGAATTCAGAACATTTTGATTGGTCCTTGTTCGCCTATTTATCTTTATGTGGCGTGCAGGTTCTGCTCGCCAGATATCTTGGGTGAATCATGAGTTAATTCCACTTTAATCCTTAAGTGATTTGCGTTAATCCTGGTCGCCCAAATGTTGTTTCTGCTCGCCTATCAACAATTGTCCCCTTGCCGATCAATAAATTGTGAAGATGGTGAATGAGCATTTTTTGGGTTGGCAACTTTTAAGTGTCACTGGTGCGAGCAAGAATATCGCGGGGGCGAGCAACTTTTCACGGGCGGACAACATTGGTCGAGCAGACTTGGGCCGGAGACAGTTGGGATTCCAAGGTCTGGGTACGGCTCGAGGTGTGACGTGGGCGGAATGATTGCTGCCGCCCACGCGCACACGATCCCGAGGTGACGCGCCTTCCCGCTTTGTCGGGCAGGTGCTGCACGCGCCCAGAAATTGCACTTTAGTCCTTCGATTTCTTAACTTGCTCGCCCGGTACCCCGTTTTTTCAAAGAGTATATAAAGAAAAATTTCGCGATTTTTTGTCATTTTTACTGTTTATTAAGCGCGAATCTCTCCTTCTTCCCCTTTTCAAACTTCCGGCGATCGTTTCCAGTTTCCGGCGACTTTCAAACGACTTCAAGGTAGTTTCTTCTTTGCTTTCTTCTTCTCTTTCTTCTTTTCTTGCGTTGTGTGCGTTCTAGATTCACCAAAATCCCTACTCCACCGTGGAAAGTTCTGAACCGCCGTGTTTTCCCTTGCCGGAATCTGTTAACATTCAAAACTCTTTTCCCTTAACTTATTGGATGGCGTCGCACTCTGAGACCGGTTATTTCCCTCCCCGGAACCCTGAAAAACGGCCCGTCGAAGAGAATCCTCCCATAGTCAACCTGGAATCCGATCCCGAGGCGGCTTCGGTTGCACGCTCTGTTAATTCTGGAGCTCGTCCCTCCGGGGAGAGAGAGGAGCGAGCAAATCCTGCTCGCCAGCTCTTGGAGGAAACGAGCTCGGACCTCCACGAGGACGAGGACGAAGGGGTCGAGGTACTTCAGCCGGTGAACCTCGACGAACTAACCTGGGCCTATCTAAGAGACATCAACTTTCCTGCGCCCAGACTGATCGAGCATCGGGTTCCAGTTGCGGTTGCTCGCCGTGTTGACTGGGATGAGTACGAAAAGGAGCACTCAAACCGATTTGTCATTCCTGCTCGCGGAGTACGGAAGCTTAAAGCGACCGAGTTCGCAGCGAGCTGTATCGTGTCCGCCATTACCGAGGAGGACTTGGCTGGGATTCGGAGGGATTACAAGATTCCCTTTGACATCCCGATGTATGCTCCTTTGGTGGACGACAGAGCTGATCGCCCACCACGCGGATTGACGGCGATCAACCTTGCTACCTTGAATGTTGGGGTTTCTCTTCCGTTGCATCCTTTGGTCGGCCAATTCCTTCAAGACGTGAACTTGGCTATCACCCAACTTACTCCCGTTGGGTGGATAAATCTGATGGCTCTGATGGTGATGTTCGCCCTAGAGGGATACCCCAATAGGCTGTCCGCCGAGGAGGTTGGCTACCTGATGACGATGACCAGCTGCACTGGGGAAGAGGCGGGCTGGTACTATCTGAAGGCGCGACTAGGCCAGAAACTGGTTGAGGACATCCCTGGGAAGGTGCGAGACTGGAAGCATGACTGGTTCTGGGTCGGAGGCGACTGGCGTGCTTCTGCTCGCTCCTCAGGGGGTCCTGAACGAATTGAGACCCCGGCGGAGTTTAGGGAATTAAAGCGTGAGTCTTACCTCTTCTATTACTTTGAAGTGGTTAGACTAATTTTAATTCTCTTTTTCCTTTGTTTCAGGTCCCAAAAACTTAGGGTGGCGAACTGTAAAGAATAGCATCAACGATCAATTCTTGTTCGTTGCGTGTTTGATCGCCCTTCGTCGCCGAGAAGATCGAAGTATTGGCCATCTTTTCTCCGAGGATACACTGCGAGTTGCCCATCTCACTACTTATCCTCACCATCTTGAGGCTTTAGCTCGTATCCCAGAGGGTAAGTATCTTTTCTCGTTGGGCGAACAAATCTGATCGGCATTATACTTAGTGCTAACTTATTTTTTTTATGTCATTTACAGATCAGCTCGCCACAGTTGCTCTTCACCCTTCCTTCTTTGAGCTTGATAACCGTGTCTGGGAGATGCCGACTAAAAAAGGACGCAAGAAGTCGGATCCCCTCTCGAAGATTATCGCCCTTACGGCCAAGGGTGGAAAAGGCGACCCAAGGCAAGCAGGAGGGTCGAGCTTGGCACAGCCACCTACCACAGTGGCGAGTCCACCCAAGACACTGGTCCCGAGGACGAAGAGACTTCTTCGTGGAGATGGCACTCCCGTCTCCGATACTGAAAAAGCGGCCAAGCGAGCAAAGACTGCTCAAGACAAAGTGACCGTGGCTGTCCGACCATGCGAAGGCGACAGCGAGCAAACTCCTTCTGTGGAGCGTCCCGGCGAGCAAGCTCTGTTCGCTACTGCTCACGAAGGATCCGGCCCTTCAACTGACCCCACCTACCTCGGATGGGACAAGGGTCGTCTTGATAGGTACAATTCTCCTCGCCCAGGATACTTAGCATTTTCTTTTTCCTTTTCTTTTTTATTAACTGAAGTTTTTTCTCTCCAGCTACTCGCCCGAGCAATACCCTGGGCGGTCTAACTTGGTGCACCGCTTTGCCTGCTCGAAGGTGCCGACCAACCTTCGCGAGATCCCGGACTCTTTTGTCCGCCACGCTTCCGAGGTCGTTGCTCGTAGCTGGACTAAGGAGCTAAACGAGACCGTCAAGACACAGGCGCCCCGTGATAATGGTCGTCTGTGTCTTGTTGAGACGGGCAACACCTTGGCGGCCGTGCAGCGTTTGGTCGACCAGGTTGAGGACCTCGAGAAGGATTCTCGTCAGTATGCGGCCATCGTTAGCCGTATCGCCAAGGAACGGGATGATGCTAAGGCGGAGGCGAAGAGGATTGTCGCCGACCTCGAGAATAAAGCCAAAGCTCATCAAGTTAGCGAGCAACGTGCCCTGGACCTGCACGTCAAAGTTTTCGAGGAACTGAAGGTCAAAATGGTCGAAGTCGAGCAGATGCGAGCTGATCTTGCTCGTGCTCAGTAGCAGAAGGAGGTCGCCGAGAAATTCGCGACCGAGGCGACGGCCAAAATTGCGGACCTTGAATCTCAGCTCGCCAACTCCATTACCCAAGAGGAACTTATTCCTAAGATGGAGGTGAGCTCAATTCTGGGCTACGTGACAGGCTATGCTGAGAGCATCCGAATTGCTCACGAATTCAAGGCTGCCGCAGTCGTTGAGGAAATCGGCAAGGAGCTGTGCAACTTCGTCGAATCGAACCCTCCAGCCCCGGGCACAACTCTCCAAATTGGCGACCTGCCTGACTATGGAGTCAAGCTCGACTTCATCGGCCCTGAAATAATTATCACAAGTCCTCCCGAGGACGAGGAAGAAGAAGAGGGCGATGCTGCCGAGGGCGAGCAAATCCTGCCTGCCGATCAAAGTGAGAGAGCTCTAAAAGAGCGTGCTGACGCTGAGGGGCTAATTGCCGAGCTAACCCAAGTGGTCCCAGTTGACCCTGCCCTCGAAGGCTCTCCTCTGGAGGATCCCAAAGATGATAATATCTCTCCACCTGCCGGGCAAGGATCTTAGTGGACAGGATTAGCTAGGGACTTGTACTCTTTTTTTTTTTGTTCGTCTTCGTTGTAATTTTCTTGGGCGATCAAGCCTTATCTTTAATGGAACTATTTTGCTCAATTGCTCGTCTTTTTGTCTTACATTAATTGTTCTTTGCATCTTTATCTATGCTTCAACAATCTTAATGTAGTTGGGCCTTGTTCCTTAGGAACTTTTTGGCCTTAGAATTTGATGGGCTTTTGGCCTTAGGCTATGTCCATTTAAAAACGAACAGCCTTTAATGGGCTTGGTTGTATAATCAACTTGCGCCTTGAGCTCACATTTCTGTTTTGAACGAACAACTTAATATTGAACAAATATTAAAAATTACAAGTATCAAATGCGACCAAGAATGTAATCCTGCACTAGCTAGGTTGGATTTGCTCGACAAAAACAATGTTAAGCTTCCAACCATTAAAAAATATAATTTACATCAGGAGTCAAAGTTGCTCGACTACTATGCAATTTGTCAAGGCATCTTTAAACTCTCAAGAGGAAATAAAAACATATAAGATACCGGCACTCCAGCACGCGACCAGACTTGACCCAATTCAACTTTGTTCGACCATTTATACTTGATGAAAATTTCAAAAAATTAGGCAAGTTTTTGGATCCATCTCGTATCTCTGCCATTCCAGTTCGCCCAATGGACTTAGTAGCTCGCCCAACTCAACTTCACTCTTTCATGAGGCAAAACTGGTCGCCTACTGAAAGTATTTTCTTAGGTTGGCTGCATTCCAGGAATATTGGGCCGAGTTGCCATCTAAGTCTTCTATGCCGTACGCTCCATTGGGTAACCTGTCTGTTACCCTGTATGGGCCCTCCCAAGTCGGGCCAAATATGCCTGGAGGTGGGGCAAGTTTTTTCCTTAGAACAAGGTCACCAACTTCGAACTTTCTTATCTTGACTTGGGAATTATAATAACGCTCTGCTCTTTGCTTGTACGTGGCATTCTTTAGCTCAGCATGTAATCTCCTTTCTTCGAGTAAATCTGTTTCTGTGGCCAAAGCAGAATGATTTGCTTGTTCATCAAAACTGGTCGTCCTGATTGTGTTGGTCTTTAATTCAATTGGTATCACCGCCTCTGTTCCGAAGGCCATTGCAAAAGGTGTTTCTCCGGTGCTTAACCTGGGAGAAACCCTATATGCCCACAGGACTTCCGGGAGTTTTTCTGACCAGCTACTTTTGCTTTCTGCCAGGCGTATTTTCAATGTATGCTTGATGATCTTATTTACAGCTTCAACTTGCTCGTTTGACTGGGGATGATAGGGAGTCGAATAGTGTTTCCTGATCCCCCACTTTGTACAGAAGTCTCTCAACTTCTTTCCGTCAAACTGCGGGCCATTATCTGTCACAATTGTTTGTGGAATTCCAAAGCGACAGATGATGTTCTGCCATATGAAGTTGATCATGTTCTGCTGTGTAATCTTTACCATGGCCTTCGCTTCTGCCCACTTTATATAATAATCGACTGCTATGACGGCAAATCGAACATTTCCCACTCCTGCCGGGAAAGGACCAATAATATCAATTCCCCATCTTGCAAATGGCCATGGACTGTAAACCGATACAAGCTCCTGGGCTGGGGCATGAATACTTGGAGCAAAAACCTAACACTGGTGGCAAGCCTTGGCTAACTGGATTGCATCTTTTCGTAAGGTCGGCCAATAATAACCTTGTCTTATAGTTTTGTAGGCCAAAGCTTGCCCCCCAGTGTGATTTCCACAAACTCCAGAATGTATATCCTCCAGGACTGTCCTTCCTTGCCCCCTAGACAAATACTTGAGTAGCGGGAGTGAAAAGCCTCTTTTGTAAAGTTGTTCATCTACCAGAGTATATCTGGTTGCTTGTTTCTTGATTCTTTCAGCCTCAAATGAGTTGCTTGGCAACTCCCCGTCTTTCAAGTATTTGGCTATAGGAATTCTCCAATCATCGTCGTTTTTATGTTCGACTACTTGGTTTACTTCGTAGTCCATTGTTGATGGTTAGAATTTTCTGGTAATGGCAATGTCCGTCAAATCTGCTGGCCCATCGCTTGTTGCTAACCTTGCTAGGGCGCCAGCTTGTGTGTTGCTCGTTCGTGGTATCTGCTGGATAAATACTTGGTCTAACAAAGATACCAAGTGAGCAACTATTCGTTGATACTCGATCATATGCTCGTCTCTGGCCTCATATTCACCTCGTACTTGGCTTACAATGAGTTGGGAGTCTCTAAAAATCTGGAGTTGTCTTACTCCAACAGCTAGTGACAAGTGAAGACCTGCAATGAGGGCCTCATACTCAGCTTCATTGTTGGTGGCCATGAATTCAAATCTGACTGCCGAAGTGAATACTTGCCGGTCGGGACTGATGAGCACTATTCCTACCCCCGAGGCCAGATTCGTTGACGAACCATCCACATAAAGATGCCATGGGTGATCCAGCCCTCTCGTTGGATTTTGAGGGAAGGTCAGTTCAACTATAAAGTCGGTCAACGCTTGTCCCTTAATCGCGGTTCGAGGTGCATATGTCACGCCAAACTGGCTTATTTCTATGGACCACTTCAAAAGACGGCCAGCGGTGTCGAGTCGGTGTAATATTTGTCTGAGTGGGAAAGTTGTCAATACTTCGACTTGATGATCGAAAAAGTATGGTCTTAACTTCCTAACACTCATGACAAGAGCATATGCCAGCTTTTCGGTTGGTGAGTACTTCACCTCAGCATCATGTAGGGTCTGGCTGACGTAGTAGATTGGCAGGTGAAACTTGTCATCCGCCCGAACTAACACCGAACTTATGGTCGTGTCAGACGCTGCCAGGTATAGATATAACTTTTCACCGGGAATTGGTTTTGACAGAATTTTTACATCTCCCAGATATTCTTTTAATTGATCAAAGGCTTTCTGGCAGCTTTCCGTCCAGGCGAAGTTGCCCTTTTTGATGGCCTCAAAAAATGGACGGCACTTGTCTCTCGATCGTGATATGAACCTGTTTAAAGCGGCTAGGCAACCAGTCAACCTTTGCACTTCTTTAACAGAACGTGGTGGTTCCATATCGACGATCGCTTTCACTTTTGCTGGATTAGCTTCGATTCCGCGTTTGCTGGCCAGATGGCCCAAGAACTTCCCGGAATGCACTCCAAAACTACTTTTCTTTGGATTTAACTTCATATTGTATCTTCGAAGTATGTCGAACACCTGGGAAAGATGATGGAGGTGATCTTCTTTCTGTGTACTCTTGACGACTATGTCGTCGACGTACACTTCCACCGTCTCCCCAATATGTTCGCCAAACATCTTGTTGACCAGCCTCTGGTAGGTTGCTCCAGCATTGATTAGACCAAACGGCATCCTCTTCCAGCATAACAAATTTTTGTTAGTATAAAAGGCCGTATTTTCTTGGTCATCTGGGTGCATTGGAATCTGGTGGTATCCTGCGAAGGCATCCATGAATGTGAACATTTCGTGACCGGCAGTACTGTCCACCAGTTGATCGATATGCGGGAGCGGAAAGTTGTCCTTCGGGCATGCTGCATTAAGATTTGTAAAATCTATGCATAGCCTCCAGGTTCCGTTCGGCTTCCGTACCAGGACAGGATTGGCAACCCATTGTGGACATAACGCTTGTTTAATTAAATCGTTGTCCAACAACTTTTTGACTTCTTCGTTTAGAGCTTGATACTTGTCTGGTCCATATTTTCGCCGTTTCTGGTGGACAGGTTTTCGGACTGGGTTGATATTCAACCTGTGACAAGCATCCTTTGGATTGATTCCCACCATATCAACATGGGACCACGCGAAGACGTCCAAGTTTGCCTTCAGAAAATCCGTCATGCGAGTTCTGTAAGGCTCGGGGAGTTCAGACCCGATGTAAAGTTCAAGACCATCACATTCAGGATCAATCTTGATGGCCTCCAATTCTTCGACCGGAGTTGCCCGTCATTTTTGCCCCTTCCATCGAGGGTCAACTATTGGTCCTTTTGGACTTAGTTCATCTTCGATGTCCATGGGTTCGGCACCCAACCGGGGGTCAAAATCTTCAGCAAGCTCCGGGCAGGGTTTGGTCGCCACAGCTGGGCCCTTATGGATGTCATTCGGACATGTTCTGTTAACCATAGATGGCAATATTGCGTCTGGCAAGGTTTGTTCGCCACCTTGCAGCATTTGCTCGCCCATGGGCGAGGGCTGATCATCCTCGTCCATCTTATCATTTTGAGCTCCGAGAATATCCTCCAAGATTGAGGGTTCATTTTCAAGTTGGCTGGTTGATGCTTCCATCATAGATACTTGTCTCTGTCTTGACTGAATTTGCAGGAGGCATTCTCGAGCTTTTCTCTGGTCTCCTTTTACCGTGCCAACTCCACTTGTCGTTGGGAATTTTATGCAATAATGGTAAGTAGAACAGGCGGCCCTGAATTCATTTAAGAAAGGTCGACCCAAGAATCCGTTGTATGTTGACTCTTGATCAACGACCAAGAAATCCACCATTCTTGCGATATTTTTCTCGGGCTCTTTGACCGTCACAAGTTGCATAGCGAAAGTTACTATTCCCAACGGGATTGTCACAGCATTCCTGAATCCCAGAATACGGTGATTTGTGTCTCTGATGTAGCCTGCATAATCTCCCATTTGGTCAAGCGTCTTTTTGAAAAGGACATTAGTGTAGGCTCCAGTATCCACCAGCAATCTATGCACTCTGGTTTCCATAATCTTGGCACATATCACAAGCGAATCGTTGTGAGGGGTCAGTACTCCTTCCAAATCTCTGTCGGTAAAAGTTAATTTCGATGCTTGCATGGTAGGTGGAATAATCCCCATTTCTTGTACATGACCGATCGCTCGTAATTCTGCCTTTCTTTTTCGATTAGAAACTGGTGGTCGTCCATCAGAATAACCACCTATGGGCCCTGCAGGTTCCATCATCTGGATATCTGGAACTGGTCCTCCGGCTGGCGCCTGAGCTGGTCGCCCAGCTCGATTCCGATGAGGTGCCGGTTCCTGGTCTTCTTCATCAGAATCTTCGTCTCTGTTTCTCTTATCGGGCTATCTTTTAACAAACTCGGATAACTTTCCTTCTTCGTAAAAATGCCACAACTGCTTCAGCAAATCACGACATTCGCTTGTAAAGTGTCCCACGCTCTGGTGGTAGGCACAATATTTATTCTGGTTCAACTTGCTTGCATCTTGACGTATTTTACGGGGAGGTGTGAGCAATTCTTTGTCTCGAACGTTATTATAAACTGTATCGATTGATACGGTAAGAATGTGGTTCAATTTGTCTTTCAACTCCGTTCCTTCAGTAAATGCTTTCATGTTCTTGGGAGCTCGATAACCAGTTCCAGTCTTCTTCGCACCCTCTTTCTGCTCTCCTTTATCTCCCATGTCCTTTTGCAGGGCTTCATGCATGGAGACAAAGACGCCTGCCCGATCCCGAAATTCGGCATATGTCTTCGGGCATCTTAGGTGCACATCTTTCCAGAGTTCAGTGCCCTTCTTGAGACCAGCCAGGACGGCCACAATCTTGGTGTCTTCACTGACAGACTCCCCTTCTAACAAGACCTTGTCGAATCTTTCCAGATACGATCGGTCCGACTCGTCGTCAGTTTGTTTCAAGTCGGATAACCGATGTCTTTGGGATAGATAAGACCCGGCCGTAGAGAAATGGGATAAGAACTCTTTGCCCAGCTGGGCAAACAAATGAATCGAAGCCGGCGGCAGGGCTGAAAACCATTTATGGACACGATCCCCCAGAGTCAAAGGAAAGTTGTGACATTGTGTTGCGTCACTTGCCCCCATTGATACCATATAATTAGTATACTTCATCAGATGCACCCGGGGGTCCGCCGTGTCCTCATACTGGATACTTGCCGGAAACTGAATTTTTTGCTGAATCGGGGCCTTCAGAATCACCACAGATAGAGGTGAGACTGGAAGAGTTGTGTTCCCGTATCCTCTCTGTTGATCTAGCTGGCCTTGCATGCTCTCTATGGCCTTTCTCATGGAGGCGAGCTCTTCCAAGGATCCCCCCTGACTCTGAGGCTGTACGGCGAGCAGAGGCGCACAACCGTCTGTTCGCTCCAGTCCCTCATTGGGAGCGGGAATCCCCTGGATTGGCCTCCTAGGATTGGGCTCTGCATTTGGGCCAAGGCGACCAAAAGCTGACCTAGTCAGCCTGTCATGGACTGATTGGCGAGCAGGTACTACAGCTGGGCGAGCTGCTACTGCAGTAGGATGAACTTCCATGATTCCCCGGCCACGACGACCCAATCTTTCAAGAGCACTTTGGCGTGTGCCCTGACTCCCTGCCATGGCCGGATTCTGAGTCGAACCTCCCTGACTGGCGGCCTCGACGTGCAATTTTTCTTTGCCTTTGGCCTTACGAGCTTGGGCACTGTCCGCCTCATTCAAATGATCCCCCCTAGCCTTTTCATGTTCACGAGTCTTTGTGGGGCTACACCTTTCTCGCACATATGAAGGGTTAGGTTGGGCTTGTTGTCTTTGTAAAGCCTGGAGCATGGCAATTGTGCGCGCCAATTCGTCGGGGTTGCGGGCAATGGCGTCTAACTCCGGTGGTATTAACTGGCGAGCAACATCAGTTTGATTCTCCTGGTAATTTCTGCTCGCCCTTGCTCGCCTTCCAGCCTGGGACATCCGGGAGTGTGAATCCCTGGTTATATGTTGTGAACGTTGTGTCTCTCGTGATTGAGGCATGTTCACAGAAGGTATCAAGTGTTGTTCTTGATGTTCTTGAATTTTTCTTCAAAAGTTCAAATCTGTTCTTTAATCTTGGGGTAATCTTTCCGTATTCAACGATTCGGAGGTTCGAACCCTCCTTCTAGCGCCAATTTGTTGACGAGCAGTTCTAATCTTGAAGATTAATGGTTGTTTTAGATGGTTAATTGATCATCAAACAATTACGTGTGATTGATCACTAACGTAATTAGTGAATACGGATTTTCGGGTTTAGATGGATTAGAATCGTATGAAAGCTTACGTGTTTAAGTTCGATTGTAAGTTAGTCGAGCTGCTTTGGATTCATAATCGAAGTTTGGACGTGTATAATAATTTGTGCTTGTTTTATTAGCTGAAAAAATCTAAGTATTTATAGATAATTGCCTAGCAGGAGGTGTCGTGACTTTTGGCCTACCAGGCCTGCATGCACGACACCTGGCCTTTGACTAAGTTGACCTTATTTAGACTAAATTCTATCCTTATCTTGTTGGACTTGCTCGCAGTCAAGAGTTGCTCGCCAAGTTGGACTTGTCCTGGAGGAATCTTTAGTCTGATTCTGCTGGTCTCTGATCTTTGTCGGAAGGTGGCTTTGGGACTGAGGTGGAATCTGGTCGGCCATGCAGTAGGTAGACTTGTTCGACCTTGATCCGAATTCAGAACATTTTGATTGGTCCTTGTTCGCCTATTTATCTTTATGTGGCGTGCAGGTTCTGCTCGCCAGATATCTTGGGTGAATCATGAGTTAATTCCATTTTAATCCTTAAGTGATTGAGTTGTGATGATTTATTGATAAATATAGTCTTAAAGGACCAATTTTAAGTGAATGCGTAGGCACCAATGGTGTTACTTAACTTCACTAAATTTCACCACCACCACCATCGCCTTCTACGAAATTCCTTAAATTGGTCTTCTTCTTCCCTCAATCATTTGCATACATTTCGTACCAAAAACACCCCTTCGCCGCTCCGACTTCAAATTAAAGCAGCTTCAAGGTCTATATCTTGTTCCGCATCAAAAATGGTTAAAGCTATTAGGGTCCATGAACTCGGAGGTCCTGAGGTATCACTCTCATTTCCTACACTTGTTACTTTGTTCGATGATTATCTTAGATTTGTTAGAGTCTGTTGTGTGATATAGCAAATGGGTTTTTGTGATTTCTAATTTTAGTCAGAGAATTTCCACTTTTTTTTTAGCTTAATCTAGCGATCACGGTTTATCAGATTCTAATTCGATGCCCTGGGAATGGATTGTGAAGTAATTTACCTTAGTTGAACTTGTGATTTGCTTGAAAGTTGAAATTACCCTTAGCATTCTAATTTGTGTACTGTTATTCTTGTAGTACCTTCCCCTGCCCTCATGTAATGAAATATTTAGCAGAAAAGACTCGTTATCTCACCCTTTACGAATACCTCGAATCTCGTTTATTTTGGAGATATTGATAAGGGTGTGGATTGTGAGTCAATGTGATATGGATTTATCTTGCACATAGTTCATAATTTTCAGAATAGTACTGGGCTTCATGTTATCCACCAATATTTTCATCTATCTAAGTAAGCAAGAGAGTATCCTTACTAATTTAGTACCTCTATGTCCAGCAAAGTAAACCAGCCTTCCGATGTGTGATTGGTGGTTAACTGTAGATTCTTAAAGAAAGGCTTTAATTTTCTGTTCTGAATAGCTGTGAAATCTTGCTAGGCACAGTAAAATTGGATAATCCTGCCTGTTGTTGTCTTGTGTAGCTGCAATGTTTTGAGGACATTGTGAGAAATTAGTTGTTACACTTCTTAAGGAAGAATTATTTATTCGACAAATTGAAATCTTAGTGTGTAACTTGCTGCTTAATGCTTTTTTACCAGGTTCTGAAATGGGAGGATGTGGAAATAGGGGAACCAAAAGATGGAGAAATCAAAGTTAAAACTAAGGCCATTGGTTTGAACTTCATTGATGTTTATTATCGGAAAGGGGTTTACAAGGCTTCAACGATGCCCTTCACACCGGGTTCGTGCATCATGCTATAACTCATTAAATGATTTTTTGACATCTTAGGGCTTGTTTGTTTCGGGATTTAGGTGTGCGTGTGAAGTCATGACTTTACGTCCACAAGATGTAAAGTCCTTTATGAATAGTAGTAGTATGTGTTTGTTTTGAGATTTTGGTAGTGTGGGATTTTACTTTATGTTAAATCATGTGTAAGAGTAAAGTAGAATGTGTAAGAGAAAAGTAGGAAATAGAATGTGAGTGAAAGAAAAGTGATATTAGAGTAATGATTGGGTGAGAGAAAAGTGATATGTAAGTAATGATTGAGTAAGAGAAAGGTGATATGTGAGTAATGATTGAGGGAGAGAAATAATATTTTTAAATTGTATAAAGTGAATTGTATTGGGATAAGGAATAATAGATTTTATAGGTATTTATAGGTGTGAATAGAGAATGAGGTGTGAAAACTGGATGTTACATCTCTAACTAGAATGGGACGGTGGCTGGAAAGTCCTAGTCCTGTCCGGGTGAATCCCAAAACAAACATGTCCTTAATGATTTGTTTTAAGAAATTTCTCTTTCCTGTTCTGAAAACTTTCATCACCACAAGAAAACATCAAGGACTGAGAATACTTTCGTTTCTTAAAAGAAATTTCCAATGAGCTCTTCCTCGCTCAATCAGTCACAGCATC
Organism: Ballota nigra; assembly: GCA_947034835.1. Lineage (NCBI taxonomy): Eukaryota > Viridiplantae > Streptophyta > Magnoliopsida > Lamiales > Lamiaceae > Ballota > Ballota nigra. Next base: position 62,684,177 of record OX344723.1, on the reverse strand, counting down.
TTTGTATCACACTTCTGGAAACTATTTCTGTTGACACATATTACGAAAATGCCATTGTTGCAATCTTAGCTATCAACTATTGATGATGACAGGTATGGAGGCAGCCGGCGTGGTAATTGCTGTAGGTCCCGGGCTTACTGGAAGAAAAATTGGAGATGTTGTTAGTTATGTTCTTACACCAATGGGTGCATATGCGGAAGAGCAAATCCTCCCTGCTGATAAAGTGGTTCCTCTGCCTCCTTCTATTGATCCTGTTATAGCAGCTGCCATCATGCTTAAGGGGATGACCGCTCAATTTCTAGTTCGTCAATGCTTCAAAGTAGGTTAATGTTACTCTGAACTATAGATTTCATGGCTTACCAAATATTTATAGAATCAGCTTTAGCCTTTATAAGCATTATGTCTGCAAGCTTGTTGCAGATTTTAAATTACTACTTTCTCCCGTTCAAAATATATGTTATTTGAATTTCGTTTGCTTTTTTCAATGTAAATTAATTACATTTATTTCAAATTTACCCCTAAAATCATTAAAATATTTAGGTAAATGTGTTCATTTAATGAGAAAGTCAAACATTTGTTAAGGGTATAATAAGAAATCAAATATTTTCTTAATATGTGTACATTTATCCAAAATGACATATATTTTGAATAGGAAGGAGTATTTTTTGGTAGGGTGTACTAAAAGTCTAATAAAAGGCTTATATTACTCTGTGCACCTGTATAAGGTTCTTTGTTTAAAATATCCAGGTTCCTGAATCATATATATACTTGGGGATAACTTTACTAGCTTCACTTTTTAATCTGTATGCTCTTGTTTTCTGTAGTTATGCTCTAAATTTCTTAAAAAAAAATTACGGGTTATTTGATAAGATATTACTTCTTCATCCTTTCATCATCACATATTTCTCTTTTCCTTACACTCAAAGATATTTCTTTGGTCCTTTTATATTGATTTTATCCCTGTTGGAAGGATATACTTCGATGTTTATTCAAGGTTTTATGAATTACATTGTTATATAGGTTGAACCAGGGCACACTATCCTGGTTCATGCTGCAGCAGGGGGAGTAGGGTCTCTGTTGTGCCAATGGGCGAATGCTCTGGGTGCAACAGTCATCGGAACTGTCTCGAGTGACGAGAAGGCTGTTCAAGCAAAGGAAGACGGGTGTCACCATGTTATATTGTACAAAACTGAAGATTTTGTTGCCCGTGTCAATGAGATAACATCTGGTAAAGGAGTTGAAGTCGTCTATGATTCCGTTGGAAAGGATACTTTTGAGGTAATGCCACAAAATTATTCTGGATATATTTCTATCATGATCTCTTTTATTAAGGTGTGAAGGGTCTTTTGGAGTGGGGGTGTGCTTATGATGATTTTTGAGAATAATTTGCATTGTGATTTGTTTAATATGTTATCGTGATATGAGTTAAATGCCTAATTGCAAAAATAATCCAAATCCTTGTGAGATTTTGCTGCTTTGGCCTATGCATTTAAAATTGCAACTCAAGCATTGTTTATTTGACTATTATGTTCAGTGGCAGAGTTATAAGGTTTTTTGGTCTAATAACTTATCTCCTATCCAACTTTGGACAAAAAAATTTATTACGCCATTTCCAATTTTCTGGTGATTTTAGGGTCAAAATTGGTCAAATATTTTAATTTTAGGACCAAAAAGAAATGGTTTAGTATTTTCGAACCAAAATTGGACTGTGGAGAGGTTATAAGACCAAAAACTTTTAAACCCGAATGTGGCCAATTTTTGTGTGATATGAGTGCAAATTATGTTGATGATAGATCTGATTTCATGGGTTTCGATTATACATGTCACTATATGTCTTCCATGTAATTCGATTATCAAGCCATTTGTTTTATGCATCAACTTAGATTAAATATCTGTCCAATATTATCTCTAATCTCAGACAAATTAATTGGGGTTGTTATGTGATCAGGGATCGTTGGCGTGTTTGAAGGTTCGTGGATACATGGTGAGTTTCGGACAGTCTTCCGGGACACCAGACCCAGTCCCTTTGTCGGCTCTGGCTGCCAAATCTCTCTTCTTGACAAGGCCGACACTGTTTCAATACACGTTAACTAGGGACGAACTGCTGCACACTGCATCAGAGGTATTCACGAATGTTGCAGCGGGTGTGCTACGGCCCCGTATGAATCATACGTACCCCTTATCTCAAGCTGCACAAGCTCATTCTGATCTGGAGAATAGAAAGACATCAGGGTCCGTTGTGCTCATTCCAGATGGATCCTAATTAACTGGTAATTATGGAAAGGGAACGAGTTGAATAAATCTTGATGCTGTGTGGGTTTTCTTCTTCATGTATTTGCTGTGTGCAAGTGAATGAGAGACATGATCTTTCTTGTGACTTGCGCTGATGATATTTGTATTATAGGGTTCTCATAATCCCATGATTATCTTCACACCCTAACTAAGTCACAGTATCTTCAAATTTACACACGCACACACAAAATCAAATGCATCTGTTTATTGTATGCATAAAGGTATACAAAATTCCCCTTTAAATCCATATTCATTATTTTCATTTCTTAATTTACATGCATCATTTTCAACTATGGGCCTGTTTGGTGAGATAAAAGCCTTGGAAATTGTTTCAGAGAGTTTAATGTAGTCTTTAGAAAAGGGTGGTTTTCTGGATCGACCATCTCAGCATAATTTGTCAAAATTGTCCCTCTCTTTCTTTCCTGCCCTTTCTATTCTCTAAAATTTCTCTTCCAATTCGACCGCCTCTGCTGTGTGCCGCCGTGCCACATATGTTTCTCTAGCATCCTCATCGCAGTTGGCTGTAGCCTGTATCTGAAAGAAAAAAAAAAAAAAAAAATCGCTTTTTGTGGATTTTAAAAACGACATGCCATGCCTTTTGATGGGTTTCGAAGACGACACGCCATAACTAGCTGCGAGGTCTTCTCTTTGTGTAATTGAGTAAGCAGTTGGGTTTGTGGAATTGCAAAATTGGGTTGGGGGATTAGGTTTGCAATTTATACAATTGGGTTCATTCTTCTTGGAATTGCAATTCTTCGTAGTTGCAAAGTTTTGAATTTTCTGGGTTTTTTCAAAGTTTTGTATTAATTTTAAAATGAGTACCACTATTCAAACCCCAAAATCCTCTAAATCTACCCCACCTACTAAACATACCCCATTAAAATTTAAAAATCAACATATATTACTAAATATACCCCATTTCATTCCCATAATATCCTTCCTCCATTAACATTCCCACAATTCCATTAAATCCACATCACTTACTAAAAATTCTCACCATTTCATATTCTCATTAAAATCTTTCTTTTAATTTTTTTATTCTTTCATATTCTTTGGTTTTAATCAAATTTAAAAAAAAAAAATTATATTAAAAATTAAATATATTTTGATTTTTTTATAAATAATTAACTAAATCTTCTAAATAAGTATTTATCAAAATAAATATCTTCAAAAATATCAAAAAATAAAATAAATATAAAGACAATTTTAATAATCAATTAAATTGTATAATATATTTAAATAAAAAATTAAAAGTAAATTTGATAATCAAATTAAATAATTCAGAAAATAAAATAATTTTAAAAATAGTTTAGTTAAAAAAAATTTAAATCATTTAAACCTAAATAAAATTTGATAGAAATTAAATAATAAAAAAATCTAAAAAATAATTGAATAAAAAATCAATTAAAATGAAAATTTGAAAAATAAAATAACTACATAAATATAAGAAAAATATCTAAATCTAAATAAATTAAATTTAAAAAAGAATAAAAAAATATTCAAAAATATTCAAAAAGGAAAAGGCTAAAGATAAATAAAATCAGAAAAATATTTTATAAATGTTAATTAAATTATCGTAAATAATTAAACTAAATAATTAACTAAAATTTTATTTTTATTTAGCTTCGATTGAATTTTTAAGATTTTTTAAATAATATTCTTAATTTAGTTATTTTTTAAGATTTAATTGATCTTTTTAACTATTTTTTAGTTTATTTAAAAAAAAAAATTGGATTTGTTTTAATTAAATTATTTTGAAGATTTAGTTGATTTATTTCTTTTATTTTCTAAATTTTTAAGGATTTTTTAATTTCAATGAATTTGATATTTAAATATTTAATACATTTTTAATCATATTTTTTAGATTTTTTTAGGGTTTAAAAAAATTTAAGAAAAAAGAAATTGATCAATGAAAAGTTAAAATACTAATTTTGAAATTAAATGACTTAAAGGACTAAAGTCAAAATTAACATAAATTTAGAGTATAATTCATTCCATATGTATATAAGGATAACTTAGTCATTTTATTTATATCCATTTTTGTCTTTAAAATTGTGGGTTTTTTTAGAGGATTTTGGGATTTTAGTAATGTGACTCTTCTAAAATGTATGGGTTCTCAATTTAATTTACAGTTGTGTTCAAGCCTTCAAGGGACAAATTTCTTAATTGAGTTTCCAATTGGTTCATCAAATTTCTGAAATTTAGTTTGAATAATGAGTGAATGAAAAAAGCTAAAGCAATGTCGTGCGTGAATATATGTCGAGGAAAGTTAGATGGCAAAATGGGTCTTTTAACAAATTTGTACTGTTTACCTGATTATATTATTCTACCGAAAATCAAATTATTTTTTAAATATTATCATACATTAATAAATATTTTTACCTTTACAACATATCTCAATTCCTATCTTTACTCCCTTTTCTCATTTCCCCTAACATATAATCCGGTTATGTCTACCCCTGATGTGCAGTATACAGTTGTGCATTGGGGTATTGTACTCCCTGCTTTAATGTATTGTACAATACGATACATTAAAGTAGTGAATACAACACTTCAATGCACCGTTGTGCACTGCACAGCAGTGTGAGGTAGAAAAATCATATACTCCCCATGTAGATTATATGGAGTACTTGAAAAGGAAAAAAGAATACTTTCCTAAATAATAAATTCAACTTTTTTTTCTAAAAAAAATTATGATATTTTGCAATTTATATGCAATATTTCCCAATTTATGTTTTGTTTTGTAATATGATTGAACCAGCAGTAATACTTATATGAAGAGTATGTATATAATAAAATTGGTTCATGAATTATTGTAAAATATTAGTAGTTATTTTCACTAAAAATATTAATTTTATAAAAACAATTAATATTGTATCCGGTACAAATTCATCCATGTAGGAATGATGCCTTACCGATGGAAATGCTGTTAATATACATATTATCTGGAGTTTTTTGCATTTTTGGTCTCATTGAACATGTAATGTTTTAGAATCAGTCCCACTCAAAACACTTTTGGTCCTATAGAATTTTATTTTGGCACTTATAGTCTCATACGTTCCAAAATTTACAACTTTAGTCCCACATGTTACGGAGTTTGCAAACTTAGTTTCAAAAACTAACGGACTTGCAGATTTGGTCTCATATGAAACTTCTGCAGATTTGGTCTCATATGATAAAAAAAACTCATATTTTTATAAAAATATAATAATAAAAAAAATTACAATATATATACAAATTTATTTTTATTTTACAATAATATATATGTATATCATATTTTAATATATATTTTTAATCAGAACAATTTACTTTATATTAATAATTTAAAATAAGAATAACTTTTTTAACTTTTGTGCCTTTTTTCTAGAATTATAACTAGATGAGTGCCCGCGTATTACGCGGAGTTTTCACAAAAATTAATTATTTATGTATTTTATATACTTAAATATATTTGCTCATCGTAAAATAATATAATTATATTATATAATGAATATATTCCAATAGTATATATGTATAAAATTATGAATTAATTTCTTATTAATTCACAACATTTATGCTCAATCTCATTTTAATTACGATTTTCAATATTCTCTGTGACTCTCTTGGATGGTTTCCTCGGTCGATTTTCCATCCAAGCACTAATGCACTCTCATGCATTTTTTTATTTTTTATTTTGCTAAAAATACAATTCATATATCGGATTGGAACAACTAAAGATGCGATGAATTTAAATGTTGTGATTAAATTGTGATTGAGCCTAAAGATTGTGAATTAATATAGAACTAACCCTAAACTTATTAATATTTTTTTATATTATTTTTGAAGCTCTATTTTTTTCAAATATATTAAATCCATAAATTATTTAAATAATATATTCTACGATATAAATATGTCGTTTATTGTACATGTACAAAATAAGTAATTTTCATACATGGATATATATATATATATATATATATATATATATATATGTCATTAAATTATACTCCCTCCGTCCACGAGTAAGTTTTCCACTTCTTTTTGTTGAATGGTTTAAGAAAGTGTATTTGTTTATTAATATATGGTGGGCCACATGTTGACTTTTGGGATAAAGTAATGAATAGTGTTGAAAAGTAAAGTGAATGAGTGGCATTTTTGTAATATTGTGTGAGTTTGAAGGTTAAAGTTTATATATAATAGAGTGTTGTTATTTCCATTTATGGAATGAGAAACTTACTCGTGGACGGCCCGAAAAGGAAAGTGAGAAGTTTACTCATGGACGGAGGGAGTATAAAATAAAATAATAAGCATTTTAGAATAAAAAATAACATTGACAATATAAATCATTTTGAGCTTTAATATGACGTACTATTCAAAAAATATAAAAAATATATTAAATAAAATAGATATTCATATTCAAAATATGTGCATATTTATAAATGTGTGCAATGTTTAAATATTATATTTCTTTTAATTAGAGACAATATTATTACACAAACATAATAACACATGTTAAACACAATTAAGTCAATAAAAAATGATATATCAAATATGATTTAAAATAAATAAAAATTTAAAAAATTATAATTTTGGTTTACTGTGTTTTCTAAACAATAAGATTTGACAATTAATTGTTAAAATTAAAAAAAAAAACTAATTAATTATTTAATTGATAGTATAAATCAAAATTATTGAATATACTTAAATTCTATTTTTTTTTTTTTTTTTTTACAAATTAAGATTTTCTAAATAGAAAATCCTCAAATATAATGAGATAATAAAAACAATTCAGTTAAACATTAAAACTTCAAATAATTAGATTTAATAAATTTAATAATATGTAGAATTAAATATACTTTATTAACATAATTTTTTTAAATATAGAATATCATCAAATATAGTTAAATACAATAGAATTTATTTTTTGAAGCAATTCATAACATAGTTTAATTGGTAAACATCTTAAATTCTACTCAGGAGGTGTAGAGTTCAAATCCTTATAAATGCATTTTTTTATTAGACTTTTATTATATAAAGTCACAGATGACACATAAAATTCATAAAACCACATAAATAACTTCCACAAATGACACATAAGATTCATAAAGCCACATGTATAGCTTCCATAATTATGTCACATAGGTGGAAATGACATGTAAATTATTTTTCTCTAAAAAATTCACAAAATAACATGTAAGCAAAATGAATAAGAGGATGACATGTGGATAGTTGGAACTCCCTTTTAGTAATATAAGGGATAATTTTCTCAACATCTTATTTTAGTAGTTCACTGTTCATCCCCTATAAAAATCTCTAAATTACATATCATTCAACTAACGACCACACACAAAAAAATCTTTCTTTTGTTTCATTCCTTAAATTGAACAATACACCCACATAAAAACTATATTATTCATTTTTTATGTCGATTGTTCAATAATAATAATTTAACCTATGTTTTATTTAATTAAAAAAACTATTTTTTTCTTTTAAAGATTAGAATAATTTAATTTGTATTTAATTTAATTCAATTTAATTTTTAATAAGGTTTTAATTAATTATTTTAATTTTTTTATAAAAATATATAATAACATAATAATAAAAAATAAAAACAAAATTGGAACTAACATTCAGTAAGGTACGTCATACCGAATGTTCAGTACATTATGGATATGTTTTTTTGTATACTGGAATCCAGTATACTGAAATTTTTGGTACAAATTTATTTACGTACAAATTCATCCATATAAGAATGATACCTCACCGATGAGAATGCTCTTAGGCTCCACTTGGTAGGGAGTAATAATTTTAGTAAGGAATACAAACTTAATATGGAAAAGTCATATAAAATTGCTTGGTAGGACATATAAAAAAGGTCCTACTAATTTATGCAAAATTCTTATACTTACTTGGTAGGAAGTAATAAAAAAGGTAAAAATTAGGAATAGTAGTGGTCCGGCAGCCTCCGTCGACTTTCCGGCGGCGGCGGCGGTCCGGCGACTTTCCGGCGGTGGCGGTCCGGCAACTTTCCGGCGACTTCCGGCGGTCCGGCGGCGGCGGTGGCGGTCCGGCGGCGGTCCGTGTGACAAACCAATAATAAAATAGTACGACCTTTTGGACCGAGTTAATTTTTTAAAGGTGAATAGTGTTTTGGAGGTATTACGTCTTACTATTTTACAGGGTCGGGCATATAAGAAACGGGTCGATATTATTTTAATATATCCAACCAAGCAGAATATTAATTATACACCACCCCAAAATATGGGCTTATATGCCCTACCAAGTGGAGTCTTAATATACACATTATCTATATTGTCCAACACAACACTACACTACGCTACGTTGAGTTGATACCGTAGCAAAATTCCTTGGACACAATCGCCTTCGACAAAATTTCTTGACATTTTCGCTCACTCAATTACCAACAAAATACTCAAACCAGTAACAGCCTTTTGCGATTGGACTTCAAATTAATGCATCTCTTGCTTCGTTGTAGCAACGCCAAAGATGGTTAAAGCTATAAGAATTCATCAACTTGGTGGCCCCGAGGTCTCTCTCTCCTCCTCTGCTCTCTCTAAATTCTTGATTATATATATATTGATTACTGATTATATAAATTGTTGATGGGTTTTTTAATTAGTCTGTGTAATAGCAAATGGGGGCGGAAATTGTTTGAATCAACTGTCGCTAATGATCTTTTTAGCTTGAATTTGTGTTTACGGTTAGACAATTAAAAAAAAAAATGGGGTCGCTCCATGTGCTTTGATTACTCTTTTAAGAATTGTTCACTGACTTATGATTAGTGTAAAAACCATATGGACAGGACTTTGAATATACTTGGTTGTTCCAAATGCTGGGTAGCTCTTTGTGCAGTTTAGTGTCATTTTTACCAAGTTGAGTGATATTTATGTATCTGTGGGATCTCAGTACACTCGCTCTCCCTTTTTTAGTACCTTTATATAGTTAATATTTCTCTATGACCAATAATTTTGAAACACTCATTTGACATATCTAGTTGATGCGTTTTATTACAGGTTCTAAAATGGGAGGATGTGGAAATTGGGGAGCCAAAGGATGGAGAGATAAAAGTGAAAAGTAAGGTCATTGGCTTGAACTTTGTTGATACATATTTTCGGAAAGGGGTTTACAAGGCTCCAACATTACCCTTCACACCAGGTTCTATTCCTTTTTTTTTCATCTGTAGATTTTTGACATATTTCTGAAGATCCCCTATTTTTATCATTGAAGAACTTCCATCTTCACAGTAGAACATGGTTGAATGAAGTTTTCGCGAGGATATTATTCTCTTGAAAATTGATTTCAGATGGTCATCTTACATTCTTACTAAGTTACTGTCAACTTATTTAGGCAGCGTTTGGTTTAAATTCTTCAATGAGAATAGTAATAAGAATAATTTGAATACTAATTACAATGAGAATAATGGTTACTAATGTTTTGTTCTATTCTTGGAATAAGTTGAGACATGTTGGTTGAGGGATAGTGGAATGATCAAGGAGAAACGATTATAGGATGATTAACTTATTTCAAGTCTCATTACCCCGCATGAACTATGATGAAAGGGAATTTGATCATCTTTTAGTCTCATGTATCACCACAATTGCCCCATGCTCATTCCTGTTGAAGAATTTTGAACCAAGCGCTCTCCTTAACCGTAGTGTCCTCTCGATATATACTGGTACAACTAGTGTCTCTTTTATATGAATTGTTAATGACAGGTGTGGAAGGTGTTGGTGAAGTAATTGCTGTGGGCCCCGGATCCAGTGGAATAAACGTTGGAGATGTTGTTGCTTATGTTGGTTATCCAATGGGTTCATATGCACAAGAGCATATCATTCCTGCTGTTAAAGCTATTCCTGTGCCGCCTTCTTTTGATCCAGTTATAGCAGCATCCATTATGACCAAGGGAATGACTGCTCGCTATCTCGTTCGCCAATGCTTCAAAGTATGTTTCTTGTTAACCTAAAACTTTCATTTTATACCAGTGTCTTCATGAAAAAGAAGGCACTCAAGCATTTTCACGTTTCCCTGCATAAAGAGAGGATCAGACGATCAGGAGTATATATTGATGTATAGTGATAAAGCAGCTTAACCTGATGCTAATCGGGATTCTTTTATCTTTCTTCTTTAGATAAGAAGATTGTCATTTTGCTTCAAATCTTCCTCTACAGTATAATTTTTCCTACCAACGGGATAGGCTGTTTGCAGCTCCTTATCATGATACGTTTTCCATCGTGAACAATATTTTTTATAGGACAGTAACTATGGGGTAGCAATTGACAATATGTTTATGGTTGACTCATCTAGGCCATTAAATTTTAATTTGGCACATGTAGACTGGCAAATTTAAATTTTCACACATTTAAGCCAAATTGGGTTGTTTCGGGCTCACATGTTTAGGCCAAACGCGTGAGCTACACACGACATTTTATCCCAAATTGGGGCTTAAATGTGCAAAAATTTAAATATAATGACCTAAATGTGCCAGCCCACAAACATAATTTCCTACAATTGCTACCCCCCATAAGTTACGAGCCTTAAAAGAAAGTATTCCCGTTTCCCATCCTTATGCTCTTGTTTTAAGTTGCCTGTGCCGTTTAAGCTCAAGTCCAACAGTTCAGTTATGAAACTGTTTATGTATGTCCCCGTTTATTACACTTGAAAAAGGATTGCGCAGCAGAAATTGAAAACAAAGGAATGGGAATTCGTAGGCTGCTACACTTTTGATTGACAGGATTCAAAGGAGAATTTTACGGTTTACTAAAGAATCTTTTCGTATAGTGGCTCTCGTCCCCTTTCTTCGTTTTCCCTTTTCATCAAAAAATTGTTCTGAATTGTATTACATCACAGGTTGAAGCAGGACACACTGTCCTTATTCATGCAGCAGCTGGTGGAACAGGTTCTCTGTTGTGCCAATGGGCAAATGCCCTTGGTGCCACAGTTATCGGAACTGTCTCGACTAAAGAGAAGGCAATTCAAGCCAAAGAAGACGGATGTCACCATGTTATATTGTACACGGAAGAAGATTTTGTCAGCCACGTCCAAGAGATAACGTCGGGTAAAGGAGTTGAAGTTGTCTACGATTCTGTTGGCAAAGATACCTTTGAGGTATAGATGCTCGCTCTTAATATAACCGTCGTACATATTTCTTCATTAACCATCACAGGAGGATTGGGTGGGGTGGTGGGGTTTGCAGCATATGGTGTGTAGAAATATCTATAAATATGAAATTGGTTAATCATCCAAGACCATTGACAACTCATTACTAGATGGTTTTTCAAGAATAGAGTCCAATCATTACTGCTCTTTTGCTCCATCAATTTGTCATTTGTAATAGTTCCTCCGGAATTCGTCTTAGCTCCTTTTTTTTGTAATTTTATCTAAACCATCTCAAGTGTGTTTACCTCACTAGTTTGTTGTGTAATCTTTAGCTGGGGATAAATGTGAACAGGGATCGTTGGCGTGCTTGAAAGCTCGTGGATACATGATATGTTTTGGACAGTCGTCGGGCACTCCAGATGCAGTGCCTTTGTCCGCTCTTGCAGCAAAATCTTTGTTCATAACGAGGCCTTCTCTCAAGGATTACAATCTTACTAGAGACGAACTGCTTCAAGCTGCATCAGACGTATTCACCAAAGTTGCTTCAGGTGTTCTACGTGTCCATGTAAATCATACCTACCCTTTATCTCAAGCCTCACAAGCTCATTCAGATCTTGAGAACAGAAAAACATCAGGATCCATTGTGCTCATACCTGATGAATCTTGAGTAAGTGTAATCAATCTGGAGACCAGGAAAGTTGTATGTGCTGTGTTTAATAATTGTCATTGGGTGTGTATTATATGAAATCAACGACAAGATAAAATAATTTAGACCCAGAATTGGAAATCATAGTCCATCCATCATTTGCTGCTTTTCCACCCCCACAGTGATGATCATTGCCTTGCTTTTTATTGCTAATGTATCTGTTGATAAAGAACCAGTGTGTCATACAATTTTTTGTTTTATTGGAAAATTTCGGTCATTTAAATTTGCTCCTGGGGAGATTTATTGGTCACGTTAATCACCACACTTGGCGTGGGCCCATGTAAAGGTTTTTATTTTTAATTTTTAATCAAGTGCTTGATCTGACCCGGTGTAAATATGCCTGATCCGTATTTTATGTGCTCAAGTCACCCCTCCAATTTTAATCCCACTTCACTTGTTAGGAAACCAACATGCCAAAACTACCCTCTTCTTCCTCCTCTCCCCTCTTCTACACAAGGAATGCAGCCACGCGATTGAACTATTGTATTTTACGTGGCCACACGATCGAACCATCCTGCCCAAAAGCAACAAAAAGCTTATACCTATATTCCCCACAAATTATTGTAAGGTTCTATTTGTTTTTTAATGTTTTGATTCAAATATGTTTTCTTGATGGTACGTTCACCACCTAAGAAGAATGACAACGCCTATTCACCATATAACTTCACCTTCTTTTTTTTTTTTTTTCTCAATTTTACAACTTCAATAAAACACAATTAAAATCATTCAATAGCTACAATTAAAATCAACAATGTAATACTACCTTATACTCATCATATTAACATAAAATTAAATCCTACACCAGTTAAATTTGAAAACAAACTCACAACATTATTATTTATTTGGATTTCGAAATCCACTAAATCCTAAGTCAAGCAGACCCAAAAATATGAGCATATTCAACATATGCACAATATAAGAGCATGATGATTTATTTGACTTGTTCCATTTCCCAGTAATTAGGATCCATCTGGTATGAGCACAACTGACCCTGATGTCTTTCTGGTCTCAAGATCAGAATGAGCTTGTGCTGCCTGAGATAACGGGAAAGTACGATTTAGACGGGGTCGTAGGACCCCTGATGCAACATTCGTGAATACCTCCGATGCAGTGTGCAGTAGTTCATCCCTTGTTCGAGTGTATTGAAAGAGTGATGGACTTTTAAAGATTAGAGATTTCGCAGCCAGAGCCGACGAAGAGACCTGGTCTGGTGCCCCAGAAGACTGTCCGAAACACACCATGAATCCACGTACCTTCAAACATGCCAACGACCCCTGATCACATAATAGCATCCCCAGTTAATTTGGATGGACATTTAATCTAAGTTAATGCATCAATAAAATGACCTTATAGCTGAGTAAACCTAAAGATCCTGTAGTTTTGGCCAGATCCTCTTAAAATTGCAAATTTAGACATCATATATGTTGTCTATTGGGTACCATTCTTGCCAATTTGTGATAAGATTGCTAAATCAGGTGACATGCTTAATGACATGGAAGACATATATAATCGAAACACACAAAATCAGATCTATTGCATTCAGGGGGCGCTAGGTTAAAAATTCTTCAACAGCAATGATAATGAGAATGAACAATAAGTAATTGGGCAAATAAATAAAATGATGATAAATTTACATGTTTATACTCTGTACGGGGCAATGACACACAAAATAAGTTAATCATTACCAATTTTGACTAACTACCTCCCTTCCATAATCATTTCTCTTCAATAATTCCACTATTGAGTAACCAACAATCGTTTTTTATAAAATACTAAGAATATAATCATCGTTCTCAATGTAATTCGCTATTCAATGTTTCACATTATCATTACAATTGAAGAATTGAATCAAGTAACCCCTCATATCGCATAGTGGCCACATAATTGTTTAATAAACAACGCTTGAATTGCAATTTAGAAAGCATAAAAGAATTTTGACTTTTATTGAAATTAGGCCTAATAAATTCACATCACAATAACATACTAAACAAATCACAATCAAAATTATGCTCATACATAACAAATAATTTTGAGGTATTACCTTAAAAGTATCCTTTCCAACGGCATCATAGACGATATCAACTCCTTTACCAGATGTTATCTCGTTGACTCGGGCAACAAAATCTTCGTTTTTGTACAATATAACATGCTGACACCCGTCTTCCTTGGCTAGAACGGCCTTCTCTTCACTTGAGACAGTTCCAATGACCGTTGCACCCAGAGCATTTGCCCATTGGCACAACAGAGAACCTACTCCCCCTGCTGCAGCATGAACCAGGACAGTTTGCCCCCGTTCAACCTGTATAATAATGAGATTCACAAAATATTGAATCAGTATCGAAATATTTCCTTCCATCAGAGGTAGAATCAATATAGAAAGGAACAACGGAATTACTTGGTATGTAATTAAACTATAAATATTTTAATTTGAGAGGGAAAGAGAAATATGTGATGTTGAAAGGATCATGAACTAATATCTGATCACATTCTTTGGTAACCTGTAAATTTTTCAAGAAATTTTGAACATAATAATGGAACTAATGCTCCCAATGCATAAGCAACTGAAAAATCAAGAACATACAGACTAGAAAGAGTTGGTATTGTTGAAACTGGTTTAAAACTAATATCTACTAGCAAAACAACTAATACCTATAGACAACTAATATCCTTTAATTAAATAACTAATACCCTTCAAACTAGTTTCAGGGAGAAACCTGTTCACACAAGATTTTGCCTAGAAAGAGACAAGCTACTTAAGTTATCCCCATGTAAATATATTATTATTATTTATTATGAAAATGCCCATTAATTTTTTTAATTATGAAATGCTTTTAATTTGAAAAAAGTTGGTAAAAATGCCCCATCACCTGTAGCATCTAGTTACTTGGCATTTTTATCAAGTTTTTGTCTGATGTGACTTATTTTTGTATTTTCACCTCATGGTTTACAGCTGAGTAACTGTATATAACCAGTAACGGGACATTTTTACCAATTTTAAAGTTAAAAGACATTTTTGTATAATTGCAAATTAGTGTGCACCTTCATAATAAGTCCAAATTTAGTGGGCATTTTTTCAATATATAAACCCAAAAAGTTCTGTTGCATAATATACACAAACCTACTTTGATGCATTGACGAACAAGAATCTGAGCAGTCATCCCCTTAAGCATGACGGCCGCTGCTACAACAGGATCAATAGAAGGAGGCACCGGAATCACTTTGTCGGCAGGGAGGATTTGTTCTTCCGCATATGAACCCATTGGTGAAAGAACATAACCAACGAGATCTCCAACTTTTCTTCCGGTCAGCCCGGGACCCACAGCAATTACCACACCGACTGCCTCCATACCTATCACCAACAACAGTTAATAGCTAAAATTGTAGTAACAGCTCACAAGGGGCATATTTGTAATATGCGTCAACAGGAATCACAACAAACAGTTAGCAAGAAGTCCATTAGAAAACAGGAAAGAGCAATTTCTTAGATATTATTTGGAAAACATAGATCATTGCCAACCATTAAGATATCAAGAAATCATTTAATGAGTTATAAAATGCTGCACGAACGAACACTTAAGAGGGATTGAACCTGGTATGAAGGGCATCGTTGAAGTCCTGAAAAGCCCTTTCCGATAATAAACATCAATGAAGTTCACACCAACGGCCTTATTTTTAACTTTGACTTCACCATATTTGGGCTCCCCTATTTCCACATCCTCCCATTTAAGAACCTGTTAGAAAAGCATTGAGCACAACTTATTCTTTCTGAAGCAGTATAACAACTAATCATCTCTTCGTAATTCAATTTAACTCACAACATCGTAAATCAGCATTGCAACAACGGTCAAGATTATTCAATTTTAGCATATTGAATATACTGAAAACAAAATGTATCAGTGCCTAGCAAGATTCCACAGCTCAGAGCTGCAAACTAAAGCCTTCTTTTAGGATCTACAGTAAATAATCAATCAAGGGGCTCGTTTACTTTGACCGACATAGATGGCACATTGGTGGATAACATTATGAAAATTATGGAGTATTTGCAAGATTTAAATCCCAAGGGGGTGGTGTGACCAACAGTTGAAATAATACACATCACATTGACTCACAATCAACAAGATGCTTATCAATGTAAACGAGGCCTGAGTATTCGTAAAGGATGAGATAACGAGTCTTTTCTGCTGAATATTTCATTATATGAGGGCAGGGGAAGGTACTACAAGAGTAACAGTACAATGAACACCTCAAATAAAATTGATATTAAACTCCATAGGCTCTCCTTATAAATACAAGGGCCCAGAATCCACCCACGAGGACTAATATCAACTTTCAAGTTTCAAGCAAATCACAATACAATAAATTCCAAGAAAAATCAATCTATAAATATTAAATTAAAAAACCCATGAATCCCGGCCACACCAAATTAGAATCTGATAAAGCTTGATCACTATAGATTTTCCAACTAAAACTAGAGATCATTAAAACCCATTTGCTATATCACAAAAATAGACTCCAAACAGCTAAGATAATCATCAAACATGGGAAAATGAGAGGGATACCTGAGGACCTCCGAATTGATGGACCCTAATAGCTTTAACCATATTTGATGCGGAACAAGATATAGACCTTGTGGCTGTTTTAGCTTGATCACTTTTAAGCTGCGAAGGGAAGATTTGAATATGAAATGTGTGCAGATTATGGAGGGAAGAAGAAGAAGAAGGGCCGGTTAAGGAATTTTGTAGAAGGCGATGAAATTTGGTCAGCTTGTGTAACGCGGCCATGTTGCCCGGTGGTC
The DNA here is from genome assembly GCA_947034835.1 of Ballota nigra. Classification (NCBI taxonomy): domain Eukaryota; kingdom Viridiplantae; phylum Streptophyta; class Magnoliopsida; order Lamiales; family Lamiaceae; genus Ballota; species Ballota nigra. The sequence goes on along the minus strand of OX344723.1, from coordinate 62,667,288 downwards.
AAATTTGGCCTCAAATTGACTGAGATTCAACTCATTGAAAACACGCTCCCAAAATAATTAAAAATTAAAAATTAAAACCTCTTTGATATGTGAAATGAGCATGTTTGGGTCGGATGGAACATAAATTGGTGAGTCGTAGTGAGATCGTCAAATGCAAGTTCTTGTCAAACTAAAACTGGTCTTTAATTAAATGAGACAATAATATTGCATGCATTAAATATTCTGGGCAATTGAAAATAAACTTAAATTAAATGGCATTGTATATCTAATGCGCGGGAAATTGATTTCTAACTTCTAAGTGAACGTATTTTTGGAACACCCAAATTTCTATTTTAAACACACCTACCGACTAAACCTTATGATCACGCGATTATTTGACATTGTGTATTAAATTCTCTTTTTATATAATTTAATATGGTAGTTAATATCACATTGCAACCTATATTATTGACATTTTCTCAATTTGCAACATGTACAATATTTTTTATTAACTTGCAATCTATACTATAAAATATTATCAATTTGCAACTTAAACTTTATTTCTCTAAATATTTTCCGCCCACATAAAGGTTATAATTGTCCATTAATATTGTATATATTGTTTTCTTGTTATTTTCAATTAAAACTTTTACATTTATAAAGGTTTTTTTAATTTCATTGTTACAAATATAATTTTCCATTCAATCATTGAATTTAATATTTTTGTTGTTGCATCAAAGTGTTTAAATGATCACATTTATATTGATATATATTATGTACTCCTTCCATCTCTTTTAACTGTTCCATTTTATTTAAAATGGTTGCTCTTTTTAATTGTCACTCCATTAATATCAATATTTTTTTTTACCTACTTTTCCAACAATGCCCCTAATAAATTGTAAAGTTAATCATCATTTTGTAATAAATAAAAATATTAAATAAGGGTGTAAGTGTCTTTTGATACCCAAATAAATTAAAAAAAATGGTTTGTCTAAATGGATAAAATGGAACAAATAATAAGGGATTGAGGGAGTATAATATAAATGAACAATCATAACTTTGGTATGGCCAAAAAATTAATAATAAAGAAATAAAGTTTATGTTGCAAATAATCTTTTTTTTATATATAGTATAAGTTGCAAAATGTCAAATTTTTGTAATATAGGTTGTAATTTGATTTAAAAAATTGTACAAATTGCAAATTGATAAAAGATCAATAATATAGGTTGTAATTTAATATTAACCCATAATAATATTATTAACTTAAATTTTTATTAAAGTGTTTCTATTTTATTTTAAAGAAAATATTATTATTTGGTTGTTATTAACACACTCAAAGTCTTTCATTTATCTGTCAGTTTCTTGTGCAATAATCTGCAATTAGATTACAAAGAGGATGCTTAATGATCTAACGGCTGATAAAATTCAAGAGGTCATTGAATTTAAATAATAAGGTTAGTTTCATACTAGTTCCACACTTATTTTTCGATAATATACATTTGAAAATAATCTATTTTGATCCCAACTGTTAACTATTTGATAAATTTCATTAGTTGATCAAAATTTTGAAATTTCTATAGAACCAATATATATAAAAAAAATTGTCAATTTCACAAAATTCCTAACACTACAAAAAAAACACTGTAAACAGTGTTTTGCGACGGACACGTGTCCGTTTTTAAAACAGTCGTAGCTAATTTTTGCGACGGATTTTGGAGCTCCGTCGCAAATTACCGATGGAAAAGTCCGTCGCAAAAATGGCGGGTCAGACCAGGCCGGGTCGCACAGAATTTGCGACGGACTACTGTCCGTCGCAATTCTTTCGGGTTAGACCCAATCGGGTCAAAAACATTTGCGACGGTCATATTCCGTCGCAAATGTTTTTATATATTTTTTTTTATTTTTTTCTGTTATAATTTGCGACGGGCTGTTTTCCGTCGCATAATTCAATATTTGCGACGGAATTTGGCCGTCGCAAATTACCGAGCCTATACAAAAAAAAAAAGTGGCTCGCGTGGTTCGAGTCCGGGCACCCGGGGCGGGTGGGGCGGGCGCGGACCACTGGGCCACTCGGCCCATTGCTTATTATATGCGGCTCACCTTCTATATTAGTCTTATTAGGTCTTGAACAATTAATCCATTTTTGCGTCCAAGGGAAATCGAACACGGGACCTCTTGTGCAAGAGGAGGGGGCGCGCGCCACTAGGGCACAAGCTACTTTCGTTTATTTTTATGCAATTAATTGTATATGTATTCAAATTAAGTCTTTTTTTTTTTTATAATTCACCAAATTAATTTCTTTTCGTATCTAAGTTGTTTATAAAAAAAAATTGCCCAACTATTTTTTTTATTTTGTAAAATTATTTATTTCGACAATACATAATTTTATAATTCGTTCATTTGTACGCAATTAATTGTATATGTATCCAAATTGACTCTTTTTTTTTCTATAATTCACCAAATTAATTCATTTTCGTTTCTCACTTGTTTTTGAAAATGTTGGGGCCATTTAATTTTTATTATTTCTGTAAAATTATTTATTTCGACTCCCGCTTAAATTTATAATTCGTTCATTTGTATGCAATTAATTGTATATGTATTCAAATTGATTCATTTTTTTTTCCATAATTCACCAAATTAATTTCTTTTCGTATCTAAGTTGTTTATTAAAATATTTTGCCCAACTATTTTTTTTATTTTGTAAAATTATTTATTTCGACAATGCATAATTTTATAATTAGTTCATTTGTACGCAATTAATTGTATATGTATCCAAATTGACTCATTTTTTTTCCATAATTCACCAAATTAATTCATTTTCGTTTCTCACTTGTTTTAATAAATGTTGTGGCCATTTAATTTTTATTATTTTGGTAAAATTATTTATTTCGACTCCCGCTTAAATTTATAATTCGTTCATTTGTACGCAATTAATTGTATATGTATCCAAATTGACTCGTTTTTTTTTTTTTTTCAAAATTCATCAAATTAATTCATCTAAGATCATGTATATGTTTGCTACAAGTAATTAATTAATTAACATTGAATTAGTAATATCTTTGTTGAAATATTATTTGTAGCATCATTCCCGGTCACAAGGTTTCCGCCATTATTACAGAGATATTGAGGGATAATCTAGAGGAGAACGCAATGAAGTTCAAACTCGTCTCGTCGCAGCGGAAGCAGTACTACTTGGATGAGTTTCGGGTATATATATGCAAATATTTTTAACCAACTAATTGTTTATAAATATTTGCATATATATACCCAAAACACATCCAAGTAGTACTGCTTCCGCTGCGACGAGACGAGTTTGAACTTCATTGCGTTCTACTCTAAATTATCCCTCATTATCTCTGTAATAATGGCGGAAACCTTGTAACGGTGAATGTCTTTACCAAAAATTGTTCAAAAAACATAAATAAATTGTTCAAAAAACATAAATAAATTGTTCAAACTGACTCTCTCTTCTCTCTCTCTCTTCTCTCCCTCTCCTCACTCTCTCTCTCTCTCTCTCTCTCTCTCTCTCTCTCTCTCTCTCTATCTCTCTCTCTCTTCATGATCTTCTTCAGAATGATGGTTCATTGTTCCAGTGATCCACCAAACCATCCCATATCGATCGTCCGTCTGGTGCTCGACCCAACTCCACCTGATCCCCACGCTCCCACCGCTTCTTCAAGCCGTAGATAATATCTTTGTACCGTTCTTGCGCTTTCGCACAGAACAATTGGTACATAATACTATCGTTGGCAGGGTCTCAAATGCACCGCCTCTGCAAATAAATTAAAAATAGAATATTAACGAATAAATTAAAAAATTAAAAGTTAAATTAAAATCATAATAAATAAATTTTTTATACCTTGAAGTCATCAAAGTACTCCATCCTCTTTTGCTCGGACACTTGACTCCACGAGTGGGCACCATACTCAAATTGTCCCATCCTAATGATTTGTGAGACGATTAAGCTAGTCTCATGGGCTGGAAGCAGTCTGTGACAACAAAATTAAAAAAATCAAGTTAATTATATTAATATATATATATAATTAAAAGTATACATAATTCATTAAAAAATACTTACTTGTTGTCGACTATGATGACACTGAGAAAATTATCTTGACCTGGGTTCATCTGTAATAATTACAAATTCAACTAATTCAATTATAAACTTAACAAAAATTAAACATGCTTTAAAATTAAATTAAAATTCGATCTACTAATTAAATTAGATCAACTAATTCAACTAAAATCAATTCATTTCTAATATAATTCAAACAATTCAACTAATTCAATTATAAACTTAACAAAAATTAAACATGCTTTAAAATTAAATTAAAATTCGATCTACTAATTAAATTAGATCAACTAATTCAACTAAAATCAATTCATTTCTAATATAATTCAAACAATTCAACTAATTCAATTCTAAACTTAACAAAAATTAATTATGCTTTAAAATTAAATTAAAATTCAATCAACTAATTAAATTCGATCAACTAATTCAACTAAAATCAATTCATTTCTAATATAATTCAACTAATTCAATTATAAACTTAATAAAAATTAAACATGCTTTAAAATTAAATTAAAATTCGATCTACTAATTAAATTAGATCAACTCATTCAACTAAAATCAATTCATTTATAATATAATTCAAACAATTCAACTAATTCAATTCTAAACTTAACAAAAATTAATTATGCTTTAAAATTAAATTAAAATTCAATCAACTAATTAAATTCGATCAACTAATTCAACTAAAATCAATTCATTTCTAATATAATTCAAACAATTCAACTAATTCAATTCTAAACATAATTAACAAAAATTTAAAAATGCTTTAAATTAAAATTCGATCAACTAATTCAACTAAAATCAATTCATTACTAATATAATTCAAACAATTCAACTAAAATCAATTCTCTAAACATGCTTTAAAATTAAATTTTAAACGGTAAAAATGAAGAAAACTTACGGTTTATTTGTAGAAAATGTCGAAACGAGAACTCGGTGGGGACGGACGCCTTCCTTTTCCCGACTTCTCCTTCCTTTTCCTTTCGTTTTCCTCCTCTTCTTCTTTTTTCTCGCAGGATTCGTCTGCTTCGCGAGGAGAGTATTTATAATTGTAAAAAAAATTGCAACGGACGCCTATCCATCGCAAATTTCGCCTGTCAAAGACAAAACGACGTCGTTTTTATTGATTTGCGACGGTTTTTCCGTTGCAAATCAGTCAACGCACCGTTTCCCGTGAAGACGCGTAAAAACGGTTCGTATTTGCAACGGAAATTCCGTCGCAAATCAGTCAATGGACCGTTTCCCGAAAGGTCGCGAATATAAATGTAAGTGTTAATCGCGTTTTGGATTCACAAGAAAACTTGTTTCCGGGAATCGGAATCAAATGCAATAAGAACGGAATTGAAAATCACACAAGAACACCAGATTTACGTGGTTCGGAGATGAATACTCCTACGTCCACGGGATCCGAGAGGATAGAGTATTCCACTAAGAAAAGAATTGGAAGTTACAAGTTACAATCACACTCAATCTCACAGTGTTTGCGCTCACAGATGAAGTTCTAAAAAAGGTTCTGAGTTTTTCTCTCAGTTGAGAAACCCCCCTTTTATAATAGAGATTGGAAATGAACCCTAGGTTCGATTCAGTTGTAACAAACTCAATGTAAGCAGTTATCCAGCTGGCTAACGACTTCAATAACTGCCATGGTTGATTCAGTTAGAACCGCCTTCGAATTAGCTTCAATTTGGTGTACTTCGCGAATAACGGACTTCAGGATCAGATGACAAACCTCCTCTGGCTCTGGTCCTTTTTTCACCAGATGACCTCTGGTCCCAGACCTCCTCTGATAGACCTCATCTGATGACTTATCTATCAGACTCGTCTGACCAGACCTCACCTGATGGTCCTCCTCTAGTAGCTCACCTGCCAGACTCTTCTGGTCAGGCTTCTCTGGTCAACCTCATCTGGTCCATCTCCTCTTGTACTCCAAATTCACTAACTCCCACGGCTAATACTTTACCAACATAGCTTCCTATTGAATTAAACCCAGCAGATTACATACTTCACATTTGACCCTTCACAATTCTCCACCTCAGATGAGAAGTATCAATCCTCTCCTCCTCTCCTCCATGCTCCAGCTTAGGCCTAAGGAACATCCCATACACTCATCTTTACCAATTCAACACAGAATTTGAATTTCGTCCCTGGTAAAGACTTTGTACACATATCTGCAGCATTATCCTCTGTAGATATCTTCTGGATGAGAACCACTCCTTTATCAATGATTTCCCTTACAAAATGCAACCTTACATCAATATGCTTTGATCTCTCATGGAATACTTGATGTTTCACCAGATGAACTGCACTCTGGTTATCACAATGAATGACCACAGCCCTTTGACTTATCCCAAAATCCTTGATTATGCCTTTCAACCATAAAGTCTCCTTAACAGCCTCAGATACTGCGACAAACTCTGCTTCTGTAGTAGACAATGTAACTCCACTCTGCAGAACAGATCTCCAGCTTACAGCAGTATTGTACAGAGTAAAGATATACCCTGTTAAGGATCTTCTGGTGTCCAGATTAGCAGCAAAATCAGAATCTACAAATCCTTCCAGTGGACTCTTCAGGTCAGTCATCCTCTCAAACATCAGACCCAGATCAGATGACCCCTTAAGGTATCTGAATATCCATTTCAAAGCTTCCCAATGTAATCTCCCAGGATTAGCCATGTATCTGCTCACCATACTCAATGCATAAGCTAAATCTGGTCTGCTGCAGACCAGAGCATACATCAGGCTTCCAACCCCACTTGCATAAGGTACTTTCATCATAGTCTTCTTCTCTTCATCAGACCTTGGTTCCATTTCCTTAGATAATTTGAACTGTTGTCCCAGAGGAGTTGTCACAGCTCTACTCTCATGCATGTTAAACCTCTTCAGGACCTTCTCAATGTAACTCTTCTGGGATAAGAATAGTCTTCCAGCTTTTCTGTCCCTAAGAATATCCATTCCAAGAATCCTCTTAGCATTTCCCAAGTCCTTCATATCAAATCTAGCACTTAGCTTCCTTTTGATACTCTGAATCTTCAGAAGGCTTTTACTGGCAATAAGCATGTCATCTACATAGATCAGAAGATAGGCTATCACATCACTACCTTGCATTTCCAGGTATACACAAGTATCATACTTGCTCCTTACAAAACCAATGGATAGCATAACTTCATTGAACTTCTTGTGCCATTGCCTTGGACTTTGCTTGAGGTCATACAATGATTTCTTGAGCAGGCACACTTTCCCTTCACTCCCTGGTTCAACAAACCCTTCTGGCTGGTGCATGTACAGATCCTCAATAAGATCACCATGCAGAAAAGCTGTCTTTACATCAAGTTGTTGTAGCTCCAGATCCTCTTGGACTACTCTGCTCAGAAGTAATCTGATTGAACAATGCTTAACAACAGGTGAGAAAACCTCATTGTAATCAATTCCTTCCCTCTGAGTAAATCCTCTGGCAACTAACCTGGCCTTAAACCTCACCTGATCTTTCACACCAGATTCAAGCTTTCTTTTAAACAACCATTTACAACTGATTAGTTTCTGCCTAGGTGGCTTATCAACAAGAATCCAAGTTTGATTCTTCTTAAGAGACTCCATCTCTTCTGTCATGGCTGTCACCCATGACTCCCTATCATCACACTCAAGGGCTTCCCTGTAGCTTTTAGGTTCCTGGTACTCTATGGCTTCTGCTGTAACAAGTGCATAGGAGACCAGATCCACACGGCCAAACCTTGCTGGAGGATGTATTTGTCTTCTGGATCTGTCTCTTGTCAAACTATAATTTCCCAAGTCTGCTTCTGGCACTTCTTCCTCCTCTTCTGCAGGTGCACTATCCTCATCTGATGACCCATTCTCTCATGTTTCCTGCTTTGGTTCAGAACCAGATGCACTCTCATGATTATCATGATCAGGCTCAACCTCAACTTGAGTAATTGGCTCAGAAATAACCCCATCCATCTCCTCAGCTGATGGCTCCCTATCACCTCCACCTGACTTGTATCACATCTGAGATTCATTAAACACAACATCTCTACTGGTAATACACTTCTGGTTTCCAGGCTCCAGACACCACAACTTATACCCCTTAACACCTTTTGGATACCCAATGAAAACACATTTTAAAGCTCTAGGTTCAAGTTTGTCTTGCCTCACATGAACATAAGCTAGGCACCCAAAAACTTTCAACTTTGAGTAATCTGATATCTTTCCATACCAAACCTCATCTGGGGTTTTAAACTCAATAGCAGATGATGGCACTTTATTAATGAGATACACAGCTGTGTTAACAGCTTCCCCCCAAAAACTCTTAGGTAAGTGAGCATCAGATAACATACACCTAACCCTTTCCAGAATAGTTCTATTCATCCTCTCTGCTAGACCATTCTGCTGGGGGTTTGAAGGAACAGTTTTATGCCTAGTAATACCCTTCTCCCTACAGAATTGTTGAAACTCCTCTGATAGGAATTCAAGCCCATTATCTGTCCTTAAGTGCTTGATAGTCCTGCCTCTCTTATTCTCAAGTTCAATCAACCATTCTTTGAACTTAGAGAAGGCATCACTCTTCTGTTTAAGAATGTAAACCCAAACTTTTCTGGAATAATCATCAATAAGGGTAAGGAAATACCTACCTCCACCATGAGTGGATACCCTTGTTGGGCCCCATACATCAGAATGTATATAATCCATAACCTCCTTGGTGGTATGCTTCCCTTTCTGGTATGCTTGCTTCTTTGATTTCCCAAGAACACACCTCTCACAGAATTCCAGCTTACATATCCTCTTCCCAGGGATTGCTCCCTTCTTGGATAACTCCACCAGGCCCTTCTCACCAACATGTGCCAATCTCTTGTGCCACAAGTTAACCTCAGAAGACCCCATGGTAACATCAGCTGACTCTGTAACAGTTCTTCCAATCAAAGTATACAAACCATTCTTGATAGCCCCCTTCATGACAATCCTTCCAGATTTGGTTATTGACAGACTTCCCTTGTCTGTCTTGAATTCAAACCCCTTTGAATTCAAGGTACCAAGAGAAACAAGATTTCTCTTTAACTCAGGAACAAACCTGACATCAGATAAGATCCTATCAACCCCATCAAACATCTTGATCTTGATAGAACCAGATCCTTGCACTCTACAGCTCTCATCATTACCCAAAAGAACAAGACCTCCATCAATTTTCTCAAGATCCAGGAACCAGTCTTCATGTGGACACATATGAAAAGTACACCCAGAGTCCAGGACCCACTCTTGACTTAGTCTCTCATGACTAACCATCAAGACCTCTGCACTATCATATCCTTCAACCTCCACAACAGCTGCATCTCCATCTTGATCACCTTGATTGTCTTTCTTCTTTCTTTCAGGGTAATTCTTTCTCAGATGACCTTCCTTGTGGCAAGTGAAACACTTCCTCTTCTCAACAAAATCAGATTTCTTCCCACCCTTATTCCCTTTTCCACCATCCTTCTTCTTGGACTGAAACCCCTTCTTTTTCTTGGATTGAACATTCAATCCTTCAGCAGGCTTCTTCCCATCAGCTTGGATCTGTAGAAACTTGGTTTTCAGGGCAGTTTGAACATCATCAAACATCACCTGATCTTGCCTACCAAACAACAAGGCATCTTTGAAATTTTCCAGAGACTTAGGTAGGGCATTCAACAACATCAATGACTTATCTTCATCATCAATTGTAACATCCAAACTCTCCAGATCATCCACCAATCTGTTGAACTCGTCCAACTGATCACCAAGATTCTTATCTTCACTCATCTTGAAGACTTGAAGCTTCTGTTTCATGTATAACTTGTTCGTAACAGACTTGGTCTGGTATAACTGCTCCAGCTTATTCCAGATCCCAAGAGCGGTTTCCTCCTTCGATACTTCCCTCAATGGCTTGTCCCCAAGACACAAGATAAGGGCACTATGCGCCTTCCTCTTGTTCTCCTCCACCTTCGCCGGATTAGATCCAGAAGCCACCTGAGCCGGTGGCAACAAGGCTTCGTACAACCCATTGTGTACCAGGAGAGCCTTCATCTTGATCTTCCATAAGCTGAAATCGTTCTTCCCCGTGAACTTCTCAATATCGAACTTAGTTGTAGCCATGATTGCTTCCCACAGACGGTGCCACTTGTTAATCGCGTTTTGGATTCACAAGAAAACTTATTTCCGGGAATCGGAATCAAATGCAATAAGAACGGAATTGAAAATCACACAAGAACACCAGATTTACGTGGTTCGGAGATGAATACTCCTACGTCCACGGGATCCGAGAGGATAGAGTATTCCACTAAGAAAAGAATTGGAAGTTACAAGTTACAATCACACTCAATCTCACAGTGTTTGCGCTCACAGATGAAGTTCTAAAAAAGGTTCTGAGTTTTTCTCTCAGTTGAGAAACCCCCCTTTTATAATACAGAGATTGGAAATGAACCCTAGGTTCGATTCAGTTGTAACAAACTCAATGTAAGCAGTTATCCAGCTGGCTAACGACTTCAATAACTGCCATGGTTGATTCAGTTAGAACCGCCTTCGAATTAGCTTCAATTTGGTGTACTTCGCGAATAACGGACTTCAGGATCAGATGACAAACCTCCTCTGGCTCTGGTCCTTTTTTCACCAGATGACCTCTGGTCCCAGACCTCCTCTGATAGACCTCCTCTGATGACTTATCTACCAGACTCGTCTGACCAGACCTCACCTGATGGTCCTCCTCTGGTAGCTCACCTGCCAGACTCTTCTGGTCAGGCTTCTCTGGTCAACCTCATCTGGTCCATCTCCTCTGGTACTCCAAATTCACTAACTCCCACGGCTAATACTTTACCAACATAGCTTCCTATTGAATTAAACCCAGCAGATTACATACTTCACATTTGACCCTTCACAGTAAGATTTGCGACGGCTTTGGTCCGTCGCAAATACAAAGTTAAAAATTGCGACGGCAAATTCCGTCGCAAATCAGTCAAACGGGTCGCTTCATGAACGGTCACCTTTAAACGGGTATATTTTGCGACGGAATGGACCGTCGCAAACTCAAAGTTGAAATTTGCGACGACTTTTCCGTCGCAAATGTAGTCGTTTCAAGACGAAGGCGGTGGGCCCTAGTGTTTGCGACGGCTTTTCCGTCGCAAATTACTAAAATTTGCGACGGACATATTTAGTCGTCGCAAATTGTCATTTTTTTCGACGGCTTAGAAAAATCCGTCGCAAATTCACTGAATTTGCGACGGATATTTGGCCGTCGCAAAATTTCCGTCGCTAATCTCCGTCTTTTTTGTAGTGTAATGGAGCATTCAACTCACGCCTCAACATTCGTTAGCTTTGGATGAAAAAAAATTATGGGACCAGAATTATTTAAAATTGATCATTTTCATTAGATAAATTATATGAGACTGAAAACATAATTAACTTCATCTTAACAAAGGCCTAAAGCGTGTCATGATTGTCATTGGTGTCAAGGTGGAAGCTACAAATCTCGTCTTGTTTCTAGAAACAATGTAGACTAGAGCATTTTTTTTTTTTATAATACCTTGCTGGACAGTGTCCAACAACGTTTAATGGTGTTGTACCATCTATATTAATGTATTGTACAATATAACTAATTTAATCATATGATATAAAGCTCTACTATATAGTATCTAACAATGTAGTATAGAAATAACTCTAGAGCACGGCCTGAATGATTATAATGGTTGAAATTAAACAAGCACGCAGACATGAAATTAATTTACCAAAAAAAAAAGAATCACACTTAATGATTCTATTGTGCATTGAGGAAGACAAAGTTTTCAAAATTGGTGCTCAACCCTTTGAATTATTTAAAGAATTGTTTCTGGAATTTTCAGTTTATATTGTTTTGAATAGTACTGTTACTTTTCCTTAATAGTGTTACTTTATTCCACTTGTCGCAAGTAAAACATTTCATGAGGTGGTTTGCGGATGAATTTTATATTTAGGACGTAGTGGTGTGTGTATGATATTTTGTTATTTTCAGATGATTAAAAGAACATGCCACGCTGGTCATATTATGATTATGTTTGATAGATGAGTATGTATAAATTGAAATTATTTCATACATGAATCATTGAATGGTATTAATTATTTTTACTAAATAATGTTAGTTTTTTTCATTGAAGGGTATAAGTTGATTATATTAAAGAGTATTAGTTTGTTTTAGTAAAAATAAGTAACACTCTTCACTAAAAATAACTGATATTATTTAGTGAAAAAAACTAATACCCTTTAATAATTCATGTATAAACCATTTTCACTCTATACATTATCTTTTTGGATTTGTAATTTGATTTTATAAAATAAATTAGACTGGGAAAGAAAATATTTCTTAAGACTCAACGACTAGAATACAATTATAATATTTTATTTTGCCATATTTATATGAGTAATTTTTTTGTTTTTATTTAACTCAAGATAAGGTCGCATATACTCCAGTTACATGATACACCCGCACCACTCGTTAAATTGCAGAGGGTTTGGGTGAGGGTGGATGTTTTCAAATATTGGACGAGGGTGGGTCCCCCTTAGTTGACAGGGGCTTGGTCCCCTCGTTAATTAATGAGTGGCGAGAGACAGAAACTCTAGCGAGCCGTTTTTTACCGAGTACGTTTTTTCCTAGTTAAAATCCTCTTTAACTCTTCCCTCTCTTTAAGTCTCTCTTTAATTCCCTCTTTAATTGAGTATTTTTTCGTGTTGACGTCTTTCTCTCCCTCCCTCCCTCCCTCTCTCCCTCTCTTCAAACGACATATATGATATCCAGAAATGGCTCTTCATCACTTCTCTCTCTCTTCCTCCCCCAAACGACATATATGATACCCAAAAATGGCGATTCTTCATCACTTTTAACTCTCATCTCCTACTCTCTCTTCTACTAAACCTTCTTGCAAAAGCTACTCTCAATCATCTTTGGATTTTGAATCACAAATCTAATTTCACTAGTCCCAAATAAACACCCATGCATAATGGACTCCAAGCATCTTTTTAAAATAGAAATTAATTGACTCAGGATTTCATAAATATAACATTTGTAACAGTTGGCATGTTGTAGTATCACTGCATTTGTCTTCCAAGTGTTAATCTTGAGTTCGTGATGTGTATTTACTAAGGATTGGTGCGGGGTATGCATTTACCAGAAATAGGAGTGCATGACTGCTTCGCAATCGATTTGGGGGTTACACGGGCATCTACACACGAATTCAGTTACACCGTTAGCTTCGGAATGCATTGGGCAGTATATGAGAGCATTAATCAGTTCCAATTGTATCGATTCATTCAAGCAATTAGAGAGTGTTCCATTTTTAGGGTTCTTGAGCATTTTGAGATTAATTCATGTATAATCTCTGTAATTCATCCTCAATCACGTAATAAGAAGTTCTTCCCTCTCCGTGGACGTAGATCAATTGATCGAACCACGTAAATCGAGTGTCATACTTTGATTTCTAGTTTTAGTCCGGCATCTTTTCGATTTTGTTCTTCTGCGCGATTTGGCTTGCGACTTTTGTGTCGATTTCTTGATCTGATTAACAACATTTATTAACATCCGTAAATAAATTAATTTTCAATCTTAATTAGTTTTATAATCTAAAAAAGTATTTGATATAGCATAATAAATATAACTTAATAGTTTTTTAATCACACTTTGAAATTAAAGAATACCAACTTTAAATTAAACGTCGCGTTAGAAAGTCATGTAAGCTAAAAAAAAAAAAAGCCAGCTTATGTATTTTTGTGCATTAACTTTATTTTAAATGCACAATAACTATTTTGTATTATAAGTATACTTTTTTAAATAACAAACCAACATAACGAACCCTGTGATAGAACTAATCTCATAAGGAAAAAATTAGAAAAAGAAAAAAAAGAATTGTAATCATTTTTATATAAATATAGACGAAAGATTTTTTTTTTTTTTTTACTTGTAAAGGAAATAAATCTTGTAATTTTTTTTTAATAAGTGTCTAGCATTTTTTGCAATTATTGGTATACTTGATTGTAATTTAAATTATGTTAGTCAAAATTTCCATTTATAGTAAAATTTCAATTAAAAACTTGACACATGCATTGATAACAATAAGCATTCATGAGACATCTAATACTCAGCCAAAAAATTCATTATTCGTCGCAGTCTCTAAAATGATAACACGTGGAATATACTGATTGTGCAAACGACACATTATTCGTCAGGCGTTTGAACACCCTATTAGTATTTGAGTTGTAATTTGTTTGGTGTATGTTAATTTCATATTAATCTATATAATTGTTGTTGAAATATCCTCAAGTGACATGGTGGAAATCAGTATAAAAAAATTAAATAAGTATAAAAATGTGACGTGTACGTGGTATTATTTGCATGAGCACAAATACTGATTTTGTGTATGTGAAAGCTTACGTATTGTCGTTTTTTATTGCACTGGTTATTTAAATAATTTTAGTGATGCTTTTGAATTTAATTGACCATTATATACTTAATTACTTTTTTTTTAATTGTTTATTTGCATGATTTCTTATCGTTTGTATGGAAATGTGAAGTGGCCTTCACGTCTCGAGCCATGTTGCTCAAACTCTTCAAAGCTTTGGGGTGGGAAGGGATGTTATAGAGAAGGATATAATTCAATTTAAACATTTACTACATATATAAATATAACGGATTTAATTATATGATTTTTATGAATCATTAAAATAGAAGCTCGACTCGTAGATATGCGCAACGTGTCAGACACTCATACTTGAGTGTGAGCAACATAGACCGGAATTTAATACCTACATTGATAGTCTTTCACAAAATCCATATAATAATTAATATTTAAGGTTAATTATATCAATTTGTAACATGTATCTAAGGGAAATAAATTAAATGACAAATTTCTGATTTTAGATGAGTTGAAATTCTTTTATGATATTGTTGTAGCCATTTTGTACCAGATCAGGTCGACGCCGACCTCAATTCGGCCGGGAATGACCGACCTAATCGTTGACCCTCCGGTCACCGCGGGCTCCGAGCCCGTCCTTCCGACCTCGATAGCGAGGTCGGCACCGAGCCCCAGAAGGCGCCCGCCGTATCTCCAGGTGCAAGTCAACAGTTCCGAGACCGGCCCGGTCCAACCACGATCGAACGGAGTGTCTAAAGGTTTCCTTAACATGGTTCGAGCACAAGAAAGTTCCCAAACTTTGTGAAAGACTCAGAGGCCGATCTCCGACCTCGACAAAGTTTCCGACCTCCGGCCGAAAGAAGAGCACGTGACAGAATCAGACAAGATCTTCCCCCCAAGAGGAAAAGAGTCGTCTCCGTACTCAGTGACAGAGAGAATATTCCACCCAAATGAGGAGAATACTCAGAGAATCGTCCTTTTATGGACACGTGTCGATGCGTCAGTGGTCGGCCGCCTGCAGACTATGGCATACGGGCACCCGCGCGTCCTCAGAGGCTGGAGGCATTTAATGCCTCTGTCCCCTGAGGGGTCAGAAATGACAATTACAACCCTGTAGGGAGAAAACTATAAATAGTCCCACATTTGTAACAAGAAAAAGAGAGCTCAACACATTCTATCAAAAAGCAATACAATTTGCATTCAAGTCCAGGGATTAGAAACCCCTGGCAATTCTTGGTGTTCTTACTTTCTGTTCATCGTCATCATTAATATTCTCCATTAAAATCACTCATTTAACATTTATGATTTCAATCATTTGATGTTTTTGCCAAAACTCTCTCAAATAGCCATTATTTCTCAGCCTCATTGATTTGGCAAACAACAGATATCTTAAATTATATTGTTTACTCCTTGAATCTCCCAAAAAGAGGAAAAGTTGAAGCTGACTCATGAGTGAGAGGAATGTAATAGAAATAACTAAATGAATTATTTTCACGTTTCTCTACAAGTTTGTACTTTTAAATTAGTTGGAATTCTTTCAGTATTATTGCCCTTTTAACAATTTGTAATATGTATAAAAATATTTATCCAATTACATTTCTACCTTGCAACATAAAATATATATTTATGATATTTTCCAACCACACCGAGTCCATTTTTGTCCTCAAATCTTTTAACTGTTTGTGTAATTTAGAATTGGGTGCGTTATTTAATTTCCAGTTATTGCTTCAATTGAATCAAGCACAGAATCGATGGTTTGTATATATATGTTTAAATTTGGCTTTATCTTTCATTAGCTGCAAATTTTATTAAAAACATGTGTACAAAATATTATGTTAAAGGATAAAATTGTATTGAATCACTTATTTCCATCAAATAATTATTTTAAAATTATATTATTCTTACTACATAAATGGTACACACATCTTCTTCTTTTTTCATATTAAATAATCTTCATATATATTTTATTTATCTCAGTGTTACAAAATATATATTGGTATTTGATTTAATTTACGGAACATAGCAAGAGTAACATTAAATATAAATAAGAGTGTTACTTTAGGAGATAAACTTGGATTGTGATAAAATATCCGAATTTGATATATAGGTGAGGGACCACATACCTATTTTCACTCTCGCACTGCGCAGTGCTGAAGGTTTTGTTCACTCCCATTTTACACTTTGCAGCTTCATCTCTCTCTCTCTCTCCAAACCAAAATGGCCATTCTTCATAACCTCTAGCTTTTTTTCTCTCTCTTCTCTCTCTCTACAAAACCTTCTCCCGGAGCTAGCTACTCAGCCATTTCATTCCAGATTAATTCATCGATCAATCACGCACAGGTATAACCTCCTACTCACTTCTGTGTTTTTTTTATTCAAACCAAACTCTAAAAACTTTCAAAAATGGCTTGTATTTCTACTTCTTTTTTTGGTTCATATATAGAAGCTAGGGCTCGCATTTGCGTTTGGATCATGACATATGTATCGATTTGTCTTGTTTGAGATCTGAATCAAAACATGTGTTCTTGGCTTCATCTTCTCTACGCACTCCGATTTTTATTCTCTATTAAGTCGTTAAATTTCTTCTCTCCATGTCAGTTTCATTTTAACTATATTGCTTAGTTATCTTGAAAACTGAAATTTGGGTACTCTTTTTTTGTCCTCGTTAATTTTAATTAAAATTAATCGTAATCTGCACATGTAAACCAAAATATGTGCAGATATGTATGTAAATGTTTATACGAGCATGTATCAGTTTCTACAGAAATGAACAGCTTTATTGTTTTTGCTCTGACGGTATGCGTACATGCATGAGGGGTGTGGTACGCAACGCATCATTAATTTTCTCGGTATATTGTCTGCTTTGATTTCTATATCAGTGATATCCTCTTTCTGATTTTCAGCCGCCTTAAAAATCTGTTACTATATATGGAATTCTTCATTTTCTTTACAGATTTTTTCAACTTGCAAATCCCTACTTTCTCTCTCTTAGTAGTGATCCTTCATCAGCTCTTTTTGTTTGATTCAAATATACTGAAATCTGTAAACCTAAATATATATAGAGAGAGATATTATATACATGCATGTAACAAGATCTCCAGAAATTAGCAGCTTTATTGTATTTTGTTCTGATGGTATGTGTACATGAATTAATGGGCGTTGTGGTACTGATTATAAGAATTTTGTCCGCTTTAACAATCCTACGCCCTGCAATTCTATGGATTTTTTTTTTTTTTTCAGTCATTTTTCCACTTTTTTCGAAGACCCTAAAACACCGCTCCGGTTTTTTCATTCACATTTTTCAATAAATTTGACTAATTGGATGATTTTTTTTCTGGGTTGCTATACATGTTAACAGAATATTGGATGGAGATGTTTTACAGAAGACGGTCAAAGAAAGCCCATCAACCCACCATCGCCACCGTAAAGCCACCACCCGTTAATTACGTGCCACCGTCACCTTCATCTCACCATTGTACTCTCCTGAATCAAGGTATACCACGTATACAATTAACTATACGTTGTTGTACGTATTTTTTTTTCCCGTTATATACGTAAATATATTCTTCAAATACTAAAATATTTTTGGAGCTCAGCTTTTTTATTATTTGCGTTTATGCTCAGATACCCATTTCTTGTTTTCCGAGGAGGGAGGAAATAAATCCCTGATGCAAAACCATATCGAAACTGGTTATCTTTACGAGATTGATCACGCAAGTTTACCACCAAGAACCCCAGTTCAGCTCAGATCCATCAGAGTTGTTATGGTAAGAAATTAATCTTCGAGTAGTAAATCTCTGCAAAATTTATACATAATGGTAGTAATGTAATATAATGAGTGTTTTGAAATGTTAGGTTTGCGAGAAGACGGAGGTGAATGTAACTGTGAGGTTCCCAAGCATGGACTCTTTAAAAGTGTTTTTCAACTACACAACAAGAGAAACACACCCTTCCTTGGACGAGAAGTTCGTAATGGGGACGGTGTTGGCTGAAAAAGTGCTTCATAGATTAATCCCAGAAGGTATTTTCGCTAAGGAGAAGGGTTCAATGGGGTTTTGGTTGATTAATTATTCGGATGGTGATAAGGATAACGTTGTGGCCGTTACACGGAAGAAGGGGAGTTGTCTTTCTGAGGCGTTGAAAGGGAATGGGATGGTGAGATGGGGGGTGAGGAGGCAAGTGAAGTATCTGGGTAAACATAAGAGTGATGGAAATGTTCAGAACTCATCTTCAAGCTTTGTTAATGGAGCACTTGAGGAATCCCAGCTGGAGTTGGGAGCTAGTTTTGATGAGAGAGAGAAATCTGGGGAAGAACAGGAAGAAGAAAATGGTGATGATGATGCTATTGAGGATGAGGAAGGGGAAGAAGAAGAAGAAGATGAAGAGGAGGAAGATGAAGTTAAAGAAAAGATTAAGGAGGAAGCTAACAAGAATTTGAAAAGAAAGAGGTACTCTTTCAGAAACTTGGGTTTGAAGAATACAAAGAAAGCAAAGCTTGAGATAATCGGAAAGCAAAAACAGCAAAAAACTCAGAAGAAGATTCTGGTCAAGAAAAAGAAGAACAGAATGAGATTAAAGGAAGAACTCATTCTAAGAGATCCAAAAGAGCGTTGGTCTGCTGATAGGTACTTAATTATACATATAGATAATATGGTTATTTGGTTGTTTTATGAATAATTTAGAAAGTCTATGTGATGATCAGGTACAAACTTGCTGAGAAAAACCTTTTGGTGGTGATGAAACAAAAGGAAGCAACAGCGGAGAGCCCGGTTCTAAGGCCTGAGTTGAGAGCAGAAGCAAGAAAACTGATAGGCGATACTGGGCTACTTGATCATCTGCTAAAGCACATGGCTGGAAAGATTGCGCCTGGCGGCGAAGAGAGGTTCCGGCGGCGGCACAACCCTGATGGAGCTATGGAGTATTGGTTGGAAAGTGCTGATCTGGTTAACATAAGGAAAGAAGCTGGGGTCACTGACCCTTTCTGGGTCCCACCACCAGGTTGGAAGCCTGGTGATTCCCCAACTCAGGACCCTATCTGTGCTAGAGAGCTGAAGCTTCTCAGGGATGATATTTCCAGCATTAGAAGGTTAATTATTGATATTAATCATGAGTTGTAGTCTTAACATATGTATTTGCTGTGTTACTGTTTTTTTGGATAGTGATGATGTTTGATGTTTTGAATAGAGATTTGGAGTTGAGGTCAACAAACATGCTGTTGTTGGAGGAGGAAGTTGCAAGGTTAAGGAGGTAAGATTAGTCAATAGTCATATAATTAACCATATAGTTAACCAGGTGGCTTAGCCCACCTGGCCACCGGATTCCTCACTCTAGTGAGTGATCTGGGTTCGATTCCCTTTGGGAACGAATTGGGAGGGAGTTATAAGGTAGGCTTGGAGATTTCTGGGAGTGTATGGAGACTTGGTGAACTAATCTAACTACTAACATTTACCGATAAAAAAAAAAAAATTAACCATATAGTTTGTTGTGTATGTTTAGATGTAAATTGCTGAAGTTATATGTTGTACTGGGAATTACTTTTCTGTAGGACTAATAATTGTTCCATTGAGAATATTAATGCAGGGAAATTGAAATATCTTCCAAGTGGAGACCAGAGGAAAATCAATCAATCATAGCAGTATCAAGCCGTTCTGAAATCAGTCAAAAGTTGGACCTGCTTGTTAGTTCATTGGAATCCTCAAAATGTGATTTGGACAAACATGTTTCACTGGTGAGCAAGTTTTCTGCCAATTTTCAATATTAATGTTATTAAGTTTTAAGGTAATGTATACTTAAAAAAATTAAAATGTATAATTCAAAGTAATACCACGCAAGGTTTGCCTTCACTGGTGGTTATTCATACATTGTGTTCAATTCCAAGTTAGTTTTGTCATTAAATTCTCATCTCTAGTACTAACATTTGATTATTGTCATGTTTACTTTTAGGAGAAGTACAAGGAACAATTGATGGTGGTCTCTGATTTTGTGAAAGAAATGAAGGTATAATAAATACACAACTTCAAATTAATGCTCTTAGACATCATTGTGATAATGATTGGGGCATTAATATTGGAAGTAAATGAACTTCCATTGATTTCGGTGGTTTAGATGGTATGTTGCTTTACCTGAAAAAAAACTTGAAACTTCAATTCAGCAAGATAAAAAAAATAAAAATTAATCTGACAATCTTTTGGAATTGATTTAAACATTTAATTTATGTAGTCATATTGTTCTTGGAGGTGCATTAACTAGGAAGGTGATTACTGTTTTTAATGCTTATAATCTAGTCCTATATCTGCTAGATATATAGGAGGAGGATTTGATATTGATATATTACACTAATACGGAAATTCTATAATAGGAAAACGTGGAGAAGCTTGCACCAAAAGGAGAAAGCCCAAAAGCTGCATCTTCATTAATGGTGCAAGAAGATACAGAAATGAGAGAGAAAGGGGCAGTGGAGAGAGAGGCAAAGAGCAAAGAAGAGCAAGTACAAGCATTAAGAGCCGGTGATGATGAGAGAGAAACTCCACAATTTGGGAAAGAAAAAGATGAGAACAAGGAGGAAAAAGCAGCAAAGATAAAAAGGCTAAAGAGTGGTTTCAGAATCTGCAAACCACAGGGGACTTTCCTCTGGCCAGACATGGTCAAAGACAACAGCAACATTAACTCCAGCCGCAGTTACAGCAGCAATATGATGTCAACAACCCAGCAAGTGTTTGTTCATGTGGAAGTTCCCACCCCACCGTCAGTTTCCTCCTCCACCGCCGCCCCGCCGCCGCTCACCCACCACCACTACAAACCTCCGGTGGTGAAGCCGGTGGCGGAGAAACGAGCCATCACCGTAACTGTCTCCACCTTATCCAAGGCCCCAAATCATGATGCCAGCACCTACTCCATTTCCTCCACAAATACTCCCCTGGTTGACCTCAATGATGCACCACCCAATCTCAATGCAATGCCTCTGCAGGTATAATGGAAAAGGCCCCAAATTTCTTTAATGTATTATGTTTAACTTAAAATGGAAAATAATGTTCAATTTCTGTTGCATAGGAGCCAAATTCATCAAGGGGGTGGGAGAGTAGGGGTGGTGTGATGATGAGGTATAATGATCCTGCATGTTGCTGCTCCTCATCAGCTACTCATGAAGTGGGAAACTGGTTGGCACTCTCTACTCTCAAATCTGCATCTGATGATTCAAGCCATGGTTGAACACTCAACATCAACTTTCATATATACTATAATATGAAATTAATCATTAAATATATTGGTAGCTTCTTTTTGTCATAGTAAAGCATGGTTTATTAGAGCAAGCATGTATAGGCCATTAGCATTAGGCCTTCAAAGTTCTAACTTCTGCTCTGTTTACTTGTTTCAATTTCACCTGCTTGCTGTTTGTGAGAGAGAATGAGCTATGTTTTTGCTTATATATAGAGATGAGTACAATTACTATACATGCAAACTCTAATTATGGTGCTTTGCATTGCATTGTGGAATGCTATGATTTAACAATTAGTCACAAGGTAAAAAAAATGTTGCCTTTTATTTTGACCGAGTAAAACAGAGTTTTTATAGTATTGTTTGAAGTATTTTTGACATTTAATTTAGCTGTCAGAGACTCATGGTACTATTCTATAAAATAAGTTCATGATTTTTAACTTTTTTTTTTTTTTTTTTGTATAGAAATACTAATATGTTTTAAAAATGACCGAATTTAAAGTAGCATATTAAAGTACACCTCTCGCATTGAGGTGTCTTGCCTTGTGATATGTCATGGTTTGACAATTATGTATAAGATAAAAAAAAAAATGATATTTTTATATAGTTGCCAAATTTAGAGTATTTCAATTTTCAAATGTATAGTAAATTACTAATGCTAACGAATTAAGGTGTCTTGCCTTGTGGTATATCACGATTTAACAATTAGTCATCAGGTAAAATTAAAAAAAGTTACTTTAATTAGAACGGATAAAAGAGAGTGAGTTGTTTCGAGTATTTCAAATCCAATTTAGGTATTAAAGTACAATTGGATAAAGTACGTTTGTTTCGAGTATTTTGGATTCAATTTAGGTATTAAAGTACAATTGGATAAAATAAGTTCGTGAAATTTTGTAATGTGGCAAAAAAAAGACCAAATTTAGAGTAATTTGTCAAAATACTTCTTACATTAACGTGCCCTGCCTTGTTAAATGTCATGATTTAACAGTTTAGTCCATGGTAAAAATATATACACTTTGTTCCTAGATACTTTTCACACTTTTAGAATCACATTTTCTAATAAAAAATATACAATGAATAGAGTATTATGGGTGATGTGTAAAGTTTTATTATTAGAGTGTAAAAAGAAATAATATTTTGTGTAAATATGTGAATATTATGAAAAAAAAATTGAGTAAGAATTTTTATCTATAGGGTGTACAAATTGTTTGGGATGAATAAAAAAAAGGGAGAAATTTTAAAATACCCAATTTCATAAATTTAAAATTTATTTTACCTACATCAAATATAAAAAATCTTTTATACCTACTTTGACATAAAAATACATTTTAATATCCTTCTATAAAACAATTTACTTTACATTGGTCAACCATTACCTAAAAAATTAATTTACATCTTAACTTTTTGAATAATTGATTATCAATTTTTATTTGGCAATTATAATAATTTTATTCATTGTTGATAAATAGTTAAAAATTAATAATTATTTATATATTATTACTCCCTCCGTCCCAAACGAATTTGCACACTTTCCTTTTTTGGATGTCCCAAACCAATTTGCACACTACCTAAAAAGGAAACATCGATTTGCGTGCACACTCACATAAATATACACATATTTACCCATATGCCACTACTTTATCACTTTCCTTAATATGTGTGCCATCCCAGGGGTGCAAATTCCTCTGGGACGGAGGGAGTACTAATTAGCAATTACATATAATTTTCACACTAGCACTAAAATTAATGAGAGAATGAACATATTAGTAGAGGCGGGGCGGGGCGGGGCGGGGCGGGTGGGGTGGGTATCTAGTGGGGGACCATCCAAACTTGTAAAAATTTATTCTACCCATTTTGAGAGGTGTTTGTGTCTCAAATATATTAAAAAAAAAGAAAGTAAAAGTGAGTAAAATAAATTGATTTCATGCAAAGTGGGTAAAATAGATTATTATAAGTTAAAAGTTGATATTATGTGATATTTCCACTAAAAAAATGTGCAAAGTGCTTACGGACAAAGTGAGTACTTCTATTTTATTATCAAATTTTAAGTATTTCAAATGTATTGTAATGCTAGTCAAGGCGTCTTATCTTGTGAACGGTCATGATTTAACAATTATTATAAGGTATGTTTATTTAGAAGTAACCAGTTTGGAAATTAATTTAACTCATATGGAAATTCGCATTGAAAAAAAATTGAATTAAAAATTATTGACTTTTTTTATTGTAATCGAACCGAATAATTTTTTGATACATCTGGATGTTACCAAATTAACCATACCGAAAAATCGAATGTGAACATATCGAACCAAACCGAATTAAATATATATTAAAATCTATGTATTTTTTATTCCTGAAATATTATTATAATGTTATTTAATTCGTGTACAATTATACGAAATCTCTCCCTCTTTTTAGAATACAAATACTATATTATTTATCTTATTAAGTTCTTAAAACATTAACTCATGTTTAGGTGTATATCAAAATGATTTAAATTTATTTTTTTGATCTTTTAGTTTCATTCTATTAATTTCTTACCAAAAACTTGGACATAGTGTACCCCATCTTCAAAATTACTATCAATATGATTTTAATATAGCACTTTCTATACATAAGATGTTTCTAGATAATTGTTTATATATAATTTATATATCGTATTTTAGATATTTTATTGGTGGTGATTTGTGTTAATTTTTCAATTATTCATTATCATATATATGTTATATAATCAACTTTGGAATGATATATATTTGATTGTGGTTGAAGTTGTATAGTATTTGTGTGAGTGTGTATGCATCAATATTTAAGAAAAAATTGATTAAAAAAAAAAAAGAATGACTAAAAAAGGGTAAAAAAATTCATTTATCTGATTTGTATGGATTTGATCCGGTCCATCTGTAACCAAAAATTTATTCCGATTCGTATCGAAAAATAAAATATACATATCGTACCGTACCGTATCAAAAAATTTGATGCGAACATAGACACTCAAATTTTAAAATAATCAAACTTTGGTACAAATACAAATATTTGAAATATTCATTTTGGTATAGTTTTAATAATAAGTTGTGTCGAGTGTTTTAGATTCAATTTAGCTGTCAGGTTATTATTGGACAAAACAAGTTCATGAAAATTTTAAAATGCATAATAATGCAAAGAGTGGGTATTATGTGTGTGATACTCACCATAATATTTTGGGTGAGTATCAATTTAAGACCCATATCTGACCCGACCCGTCATACAAAAAGGCCCAGAAAACACATACTAATGGAGAGAATGCACACAGTATAATCGCGATCCAGAGAAAAAGAACCAAATTGTGGGAAATGTTCCAATTCCTTGACAAATTATCTGCTACTCTTTGAAGCAATATCAATTCATTGAAGCAAAATTAGTACAAGGCAATCATGCGAATGAGATTTTTGCATTTATTTGCTAAATTATTAAAACAAATTGCCAGGTTCTATGATTCCAACTATTCTCTGCATTAGGGTTTCAGAGGCATTCGTCTTTATTGCTCGTCAATGGTGATTTCAAGCGCGTTTGAAGAGGTCAATTTGTACTGCAAACCATTGCTTCACCCAGGCAAGCCACGGCCGACGAGTTTTAAATCTGGAATTTTCCATTTTAAGGGAGATTCAAATTCACACCACCGTCGGCGACAAATTGGTGTCTACCGTAGCCGCGCCTTCGTCCCCCAGCCTCTCGGCTCTTGAACAGCTATAATTTCAGCCATTTACAGTATGTTATTCTTAATTTCTGTATTTTCTATTTTTTCAAATTGCGGCAATGTTTCGAACTGTGTTTCCTTCACTTCGTTTTTCATTATGTATGGATCAGGTCTTCGAGTTTTTTAAAGTGAATTTTGATTTGTTGCTTCCTTATGCTGCATAATTGCTTGAGAAATAGAGATGAAATGTTTTCTGAAACTTATTTAATTTAGGATATACTAAGGAAAGAAACAGTATTGTAGTTATTGGACTGAGCATCCACACTACACCCCGTTGAAATGCAGGAGAAACTTACTATTCCTGAAGCAGAGTGGCCTTGAGCTATTGAGAAATTTATTGATGATTCTAAATTTCCACTGTTAACTTTGCAAAGTTTGATAGATCATATTAAGTACTAATAGCGCAAGTATATTGTTTGATGAAATGTCTGAGAGTAATGTAGGGATATGGGATACTCGTGTCGAAAGTTTTATAGTAATTTCTCCTCATACTTGTATTCAGTTCTATGATCTGCTTGTTAAATTTAATTAAGGTCCTATGTAAACTAAGTCTTTCTGTATTAGGTTCTTTCCCTGGTATATGATCATGAGGAGGACATATATTTGAATTAAACTATTTGTTTGGAATTTTTCAAGCTTCTTGAATTCAGTGTTTAATGATCTTTAATTGGTCTAGTGTATAAGTTAATTACATGCAAGTGGTGAAGTGTAATGTGTAGATCATAAGGCTTATTGTTTGATTATGCGTAAGAGGGTCTGATTCTTGTTTAGAGTTGGTTGGGTATAGTATTGAAAATGGTAAATTGGAGTGTTGGATGATTAAGAACTTATAAGGCTCAATTTGGAACATCATTAATAAATTGAGAATCTTGTTGAATTCTCAATACAGGGGATACTTGTGGATGTGTGTTTGAAGGAATGCGTGGCTTGGTCAATATGGAAGCTGAGAAATGCGCGAACTTTTAACAAAGAAGAAGCATTGAAGAGCAAACCTTTGGGCAAGATCAAAGAGAGACTTTAGAGTTGACTTGAATATAAAGAGTGTGTAGGTGTTGTAATTTTAACTTTAATGTTTAGGTTGTAAATCCCAGGTTAATTCTCGATTGTTAGGGTGGGTTTTTTGTTGTTTAATGGTAAAATGTAGCTGTCAAAATTGTTAAAATTGTTGCTGTCAATTTTATTTTATTTTTGCTGTAGAGGGGTGTGTCTCATACCCAAACTCCTTTGGCTCATTTAATAGAAGTTGTTTTTTAATTTAAAAAAGATATGAAAGGATTTCTGATAAATATAAGCATTGTTTTTATTAGCTAATATTTATCAACTAATACCATATTATTTATTAGCTAATATCATATTGTTTATTAACTAATACTACAATATTTATTAGATAATATTCCCTCCGTCCAAAACTTAAGTTCCCGTTTGCCAAAAAGGTCCGTCCCATACTCATTTGCTACATCTACTTTTGGCTAAAAAGTAACAATACTTTTTAATATTATATTCTCCATACACTAATAACCAAAACATGTACTTTATCACTTTAAATACTAATAAACAATTATTTTCTTAATAACCATGCAAACAGTAAACGGGAACTTAAGTTTGGGACGGAGGGAGTACCATATTGTTTATTAGCTAATACCATAACATTTATTAGCTAATACCATATCGTTTATTAGCTAATATCATATCGTTTTTTAGCTAATACCATATCGTTTTTTAGCTAATACCATATCGTTTATCAGCTAATACCATATCGTTTATCAGCTAATACCACATCGTTTATAAGCTAATACCATATCGTTTATCAGCTAATACCATATCGTATAACAGCTAATACCACATCGTTTATCAGCTAATACCATATCGTTTATCAGCTAATATCATATCACTTATCAGTTAATACCATATCGTTTATAAGCTAATACCATATCGTTTATCAGCTAATACCATATTGTTTATAAGCTAATACCATATCGTTTATCAGCTAATACCACATCGTTTATCAGCTAATACCACATCGTTTATCAGCTAATACCACATCGTTTATCAGCTAATACCACATCGTTTATCAGCTAATACCACATCGTTTATCAACTAATACCACATCGTTTATCAACTAATACCATATCGTTTATCAGCTAATACCATATCGTTTATCAGCTAATACCACATCACTTATCAGCTAATACCATATCGTTTATCAGCTAATACCATATCATTTATCAGCTAATACTATATCGTTTATCAGCTAATACCATATCGCTTATTAGCTAATACAATATTCTTCTTAGGACTAGAAATTATAAGCAATCCATTATCTATTCTATAACATTCTTGGAAAATCTTAACCATCTTATTTTCACAAGTTATTTTGCTCACACCAAATCACTTTTATTAAATGAGCATTGAAAGAAAAGATTTAGTACTTGACCAACTCATTAGTCGAGCCAGGAGTTATAGAACACACTTGCAATTTGCAACAATTGGAATTGATTTCTATATATACATTTAGTAGCAGCATGAGTGCTAAACAAGAGTATAATTGAAGCCTAATGTCTAGCTTACTCCCCTAGAACATGAATAAACCCCAAGCACCGGGGATTGGAAAAACAAGACATGGAATTAAAATCATTGCACTTATCCACTAATACAATAATGTTTATCAGTTAGTACCATATCGTTCATTCACTGATACCATGTAAAACAAGAAATAAACTGTCAAACAATTTTCAAAATTAGTATCATCGAACTTTTCTTTTGCCCTTTCCCAAACCATCATCACAAATCTCCTTCAGTTTTTCAGCTGCAAGTTTTCAATAATACCCTTTATAAATAGTAGAGTTAACCATCATTTTGTAACGAATGTGAGTAATAAAAAAGGGTGTAAATGTAATTTGATACTCCTAATAAATGAGAAGATTGGTTTGTGTGAATAGATAAAATTAAACAGATAATAAGGGCCAAGGTAGTATCATATTTAACTTTCATTTTTTTTAATTAAATTACAATTTAAATTCATTTATTAAATTACAATTTACATAGATTATTTTATATTAAATTACAATATAAAATATTTTGGTCCTATTAAAATACAATTTACATAAATTAATACAACATGGTACGCAAACTAATACTACACAGTATGTAAACCAATACTACATTGTATATAAACTAATACTAGAGTATATTAACTAACTCTACACTTAATAAAAAAACAGCTACATTACAACACTACAATATTGTATGTGAACTAATACTACATAGTATGTAAACTAATACCACACATTATGTGAACTAATACTACACTATGTATAAACTAATACTACAATATATTAACTAATTCTACACTTAATAGAACAAAAAAGACTACATTACAACAATACAATATTGGATGTGAACTAATACTACACAACATGTGAACTAATACTACACAGTATACAAACTAATACTATATAGTATGCTAACTAATACTACACTGAATATATTGACGTTGAGAAAAAAGATGGAATGACAGAAAAAATGTTGATCACTTGATCCTGATAATTATAAATGATGAAGAATGAAGTGCACATAGAAAACCAACAAATAAATTCCATGTTAACCATAACATCTTTCCTATATTGTCATAATCAAAAAAATTCTTTTAATTATTAAATTTTTTTGGAGTACAAAGGTACTTCGGACCTTAAAAATGAAATAAAACCAAAAGTCTTCAACTCTCAACAATCAATAACAACAATTAACATGTCAAATTAAGCACAACATTATTAATCCCTACAACACAACTAGCTGTCAACTACACTCCAAGACAAGTTCCTAACACACTAAAAGGAACATAATTAAGCCTCTAAACGCAACAGCCAAATCTCAGCTATAGTCCAAGACAAGCTGTTCGGTTATCCAGCCAATTGAAGAAAGAGAATTCCTTCAAAACCGTCCTTTTAGTTGAAACCCATGTCTAAGCTCTCACTTTTATTTCTCCTTTCTGTCAGCTTACGAAAAGCTGGTCCATCATTGTTGAAGATTTTTTCATTTCTCAAATTCCATATCGACCATTTATCCCCTGCCATAATCAAATAACAACACACAACTGAACTATATTCTAGTTATTCCGTATTCAGTCACGTTTTAACGTAAATACAAATCATGAAACAAAAATAAGTAATTCTACTATTTTTTCTCAACACCTCATTGCAACTGACAAATCAATTAATTAAGGCAAAACCTTGTGTGAGACTGTCTCATGACATGAAATAGCACAAATGAACACTCACCCCCGTCAAAGTGTTAATGTGACATGCCTAATTTATATCCCATCCCACTGTCTCATGAGATGGTTTCACACAAGACCTACTCAATAATTAATTAGTGCATTAATTTATGTATAAATCTATTTGTATGAGTATTATACAATAAAAATTTTGGTATTTTCATGACTGCAAAGACAAAAACATGATCAGATTGAACTGGACTAGAAAAAATTGAGGCCCTAGTTACTACACATTATTTTTCATTTTTGTGTTTCTTCATCTATAAAAAGGAAAACAAAAAAACCATAGGCATTGAATTGATACTTTCACAAGAAAACAACAATTGATTCAAGTCAATTAACATTCACAAGTGTAAATAGTCACAATTATGCGATCAAATTCTTTCCAATGAAGTCACCACTCGGCCAAAGTTGCTACCAGTTACTAAGTAAACGTATGAAGCATATAAGTGCACATCCAAAGTATGCTAAATATAAACATTAAAAATAAATACAATGGCGAAACCAAACTTCTATTCCCTGAATCAAGTGTATTAACAATTGGCAACCAACTAACCAGTACAACAACACAACTCCCAACTATCTAAGCTCATTAACTTTATCTCCAAAGTAACAAACAATTAGACCCAAAACCAAGTGGCAAAACAATGCTCAGCAGTGAAGCCATGTCTAAATCAGGAACTAACAAAATGATAGTAAAGCAACACTAAATTCAAACAAGGCAAAATGTAATCTGAAACAAAAC
This sequence comes from Ballota nigra, assembly GCA_947034835.1. Lineage (NCBI taxonomy): Eukaryota > Viridiplantae > Streptophyta > Magnoliopsida > Lamiales > Lamiaceae > Ballota > Ballota nigra. Next base: position 62,636,895 of record OX344723.1, on the reverse strand, counting down.
ATTACCTCAACTTCTACATCAAACACCCTCCTAAAAACCTCTAAATTTTACCAGAATTTATCACTAAGTCATAGTCTCCCTTGTACACTAAGTTGCTAAAACGAAACAACCAACTGTAACTCATTAAATAAAATAGAAACTCTGAAATTTTGCCTACCTTATTTCTGTAGAGTAGGAGACTTGGCAGCACCTTTTCCCCAGCGGTGGATCAATTATCAACACATATACATAAAAACTAGCTAGGTTCAAATTTGATGAATTTCTTTTGCGGATATACTAAAACTGCAGGTTTAACAATTGATCAATTAGTAAATCAGATTAATTAGGCAAAATCAGTTACCCAGTAAATAATGTTGGCGCGCTGATCCAGGACTCCGGCGGACGGCGACGCACAACAATCGTGCACGACCGGAGCTCGATCTCGAGTGGCAGCTAACGATGGATCTCAACAAAGGCTCATCGATAGGAATCCAATTGCATAACTTGTATGAAAATAAGAAATCATACAGAAATTCATCCGAGTTGGTTGCGATTTGATGAATGAACGAAGAAAATCTAAAATTGAAAAGGAAAAAGAGAAACGTGGGCGAGATTTGGCAATGAATTACGATGAAAGGGGAGAGATTTGTCTAAGAACCCGCCATAGAAGGGGAAGGGGATTCTGTGAGTGGGAAAAATTGATGAAATTCGGGTAAAAATTATATATATATTGACCCGGTAATTGGATCCAAATTCAAAATGGATTGTTACACACCGTATAGTTATTGGTGTGTAGCACACACAAAATACTTTGCCTAATGCAAATATTGTTATTAAAAACGAAAATAACTTGTTAAAATTCCCATGCATGCAGCTTATAATAAGCGTTTAAATTCTTTCTAGAAAAGTTGGCAAAACACTTTGCAAGACACTATTAGCTTTCACACATTCTACAAATTGCTTTCAAGATTTTATAAGCTTAAAACATCATTAAAAAAACAAAGATTGATATAATCTTCTGTTAAATAAAAAATTAAAATTATCCATTTATTATTTCAAAATTCTTTTTTATCCACACTAATTTTTACGAATTTCTTTTTACTCTTTTTTTTTTACAGGACTTTTTAGTCCTTTTCACTTTATGTGACCAAATACACTTAAACAGTTACACTCTTTATTCTAATTTACATATCAATTTTTGGTGTTTCAAATACATTAATAAAGTCATTTAATATCTATAAAAAAATTAATATAAAAATTCTTGTTTTATCTCAATAGTCAATATATGAGAATTATCACAGAAGTTAAGAAAAGTGGCAAAGTTGAAAAGAAAATTAATTTCTTAGAAAAAAAATCATATATTTTTCGAAATATATATTTTTTGAATGGCAATTAAATTGAGACATGTGGAGTCTCATTAATCAATCATAAGATTTGTCACTCTTATATCATTCTTTTTTTTTATTATTATTCATAAATTCATTTCATTCTAATCTCATTATATCATATTCCCTCGTCCCAATTTTGTTTTCCCATTTGTCAAAAAAGTCCGTCCCAATTTTATTTTCTCAACTCCAAAATAAAAATAAAGTGATTTATTTAAATACTATCTTATTCACCATTCTCAACACTATTTTTTTCATTTAAATACTACCGTTCAACTCTTGCATTAAACTCCATAAAAAGTCAAATGGAAAAATAAAATTGGGATAGAAAGAGTACCAATTATGCATGTGCTCTTTTTGGTGTGAAAATTATTTTAGGACGTCCAAAGAAAAAAATAGTGTGAAGATTATTAGGGGAAGGAGGGAGTATATACTTGGACAAGAAAATTAACCGCTATTAGAGAATGAACACTTGATATTGCCCACAAACTACAAAAGATTTGCTCACTATATTGAATTTTCTTCAAGTATGTAGAGCCTAGATTTTTGTGGTTACTGGAAATGCACAAAATGATCTGAATAAGCAAAGAAGATTAAAGCTTGGGGTACACATTATTTCCAGTCATTAATTGGATCTCCTTGAAATCCAAGCACTCAAACAGAGCCTCCACCAGCTTCCTCAAATCATCCCTTGTGTGTGCTGCACTTAGAGTTACCCTTAATCTGAAACAAGATCATCACCCAAATAAAATATACAAAGAGTGCACGTAAAGCACAATGTACTATATTAAAGACGGCAGTGTAGATTCTTGATTAAGAGGAACAGCTAAAGAAGCAAAAATTTGTGGTGGAGAGCAAGCAAAGAGTTTGTGTTTTGCGTTTCAAACTCGTGTATGCAGTAGTCAAACAAGCTCCCATGAGAAAAAGCATGGCTTTTTACAATTATTAAATGGAATAGCACCATGCAATCTAGAGTGTAGGAACTATAAGAAAATACAAGGCGGTCGTGTTGAACAAACCTGCAGGAGTTTGGAGGTACTGTTGGAGGTCTGATTGCAGTTATGTGATAACCTAATCTTAAAAGATGCCTATTTCATGAAATTCAGAAGGTGAAGCTGTTAGGTGTAGAATGAGAGAGAGGAAAGGGGGAAAGAGAGAGAGAGAGAGAGAGAGAGAGGGTAACCGGCTAGCTTGGAGAGCTCTGTCTTCACTACCCACAACAAGTGAAATTATGTGGCTTTCTATAGGGATTCCTGTCAAAACACGGAACTCGTTCACGCGTTTGCAGAGAGTAGTCCTACGCCATGCTTCCTTCTTCGCCACAACTACAGCAGCTGCATAATTAAACGAAATATAAGGGAAACAGGGTCTGAAGCACGTGTAGATAAAGTATATAACTGATATGATGTATCAAATCTTCATGAAAAGAAACTATCAGATATTTGAAGCTATAACAAGGATAATATATATTGTAAGTGTAGCATTGAAATGATGGTTGTGTAGTAAGTACACAAGCATTTGAGATATAGCTTCTATTATATATTCATTATCCTACTAATTTGGTTAAAAAATGAATATCAACTCTACTAAAGGTAGGTCTTCCTCATTTCATCCTAAACAGCACAGCTTAATCTATAAGCAAAGAGAAAAGGTTTGGTAAATAAACTTGAAAGACAAACCATGGGCTGCAGCAGCAACAGGCACTGGTGTTGAAGTCGAAAATATAAAAGACCGACCCCTGGATTGAATAAGAAGCTTCCATTTCTTGCTGCCATCCAAATAAACGGAAAGCATAAATATTTTTGGAATTCACTAATTTAGCCAAAATAGAAAAGTTTAGATGCTTGTTGTAAACTTGTAAAAATGCACAATAACCTAATTTATATAGCAAGGATCCAGGTTGATTTTCTTTGAGAAAGAAAGGAAGAGGTTTGTTTAACTTGATTCAGATACAAACTAAAGTCTTATTATTCATCACAATTGGATAGCTTCATTTTGTAATGGATATTAAACTCTTAAACTACATATTGATTAATTTGAAATACATGGAAAACGGTTTCATTACAATCTTCTTTCTTAATACTATATCCACAACTTCAAATCCTTCCATCCAAATGCAATCTAAGCCAAATAGAACAGATAAAGCAGCAGAATTTGCAACAATTAAACCCGACAAGAGAATATATATCGAGGCTTAACATTGATTCATCCTACCTGCATGCAATGAATCCACCATGGCAACCTCCAGCTTTACTCAGAGTGCCTATACAAATGTCAACATCAGCTTCACAGTTGAACTTTTCGGCTGCACCTCCACCACTTTTTCCACAAACAAATGTTGCATGAGCCTAGAGGATTCCAAGGAAGTGAAGAGTTTTAGCTAATACATATCCTACTAATACAAGACGAAGAGTTATTATGAGTCCATGCATAATTTATGCAAATATCAATCACAACTTGGACAGAATAATCAAGGTGAGATACAAAAGCATTTATATAAGGAACTGGGTATTGCTCCCTCCATCCCATAACAATTTGCACCCTGAAATGAGCACACAAATTAATAAAATGAAGAAACAGATTGGGGTAATGGGGTCTGAGGGGCAATTTCGTCCACCTTTATGTATGAAGTGAAGAAATGGGTTGGATTAGGTTTCTGTGTAGGCCCACTTTAATGGCATTTTGTGTAAATATGGGGATATTGTGATGGTGAAATTTGTGGAGGGTTTACTATTTTTGGAGTGTGCAAATTGTTGGCAGACGTCCCAATAAGGCAAGTGTGCAAATAATAGTGGGACAGAGAGAGTATTACTTTTCTGCAGTGTATTCCTTGATGAGTATAAGTGAAAACCAGCAGATTTTGTATTTGCAGATAGTAGCTAGCCAGCAAGCAATTTCTTTTAAGGGCATCATATCCTAATTTTATGAATTTAAAATAATTACAAGAATAAGAAACTTACATCGTCAATTACAAACAAAAATCCATGCTTCTTGCGAAGTTTTGCCAACTCAACCATTGGTGCAAAGTCTCCATCCATGCTAAACAGGCTGACAAAATGAGCAAAACCAAGTATTCACAGTTTGATTAGGTATTGCATCAGAGTGATTTCAAAAGCAGAATGAAGGGAGAGAATGAGAAGCCTGTACATATCAAAGCGTAGAGGGCAAGCCATATAAGAGAAACCATTATTTGCATTTTTAAGTTTTTTTTTTTCCCATGGTAGTGGCAAAAATTGTCACCTTAATGGTAAACAAAGGATGGAACACTACAATGAATATGCTCCTTAAGATTATTCGTTTATTTGGAAGATAAGTACATCAGTTCTTCAGCTACCATTCTAAACTCGAATTAAAATTTCATAGACAAGATTAACATGTCATCACGCAAAGTTAAACTTATCCTACTTTGTCTGGTCTATGTACTTCAGTACTTCAGATGAAGTAATAGTTACACTTGTTAATTAAGCTACGAACAAAACTACAATCTTACATTTCAAATAAAACAAATACAATATTTTTACATTACTGAACCTCATGTTGCCTGCTAATATTCATAATCAACGAGTTGAAGTTATCAGTTTCAGACCATACTACTAAAGACTAAAGAGTACGAAAAAGTTTCCTACTTGCTAAGTGTTACACAGCAACCATCTTGTCAAAGCAAGAAATACGGAAAAAGCAGAGCACTGAAACATTCCACTGCTTTTATCATTATTGATGAGGGGTAGGGAGTCGGACTTATGGAAGTAGATGCACACATAAACAGATAATACCGTCAAATGTTGCTTCCAAGACACCAGGTGTTAGGAAATTTAACTAACAGTTGTTGATTAACTCAAAATGCTTTCGTGATATTCTATTTACTCCAAACTCAAAGTTAAATGGAAGCTACAATGAACTCAAAATTATTTGTATTACAATTTGACCAAAGAATGCATAATCAAATAAGTCTCAAATTAATCACTGAAATGGTGACTAACCTATCAGTCACAACGACCCTTTTCTTCATAGCGCAAGTTGACCTGTTTCATAAGTTAAAAATCAGCCTGTCCTATATAAAAGAGGAAACTTAGGCAAAAGAATAGAAAATTTCAAACCTACAATAATTCATTGAGATGCAACATATCACAGTGCCTGTAGACAAATGTCACGGCATTTCCTTGTTTCTCAGCAAGGCGAACACCATCAATTATTGAAGCATGGTTTAAGGAATCAGAAAATATAGCAACTTTGTCATCTATTGAAGGGTCTCGACCGGCCATGAGCCTACCAATATTTCCAACGGTTGTCATGAAGGCCATGTTGGCTGAAAAGCCTGTTGGACAAAGAAGGCAATCCTAACATTTAATGTTAGAGAATCAGTTTAAAATATAAATAACAAACAATGAGATTAAACCCATAGAAAAGGTGCTGGTGATCGAGTAGATTCAAATGACACAAAGAAAATAAAGAAAAATTGTCAACTGCCTCTTACTGGATCAACTATAAAAGTAAATTATTTGGATACAAAAGATATATCATTTACACATACAAGAAAAGTAAATTACAGCACACATTCAAATGTGAAAGCTCAGTAGAGACTAGAATCTTTGATAAGAAACCAATAAGAGTAAACTTGTTGCAAGTGGATATGATTTCAAAAAATAAAAACTAGAAAATCAAATCATACCTCTTTTCTTTTTAAATGAGCCAATGATGATTCAAGTAACCTATGGTAACTAGTGTACCCACATATCAAAGCAGAACCTCTCGGGCCCATGCCATATTCTTTAGCTGCCTGCATAGCAATCAAAATTAAATAAGTAAATACTCCCTCTGTCCCACAATAAACTTCAAACTTTCCTTTTTCGTCCGTCCCACAATAATCTTCACACCCCTAAAATGGAAATAACACTCCCTCACAATTTCATTTTATATTCAAATAAGACCCTTAAAAAGCCACCTTTCCACAACTTTTCTTAAAAAGTGTACCCAGCTACATGTGAAGTTTAATAGAAGATGGGGGGAGTATCAATTTGCGGGAACATGCAATGACTCAATCAAATTTGAAGAAGGGCACGGCTATAAACACCCGAGTATTAGCAATACACCCATTATACAACTATATGTGATGGTACATTGTGCTAAAATGCTGTACATATGTGTGTATTGAGCGAAAATCCGAGTGCAAATAACCCCATCCATCGAAGAAATCCAACAGCCCTTAAACGTACCTTACAAGCTGCATCGCTAACCAACGGATGAGAACTCAAACCCAAGTAATCATTTCCAGAGAAGATAATTAACTTCCTAAGCTTTTCAACAATCGGCTCTGCTTTATCATTTTCATTTGTAACATCATTGTCATCCCCTATAAACTCAAAAATTGAAGATTAGGGATAATAAGAACTTTGATAGATAAACATTTATGAGAAATTCATAAATATATTTCCCCCAAAAATAAGTGCATTGAATTCTAATTTCCAAATGCCAAAAACACACATGCAAATGTTTTGAACGCCTAAACCAGAATAAGAAATAGAGTAATCCAAAAAGAGTGTGGAATTAAACCTTACCAGTTATCACTAATTTAGTCAAAAATAGCGAAAAATAAAAGATCGGAGAAGATAATTTGAAAAGAGAACCTGAACTGGGGACGTCGTGGAGCCATTTTTGGAATGTGGATTCGGAAATATGGACTTCAACGGAAGCTCTGTCCCATTTACGAGGGCCGTCAAAGGCTTGAAGGAATTCCGGATTGGGATTCGAGGAAGAAGGTTCGAGACGAATAGGCCTAAGAGAACGTAAAACTTTGAGGGATTGGAGTATAGAGATGGCGTTTTCTACCCAGAAATCCCAAGGGGAGGCAATTGCATTTGCATTTACCTCCATTTTTGTTTGGCGAAAGATAAAACAGGTTTTGTAGATGTAGCTTTTGATGATGGATGCCATTGCCAATTAATAACTAGTTAGTAGTTAGTTGTACTTGTATTTGTTTTATCTTTTTTCTAGTAAATACTATTACTAGGTAGTTTTATTCTTTTGTCATTTTTCTACTCTTCATTTGAAAATTTAACCATTTTAACAAATTAATGATCAAAATTTTAAGGGTTAAAGTGTAAATAAAATTAAATTGTAGTTTAATCTAAATTTTTTAATTTTTACAAACATAACCCTAATTTAATACTATTTGATTGCAATTTTAATCAAAAGGCAGATTTCAATTAGTCCGAAAATAATAATTAATTATGTGTTGTCACCCGAATCAATCTAAGCAAATTATTACAATTAATTATTCATTGTCAGTTAGGTGAAACATCATTTTCGAACAATAAAAAATAGTATATTTATTGGTTCGAATTGCAACCAAATATTAAGTTGAATTTTTATTTTTATTTTTGGAAAATACAAAAAATTAGATTAAATTGCAATTTGATTTTATTTGCAATCAACCAAATTTTAATTGTTAATTGATGTAGCTAGCATTTTGTATCATGATATTAAATAAAATAGTTTTATCGTACAAATATCACAACAATCATTTAACAATATATCAGTTGGTATAATATAAAATAATTTTATCATACAAATATCACAACAAAATAATAACAAAATGTTATTTTATTTTTGGAAACTTTTAATTTCACATCAGTTTCAGCCAACTATTCATTTACTAAATCTGTATATATAATTACTATCACCTACATCAATTGAAAATTTAACAATAAATTAAACATCCCAATGTTTATAATAATCATTTAGTTATTACATAAACAAATCTATAACTATATAATAACAAAATGTTATTTCTTTTTTTTTTTTTTTTTTGAAAACTTTTACTTTTACTTTCACATTAATTTGTATTTACTAAATATGTTTTCAGCCAACTTTTCATTTACTAAATCTGCAAATATAATTACTATAACGTGCATTAATTGAAAATTAAACAATAAATTAAACATCCCAATATTTATAATAATCATTTAATTATTGCATAAAACAAATGGTGACCTTCCGATTTCAACTTCCACTATCTGGAAATACAATTTGAATTAGTTCATTTCAACAAGTTCGTATTAGAGATTACATTGTAATTGTAAAGTCCAAAATAAAGAGATTGCAAGGGAAAAAAAAAAAACCCTCTTTCACCTTCCTCATAAGGTATTATGTTAATGGTATTTAAGCTGAAATCTATTTGAATGGTATTACTAAATTACACTAAAGGTATTAATGAATTATACTAAAGGTATCAATTCCAAAGGGTATTAGTTGTTTTCACTAAAGCTATTAGTTGAAGTGGTATTGATTATTTTCACTAAAGATATTAATTATTTTAACATATGATATTAGTAAATTGTTGTTCATGGTAATAGTTACCGTGAATATTTTTCGCATAACTTTGCCACTTGATATTAGTTGTCATATGAAAAAATTGATACAACCTAATTATGATTACCACTTAATACAATTTTACCTCTACCAAATATTAATATCCTGAAATTCATCACAATCAAATTTCCACAATAAACAAATAGATTACATTCTCATTTCAACATCGTCTCTCTTAGAAGCACAAATTTTAATCATCTATTTTGAACCCTTCAGCTTGATTACAGATATAAACCCTCCAACAATAACTTGAATTTTGGAATTTAGAGTAATTTGGTAGTACGAGGTAAAATTTCAAAATCCAATTGAAATTGACTGACATACTTCATGATAAAGAGATATGTATAGCTATTAATCATGGTAAAAAAAAAAAAAAAAATGCATGGAACAATCTTAATATCTCACCTACAAAAATTAAGTAATTTATTCTGCAAAATTGTGCAATGGTGTATATTTTTATTTTTCGCCCCTAAGGTTAAAAAGAGTCTCTATTTTTTTCCAAGGTGCATGAGAAGAATGGTCAATTGATAGATGTTTACAGGAATTTGTCTATGCTACGCTGCTGGAAAGTGTCCAGCAGTACTTTATCATGTTGTGCCACATGTTTTGTAGTGTTGTACAGTACATTACTACAAAACATGTGGCACAACATGATAAAACACTGCTGGACATCAGCAGTGTAGCATAGGTATAACGTGTTTACAGTGTGACCAAAGTTTCAATGTGTACTAATTTTATCTCTAATCAAGAAGAAACTTCTGGGTGGATAATGAATAAAATATATTATTTTGATCATATGGAGAAGACTTGCATGATTTTTTAAATTGAGAGGAAAGGTATTAGAAATTATATCGCTTTTAAAAAAAAAAAAAATCTTCACTCTTGATTTAATGTTTTGTGCAATATGGGTATAGTTTCATTTTTCACTCCTAGACTAACATTGGCCATAAAGAAAGCTTTTTTTTCAAGGTGTAAGTGAAAAATAATTAGATTGATGTTACTAAAAATGTGGTCAAAGTTTCAACAAGTGCTAATTACATCTCTAACAAAGAAGAGATTTCATGTAAGTGAACGGATAATGAATAATATACTCACTCCGTCCTAGAGGAACTTGCACATTTTTTTTATTTGGACGTTTCACGTCAATTTGCACTACCTAAAAATTAAACATTGATTTGTGTATACACTTACATAAATAAATAGATCACTATTTTTTTCCTTTTTTTAATTCACGTGCAATTCAAGATGTGCAAATTCCTTTGGGATACAGGGAGTATAATTTATCATATTTAAATTCGAGAAGACTTATATTGATTATATGTGATGGGACAGACTAGGCATGTTCACGATTCCGAAACCGCCAGTTCCGGTTCTGAACCGGCGGTTCCAAAATTGCTATATGGAGAACCGGAATCGAACCGGGGTAAAATCGGTTTCGGTTCGGTTCCCGGCGATTCCGGTTCCGAACCGCCGGTCCCTCCGGTTTTTCCCCTTTTTTTTTAAAGTTTTTTTTAGCTTTTTTACTTGTATTATTTGGTTTTTTAATGTAAATATAAAATTTAAAATGTAGATGACAAATTAATAAGTGAAAAATAATTTCATTACTTAATTGAATTATTATAAAACAATTGAATTAAAATAAGTATCTATTCTAATATTGACTAATGATACAAAGTTACAAACTAATTGAAATATATAAATTTATAAATGAAATATTGAACTATTTCAAAGTAGTAGAATTACAATTTACAACTTAAAAATTTTAAATTTTACAAAATAAATTTGAGGGAGGGGGTGGGGGGGAGGGTTAAAGAAATTGGATCATCAAGCAAGCATTGATTTTCCATATTTTCAACGGTCATATTTGATCTCGTTGCATCCAATGTGTAACCTCCCAAACTAAAAGTTTGTTCCACGGCTACGATTGAGGCGGGAGATGCAAAAAATTCCTTTGCTAGCATTGCTACCGGCGGATAGACATTTTTCTTCTTCGACCACCACTTTAGTATGCTAAAAGTGCCACCATCCTCTTCATCAAACTCAAATCTAGAGGTTAGATAATGATCAAGTTCGTGATAAGGGTTGGTAGTAGACCTTGGACGTTTTTGCATACGTTCATTATAAAAACTCGATAATATTGCGTCAATTGCATATTCACTTACCATAGAACCCGATGTCCACCGCTACCACCAACATTAGACTCAAAATTGGAACCACTATATTCTCTAAATAAATCTATTAAAATATCTTTAATCTTACTAACAATCTCTTTCGACTTAGGATATGCATCATCAGCATCATCATCACTATTCGTGACCACAAGTCTATTAGGAAATAAAGAACTATAATACAAATTTAACAATAGTAATCCTTCTAATCTTACTCTAGGATCAAGTACTTTAGCAACCAAGAATAAATCGGGAATATGCGTAAAATATTTTTTCATTTTTTGCATCATAGAGAAAGTAGCACCACTTAATAAAGGATTTGTCATACTATCATTTAAAATATGAGCAACTTTAATACAATAATCGAGCGCCAAATCACTAGTAGGATAATAAACCCCGGATAATACTTTTGTGGACTCATTAAAAATTTCCAAAATTTGACACAAAGAAGTGCATGAATCCCAATATTGAGGATATAAACGAAAACCACAATTTTCTTGAGAAAAAAATGTACATAAAGCTTATTTATACTTCATAGACTCTTTTAACAATTTATACGTGGAATTCCAACGAGTTGACACATCAAGAGAAAATTATTTGGGACGCAAATGGAATGTTTTACAAAAGTTTTTCCATTTTTTCATCAAATTTGAACGCCTCGACAAATAATAAATAGCGGATCTAATAGGACCAACTTGTTCTTTCAAAGCTTCTAAACCATCTTGAACACATAGATTTAAAATATGGCACATACATCTAACATGAAAAAAAATTCCACCAAGAAATAGTTGACAAATACTTGTAAGATCTTCTATACTAGTCGTATTTGCACTAGCATTATCAAATCCAATAGAAAAAACTTTTCTAGTAAGAGCATACTCATTTAAAATATCATATAATTTATCTCTAATATTTACGGCATTGTGTTTTGTATCAAAATCTCTATAAGCAATCAATCTTTTGTTAAGAGTCCATGATTCATCAATTCAAGTGCATGTAACTCCAATATAACTATATTTTCTTAAAATTATCACTCCAAATATCCGCACATATACAAACTTTAACATTTAAATCGGCAAATAAATGAATCAAAGCATAATTATACTCATAAACAACTTTAGCAACATCACGAGTAGCAGTATGACGTGAAACTTTTTTGCATGCGGGTTGAAGGCCAAGTTGGACAAAATCATTCCAATATGGATTATCGGCAAATTGGAAAGGAAGGTGTTGTGTGCACACAAATTTAGCTAATAATTTTCTATATTTCATTTTATCAAATGAAAATAGAGAAAGGGGATTAGTTACCTCGCCTTCAACTCCTCCACCCCCGGTTGACGCCGTAAATTCATGACCATGAAGTTGTGTTTGACTTGAATCAAAGTCATCTTTATCCGGGTGGCAGAATTTTATACGCTTCCTTAATGTTCCATATCCTCCTCCTTTCACAAAAGAATATACAACGTTACAATAGTTGCAATGAGCGGTAAGTATATCGTTTACCTCGTCGTTCACTTTTCTAAAGTGACGTGCAAAAATAGACGATTTAAGTGGTTTTCCTCGACTTGGAGTAGCCCCGGTCTCGTTGGTTGGTTGATTTTGACTTTCTTGAGTAGGACGTCGTGGTGGCTCCTCGTCTTCAAGAGGATCCTCATTACCAGGACCAAGTTCATGCTCGATATCTTCTAAATTCCACTCGACCGGTGTCGACGGTGGCGGTGGCATTGAATTTGGACGACAAACGGAAGAGGTGGAAGAAGCTTTAGCATTTCCCTTACTTTGACGGCTTGCCATAATAATAATAATATAAATATATATATGTAATGTAAGTGTATCAATATAGAAAGAATAATATGAAGTGTAATATAGAGATATTAACTAGAGATATTAGAGAACTAATATGAAAACTTTGAGAATTGAGTGTGAGAGTTGAAAGAGATGAGAGGAGAAAGTAATGCTTGCTTTGGGGTGAATTTTGGAGTTGAAATGAGGTAGTATTTATAGGGGGAAAGACAAAGAAAAAAATTCTGCCGAGAACCGGCGGTTTTAACCGGCCATTTTTTGAATTATGACCGTTGAGAACCGGCGGTTTCGGTGCCAAATTTTAGTGGAACCGAAACTGAACCGTGTAATTTACGGTTTCGGTTCGGTTCCGGAACCGGCAGTTCCAGAACCCCCGGTTCCGGTTAATTTTGAGCATGCCTAGGACAGATTGTCTCACTGTCCCCCCCCCCCCCCCCCACCATGTGCAAATTTTATACTCCCTCCGTCTCAACTCTTTTTTCGCATCCTTAAAAAATAATTCATACTCACAAAATTCAATAAAGTACTTTTTTTTTAATTTAACTTCACACTCACATACTCCATTTTTCTTAAAAAGTGTGTCATGTACCGCTATGAAGAAAGATCCGGGACGGAGGGAGTAGCAACTTTCAAATTCTGTGTATTTTTTTTAGTTCTATTTTAACAAATTATAGAATTTATACTTAACAATTATTAGTTCATTTTTTTATTAAATGTGTTTTTTGAACCCCTGTGCGAAAATAAATAATTTGTCACACACAAAAAAATGGAATTAAATATCTAAAAAATTTAAAATTCTAAGTTTACATATAAAAATAAAAATAAAATGGATTAAAATATCTAAAATTCTAAATTTACATGTTTAAATCTAAGATTTACAAATTCAAAACACTGTCAAAAAATTTTGCATAGAAACTCTGTGCAAAAAAACTCTCTGAAAAAATTGTGTAAAATTTTGTTACACAGAAATCACAGCTAAATGCATATGCAAACGCACGTGCAAAAAAACTTTGTGCACATTTTTTTTTTTTGCACAGGCCTAAATTACATGTTTTTGTTTATTCTTATGTGCGCATGTCATTCCTATGCACAGGCAAAAAAAACTTGCGAGTGCTTAAAAAAATATAAAAATATTGACAGATTTATTACTAAAATTACATGTTTATTCTTATATGTAAAATAAAGAAAAATTTCATCATTAAATATTCTCCCAACAAACACTTACACACACAAAATATTAGTTTTCTTTCAAAAAATTGCATACTCACCTATCACACACACAATACATAGATACACTCAAGAAAGCATTAATTTCAAAAAAACAGTCCCACACATAGATATGTATACACACAACTCGTAGTGCACAGAATCAAAAATCGAAACCCTAACCTCCATTGGATCTAAGACGCAGACTCATCTCCCTTGTGGATCGAGGCGGAAGATGAGAGATAGACGGGATAGAGGTGTGATAGGTGGGATGTCGGCAGCTCTAGTACGAGGCGCAGTGGTGGCAGCACTGAGGTCGCGCCATCGAATTTTGGTCAAATTTGTGAGCACCGTGGCGGCAAATCTGAACACGGTTCAAGTTTATCTAGTGTTGCCCATGGAAGCTTACTGTTTGTGTGACGACAAAATTTGGAGATGTGGACGATTTTTTGAACTATATTGGTATTTCTAAAAAGGTTATAACTATAATGCTATTTACCCAATAATCTTGAACCATTTAGTAATAATTCCCTTAAAAAAATCGCTCTTATTTTTTTTGTAATATCACCCTTATTTTTACTGAAAAGATAATTTTATTTCGATTTAAGTGATTTTTCAATGATAATAGAAGATTTTTTTTTTTTTAAATGCACTTAAACTGTACGATCTACCCTGAAAATATTAATCAATATTATAATCTTGAAAATTCTGGTAGAGTTATAATACCAATTTACGTGGATAAATAGTGGTTTCCCAAAGACGATAATAGAGAACGAAGAGGGATTATTCTACGTTTCAACTCTGTGTGTGTTTACTTTGTTTACAATTTCGATTTATTAGAGAACAAAGAGGGATTATTCTACTTTTCAAACTCTAACTCTGTGTTTGTTTAATTTGTTTAACAATTTTGATTTATTGCTTTTATGCATTCACTACATATAACAATATTTCAATGGTGCGACGGTGTCATTTTTTGGAAAAGGAAAAGAAAGGAACTCCGGCGAATCTGTATAAGGTCTCCATTTTTTGGAAAAGGTAAAGAAAGGAACTCCGGCGAATCTGCATAAGAAAGGTCTCCCCTTTGTCGCCTTGCTAAGCGTCTGGCGAATCTGCATAAGAAAGAAAGCGGCGTCACCGCCAATGAGAGAGAAAGAGATGAAGAGTTTTCAGAGGAATTGAGAGGGAGAAACCAAAAAATTGAAAATGGAGAGAGAAACTCATTTGAGAATGGAGAGAGAAATTAATTTGTGGGAGAAAAAGTAAAAAATAAATCAATGTAGTGGACACTAAATTCTTTTTAGGTCATGTAGCTTAGAATAATACATTTCCCATTTATGTAATACACACTAATTAACCTTTAAAATAAGCTTAATCAAATGAATCCTTTTAAATGTCCGAACTTGCACAATCTGAAATAGACATATCCAAACAAGTTATACACTTACATCCATGGAACTATTGTACACGTACTCTAGTTAGAATAACATCAACCCCAATAGGCAAAAACTTGTATGAGATCGTCTCATAGCATGAGACAATACAAATTAACATCTATTTTTACCAAAGTATTAATGAGTCAATGTCCTAGTTACATCAATTCTCACTGTCTCATGTCACGAGACAATCTCATACAAAACTACTCACTCCAATATTAATTTGAAATCAATTGATTTAGAGTAGTATGAGACCCTCTCATGGCATAAGACAATGAGAATTGGTGTAACTAGAGCATTGACTCATTAACACTTTGGTAGGGGTAGATATTAATTTGTGTTGTTTCATGTCATGAGACGGTCTCATACAAGTTTTTGTCATTGATTTAACAGGGGTAAAAAAAAAACATTCATATTTATTCACCTCTTTTATATCATTGATTCGAACCAACACTAATAAATCATCCCGAACTTATAACATCAGCTACCCCACATCTGAAATGATTACGTATGACAATGACTAAGAACTCAAAAAATGAGTACAAGAAAATTGAAGGCCATTAGAGTTGTTATTCGACTCGAGTATTTGAAGTTCGAGTTCGACTAGTTAACGAGTTGTTAACTTCAACGAACTGAAATAGAGTTCAGCTAAACTCGTTAATGAATCTAACGAGACTACGACTCTAATGAGTCGAGTCGAGCCAAGCCTAATGTGTCTAATGGAACTATTGAGTCTAACGAGTCGAGCTCGAACCGACTCGTTAGTAAAATGAGTATCTCACGAGTTCGAGCCTTAATGAGCCGAGCCAGGCTGAGCTCACAAGCAGCTCGTTTCATTTAACAGCTCTAAAAGACATCTTGGGTTTCAAACAACAATGATAAAAATATGTTGAAAAGTAGTACCCTCATTCACTCTACTTCAAATGACAAAATATGAATGGAGAATAATATATACAAAGTTTAGTGCATTCACAAAAGTACTCGAATTTCACGTGCCAACATTTCAGAAACATTGCCTAACCTATCAAGGAAGATTTATGATGCTACCTCATGGGTCTTCCTATGCAGTTAAATGACTTCTTTTTTGGGTCCGTCAAGTTATAATAAATTGTAGCCAACACCAAGTCCCAAACACAGAACAACATTTCACGTAGTACGCTTGTGAAGGAGAATAGTGCAGCACAACAAAATGGACGAAAGCCTAATCAATTCAAGCATATGAATGATGTTTGTGGCGATCTTTCTCCTTTGATGCATACGAAGAGCTGTGGTAGTTATCTGGTCAACAAAAGATTGTCATCAAACATTTATCCCAAGAGTAGGTCTCTGTGAACTCATGACATGAGTGTCACGGTTGTGCATATGAAGCAAGCATTTGTTAAACATTGACATTTCATATGCTGATATGCACAACAGTAACACTTCGTATGCAAAACGGTGATTTGACAAAAAAAGAGTTCACTTGAACTCGAGTTTACATAAGTTTTTGCTTTATCCAAATCAGTTTATGACTTGAAGGTCTTACACAAAACAAAATTATTATTACTTTTATCTTTCTGAAGGTATATCAAATTATTATTTATATTATTTAGTAAGATACACAAATGTACCTCGAGAAGAATTACGTTTGGATTTCTCCATGGGTCCTGTATAATAAGGCAATCATTTCAGCAAATAAAATAATGTTAGTTCTATGTGAAAAGCAACAAAAAGAGTAACTCATAAAATAGCGAAAGAAGATAGCAAGAACTACCAGGTCCAAAATCTTTTCCTTTGTCCCTAGAACGATGATTCCTTTCCTTGACTCGGTCTCTATCCCTTTCAGAGCCTTCCCGTCTGTCAGATTCCCTCCCTCTCTCATGATCTCTGCTCCTAATTCTCTCTCTTTCTCTCTCCCTGTCTCTCTCCCGCTCCTTTATCCTTTCTCCACCAATCTTTGATTTAGTGTCCAACATCAACTTAGACTCCGGTTCTTCTCTCTCTCCACCATTTGACGTGCTTTTAGATTCATCGTCGTTTTTCTTTGATTCCTTCGATTTTCCAAGAGCAGCTTTAATCACTTCATCCTTACTAGCTTCTGGATTTACAGCAGCAGAAGACCCCTTTACAGTATTAGATTCTTCAATGATGGTTGGTGCTGTTGAGGAACCATCCTGAATAAAAGACCAAAGAAGGAAAAAATTTGAGTAGACAAACTGGTACTAATTAGGCACAAATTTATCATCTCGTTGGGATTCTAGTAGAATTGATTAATTACTCAATATTATGGCATTCACCTTTGGAATTGACTGATGCGGGGACTCCCATGATCGATTAGATGTAGCAAACGAACCTGTTTCCTTGCATACATGTATATACTGGGCCTTAGGAAGGCTGTACAAATGGGCCAAAACTCGACAGACCTCATCAATTCCAGATTTATCGGCATCAAACGCTTTCCACCAAGGTGGATTCTCAGGTAATGGTACTTGAAATCTACGGGCTGCAGCATATACAACACCACAAGCCACAACCTCACTTTTAAATCTCACACACAATGTTGTGCGCAAACTGTTTGCAAGCAGTACAAAAACAAAATATTGTCAGAATGTGGAAATGAGATTAGAAGCCAAACGGGAATAGTCAAGCTAGAAGAATTGGATGAGTGAGACTCCTGGTCCATACACGCATAAATAAGGATGTATCCTATGTCCAATTTTAAATTGCAGTATCACACTATGAATGAAGGCTGGGTTTATAGTTGTTCAATCACAATATGGCTGAAGAATCTCCCACTAAGATGTTTAGACTATTTTCCAAGGAAAAATACACCGAGAGGACATGCAGTCTCACATTTTTAACAACAAAACTATAGAAAATGCATACATAAGTTATGTACAGAATGTACCTGTCATTTGCAAGATTCCAAGCTTCTTGTCTGAGTTCTGGAGGAGTTTCCAGTGTAGCAAGATAATTTGATATGAACTTATGCGGATGCTCAACATGGCAAATGAAACCCATCTCTTTCAAAAGATGTCTTTCTGTTCTAATCAAATCCATCTTCAGATCAGCATATTTCTGTTGCCAAAAAGAAAGACATGAACCAAGCCACATTAAGATTTGTTCCTACTATGAAGTTAAGAAAACTAAAAGAACACAGAGAATTTCACTATTTATTTTGAGAGCATTGGACCTTGACATTGGATAATTTTAAAATAGTAAGTGTATAGAAATTAAAAATATAACAATCTCAGAACATATCAGTAAAATCCAAAGCTGACCTTTAAGGATGTGTCCAAATGCTCTATCGGTAAGTTCTCTCTCCTACATTCCATCCTGTGAAAAACAATTATTACCTGCCTTGCTTTCCTGGGGCTTTCTTCAAGTTTGGAAGCAAGCCAAACACAACTGGCTGCTACCCTCTGCAAGTAAATGAATTCTGACATAAATCACCATACATTAAAATCTAAACAAAAGTTCAAGTCAAATGTGCAGACTTATATTGAGAAGTAACAAGCAAACAATAGGTACCTTCACATTAAATCGAGCAAATGATTTCTTGCAGTAAAAACGATGAAATAAAACCTGGCCGGTTGCCATAACAGCTTGAGGTCTGAGCATAATTTAGTTAAGGAAAAAAGATAGCGACTCGCATGACGCATACAGAAAATACTAGAAATTTTCTTAAAATAGAAAAAGATTATTTCCTCATGTAATAGGAGCACAGAAGACTATATAACATAACAATAAATTAAGGGAAGAATATGTAGGCAGAAGACGGAGGTAAAAGGATACAGCTTAAGCAATATGCCACACTCTTGTATGAGGTCACAGCCGTATATTCTAAGTGTAGTTTCAGTGGCCTCATTAATGCCATCTTTACTAGAAGGTGAGGTCTTCAGTTGTTCCTCCGACAGATAAAATGTGTCAATTGCGGTATAAATCATGTTTGGTGGAAGATTCCTCCTTAAACCTGAAGAAATTTATGAGTTCAGCTTTGGAAAACGAACGAATCAACAAATCAATTAATTTCTTTCTTTAACTATACAGTACTTTATCCAAAACATCATACCAAAGAAGCATAAACAGAAGAACTCAACTTCTTGACCCCAAAAAATGCAGAAAATAATCTGGGTTCCCACAAATTTAAATGAGCCTCATCCAAAAATCAGGCAAATTCAACAACCTAGTTCCAGCTCAAAGTTGTGCCGGCTTTAATTACCAAAATCTCTTGTTGTAGCTCTAATGTTGCCAAAATCATATTGCAAGATTCGTCTTCCCCAACAAACAAAAATTGAAACAAAATGGGAAATATGAACCTGACACTCCCAAATTGATTATAATAAAGTTGGAGCACTGTCCTAATTCACCTAACAATTGACTTTGAAGTTCGACAACTAGATAACTAAATTCGACATAATTAAACTCACAAAGAGATCCGAGAAGAATCTTTATATGAAAGAAGAAGATTTCGATTTTTTTTAAATTTGCCATATTTTCGGGGGGGGGGGGGGGGGGGGGGGGGGGGGGGGGGGGGGGGGGGAATGGAACCCTAACAAACCAATCTGTAAACAAACAAATTTAAATAAAAGTCGAACCCAACAAATAGGCCTGTAATCAAACAAATTGAAAGCATAAACACACAATATTATCTCTTAATCAAACAAATTCAAATCAAAAGAGATGACAAAAAAAAGGCACTTACCTTACTTAGTGTTGGGCGGCTCTGATTCAAAAAATTACCCACAGAGATAGATGGGGGCACGGTCGATGGCCGGTGGCTATGACGGAAACTGGGACGGGTAAGCGACGAAGCTAGTAATGCGCCGCGGCGGCGCGTGGCGGCGGAGAGAGAGGAGATTTGGCTGAAAAATATAAGGCGAGATTATACCAACGTGTGTTAATAGAAGGGTATAACTGGTACAATAAGGTAGGTGTACTAATAATAATTTGGTGGGTATAATGATCAGGTGATTGTGCTAATAAAAGAAGGATGTACAAAACATGGGCCTATTTTTAATTGACAAAGTATAGAGTAAAAATGGTTAGTTGTCCAATTGTTCCAAATCGTCGGTTTCGATTCAGAGCCGTCGGTTTTTTATTTTAATTTAGGTGAACCGAAACTGAAATGCTAAATATTGGACGATTCCAATTCCAATTCTGTCAGTTCCGATTTTGAACAGCCGATTTACGGTTCCGAACCGTTCTTTTTTTAAATAACTAGTAACATGTATTTTTTTTTCTTAATTTAAGTACAAAAAATAAGTAAAAAATGAAGTAAAACAAATGAAAATTTTATTGTATTTAACTTTCAACATACAAAATAAAATTGAAATACAAATAAGTAATAACCAAGGTTTACATATTTAAAAAATATGAAATACAAAGTTTACAAATTACAATTAAAAAATTTACATGAAAATAACTTACAAAATAAGCTTCAAACAACTTACAATTTAGTACTTACAATTTACAACCTACAGTACAATTCAAAAAATTATAAATGATGAAAAAGGTCAATAAAATATCAAAATCATCGCACGTATTAAAAATTATATATATATATATATATATATATATATATATATATATATATTAGAATTGCAGGTTCGAACCGTAGAACCGGCGATTTTCGATTACTGGAACCAAAACCAAACCTTGTAATACATGGTATCGGTTCAGGTTCCAATTTAGTAATGGTTCCAAAATCATTGGTTCTAGTTAGAACCGACAACTACGGTTCGTTTGGGAAAGTTCATACATGAATAATTGAAGGGTATTAGTTGTCTTCACTAAAAAGTATTAGTTGTTTTCACTGAAGAGTTTATTTGTATTCACTAAAGAGTATTAGTTATTTAGTGAATACAAACTAATACTCTTCCGTATAAACAACGCATACCCTTCAGTGAAAACAACTAATACTCTTTATTGAAAGTTACTAATACCCTTCAATAATTTATGTATGAACCAATTTCACTCTATATTATATACTCTTTTTAATTAGGCTTAGTCTTATATGCACTTGGTGCACCGTACAACTCAAACATATATTTTAAAAGTTATTCCTATTATTACTAATGTTTGTACTCAAACATTAATTTATTAAGGGGTTACTTTTCAATACAAACAAAGGCTTTTCTACGGTTAGGTAAAATGTTCGTACTACCCGACTATAGACATACAATGAAAAGTTGACACTTCATTCAATTTCGTTATGGGTGGTCTACCTTCGCAATAAGACTAAATAATTTATTTTCAAAAAATCAAAATATGAAATTACTAAAATGTCCTTAATTTTTTTCTACATAAAATATAGATTTAACAATTTACAAACGTAAACTTATATCCTATTTTATGTTAATTTTATTCTAATGAATTAAAAGAATTAAATATCTGTTCAAACATCCCCTTTTTATATAATTTTTTTAAACTAGAATTGTTTTAAATTATTTTAAGCAATTTGGAATCAATTAATCATTTTAAATAAAAAGAACATTAAAACCCTAAATTTCTAATTTAGGTTCATCTTCTTGCCGATGTTACATTATGCGCAAGTGAAGACGATGAAGATGTATATATGTTAGTTGTGCTTTGGGAGCATCTCTTTATATTATGGATGTATTTTACTTTTACTCTTTCTTTTAAGAATTGTATTTTATAATCAAAATCTCTAGGATTAACTCGCTTGAGAACCGTTACTCAGCGTTGGAAACGCGCGTGGACAAAATGAAGAACGAGCTTCAAAACGAACAAAATTTGATGAAGGACGAATTACTTCAACAATTCGAACAACAATGCATGTTGTCTACAGATGTTGGAGATGGTGGGGCAATTAGGAATGAGCAAAATAGACAAAGGAAAAGCTCCAGCTCAAGGTTCCGATAATGAACACATTCGCTCGACCACAGACATCGGAGATGATGTGTCTAGGGTAGCTACGTGCAATTCTAGTGGTCTAAATGAAGCTGGACTCCTACTTACGCCTATGCGCACTCCTAGAATGCCTCTTGAATTACCATTTGGCGCTTGGTATACATGTTCGGATGGTTCTAAATTTAGCAGAGCCGTAACTGGAGTAACGCCAAGAGGAAACCAACATCCTTACATGTCTAGAGGAGGTTTTTATCCTCCTAAAGGCCCAAGGCATTACTCAAATGGAAGATTCGAACAGATCTATACTTGGATCCGTATATAGATAAAGATATGGACATGTATCCTCCATATAGATATTATGTCTATCCAAACAATGGAAGGTATGGTGATAAATATCAACCATATAAGAAGCCTAGAGATAATTTCCCTACATTTCGGGGAGATAGACCGAGAGCTTGGCTCAAAAAGTGGTGCAAATACTTCAAGTTTAATAATCCTACCCGATGAGAATAAGATCAATTTGGCAGCTATTAACATAGACGATGAGGCTAACAATTGGTACTTAGACTATGTAGATTGAATGGAAGATATAACTTATGAAGAATTTGCTGAGATGGTACTCGAAAGGTTTACTAAAGCAGATGATGATAACCTAATTGGCAAATTCAATAAGCTCAAACAAGTTAACTCAGTAAAGGAATTTGATGAATTAAAGACATTTATGCTCACTAATAATCCATATCTTACTGAGTATTATTTCATCAAGAGCTTTTTAAGTGGACTGAAGGATGAGATAAGTGATACTTTGCAAATAATGGCTCCAGGTAAGTTGTCTAAGACTATACAATTGGCCATTAGAAAGGAGCACTTAATACAGGGCAGGGGTAAGGAGAAGAAGACAGAAGAGTTTTGGTACTACTGACAACAAAAGTAAAGATAAAACCATCACTAAATTGCCTCCTCCTAAGAGGTTGACTCCAGCTGAGATGGCAGTTAGGAAGAGTCAGAATCTCTGCTTCAATTGTGATGAAACTTATCATATTGGACAAATGCAAGAGGACCTTTGTTATATGGGTTGATGATGACTCTGATGCATAGGACATTCTGACTGTGGATGAGGAAAAAGGAGAGGTCATGAAGCTTAATTCATTATCTAGTACTCAGGATCCATATACCATTAAGATCACAAGTAAAGTGGGAAAGCAATTGATCTCAATACTCCTGGATTTAGGAAGCACCCACAATTTTTTAGATCCCAACATCGCTAAGAGATTGAAATGTGTGATCGAGCAATATAATCCACTGCTAGTTACTATAGCAAATGAAAGTAAAGAGGAATGTTATTCAAAATGTCCAAATCTGAAATGGGAGATGGGAAAGTACAACTTTGGTGCCCTATCAGAATCTTACAATTAGGAGGGTGTGATATGGTTTTAGGGATAGATCTTATGAGTCAGCTTAGCTCAATGGTTCTAGATTTTAAGAAGCACACTGCAGCTTTCATAAGGAAAGAAAAGAAGGTTACACTACAAGGTAGTTGTAATGGTGGGAAGATTAGTATGATCACTGGCAAACAACTTAAATGGATGATCAAGAAACGTCGGTGTGATGGCCAAGAGTACTTATGCATCCTAAAGGGATGTTTAGAGTTAGATAAATGTAATGTTGCATCTGAATTGAAACATTTAATTATGGAATTTGAATCTATATTCCAGATACCAACAAAATTACCACCCTCAAGGGTACTAGATCACAAGATTCCTATTAAGAAGGGGGAAAGACCTGTTAAGCAACAATCTTACAGGTTTCCACATATGTTAAGACATAAAATCGAGAAGCTAGTGAAGGAGATGCTAGAGAGTGGGGTGATTCAACCAAGTAACAGTCCTTATTCCTCTATAGTGTTACCGATGAAAAAAAAGGATGGAAGTTGGAGATTTTGTGTGGATTACAGGAAGTTGAATGCTATCACAGTTAAAGACAACTATCATATTCCACTGATAGATGATTTATTAGATGAATTAGGAAAGGCTTAGGTGTCTTCTAAGGTGGATCTGAGGGCAGGGTATCATCAAATCAGAGCTCATCCAGAGGATATTCTAAAGACAGTCTTTGCTACAACCTCAGAATTATATGAATTCTTAGTAATGCTTTTTTACCTTACTAATTCTCCAACTACATTCAAATGCATTATGAACAAAATATTTCCCTCATTCTTAAGAGACTTTGTATTGGTCATTTTTTTATGACATACTAACCTATAATACTAGTATGGAGGAGTATGTGTAACATTTGAGGGCAAATTTTCAGGTCCTTGCTGATAATCAATTGAAAGCCAAAACTTCTAGATGTGTGTTTGGCGCTGGACAAGTGGAGTATTTGGGTCATATCATCACTAAGGAAGGTGTTAGTGTAGATCCAAAGAAGCTTAAAGTGATGAGTGATTGACCTACACCTACTACAATGAAGACACTAAGAGGATTCCTAGGATTAACAAGATATTATATGAAATTTATAAGACATTATGGTTTGATTGCCAAACCTTTAACTTCCTTAACCAACAAGGGTCGATTTAGTTGGAATGATATTTGCTTAGGAAGCATTCTTGAAACTTAAATAGGTAATGATTGTTTCCCTTGTATTAAAGTCACTTGATTTTAAAAAAGTTCATAATGGAAACAGTTGCAAACTATTCGGGGTTAGGTGTTGTGCTTATCTAAGAAGGGCATTCTTTGGTTTTCATCATTAAGGCCCTGAGAGTTAAGAATTTGGGTCTATCTATATATGAAAATGAGTTCCTAGTTATCATTCAAGTTGTGGATAAGTGGAGAAACTATTTGCTTCATTCACCATTTGTAATAAGAATTGATCAACAAAGTCTCAATATCTACTTGAACAGAAAATCTCTACTCCCTTACAACATAAGTACCTAACAAAATTATTGGACTATGACTATACCATTGAGTATAGTGAAAAAGAGAATGTTGTGGCTGGTGCCCCCTCTAGGCTAGGGGAGGACCAGACTATTGTTTCAGCTATAACTGCACAAAAACCAGCTTAGTTAAAAGAATTGCAAGATAGTTATGAAGGGGATTCTTTGGTTCCACGTGTGATTACATAAAGCTTAACCTATCCTTACAATCTTTCTGAGTTTAATTATTCAGCTGGGGTGGTTAGGATCAAAGTGAAAATTATGTGGGACCAAATTCTGATTTGAGGAAGAAAATTGTTCAATATATACACACTTCATCTATGGGAGGTCATTCAGGAGAGACAACTACACTTAACAGGATTGAGCTGGTTTTTGGAGGCCGACTCTAAAGGTGGATGTACATGAGTATGTCTCCCAATGAGATGCTTGCCAACTCTGTAAGCATAAATTACTTAAATCCCCTGGTCTTCTCCAACCTTTACCTATTCCTGAACAAGCATGGGCTGATATATCCATGTGTTTCATTGAACAACTTCCTAAGTCTCAAGGGTATGATACTATCTGACAATAGTGGATATTTTCACAAAGTATAGTCTATCTCACATCCTTATTAAGCTACTCAACTAGCTCATTGGATGGAGTAAAAATAACTGGTAGACTCTATAAGTTATTTATAGAGGTGTAGTATTAGATTTTTAAAAATTATATTTTAAAATTTAAACTAGAATGAGTTTTTAATTTCAAAATCAAATTAATTTTTCTAAAATCCCAAAATAACATCACCTAAAAGTAAAATTCTTGGATCATTTGGATCCGCAGTCCTATACAACTGACTTAATGAATTAGAATGAATCTGTTTAACAAATGTGAAACTAGTTTACAATACACCAAGACATCTAATATTTTGTTTAAGCAATTTTAAGTAGGATAGAAATAAAAGAAAAAAAAATTTGTCAAAAGAATAAAAAATAAAAATATTAGAATTAGAAAAAAAAAAAAAAAAAGGAGAAATGCGCATCAAAATGGGCAGTGTTGCTGAGTTGCTGTGCGTGTACCAATCTTGTTCAACCATACAACAATTTCTCCTTCGAAACGAACTAAATTAACCTGCTTTTCGTTGAAATCTTTGCAACACAATCTCATTACTAAATTATTTTCTCTTCGGTTCACCAGGTAGGGTTTTATCACGTTTTTACTCAAATCTCACTGTTTTTTGTGTGTTTCTTTAAGAAATTGTCCCTATCTTTTCTTTCATGTAGGAGAAAATGATGCCAAGGTGGAGCAGAGTATTCAGCCATTTAAACCGGGTCAGCAATTTGCAGAAAAATACTGAATATGCGAGGAGAGGTTTCTCTGGTTTTCCGATTCGTGATTATGCAACGGCCGCTGCTTCTGTGGAGCCAAATGTTAATGCCGAACCAAATAAATCAATGGTATTTAGATTCTGAAGTATCTAGTTATGCATTACTAATTTGCTGAAATTTTATATTGAATTTGCATCTTAATAATTTCTGTTTTTGTTTTCGATTCGTAGCACTCCGTTATTTGTAATGGTTGGATATAGGAAATCACTATAAATTTGTGGTGCCTGTTTTTATTAAAAAAAATAAAAATTTGAGATTGAGGATGTTTAATGGGCAAACAAAATCTTGGTTAGAAAAGAATCTTGTGGCTCAATTAGATTGGGGACTGTTGTAATATAGAGTTCAATGAAATTTATGAGAATCTATCAGAAGTTTAATTTGTATTTTAATTTTTATAGACTACAATGAATCGTAATTCTGTTTTCTCATTGTCATATTAACTGAGAAACATGTATCTGTAGGTGAATCTTAACAAGATGTTTTTCTCCAAGCCTTGCTCCTTAGCATTAGCAGCTGATTCTCCATATAGAATTGACGTTCCACAGTATAAGGGAATCAAACGGTTTATGCTGAAGTTGCTGCTGTTCTACAGTAAACAAAGTCAGCAAATCCGTTGGGCAAATGCTATTTATGTTCGTGTACAAGATCAAGTTGATAGACCTGCTATATATGATGGTCAGTTTTTCTCGCTTTATGGTCTTTGTTATATGTAGGCAAATGAGAGATTCTCCAGGATTATGTTATAATATCCTTTTCTTTTTCTTTCTTTTTTCATTGTTAAATTTGATGGGTATGTAGAAAAAATTATCTGTGTCTATTCTGCTGTCTAATTGTTTTCTTGTCTAACATTGAGCATGTCCTTACTTGACATGCAGTGTTTAACTTGGAGGAGACATTTAAAACAAACTTTTCGTTGCTTGTACTCCATATGTGGCTTTGTCTACGTCGTCTAAAGGAAGAAGGAAAGGAAGGTGTTGAGTTGGGGCAGTACTTATATGAGATTTACAATCATGATCTGGAGTTGAAGGTGTCTAAGGCTGGGGTAGGTTATCTACACATTCTGTTGCTTATACCCCGTTGTTTATTTGTCTTTCAAGTTCCAAATATGTTTATTGAGATATGTTATAGCTAGGGCCAATGATATGCGCAATCACTGTTTTTAAGATTTTTATCAACATGTTAAAACATGCCAACTAATTAATAAGAATGTAATGAGAGTACTTAAAGCATCTCTATATGTTGTGAACATTACCACGTGTTGTATGCTTATCTAGTACCATCGTTTGTAAGCTACTCAACACTTTTCATTCTCCCTAAAGTGCAGGTAAATTTGTTGTTATCGAAATGGATGAAAGAGTTGGAGAAGATATTTTATGGAAATATTGTTGCTTATGATGCTGCCATTGGGAAACAAGATGAGCTGCAAAATGTCATTTGGAGGTATGTCCTTTTAGAAAATGCCTGTTGTTTAACCTCTTCTTACCTGCCCATATAAAGCTGGCATTGAAGTTTTCTATAACTTCAGGTAAAATAATAAATAAAATAGCAAGCTAGTTTTTGGCAGTCAAGCCAGCAATGTAATGCTAAGCTAGAAAAAAGGATGAACCAAGAGAAAGTACTTTATGTGACTCTTGATGAATATATAATATCACTCTACAATCATTAGAAATTTTGCATCTTATGCAAGCAAAGTGATTGATGCCAAACTTAGGTTTTAAGCTTATTTCTATAAAAGATTTCGAGTCATGTTGATACATCTGTTGCTGTTGTATGTGTGTAATGCAGGAATGTGTTCGCAGATGATGGTACAACGAAACCCAGTGAAGCTGCCTTACAATCTGTCCAGGCAAGTTCACATATCGTATATTGTTGCACTTGCATCAATTGGCTTTACAAAACTATTGCTCCTCTTTTGCATGCCAATTATTGTTTGGCAAGTTTTTTTTTTTTTCTAGGAGGGGGGGTGGGGTTCAGTAATGAGTAATTACCTAAAAACAGCATTAGACAGAGGAGTGCTCCTTAAAATTTCAAAATCATTATAACAAATATTTACCATTTATTTAGATTTTTTGAGTTTACATGGATCTCTTTTAAGGCCGTCGCCAAATTATGGCTGTAAGCCTGTAACTGATTATCTTGGCTTTTATCGTAATATCTCTACATTTGAGTGCTTTTGTAATTCATATATCTTGTGCATTATTTCAAATTCTTGTTTTCCAAGTCACGGGATCTTTGCTCCATTTTGATTCCACATGAAAAAGGATAGAAAAATTATATTGAGGAATGTACAACCCCTAGGATTTAAAAATTTAATCATGTAATTTGTAGTATTTAGTACTTTCTATGAAATAGTTGATACACGAATAAAGTACATGATTGATTTGAATTACGGGCTCATTCTCATAATTGACATGGAGTAGTTGTTATGGTTGGACTAGGTGATAGATTTGAATTTGGTCGAACTTGAATCATGCTCAAATCCAACTAGTTGATATCCTTGGTCATGCTGAATTTTAGTTCCTTTTGGCTACTGGATAGAACATTATAATTTTTTTCCAAATTTTAAAAAGCATTTGAAAGGATCTTCAGTACGAATTCAGAAGAATTTACAAAAAAATTAGAGCTTTTGAAATTTGATTTTGCAAGTATTTTATAGTCATTAGTTTGATTTATACTGATAAATAGCTGAATATGTTTTTGGTTGAGTTCACTGTCTCATGCTCCTCAAGTCCCCCTTATATCATTTGGCATTTGAAACAAATCATAATGTCATCATCGTCAATAAATGATTCTAAATATTGTATGCAATTTAAGGTTTTCTGAGCTGAAAGAAAAGGGGAGAGACAATACATGTAAATATAGTGATTATGCCGGATATAAATTTGTTCTTAGTTTATTCCTCCTTAACCACCCCTCGACTTCGAGGCGATTGCTTTTACAAGTTGTTTCTCAGACGACACTTTGCATTAAATCTATTGAGTTTCGTTTATCAAAGAATGTACCTATCCAATGGTTGAACAACTAGGAGCAGTTTATTCATGATATTCAGTTGACATTCAGAAAGATTATCTATTGAATCGTGAGTCAAATGCATCCTTTAGTAGAAAGATAGGTAAACCATGCTCATAATTCCTGATAAAAAAAAAAAAAACCATGCTCATAATCAGATAATCACTTATTTTCAAATTTGTCTTGGCTAATACGTTAGACTAATATAATGTTTCTACCCGTAACAATGTGGTGGGCCATGGTATACTTCTTAAACTCGCCCTCGATCATTTTCCGCATGTTATACAAGATTTCTTTATAAAACAAAACTACATAAGAATATATATATAATTCTGTCAAGTTATTCTTGAAGTTATTGCAAATCTTAAAGAGAGTTTGCAATGCATGTGTTCATTCAATATGCCACCCAAATGAATGAAAGTTAAACATGTTTGATTTTCAGTTGGATGGCTGGCTTCCTGATGCTTGAAGCAATGCCATCAATCATTGGCTTGGCATATTTAAAATTTAAATGAAGACAACTTATTGTATGATTGTATTTTGCTCGTTATTCACATATATTAATTGTCTGCCAGTTATAGTTTGTTTTCTTCAATCTCCAAATCATATGACAAAAGTTCGATAAGCCAAATGGCTCATACACCAATATGCCTTTACTGAGCAAGTAATAGTACCCAAAAGAAACTGGAAAACAACAAAATGTAAGCATATTAAAGCGTTAGATCACAGCTGGATGCAGTAACTAGTGTGTTTTTACCTTTAACCTTGTGGGTAGGTAGTGATGGGTGTATGAAATATTTTATTGCAAGACTTTAACTTTACTTTACCAATCCAAATGATGAAAGTGAAAATGAATCAGATTAAGAGAATTAATGATGCAAATCTGAAAGCCCTAAACTTAATGAGCTGGAACCAAGGAGAAGGGGTTGTCAAATCTATCTCATTCCGAATTTCCACTAATTATTGTTTGGAGTGGTATGCAACTTTTGTTGCCATGGGGCTACCCTGTGTTTCTTTAATTAGTGATTCTGCCTCAACAAATACAAATCTAAGAGTGATGGAAGAATGTTGGATTATATGATGAATATTTCAAAGAATGAGGGTTTTGTGAGGGTCCTATAGGTGAGTTGGGCTTGTGTGAATTGTTGCTTTGCCCTTAATGTATTGGGCAGCTCAAGTTCTTATTCCTTGTATTTAATTCAATGATGGACTTGTGCTTGATATACATTATACAAAAGATTAAGATACATCAACCTGCTCATATATCCTTCTACTGTTTTCAGGCAATGACAAGGTATATACGTAGGGAAGCCACTTGTCTCTCATTAACAGGTATGTTGAAGTTCTTATGTAATAATATGTTTAATAAAATCCTTGCTAGGATTGCATTTCAGAAGTTTGCTCCTTTTTGAAATGGCTAATAAGAAAAAAATGTTTTTTTTTTTTCCTTGTTTGCAAGTGACTTTTTATTCAATTCCTATTGGCTTGAGAATAGGGATATAATATCATATTTGGGGTTTTTACCTCTGTTATATTTTAGCAGGTTAATATCATTTTTGGTCCATAAAATTTAATTTTTTCCAGATTTGGTCGTCCTCTTTCACTCACTATCGAACTTGGTTTTGGATGTGCACTTGTACTCCCACATTTGGTCCCACCGTTAGTTGACCATCTGGTTTGGTCCAATCGTTAGTTGACCATCTGGTGATTGACATGATCAGCGAGGGGTGCTAAATGCACATATTTGAAAAAAGAAAAAAGAACTTTTGAATATTACTTTTAGTAACCCAAAATAGTTGATTTTGTCGGTCAACGGACATTCAACTAACTATGGGACCAAATGTGGAGTAAAGGTCTATTTTTCAAGGGGGGGGGGGGGGGGGGGGGGGGGGGGGGGTTCAAAACTGGAAAAAAGGAACTTTAGGGACCAAAATGATATTATCCCTATTCTAGCACTTGATACTTGAACTGTTCTACCAAATTATGACACCTGATGCAACCTTAAGTCTACTTCTATTTCTGGATCTGAAGTCACAATTTGTGATTAAATTCTGTGTAGATAAAGAAGCCATATTATCGGGCAACTTCAGGTTCACGCCGTTGGATACAGGTGCTGCCGATACAATGAAAAAGTAGTGCAAGAGGCGATCGGGAGGATAGCATAATAGTAATCGTAATGAAATATATGCTATGAGTTATTTATTTGTTATGATATAAATCAATTAATTTGAAATTAGGCTTAAAATCCAAGTGCATGTTATACACTTGGGTGCATACAAGAATTTGTGTTATTTTATTTCTTAACATTTGTTTGACTAATGTTCAAGAACTAGGTCTATTAACTTAAACGAGCTCAGCATAACACCTTTTTAGATTAATGAGATTTTGTATGCATCAATTGCATTTGTATAATTTAAGTACATTTTTCGAATAATATCAATTGTTTTTGCTGATATATGCAGATGTTTCCACCAAGTGAAAATAATTACTATTTTTAGTGAAAGTAACTCAATTTCCAGTAAATAATTGATGTTGTTTACTGCGCATGTTTACTCTCGGAGCAAATTGGTTTTGTGGGCTTCAAATGCTAATTATCTCTCTTCTTTTCTTTTTTAAAGTGGGAACGGTACGAAGGTGCGAGCCCCAAAATGTCACATGTCTATGCAATCGTATGTTTGCTTGTTTTTTAAGGACCGTAACTTTGGGGGGTGACAAAACAAGGGTCGTAACTTTACGGGCTGGCAAAACAAGGACTGTAACTTTAAAAAGTGGCAATTTAAGGACTGTAACTTAAAAAAGTCGCAATTTAAGGACCACAACTTTTAAAAATAGCAATTTGAGGACAAATTAGCCCGAATTACTCTCCTTCGGGCTAATTAGATCGGGTTTTGGACTCAAATCGTCAACATGGATATTATTTTGAATGAAACTATTTTTAAAAAAAATTCCACTTCATTTTTTTCTTTTATTTTTTGAAATAATTTCCAACTCATTCATTATACTCAAAATACTCTAAAGAAAAAAAAATGAAATGAATATTTTTTGAAATAATGAAAGTATTTTATTTTTTGAGTAAGATAATTTCCAACTCATTCATTAAACGTATTGTAAGTATTAATTTATCTAGATTAAACATTTAACAGTAAGTATTTTATTGCAATATGTGTGATGTGTTAAACGTATAGTAAATGAAATAATATTTTAAAAAAAATTCACTTCATTTTTTTAAGTATAATGAAATGAGTTGGAAATTTTAAAAAAATAGAAAGAAAAAATAGAGGTAGAATTTAAAAAAAATATATTCAAAAGAATATCTACGCTGACGATTAGAGCCCGAAAGAGAATAATCCGGGCTAATTTGTCCTCATATTGCTATTTTTAAAAGTTGCGGTCCTTAAATTGCCACCTTTTAAAGTTATTGTCCTTATTTTGCCAGCCCGAAAAGTTACGGTCCTTGTTTTGCCAGCCCAAAAAGTTACGGTCCTTGTTTTGTCACCCCCCAAAGTTACAGTCCTTAAAAAAAAAATTACCCAGGTATTACATAAGTGACATTTACAGTGAAATTTGTTTGAAACTGTACTAAAAGTATTAGTGAATTGAACTAAAATTATTACTTCTTAAGGGTATTAATTATTTTTACTAAAAATATTAGTTTAAATGGTATAAGTTATTTTCAATAAATGTATTAGTTATTTCAATATAAGATATTAGTAAATTATTTATTTATGATATTAGTTACCATGAGTATCATTCATATAATACTTTGTTTTTTTTTTCTTCTATAGAAATGACCCTTGCCATTTTTTTAACTTTTACTTTTCTTTAGATTGTAGTGTTTTTTTTAAGAGTGAGATTGTAGTGTTAAAACTATTGACTTGTGTCATGTTCAGTTTTTAGATTGTTCTTTTTAAATTTTTTTACCGTTATTAAAATATCTATAAATTAAATTTTACACATTTATTCAACCACCCTTCCAATTTTATCTCACATTCTCTTCCAAATTGTTGCTACTTGAATTGAAAATTAATTCTTAGACAGGTTGGTTCGCATCTTCCAATTCAGAAGATAATTTATATTCTCTAGATTTTAATACCTATTCCCAAAAATTTCACTTCTCTTCCCAAAATTTCAATATTCGTCCTCAAAAAACCATTCCCCCCAATCCCTCTCAATATGTTGTTTCATTTGAGCCATCAAATGAATCCGGCAAGTGAAGTTATAAATTAGTCATTATAGACAACATTATATAGTAGTTATTTCACATCTTTCCACAATACTTAAACCAATCCTCTTATTACACCATTCTCTCCTCATAGTCAACATAAACACAATATCTTCAAATCCCAACTACAATGCCAACACCAGTTTTGACGAAGACTTGTGGAATGACGATTCAGATAATCGAATATTTTTTGAAATTATACAATAACACAAATATTTTTTCGACACATAAAAAGCTCTTCCAGTGTACCAAAAAGACAAAGAATAAGATATACAGAGTTAGATCAAAATAGGGGGGCCATAATTGTCTTGTGGATAACTATTTCTCCAAAATCCAACATGCTAAAGTGATTTTTCGTCCTGTTTTTTTATGGAAAGAGACCTATTTACACGCATAATCGATGTCTAATCTCGTGATGATTATTTTAAGTAGAAAGTCGGTGCAATGAAGAAAAAACTTCGCACCACTTAAGAAATGCACGATTGCCATCCGTCGCTTGACGTAAGGAGGACCCGAAGACCAATTGATGAGTACATGTGTATTGCTTAAACAGCCGCTATTGACTGCTTGCTCAATTATTGTTATTGTGTAATCGACTTTTTCAGAGAAAAATACCCGAGAAAGCCAATTGTCGCTGATCGCAAACATTTGCTCCATACACATGAGCAAACACACGTCTTCCACAAAAAAATTGGGTAGACTTTATTGTATGCATTAAGTTGGAAAAATTGTCCATTCGCTTAGAAATGACAAATTTACTTGAGGTGATCATGAAACACCAACAATGATGTTTGATACGGTAGCATCTACTGACTTATGGACCTGCCATTTATTTTTTTGGAGTCGCATGGTCCAATAATGATATAAATGTGTTTAATCATAACCCTCTCTTTAACAATATTTGAAGAGGGAAAGATTCAGAAATAAACTTCACAGTGAATGACACTCTGTATACCAGAGGATACTATCTTACACATGGATCCTGAGTTTGTTTTCAGTGCCCTCATGATCTCATGAAAGAATTGTTTAAACAAATGCAAGTGGCAACAAGAAAAGATATCGACAGGACGTTTGGAGTCTTACAAGCTTGTTGGGTGATGATTAGAGAACCGGGAAGCTTTTGGTACCAGACTAACTTGAAGAATTTTGTGTAAACATATATTATTTGAATAATATGATAATTGAGGATAAAAGAGATACAACATTCATTTGGATGAAGGAACCCAGCGTAAAAAATAATATAATTCCAGAAATATTCCAAGTAATCGTCAGATGATTTATTGAGTGCATCAAAAGATGGGCGGAACTACGTGGTAAACAAATGCATCAACAACTTCAATTGGATTTGATTGAACACATTTGGGCATGTGAGTGTCATATTGTCAATTAAAATTATGTTATATATAAAATTTAATTGAAATAACATATATAATGCTTAACAAGTTAGATTCTCGCAGCGAATTTGATAATCCATTAATTGGATTGCCAAATGGAAGCCAAATTCGTCACGTGAAAAATCAAGTCTGCAGATTTAAGAATCACACCTCTTATAGGGATGAGTGCAAACTCAATACTGCTTTATGATATTTTTAGAAGAGTCCGTGCATAATGGATTCTCCGTTCTCAAACATTTTGCACACTTTTCTTTTTTGTCTGTCCTCAAACACTTTGCACACTTTATAAGTGGAAATCATTACTTAATTTTATCTTCAAAAAAGTACTTTTATCCAAAATGCTATTACTTTTTACTATTATTTTTATTATTTTAACAATAAAACTTTAAACATCACTCCCAGTACTTCACCTATTACATATTTTTGTCTTGATGCGCGAGGAGTGTTTGGGAGAGGGGAGTATTAGTTTAAGCAAGACTTTCCAAAAAATTAAACACAAATAAAACCTGAAAACATCACTGGAGCAGTCCAACATTCATTCTCCTTTTTTTACTCTTTCGGAAGTCTCAAATCAAATATTTTCTCCTCGATTCTTGTATAAAGTACCTCCTACAAATTTGAAATTCTTCACAACATTTTCAAAGTTCCTTCCCAGATCTCACATTCCCATTGCAGATCCATACGCTTTATTAATTTAAACCGCTTCAATATGCAGAAAATCTGACTACTTTTTCTTCTTCTCTCAACTTTTTTCTGTGGTGGTGAAAAATGGAGTTCACCGAAACGTATAAGCACTTGGGCCCCTGCTCATTTTCACCTAATGCTAGGTTCCTCGCCGTCGCTGTTGATTATCGCTTAGTTATTCGCGATGTTCTCACACTTAAGGTACCTACATTGTGGCTTTTCCAGTTTTGAATCACGTGGATTGAATTTGATTTTGTAAGTTTCGAATAATGTTGAGGTTTTTTTTTTTTTTTTTTTTTTTTGGAGTTTTGTACGGTTGTAATAGGGTGTGATTTGCCTTTCAAAAAATTAGTGTGTGATATGAATTTTAAGCAATTGGCTTTGTACTGTTTGTACATTTGAGTATTGCTATACGCA
Source organism: Ballota nigra (assembly GCA_947034835.1). Taxonomy (NCBI): domain Eukaryota; kingdom Viridiplantae; phylum Streptophyta; class Magnoliopsida; order Lamiales; family Lamiaceae; genus Ballota; species Ballota nigra. The sequence goes on along the minus strand of OX344723.1, from coordinate 62,600,679 downwards.
TGAATGCCGAATTTTGAATTTCTAATAAAGTTGCTATTAACAATTATAAGAATTAAGACATGTTTAATGAGGATGAAGGGGAAATTGTTTGGTTTAAAGCTGGTTGGGGTCATTGCATAATAAGCTAGGCAAGATATAGGATCAAATAGTTATCCTAAATGACTCAATCCAAACATGTACAATGATAAAAATTGCTCATTATCTTCAAAACTTGAACAAAGATTAACAGGTTTATTAGCAGCATCAATGAGTAGAAGATTATTTGTTATGTAGAACCAAAGGGACTTTCTGGATCATTGTTTGATACAGAATGAATAATTAGCAAATCATTTGGCCATATGGGTTGGCTATAATTGAATGCTACTAGTAACTTAGTAAGTAATAATTTATTTTAGAAAACGTGAAACAATGTCTTCTTTCAATATGAAGCACCACCATGTATAGAATATACTGCAATTAGTTTTTCAATATGTTAAAAATAATGAGTATGCTTGCATGAGCAGCTACCTAGTACCTGCATTAAGGTGTTTGACTTGAATTTATTGTGATTATGTCTAAGTTGTCCCTCAGGTGGTACAGTTGTTCTCATGCTTGGATAAAATAACTTACATTGAATGGGCCCTTGATTCGGAGTATATACTTTGTGGCCTATATAAGAGGCCTATGTTGCAAGCATGGTCATTAGCACAGCCCGAATGGACATGCAAAATAGATGAGGGTCCTGCTGGTATTTCCTATGCGAGGTGGAGCCCAGATAGTCGCCACATACTTACGACTTCTGAATTTCAGCTCCGGTTAACAGTTTGGTCATTGCTGAACACAGCATGCATACATTTGCAGTGGCCAAAGCATGGTTCTAAGGGAGTATCATTTACAAAAGATGGAAAGTTTGCAGCAATATGCACTAGACGTGATTGCAAAGACTATGTTAATCTGCTCTCTTGTCACACATGGGAGATTATGGGTGTTTTTGCAGTTGACACATTGGATTTGGCTGATATTCAGTGGTCCCCTGACGATAGTGCAATAGTTATATGGGACTCCGTTCTTGAATATAAGGTACTTATGGATGCTACTGATTGATTTTGTCTGATAATGAAATCACTTAAATTTGTCTGTTTTATAGGTTTTGTTTATCAATTTTCATGAGCTTTATGGTGTATCATACTGTAACTAAATGAATCCAAGCTCTCTTTTTTTACTCCCATCATATGGTACATATTCACCTATTTTTTTTCAGGGGAAGCATATTTGTAAAATCATTTCTGGGTTCCCTAATATTGCTACATTGACTTAATAAGGCTGTAAACCCATAGTATTTGTGAAATGGAAAAGGAGAGTAGTGGCTTGTACACCATAAGTATGAATGAGCTTGGATTTTATTAAATATGAGAGAAAAGAACTATGACTTGCTGTGTTTCTGAATAGTTACTTTTGTTATGAGTAGTTCAGTAGTTGAAGTTATCTGCTCAAAACCGGTTTAGTTATTTAGGGCATGTTTGTTTTGGGATTCACCCGGATAGACTTTGGACTTTGCGATCCACGCTCCATACGAGTTTGAGATTTAAAACTAGGTTTTCAAATCTCAAACTCAATCCATACCTATAAACCTATTACTACTTTTCACATAATTAAATACAATCACATCATCACTTTTTAATCATCCACCCAATCTCTCTCCTACTTTTCTCTTACACAATATAATAAAATAATACAACATCTATCACTAATAAATATTGATTTGACATAAAGCAAAATCCCACCCTACTAAAATCCCAAAACAAACACATACTTATATTATTCATCAAGATTTTCACATTCTAAGATTTCAGAGTCATGACTTCCCCCGCACACCTAAATCCCAAAACAAACATACCCTTAGGGTGTGCTTGCAAACTCCATTAACAACCTTTTAGAATCACCTTTTTTCAAAAAATTCAGGAGTAGCTTTTGAAAAAAAAAAAAAAATTCTCCCCCATTTTGTAGATTTGCAAACACACCATAATGGTGATGTCATCTCCTTTTGTGAAATGGTGAACATCAGTACCAATATATTCAATTAGTTAGGTTGCATTTCTATTGCTGATGAAGAGCTTCTTCGTCACCAATTATGTTTGAATTTGTTGTGACCAAAATAAATTGTTTCATTCTGTGTGATATTGTCTAGGTTCTGATATATTCTCCAGATGGCCGCTGTTTATCTAAGTATCAAGCATATGAAAGTGGATTAGGAATAAAAAGTGTTTCTTGGTCTCCCTGTAGCCAATTCTTAGCTGTGGGAAGCTATGACCAAATGATACGGGTCTTAAATCACTTGACATGGAAAGTGTTTGCAGAATTTACGCATCTATCTACTGTTCGTGGTCCTTGTGCTGCTGCTGTTTTTAAGGTAGAAAAATTACTATTCATACAGCTGAGATTGAGTAAATTGCAAAATTGGTCATGTATCTATTGCGTGTTAATGATTTTAGTCTCATACAATTTAATTTTCTCAATAAAGTCTCACAATTTTTAAAATGATGCAATTTTTTTCATATATTGACAAGGTTTCAGGATTTTTGCACATGCTGCTCACTTGAGTTGCTGGAATTCCATGTAGTAACCTTACTAATGACTTGGTGTCACATACATGGCATAATGAGACTCCAACATATTAATTTCACTTAAAAGATCACTAATTCTTTATCGCCTTAAAGCAAAAAAATTGTCAATATAGGACTAGAATTGCATCAATTTGAAAGTTATGAGACTTAATTAAGAAAATTGATTCATATGGACTAAATTGACAACACTCAATAAATATGGGACCAATTTTTTGCAATTTACTCTGAGATTACATATTTCCTAAAACTTGTGTCAAATTTTTTCCCATCCATTCAGGAAGTAGATGAGCCATTGCAACTTGACATGTCTGAGTTATCACTGAGTGATGAATTTGTTCAAAGAAATGCTGGTAAGTTCCCAATGAATATGATCATCAATATCTCGTATCTTTTCTTATACTATGAATAAATAATGTATTTCTGCCTCTATTAGGATTTTAAATTTATTTAAAAACATGTTGAAAAGCATTGCAGTATCTAAAATTTATGAGTAAGTCAATTGTGTTTTAAACTTGCATATGTTATATGGCATGTCAGTGTATTCAAATTTCTGTTTCATTTTCCCTTTTGTTACACAGCAGCTTCAGTTAAGTTCCTATGACAATCTTGATCTGATTACTGAATTAAATTTCTTTTCCACAAAATTACGAATATAAAATACTTTTCTTTTCTTTTGTTCCTATCTAATGACTGTGAGCCAAAAAAAGGACATTTCTGACTTCCGACAGATGTCAAGTTTTTGGTTGCACTTGTTAACATAAATGGAATGCTATTTCTGAAAACTATAATGCTGGTAAAACATAGAAGTTACAGCACAAGTTTTTAATATTTTTATATCTAACGTATCCCTTGAGAATTGATTAATCTTGATTAGTAAATAGGGTGGCTCTATTTGCACCTCCCACTTGATCAAAATTGTTTTAAAAAGTCAAATATACCCTTCAAATGAATTTTATATTCTAAAATGCTCTCATGTTTTTTTAAAGCTTATATTATTCGTTTTAAGGCAATATTTCTTATATTTTACAATCAACAAATTAAAACAAACCTAGACTCTTATATAATTTCCAAGATTGAAAATTAGAAGAAAAACACAAAGAAGTTATTTGAGGGTATTTTGGACTTTGTGAAGCAAGTTTGACCAAGTGTTGAGTGTACTAAGTAATTTTGTGGGTGCAAATAGCGCCACCTTAAATTAAGTCTCCAACCTTGTTGCTGATCTGTTCTTCTCAAAACTGTCTAATGGTTTTCTCTTCTCTTGCTGCAGATAATGCTAGTGAGGCATTGGTTCAAGTTAGATATGATGTTATGGAAGTGCCCATTACTCTTCCTTCACAGAAGCCTCAAGCTGATAAACCAAACCCCAAGCAAGGGATCGGTGAGACATTAAATTTATTGCAAATTTTAATTGTCAGTGCTTATTCTTCTAGTATGTGCTATCATTTTCTTGAAATCTTAAGGGTATGTTTTGATTTGGGATTTGGAGGATTTTGATATCTGGATTTTATCTAATGAATTTTAAAATCTTGATAAATAATAACAGTGTGTGTTTGTTTTGGGATTTAAATATGGTAGTATGATTTTAACTTTATGGATAAGAGTGTGTGATGTATTATTATATTGTTGTTTAATGTAATTTTAATGATTGCATAATTACTAGTGTATATTTTGAAGGTGGCAAAAGTGAGAATAAAATGTGTTATAAATGATAAACCTGAATAAATTAAGAGTGAATAAAAAAAGTAGATCAGTTATTGGATTGGAGAGAGTGTGAGAGTAGATTTTTTTTTGATAGAGTTTATAAGTATTTGTAGGGAATATATATATCAGGTTTTAAAAAACCGGATTCTTAAATCTTCAAGTACAAGTGTAGAACTGTATTTAGATTTCAAAATTCCAAATCCGGATTTCAAATCTCAAATCAAACACACCCAACTGTTTCCAGAGCTTGTGTTTTTTGAGTTCTTTCTTTCGTCTTTGTTGAGTAAACTATAACTTTGAAAAAAAAAAAAAAAGAGCACGACCTGCATGACAAAATAAAAAGTTTTTCACTGGTTGATAGAAATACTGTAGTTCATTCAAACCTGTGTTTGAGTATTAGCATCAATTTGCCAATTTGGTTTATATACCATGATGAGATCAGCCTCACAAGGAATATTTCTACTCAGTTTAATCACTGCTGTCATTAGCCTTCCCAAACATATATCTCGAGATCCCAAATCCGGTTTTCTAATCCCAAATCAAACATACCCATAGATTTTATCATGAATAGGATTGATGAATTTTAGCTGGTATATTATTCATCTTAAGACAGCCTTGTTTCCATGGAAAAACATCCTGGTCCGTCTCTATCTCACGCTGAAACTCAATTGCAGGTCTCATGGCATGGAGCAGTGACAGCCAATACATATGCACCCGGAACGACAGCATGCCGACCGTCCTCTGGATATGGGACGTACAACATCTCGAGCTTGCATCCATCTTGATACAGAAAGACCCCATTCGGGCAGCAGCGTGGGACCCCACATGCCCTCGTCTAGTTTTGTGCACTGGAACCACTAACTTGTACATGTGGACACCTTCGGGTGCTTATTGCATCAACGTCCCGTTTCCTCATTTTTCTGTACTTGATCTGAAATGGAATTCAAATGGGAGCTGTCTTCTACTCAAAGACAAGGAGCTTTTTTGTTGTGCTGCTTTGCCCTTATTGCAAGAATCCACCGATTACAGCTCCGACGATTGATGTTTGGGTCGTGCTCTTCCTGTCTCGACCTCCGCTAACTTTGAACCAAGCAACTTCAGCTCGAAGATGTTTGATGAGAATATGAAACGGATCTAACCTTGTCATCTGTAAAGTGTAATCTCATGTATCCATGTGTATCTTTGGACTTTAGTTTGAGCATGTCTAACTCTCTGCAACTCATTTGCTTTGATAAGTTTTGTATGTTGAATTCTTTTACCTTAGATTTTAGTATTGATTGTTGGGAAGGATTAAAGAATGATGGATGGAAAGATGCTGAAGCCTTGTTAGTCTCAAATGTCCGCATACTTTTGATCTGATTATTACTTACATCGATATTCAAGATATTAAAGTGATCAAAATTTTGTTCAATGTATGCCTGTTTTTTCAACTCGATTGTTTTTACAATTATATTTTTCCTACACTAATATATTTACCTTTTATGTTTGGGACTGAAGGAGTTGTAGACAATTCCACTATAAAAAAAATTTTGTTGAAAAATTTAGTAGATAATTCTAATTCAACGTGTTACATAAAAAAAATTTGTGTTCTACTTTTGCATTTCTAATTATTTATGGTTCACTAAAACGCAGAGTATTGATTAGTGGCAGTTAGCGGTTATCATATTTGTTTTGTTTTCAATTAAATAAACAACTTATAAGCAGGATTTTTTTATTAAGCAAAATAATAATGAATTGAGTAGCAGAGCTCAACTTACAAACCCTATATGTCATACTTTGATTTTCTATATGATACTAGTTTATGGATAGATTTTGGGGAGTCACTTCGATCGTTCAATTCGATTTGAAAAATTAAATTAATGAATTGATTTTACATCTCTTTAAAATTAAATAGATTTGATGAAATTCTTTCAAATTCTATATTGTCTTAGCTTCATTTTTTTACTCCGAGTTTAATATGGCGCCGCAATGAAATACTAAAGTCCATGAGCCGCGATTCAGGCTGATGTTGGAGAAATTTCAAAACTGAATGTTACTTTGGTGATTTTTGTGGTTGTGCATGTATGCAAATTTTATAAGGCCTAATTGCACAACAAAAACATCTTTAATCTGCGTTTTTTTTTTAAAAATGGATTAATAATTGGAATTGAGCTTGAAGGGGTGAGAAGATGGGATGAAAGTCATGAAATTTATCAAATTGGCATCGAGAAATTATCTACCTGGAAAAAATGGAACACAGAAAAGAGTATGTATAGAGTGAAATTGGTTTATATATGAATCACTGAAGGGTATTGGTTGTTTTCACTGAAGAGTATTAATTGTTATTATTGAAAAGTATTACTGGTTTACACTGAAGAGTCTTAGTTCATTTTCACCGAACAACTAAGACTCTTTAGTGTAAATCAGTAATACTCTTCAGTGAAAACAGCTAATACCCTTCATGGATTTATGTATAAACTATTTTCACTCTATACTTTGTCCACAGAAAATTATGAACACCATGTGTTTGATGAAATTACTGAATGATAAATCTGGGGAAATTTTGCAGGAATTACCATCCTTGTGGATAGCAGGAAGGAGTCGTCGAACTGTCGAACGAGCTGCCGATGGCTTAAGCCGGAAACTTTGAAACCGAGCCGTCCACCATGTGTTTTGGAAATTCATTTGCACAAAAATTCGGGGAATGTGTAAAACCTGTTATCACAATCCGGGGCTTTGTGGTCAGCCCTAGTTTGCTGTTATGCAACAAATGGTTCTTGAATAATCTCCTAAACCTTTGCAAGCATTTCTTGAATCTATTATGCAACAAAGGTTTTGTTGTTGTTGAAATTATTTCTTTTCCCATCATCAGAATAATTATTGTTTGAATGTTAATGCATTGAGTATCTATTAGATATAGAAATTATGTTTGAATGTTAATACATTATTATACATTCTGGCTGGTGTCTTAGCTATATGAAACCGCTTTCAATTGTTTGTGATTTGTGGCTAATAGTTATTAACAATTATAAATTAACAATATATAATTTGTTATTGTATGTACAACTATAATATACAATTTTTTATCGTATGTACAATATAAAAAAAGATCCCTATATGGAAGAAAATTAAAAAAGATTCTAATATACAATGTTTTATAAGATGTACAAATTTTGAAATGATAGAAAATTAGAAAAGATCTCTATATGGAACTTATTTGATTTTTAAAATGGTGGAGAATTAGAAAAGATTCTGATATACAATGTTTTATAAGATGTACAAAATCGAAATTGTAGAAAATCAGAAAAGATCCCTATAGGGAACTTATTTCATTTTTAAAATGGTAGAAAATTAGAAATGTATAATTTTTTATAAGATGTATAAATTTTGAGATGGTAGACAATTAAAAAAGATTCTTATAAGGACAAAATCGTACATTTACCTTTATTATTACCTTTTCAGAGTTTGACTTGTCACATCATGTAGTAGAGCCTAAAGTGTTTTTCCATCATGTAGTAGAGAGTTTTTTCCCCAAAAAAATTTCCAATATTATCACCCACGTGCCTTAGAAACTGATAATTTTCTCAAAATTCTTTATAATTCATTCAAATTGCAACGGAAAATATACAAAACTCATCATGACCACTTCCATCGTCTACCACGCCGTGTCCTTGCTCTGCCATACACACCCTCGTGCGTCCGTCCCTTGACATCGTTCTCCGTCTCATGCATCATCTTCTTGCACTGTTTGCCATCAATTGATTTTTTTTTTTATACACAAATACTTCTCATATGTTAAAATCATAGAATTCTTTTGTTGAAAATTAAGTTTATTGATTTATGTGTCAAAATTCGATAATTCGTGTATATTATTGCCAGAAAATATAGTTTAATAGTTTAGATGCAAAATCGCTGATTATTTAGTGGGTTTAGTACCATGAGCTCTTTTTATAAACGAAGAGAGAGATTCGTATAGGTATAGAGGCGATAAGAGTATGTTATGGAAGTTGTGTACTCATCCGGATGATGTATTTATTAAGCATTTTGGTGGAAATAACTAGAGCCTTGGTATAATGGTGATTCAGTTCCTAATTTCACAAGTCAATATCCCATTGCAATGTACAAATAAAAGCCCAATCATTACATACAAATTTAGACTTACATAAACAGATATTGACTGGTGAGATAGATTCAAATTCAATGTGCTTTATTAATTTTAAATTTTGGTGAATTGGACTTGACCCAAATGAACAAAAATAAAAACTTGGATATTTTTGATGCGAGTGAAAAAAATGGTACGATCCACTTCAAAGTTGGAGAATTTAATTAAATTGAAATTTGGAGAATTGGGCTTGACCCATGTGAAAAATTGGTTTAGTCCATTTCAAAATTGGAGAAATCAATTAAATTAAGTGTCCTTGAGAGCTAAATTTCATGTGACTCAAGCGCTCGAATATTCTTGTTTATGAGTTCATTGAGTATTGATTTATTCATTTATCTATTTTATATTTTTTAAAACTTCCAAAAAGTTTTACAAAACCTTATGCTATAAAACTATTTACAACAAAATATATTTAATGAAACCTTAAATTGAAAAGGAACAAATTAAACCTCACGTTAAAACATTTGAAAAAATATGCATAAACAAACGTTTGAAAAATAGATACCAAATATAAATTTAACCTAAAATTTGGCCATGAAATCCTTCCATCAAAATTAATATTCCCTTCGTAGTTCGTACCATTATTATTTGCACATCTATTTTATTAGTTCGTTCAAAAATATTTATACATTCTAAAAAACAATTGATTTGTGTGCACATTTACAATAATATACACATATTTACCTATATGTCATTATTTTACTCAAATTTGCATTTTTTTAATGTGTTGTTTTGAATATACAAATAATTTTAGAGTAGTTCTAGTGTGCACTTGAGTGCATGATATGCACTTGAAATTTGAAAAAAAAAAACTTCATGCAGAAATCAGCAATACCCCAAAAAGTAATCAGTAATACCTGAAGAAGACATCAATAATACAACAACTGTAAAAAAAAAACACAGTTCGGTGTGTTTATGTGTATTTTGAGAAAATCAAAATTGAAGTCAAAATTAAACTTAAAATCCAAGTGCATACTATGCACTTAGATGCACCCTAGAATTTGTCATAATTTTAAGACGGAGGGAGCAATATGTTTGAAAGATACATATGTTCTTACATTGATGGAATCAGGGCCGAATGGAAGGGGTGGGAGGAGGGGTTTGCAAATAATTTTAGGATGGAGGGAATATTATATTAGAAAGATACATATGCTCTTTTACAATGATGAAATCAGGGGAACCCCACTCCCCTCCTCCTCCATTTATCTCCACCTCACCTTCTCTTTTATCCTATGTGTGTTTATTTATCTATCTATATAAATATATATATATAAATATATATATATATATATATATATAATATTAAGGTCTAATTGCACTAAATCTATCAAAATACCGACGATTTTACACCTATGCCACCAAATTATATTTCTTAACACTAATATATACAATATATTAAATTTTGGCACATAAACCACTAAACATCAAGAGTGTAGAAGTCGGAAAACGCTAGGCGGGCGTTTCTTGGCCACCTAGGCGCCGCCTAGGGTTTTTTTTGTTAGTTTTTTTTATCACAACACGTCAAACAAAACAGGGCATAGGGGCAAATACTTTGGTTCAACTTCAAAACATATGAGATCTAAATTTTTAGAAGGGGTCAAAACCCCTCTCGCTCAAAGAGGTCCGGTGGTCTCCACAAAAAACCCCATAAGATATGTCTGATACCGATCTGCAAAGCAGCGAGCCAGCGACACAAAAACCCCCTCTCTCTCACGGATCTGTGAAGCAACGAGCCATCTACACAAGAAACCACTCTCTCTCACGGATCTGCAAAGCAGCGAGCCAGTGACACAGATTGACTTGGTCGGGTGGTGAGCAACGAGCAAAGGGCAGTGGCGGGCGTCGAACGGCGAGCGAAGGGCAGTGGCGGGTGTTTGGCGGTGTCGGCGAGCGAGCACAGGGCGGCGGGTGTTTGGCGGCGGCGGCGAGCGAGTAAAGGGCGGCGGGTTTTATCTCTTCTTTCTATTGAAAGTTGAAACTCTTCTTTTCTCTCTCTCAGTCCCGTTTCTCATTCGTAGCCGCCTACACTGATTTGGCCGCCTAGGCGGCGCTTGGACGCAGAATCGCCCAAACCTAGCCGATTTGTGGTAATCGCGGCGGTGGATGGTCGCCTAGTGACTAGGCGACCGCCTAGGTCGACTTTTACATCCCTGCTAAACATAATTTCAGCCAAAAATTCTTAGAAGAAGTTCAATTGATGGCAAATGACATAAGAAGGTGGTGCATAAGATGGAGAATGACGTCAAGGGACAGACGCACAGGGCTGTGTAGGGGAGTGAATATGCGGAGCGGTCGATGATGAAAGTAATGCTGAGTTTTGTGTATTTCTCGTTCTAATTTGGATGAAATTATATATGAAGAGTTTTGAGAAAAATATCATTTGCGCGATAATATATTTTTTGGGGGGAAAAATTGATAAAAAATAGTTGTTTATGTGCCAAAATTAGATACTACCTCCGTCTCAGATCTGTTTTCACAATTGACTTTTTAAGACTTTATTATGAGGGTTGATTTGTAGTGTTTAGATGGATAAAATAATTATTTTATGATGAAATATTGTTTCATTTAAGTGAATGAAACAAAAGAAATGTATTTTTGTGCTTAATTATTAGTGGAATAAGATGTAATTTAGAGGTCTTTCTAAAGGATGCATAGTGTACTGTGAAAACTGATCTGGGACGGAGGGAGTAGTTTATATGCATTAACACAAAAAATATAGTTTGGTGATTTAGGTGCAAAATCACCGATAAATTGGTGTGTTTAGTGTAATTATGTCTTATATTAATATGCATATTTATAGTTTTGTTTAGATTATAGGGGAACTTACAATGGGGTGTATTTCTTAAGACAAAATTACAATGGGGTGTAGTACCTTTTTCAACTTGCAACCAAGTGTATTTTTAATTGCATAGAGGTTAAGTTTTATGTGTTAAATTACCTCTTTAACCTTACTTTCCATCAATTTCTCTTTAAACACTATTCATTGTACTTTTCATTATTTTATGATTTGATATCTACTTTCCCACTTTTCTCTTCCAACTTTTTTAAATTTATCAAGTTTTATGTTCAATTTTTTAATAAAAAAAATACTGACATTTTTTTGTTTGCATTTCGTTATTTAATAATTATTCTCGCAAATGTATAGTACAAAAGATAATAGCATAGTACAAATTTGAACAATAGTATAAAATTTTAATTTGTGTAAATGAATTATTTGTACCACAATGTAAGATATAATACTATAGTACAAATATAAAATTTGTAGTACAAGAGTGTGGACATTAGTACAAACTGAGTTGTTTGTACTATGGATTAAACATATACCATAATAAACAATTATCTTCTCCCCTTCCTATTCTCTTCTCCTCCTCCTCCTCTTCTCCTCTTCTTTAGCCTTCACTTCTTATTTGCAGAGTCCTTTACTTGAACTAAACATTTTTTATCTCCCGAGGGCCAGATAACTTTGATTATGAAAGATGCAATCGGAGGATTTTCTCTAGCTAATTTCGATACCTCTGAGTACAATTTAACTTCCATTTTGAAGCAAGCCTTTGTAAACTACATTAAGGGCTTCTCTCACAAATTACAGTAATATCAAACAATATACTAACCATGGAATCGAATCGGAAAAACATGTGCAAGATAAACCAAGCTCTATCCGAATTAAATTCTGCAACGCTCTAACCATATATCAAATTAATGCTTTTCCGAATCGAATCAGAAAAACCAAGCTCTATCCCGGTCGGACACTGAGAAATCTGCAACACCAAGAGGTCTTCGCCGGAATTAATGGAGATTCAGAAGCGTCAGATTCACGACTGAAGAATCGTACTCGAAGATCCCCGAATCGAGAGTCGTGTTCGCGAGTTTTTGAGGACAGAGGCTTCGAGAAAGGTCGGTTCTCGCGATTTTGAGAAGGCGCGATTCCAGATTCAATTCCAAAATGCGGTACTCGACCCGGTTCATCTGTATCGTTGTTGGTGCTGTTTTGGCAGTCGATTTTGAGGCCGGAGTAGCTGCATTCTTCCACCCTATCACCGCCCCAAAATGGAAAACTGATTTGAATTTTGAAATCCCTAGTTTCTGTTCTAAAGAGAGAGAAATAGATGTGACTAAAGAATATAAATATTATTAATTAAATAACACAAAATAAAAAAAGTTAACCTGAATGCTATTGGAAAAAGGTTGTACACTACAATGCAATTTAGGTCTAATATACTACACCCAACTGTAATTTTCTCTAGATTATATGTCTTATGTGAGTATGTCTAGCTATAATTATAGTAGTATGTTACTCCCTCCGTTAAGATTTAAATTATCTCTGTCAAAATACTACATATTTTAATTAAAGAGTTGTACTTTTGTTAAAAAGTATAAAGTTGATGGTTTATTAGTCTTTTTCTTTTAGGGAAGAAAGTTTAGTTCATTGGTGAAGAGAAATGTAGTACAATAGAATATAAATAAGTGATATTTTAAAGTGATTAATTTTAGAAAATAATTTTTTTTGGTATGTAATACATGAAAAAAAATGTTTGGAAGTGAGTGAGATTTAAAATGTCGCAATTTATATGATTGCACTTGACAGGAACATGATTAGTGTATGATTGTTATTCACGTGATGGGTTGTTTCCCCTTTTCTAATTAGGCGTCAATTGTTTGCTCGATATTTTATTGTTTTTTCTTTTAGTTTTTTGTGGAAATTGAATTTTCGTGTTTGCTCGATATTTTCTTGTTCTTTTTTTGTTAAAAAAAATAAAATTGATTCCTTCTTGTAAATCCATAGGAACATTATGCATGTGGGTAATTGACATATCAGCACTGTTTGGAGGTCTATAATTTGAAGACATCACATCTACTACGTACATATGCAATCCAGCGCATTGATCGGATAGGTATTGCTGAGACATAATATAATTACAGAACAATGTTCTAATAGACTTACATATTTTTGCAAAAATAAAAATAAAAATAAAAATGAAGACATTACATTTTTGTTTTATTTTACCATTTAACCTTTATAACGTCTTCTAATAATTTGCGCACACACTAAGTATTGAAATAAAACATTTTTACAATAGTATAGTTTGACTTAGAGATGTTAGGACCATGGTTTAAAAGGTCCGTTTAAATCCGGACCTTTTTGGCCCGACTCTATTAGTCCGCGGGCTAAACGTGCTAGCCCGGATTATATATATATATATATATATATATTAATTTATTTATATATATAATAAGTGTTAATATAATTTTATCATTTTTTTAAAATATTAATATACTCACATTTTTCTTTCATGTATATATATATATATATATATATATATATATAATACTCTCACACACACACACACACACATATATATATATATATATATGTATATATAATAAGTGTTAATATAGTTTTGTAGTACTTTTTAAGTATTGATGTTTGAATTTTTATAATTATGTTGAATTGTTTTTATGAATTTTTTAACTATGTTTAAATTCATTAACATTTTATTGCCACTATTTTAAATTTTGTGTTGAAATTTAATTTTTTCGACATAACCCGTTTGTGGCCCGTTTAGCCCGAGGCTCGCTAGGGTTAGGGTTATGTCTTAATTATTAGAGGTTCGTTAAGAGTGACCCGGATAAGGCCCTAACCCGTTTAGCCCGAAGCCCGTCAGAACTGACCCTATAAGGTTAGGGTTAGCCCGTTTAACATCTCTAGTCTGACTCCAAAAAAAGTTAATTGCACCCTGAGAGTTTCAGAACCTGAAACCTAAAGATGAACACACTCTTAAATCCTAAACATACACCATTGACCAATTTCTTGATGACACGTATATTTTGTTTTTAATATACTTCCTTTCCATATTTATTTACACATTAAATTAAACACACAAATTAAGATATATTGTTTTACTAGTGTGTACCCACGCGAATTTCGCGTACTGAAAAAAAATATTATTTTTATTTTCTGTAGACATTTAATATAAGAGTATTTTTGTCTAAAAAAATTCGGGGTATATACAATAAATTATGGGGTTTGTTTAGATGTGGCCCGTGCCCTTCACTAAACCCTATATGTATATACTACAAACTAAATAATTAAAAAAGACATCAAAATTCACATAAATTAATAATAATTATTGAATAACATTACTTAGACTAATAATTTAATAATAATCAATTTTCATTTCAATATTGAATAATTTATAAATTAATCAACATTATTAGTTATTGGGAGTATACGGTAAGAAATTAATTTATATAAGAAACAATACAAAATTTGAAATAAATTTTAACGTTACAATACATGTTCATCGATCAAAATGAGTTCCAAGTAGAACTTGTCTCTATTAAAATCATTAAAAAATATTGTCCAACTTTTTCAATCCTAACTTTAACGGTCAATTTTTTGCTCTCACTCTTGATATTAGAAATCAGAGAAAATTGAGGTGTCATACTCTTGAAATCTAAAATGAGATTTAAATTACAACAATTAAACCATCATAATTATTCAGATAAAAATATATGGTATAGTTAAATATATTATTTTTGCACATGAAGAATATCTAAACTGAACGATGTAGAGCATAAATCAACAATCATTATTACATTCATATTGATATTGATATTTAAATCTAATCAAATTGTGAGCACTTAAAATGACGAATTTAATTATAAAATAAATATACTAATAACAATAGATATATAACTAACCAACAATTGATGGGAGAAATCTCAGCAAAAGAGTGGAACAAATGAAACTTTGATGTGGAAAATGAAATACAATATGCTCTTATTTATAATTAAAAAAAATGCAGTATTATATCTTATCCATAATAAGAATATATCACATAAGAATATTCTTTGGAATATATAACTATATACCTTTTATTTTAGGAAAAAAAATAATCGAACATTATATTATACTATATATACTAACTCAAACTTAGAAATAATAAATTTAGATTCATTCAATAAGTAGATCATATTTAATTACATTAAGGTTTGGAAAAAATATGATTTATAATAAATTCCAAAAATAACTAAATAAGAAAATGAAAAAAATATTTATTTGCATTAATTATGCAGATATAAATTAATGGTTTAGATTTAATGATATAGAACGAAGGGTCGAGATTAAAAGTTTAACCAACTTTTAATGAGAGCGCAGTATTTCAAAACAGAGAGATTTGACACATGCCACATCAGCCTAAGAATAAGGTGGTGTTGACACATCATCTTGGAGATGTTTGAAAATATATTATTATAAGATGAGAGGTCCACTTTTGAAAATGAAAAATGATAGTTGTTTGTATAAAGTGAAAAAATGTATTACTTCAATAACATTTTGTGTAAAATTATGAATCTTGCAATGATTTAATTTTTGAATAAATTTACAATTTTTGGAGTGTGCAAATTGTTGAGAGATGTTTGAGTAAGACAAGTTTGCAAATAATTCGGAACATATTGCAAATCATTTTTCACATTTTTACATTATGCGTGTATATATATGCAATTAATTGCATGCACCCAATTGCATTGTACAATTCAAGTTAAAAGATATTAGTTGGTCAATATTAATTGTTTTCATTGAACAATAGTTATTTTTATCGAACAATATTAGTTGTGCATTAATTGTACGATACAACTGATGCACTCAAATGCTAGTTAATATTGAATACACATTATTTAGTAATAATTTCTTCATTTTACTAGTTATTCACTAATTTGTATGAGAGTAATAATTTGTGAGATGAGATCAACACTCATATATATGTTAACCTGTTAAGATGCTATACAATTACGTATACTCTCTCTTCCCACAAGTATAGTCATATTTTGAGTTTTACATAAATCAATCACACATATTTGATAGTCAATTTTTGAGTTTTACTTAGACCAAAAAATATTATTGATTGTGCTTGAAATTCTCAAATTTTACGTGAAGTGTTCCTTAATATCCTCATCTTTATCTTATATATTTGTGAATTTTCTCACATCTTACGTGACATCTCCTATATCCTTCTTTTTTGAAATCCTGCATTTTCCACTTTTTTCGATCAGTTTTATTTTTTTTTCAAATTTTTTTGCTCTCACTTATTTAAATTTATGACGGTTTCATTGCAGTTACTTTCTACAATCTTATCCAATTCACCAATGCATCTCTCATTTTCCTTAAACTACATTTTAAACATTCATATCGTTCTTCCATTCTTTTAAATTTGCCACAACGGCTTATATTTATTAAGGCCAATGACCCTTTTGAGGTCACGACTCTCTCCACCATTGAAGACTGAGCAGAGGTATGAAATCTTTCCATTTCACTGGTAATGTTGTCTCGATTAAAAACAAATCATCCACCCTTAATGTATTATTATATCTTTCAAAATAATAATTCTATCGATCTCATGTTTTGCAGTTTCTTTTTCTCCATAACTGTCATTCATCAATCTTAAACATATGTCCGTGATCATTAATATTCTTTCGTAATCGTAATACCTTCTTTTCATTATCCCCTAAATTTTTTTTTGGATTTGTTTATTTATTGTATTTTTGGTATCATTATATCCATTGACATATCTGTCTCTCTTATCAAATCTCAGTCTATTGATGATTGATCTTTTTTTTAACATAATGTTTATCGACACGGTTTTGATGGTTCATCACATTTTATTTGTTAGATCTCTTTAAAAATATCTTTCCCTGTTTGCTATTTCCAATTGATGTTATTTTTATATTTTTATTTTGATTAATAATTTCATATTACTAACTTTTGTTCTGTTTTCAACTGATCGATCTGAATAGGATGCACGCAACTGCTAAAGGTGACCATACTTTCATAGTTTTTATTAGCATATTTCTATTTCTTTTTTAACTGATGTTTATTTACATTTTAATTTGTTGCAGATATTTGCTTTAAGGTTAAAATTAAACGGATGTACTCTTGAAGAAGTTGATTTGAGTTTAGGATTTAACTTTTTTTTTTTTTTTTTGGGAATATTTTAGGTTTATTGGAAGAAGTTGTTAACTATTTACAATAATACTTTGTTTACACACAATTCCCCGGTTTTACTAATATTTATTTAATTTTGACGGAAAGAGTATTTTTAAGAAACCCAAAACAAAATGATGTATCATCACTATCACATATATATAATATTATTATTATTATTATTATTTAAAAAATATACACTCAAAAGAGAAAAACACATAAACTGAAGAGTTATTCAAGATATATAATGGAATAAGAACTAAGAAGTAGTACATATCAGCGACTAAATCAAAGATGTATTTAATAGTTGTGTTAGTGATGTCATTAGATTTTAGAGTAGTTTTGTATGAAACCAACTTATGTCATGAACAATGAAAATGAGTATAACTAAAACATTGACTCATTAACACTTATACTAGGTTATTAACTTAATTATTTTTAATTAAAATTATCAGTCAAATGATTTGATTAAATTAATGATTTAAGTTTTTTCTTTCATATATATTTTCAACAGAATTATATTAAATTGCCGATCTTTTAGGAAAATAAATTATGGATGATTTCAAGTTATATTAGTTTCCTTTATTTTAGGATAAATTTAAACTGCCCCTTTTTGTTATTCTATATATATAATTTCATTTGCCATAATTTTATGTGCACTCCAAAACTTTATATATTACAGTTAAAATAAATTGCATCTCATTTGCTATAATTCTGGTTCTATATATAACCAAAAAGTATACAGTCCAATCACATTAAATTGCATCTATTTAAACATAGTATAAATACGTTATCAAAATTCATACACTGATAATAATGTTTATAAAATCCATATTATCACCTGCTACCTGAACACTCAATTGTAACTATCCGTTTGAAGAAATATATTTGAAATGGTAGGCTATGGTGTGGTCTTAACCACAACTGCTGTGAATGGGGATCTTCCATTTCAGCTAAAACATATAGTATCTGTTATATATGTTGCGATTTGTTCAACAAAAAATTATTTATGGATGTTGTGACATGTTTAGTTAAATAATATTTTGTTGCACTATTGGATACTCTTATTTGTGGAATTAATTTGCATATACTTATCAGCAGGAAAAAAAGTTAATTATTTATTTTTTCTTACTTCATACTTTAATAGGGGTGAGTGTTAATTTGATATTTAAACTTTTATATTTCATTGAACTTCTATAATTTTGCAGTGCATTGTGCATAGACAAATGTATTGTATTGTGTTTACATAAATAACTATTTATGAACTTAAAGAAAACAAGGCGTTAAGTAGGAATCGATTAATAACATTTTGACCGGTATGTTAATCTGCAATTTCTCTATGCACATTACACTTGCATTAATTGACTTAATTTTTTTGAGAGTATCATTCTTATGTTTAATAATTTTCAAAAATCTTACTCCAAATATGGTATATTACTAATACTATTCTACCGATATTTTTATACATCATGCTATGTTAAGTGTATTGTTTAGTATTTGATATTTGTAATATAATTTAATTAAAATTCCGCGTATAACGCGGGTCCTATACTAGTTATTGTATAAAAAACAGTAATGACTGTACATTGAGGTCATTAGGAATATTTTATACAATATACGCACTTTTAATATAGAAATGATTATAATAAAAAAAATCACAACCTTTTATGGGAATGAAGGAATATTATACTTAATTAATTTAAATTAAAAATCCATCTTAATTAAATTCATAAGTACAATTCATTGGAGATGAAAATGTATTATGTACACTCTTTGCAATATAAACCACTAGCAAGGTGATCTCCCGAAAATATAAAGTAGCATAATAAAAAATCTTCCTTGCATATATAGAAATATCCCAGTCATGAATGAATTAAGGCATTAAAATGGTCCAAACATTTTAACGCATTTTCAGAATGGACCCGATTAATTCTCGATAATACCTACTTCGTTGTATTTGTCTACTGCTAAGTGTTAACCAATATCATCCACATCCTTCCAAGCAAATACCATCCCATCCCATTATAAATAATGTGATGTGACTTGCCCAGGTTGTTTGTATTGCTAATTACAATCATGCACATATTACTAGGGGTTTTTTTTTTTTTTTTAAATTTTAAATGAGATGTATGTTATAATTCACGTGTAATTTTAAATAAAATGAGTTATTTTTACTTTAAAAATATACAATTGTTTTCATTATAATGTGTAGTTGTTTTTATTTGTATTTTTAGTAAAAACAAGTGATATATTATTTTAAAAATTCATTTGAATTGCATGATACATTTGATGTATACAAAACTTTTTATCAAATTTTTATTAAAAAATTGAATTTTTTTCTTGGTACATAATAATATCCTAAATATAAGAAAAATGATTAGTATTTAATTAATTAAGAAAAGAAAAAATATTATGTGAATGATATTCACGGTGAAACTTAAAAGGGTATCAATAAATTACATTAAATTTATCAACTTCGCATGACATTAGTTTTTATAAAGGTATTAACTAAAATAAAATTTAATTGTTTTATATTAAAAAAAATTATTATTTACGATAACAATTATTCTGTGAGTATTCATACAATACTTTGCCTTAAGAAAAAGATCTTAAATGGTACCGTTTGGTAACCCAACACCACATGTTGCAGGACAAGGCGCAGGGAATACTTATCCAAAAATACCATGTTATACTCTAACTTTGTGTAACTACGGAAATTCGTCGAATCTAAAATTTTAAATTTGTAGAAAGATGTGAAATTTATTTATTTAATTATTTTTCTTCTAAGTATCATTAAAAAAATGGGAGATTTAATTTAAGTTTTTTGATCTCTAAGTATCACTTCCCGTAAAAAGAAGAAAAAAAAGCTATCACTCTAGGTTATGGACACACTTACGTAAGTAAATGTGTGGATTATATAGCTTATTGCACTAAACATGCAATTTTCTAAAATCTTTACAAATATTGCAAATTGGTATAAATACTATACATATCCACGGGAAGTCTACTACTTTAGCACTATATAGTCTATACTATTGAGTTTTATATTAAAAAAATTGACAATTTTGATTTTATAGGCAATTCTTTATTTTTATTTTTTATAGTGTTATGTGTAGATACTATTAAGTGATTTTTAATTTGTTGAGGAACCATATTAAAAAGAATAACTTATTATTATAAGTAGAATTATGGTCTTCAAATATCAGTACGTCAGCCTTCCTTTTGTATTATTTCAAAGGAAAAGTGAGAAAATAGTAATACTAGTTGTTTGAGAAACCATCCCAATCATGAGAAGAATTTATCAATGGATTCAGATTCACTTCTACTATTAAAATTAAGATCATATATAATTCAAGATAATCATGGTAGATCTATAAATTAAGAGCATGTATAGTGTCTTTTTATTTTCTTTTGACAGAAGAGCATGTATAGTGTGATATAAACCACTTTGAGTACGTTTTAGTAGAACAAACACATACCTTCTAGTGAAAACAATTAATACCCTTCAGTGAAACAACTAGTTTATACCCTCCACAATTAGAACCCGTTAATGAAAACAATTAATACCCTTTAGTCTATATTGCACAAGTGTGGGTGCAGGAGTGCAGGGGCGATACGGGTTCGGGGATATGAATTTTTTAAAAATTTAGGGTGTGATTCGTCAATGATACGTCTATTTATTTATAGTATTTTATAATATTATAATATTTAAAAATATATACTCCCTCCGTCTAATAATAATAGTCCTATTTTTTGGGCTGTTATTTTTTGTCATAAGTTGGAGGGTATTATGATGTCCATTTATCAATAAAGTTATTGTTTATGAAAAATATAAGCATCATATTTTTCACAAGCAATTACTTTATTCATAAATTGATCTCACAATACCTTATAATACCCTCCAACTTATAACAAATAACAACCCAAATAATATGACTATTAATATTGGACGGGAGAGAGTATAAATTTTAAAATTTTATAAATCAAATGTATATAATTCACATTTTCTCTAACCCAAAACTTAAGCAGATTCAATAATTTAATATAATTAAGTAACTATACATCAACTCAAGCTCCATTAGCCCAATACATGCGTCATAACAATGAATTCAATTTAAAAATGAGTGTCACATTGTCAATTTAAATTATACTCCATCCGTCCACGAATAAGTTTCTCACTTCTTTTTGTTGAATGATTTAAGAAAGTGTATTTGTTTATTAATATATGGTGGGTCACATGTTGACTTTTGAGATTAAATAATGAATAATGTAGAAAAGTAAATTGAATAGGTGGCATTTTTGGTAATATTGTGTGAGTTTGAAGGTTAAAGTTTATATAAAATAGAGTATTGCTTTTTCCATTTATGGAATGTGAAACTTACTTGGGGACGGCCCGAAAAGGAAAGTGGAAAGTTTACCCAGGGACAGAGGGAGTACTATATAATACAATTCAATTGAAATAACATATTTAATGCTTAATAAATATAATTCACGAGGGGTTTGAGTATCCGTTAGTTGAATTTGCTACGTGGAGAATCAGAATTGCAAATTCAAGAATCGCAACCCGTTTATGGAACGGGTGCGAATCCAATATTGTATTATAATATTTTTAGAAGAATCCATACATCATAGCATTTAGTGAAACATTTCATATCCTTCAAAGTATTTCACGTATGGACCAGTTCCATCCTACGCTTTGCCCTTAATTAATTGGGTATTATTATTAATGCATGTTTATATTCTTATTAAAACATGCTAATTGAATCCATTAAATTACTAACAAGAAAATACCTCATTCACTCCTAAAATATAGGTGAAATTGTATTTTTGCAGGGTGGTTTTTTTTTTAAAGGTAATTAATTACAATAGTTTCTTCGACCATCGGGTACATGTCAATATCTTTTCATCTCGCTGTAGACCGAAACCGAAATCACCACAAGAAGGGGACCACCGAATCCGCAACTCCGAACCAAAATTGCACTGGGATACCAACTCTTGACGTATTTTTGTGGGCTTTGAATCCAAAATGTTGGACGTGAGCCAAATTAAAACATTGATATCATGCAAAATAATTAATCTCATTTAAAATTTTAAATTTAAAGA
The DNA here is from genome assembly GCA_947034835.1 of Ballota nigra. Lineage (NCBI taxonomy): Eukaryota > Viridiplantae > Streptophyta > Magnoliopsida > Lamiales > Lamiaceae > Ballota > Ballota nigra. Next base: position 62,578,151 of record OX344723.1, on the reverse strand, counting down.
GATATAAAATCAGATCATTTATATATATATATATATATATATATATATTTTTTTACTATTATCCTCATATTTAATATTTGTGAATTGTTATAAGCACTTGTCTTTGCCCTATTTGAACATATATAACTGAACTTTTACTAATTTGTACATGTTTGGGCAGTGGGCAACATCCCACATGTTCGAATGTGGTATGTATAGTTTTTCTTGTTTGGATATGTTTTACTTTAGTATGGTAATTGTAATATACCTTTTTCACACTTTCCAAACCAAGTTTGCCTTACATCTAGGATGTTTGATTTGGCCTTTGGAATCCAGAATTTGAATACTGTTTTGGTTATGGAATTTAAAAATAAGATTTTCACATTCTTTCCTATAAATATATATATACATTAATAACCATTCAATCATTACAATTACTCTCTTACAATAATATAATATTATTAATTTTTTTTAAAGAAAAGTAAAATCAAGAACAAGTTAGTAGAATAAATTTTATATGAAAATAGTTTATGATAAACTTATCATGCAACTGTTTTAAAGTATCGAATATTTGATCAGAAATATCAAGAAGTTCATTAAAAATATCATTAATTTGGGTTTAAGAAAAGTTACAACAATTATAATATAATATTCACTGACCCAACTAATTAAGACAAAACATAGAGTGAAAATGGTTTATACATGAACCATCGAAGGGTATTAGTTGCTTTCACTGAAGAGTATTAGTTGCTTTCATTGAAGAGTATTAGTTGTTTACTGAAAACAAACTAAAACTTTTCAGTGAAGACAACTGATACTCTTTAGTGAAAACAACTAACACTGTTTAGTCAAAATTACTAATATCCTTCAATGATTCATGTATGAATCAATTCCACCCTATATGTATTCAATGATTAAATATTATATACGTTAAAACTGTTTCATGATAAATTTATCATAAACTAATTTCATATAACATTTTGCCGAGTTAGTAACATCTCATGCAAATTTGTATACCCTCAACAAACAAAATGCAATATCGTAGCTAAGTACAATGGACAAATTATACATTCCTCCTTAAAAAAAAATATATATATCTTAGTTTTTCAACAAATGCTTATACATTACAAACATCTCATTTGTATTTTCTATTTTCATACGTTTAAAGGGGCATAGGTTTTGGTGTATGGAGCAATTTCACTAATCTAATATTATCTAAGTTGATTTTTTTTGCATGATATTATAGATATCTATATTAATAATATATATTTTTAGTATATTAATGTCAATAATATCAAATAAAAATCTTAAATTTAGTGATAAATACTAGGGATAATATATACACATATGTATATATCATTATAAACAATTTTTTAAATTAATTATAGCTAGTAACAAATCGTATCTGAGTATACATGAAAGCTTGATTTAATCCAAACAAATTCACACATATTCAAAATTCAAATCCAGAAAACTATTACTAATGTATTTATAATATTCAAATTTATTCCTTTTTAATATATAAGTGTTTACAAATTACTCCCTCTTCCCCTATTAATTTTCATTTTTCAACTTTTCAAAAATGTGTTGGAATACAAAACTAAGCCATAATAATTTTTTTTTAATGCATATATCTTTTTTTAAACCAAAAAATAAACTTTGCTTCATTTAATGCAATGCGTCAAAAAATCAACGTAGACGGGTGGAGAGAAGAGATAGAAGAAAAGAAAATAATAGCTTCAAGTCCGAGTTTAATTTCGTCACTATAAACGAACCGTAAAAGCGAAGAAATCGGATACGGTGCGCTCCACCCCCACCACCGTCCATCTACGTCGGCACAAAATCCCCCCCTCCTTTCCAACCTTTTTCAACTACTTTTCTCATCTATTTCCCAAACCCCTCTTTCTTCACAATTTTTTGGATTCAACTTCTTCGTTTTCATTTCTACTCGCTTAGCTTGATTGTCTTCCCAAGTCTAGCATGCGCTTGACTGAATGCTTTCCTCAATCTGAGCGAATCGATAGCAAAACGGATATGGAAAACGAAAATGGCGGCGTTTGCTCGACGGAAACGGGTAACGGAAGGGAGGATGTGTACAGCTGTAAAAAATCCGATGCTTCGTCCGCTGATCATCTCCTTGTTATGGTCCATGGGATTCTCGGGAGGTACTTTTTGTTTGTTTAGTTTAGATTACTTTTTCTGATGGGAATTATATTTTATTGGCTTTGTTTTCTCTTTCATCCGAGCGTAATATTATAGAATTCAGTTGATTGTGAGTGGAATGATGAACCTATGTTCTCCAAGTCGGTTATCTAAGTTCTGGTGGCTGTTTTTATTCTGATCTGCTACTTGATGATGAACTTCTTTTGCGATTTTCTTTGAATGTTGTGGATTATAGAAGGTTTACTCTTTTGTGCGTGAGTGAGGGTAAATAATTTAGTTAGTTACTGCTAATTTTGTAGAGTTGAGGAAGATGGTGTTTTTTTTCCTTTTTTCTCATTAAAGATTTTCAAATTCGTTTCCTATTCATATTGTTTCTAATCGTTTGTTATTACAGCGCATCAGACTGGAAATATGGAGCTGAGCAATTTGTCCAGATGATGCCTGATAAAGTTTTCGTTCACTGTAAGTTGCATTTTATATATATGCATATATATACATGTATATATATTGTGTGTTTCCTGTATGAAATTTTATAGATTATTGTACCTTGAGTGAGGAAATGCGTAAGATTCACTTGACCAGTTGTGTTCTTTTCATACTCCCTCTTCTGTGTTCTGAATTACTAAGGGAATTGATTTTAGGGAAGGATTTTTAAATCCATTAAAAATCACTCTAAAGTTATCTAATTTGGAGAGCTGTACATTTCAACTCCATCAGAAAATGAACTTATTCCAACCAATATGAATGGATTTGCAATTTTTTCCTTAGCTCAAATCCATGGACCCAAATACAACCTTACAATGGGCTGTAGGATTTTTTTTTTCTCCAGTAAAATAGACGAACGTGCTGTCTAGTGTAGTTATTATTGTGGGATGGGGTAAATTTTCTATAATTTTGTTACTGGTACAACAATGGGAGTATTCATTTATAACTCAGCAAACTGTCATTTGGTATAAACAAAAATTTGCTCTATTTAGCTTCCCTCTTTCTCCAGGATTTTTTACTACACTAGAGTAGTTCTTTTGCCCTCCTCTCAATGAATATTTTTTTTTTATCTGCAGGTAGTGAACGCAATGCAGCATCGCTGACGTTAGATGGCGTAGATGTAATGGGTGATCGGCTGGCTGCAGAGGTTAATTTTCATTTGTAATATGCCCCTCATTGCCTTTCCTCACTCTTGATTTCTTAGTAATATACTTTTAAACAGGATGCTTGTACCACAATTTGATTCTGACCTAGAAATGCATTTCAGGTCCTTGAATTAAACAAAAGGAACCCTCATTTGAGAAAAATCTCATTTATTTCACATTCCGTGGGTGGGCTTGTGGCAAGATATGCTATTGGAAAATTGTATAAACCTCCAAAGGGAGGAAGTGAAGATGAAGCGTCAACTAATGACGAGTCAAATGGTACAATAGCTGACCTTGAACCAGTTAACTTTATTACTGTGGCCACTCCTCATCTTGGTTCTAGGGGTAATAAGCAGGTATTATGCCTCTTCAGTGTTATTGCCTCCATTTATAGTTTTATGATAAACAGAATTTGCTGAATGGCTGACATGCAATACTGGTAGCTGAGATGATACTAACATTCTTGTGTATGTTTCTAGAGAAAAACAGTTCATAATGTGGTGCTGTTTCTGGCGAACTGTAAATTTTGCAGTATAAGGCCTTGGGTTCAAGGAGGTCTAAGATCTTGGAAAATTTTATCCAGCAACTCAGGATTATTTGAGGAGCCACTTTATTTGTTATTCATTGTTAAATGAATAAATGATGCTGTCTGGAGAGAACTAAACTTGGTGCTGAAATACAGTACTACTATTTGCAATAGAAGAAATTAATTTTTTAAGAGTTGGGAGAGATATGGTTTGGTTACACATTGCATAATCCACCTTTCTTTTTAATGTTTGATTGGGGAAGTAGAGTCTGGTCTAATGTTGTGCCAAAACATGACTACCCGTAGGGGTGACTGACTGGATCATATGCATTATTTATTGGATCTGTTCTATAGTGCAATGGAACTTAATTTTATTTTAATGTTGAAGTAGGAGAAAAAGGAATTCATACAATTGTCAACAAAATATTTATGTTGCCTTCTAGAGAAACTATAGTCAATATACAAATTCATTTAGGTTTTCAAAACTAAGGGTACAGAAAAAAAAAGTTAGGATGCATGTTAAAAGTTTTATCTACTCCATCTTTCTGATGTATGTTGCCCGAGTATATGGCTAATAGCCTAATACCAGAAGAGAAATGTAAAACTTATGGTTTCATTTTATTGTCAGGAGGTTGTACATCCGTTATGTGGCATTAATATTTAAGACAGAGATTAACTAAGGTGTTGTCCCATATTTAAATAAGGACCACTTTCCTATCACACTAGTTGGTCCCAAAAAGTAGGAAGAAAAAGAATATGGTTGTTTTAAAAAAAAAAAGTCATGGGCAGGTGCTTGATAGGGAGGTTTGGGGAATGGGGAGTGTGGAAGGAATGATAGTGATTGCTTGGTTTGTAGAATGATTCCGCTATAGTAGCTTTAATTTCCTAATCTGGGGAATGTGCCATGCCTCCTATATGGGAGATATGAACCCATCACCCAATACATCATTTAAATACCAAGCACCCTTCATAAATCGTGTTAGATTCTTTTTGTAAACTGATCCAGGAGGAGCAAATTCATCACTACATGGAGGATAACTTTAACATTAGTGCTTAAAGTATTTCATTTGTATTGATAGTGGATTTTCTAAGCATCATCATGCTCTGGACTTGTTTAGTCATTCGAATTTTAAACAATATTTCGTTCTTGCCCATTTTTAAGGTGCCATTTCTGTTTGGAGTTCCTGCTTTTGAGAGCCTCGCTAGTCGTGTAATTCATTTGATATTTAGGAGGACAGGCAGGCATCTCTTCCTGAATGATGATGACGGAGGAAAGCCGTTGCTAAGACGCATGATAGAAGATAATGAAGAATGCTGTTTTCTGTATGCTCTCTTTATCTCTGATTTCAATTTGGATTGCAAATCCCTGGCTGGAGGGTTTAAAAGTATAGCAATTTTTTTATGCAGGTCTGCTTTACGGTCCTTTAAACGAAGGGTGGCATATTCAAATGTTGGTTATGATCGTATCCTTGATTTATTACCTTGTTATATTCGCAATATGCTCTAGTCTGTTATTAGATGTCCTTGTTTTCTTAACAAAGCAATTGTTAGATATTGTGGGCTGGAGAACATCGTCAATTAGACGGAACAGTGAACTACCCAAGGTCTTTTTGTTTTAGCGTGACCATGTGATTTCTTTTATCATTTTTACTGCATTGGTCTGACTTTTGATCTTTTGACAGTGGGAGGATATGGTTGATGAAAAATATCCCCATGTTGTGTATGTAGAGCGCTGCAAGGCTTATGACAAGGAGATCTTCGAGCCAACAACGGAAAATGATGGTTTAGATGAGCTAGAAGGTTTGTGACTTCCTATTAACTGTTCATTAAATTAATAGTACTTATTATTAATTATTCATGAAGTTATATAGAAATATTTAAATCGAATATTCACGAATACCGAATTGAATACAATGATGCTCAAATCTAAATTTGAATGTCTTTCGAATAAAATAATTTAGTTGTATTTGGATATTTCGAATTCGAATCGTAATAGTCATATAAGAATACTGAATCGAATCAAAATTATTTGATTCTTTTACATCCCTATCCTCATTCCTCGCCCTTGATAGGGAGCTCTGTTTCCACTTTGATGTTTACAATTAAAATGTTATTTACATGCAGTATCCTCTAGCAATATATTCATACATTATATTTTGAACTTTGCATCTTGACCAACACAAAGCAAGTGCGAGAGTGTTAAGAGTTAAGAGAATGGAACATAAATATGTAATATTATTGATAATAAAGGAACTCCTCAAACGAGGCCACAGAGTGCTACACTCTGCCACAGAGATAGATCTCTGCCACAGCCGAAGTAGCCTACAATTTTACAATAATCCCTACTGCTGGAAAACTAAAGTATAAATAGACTCTAAGATCTAACCTAACTTAGGCCTCGCTGGTAATACCTACTAAGGCCCCAAGTAACAAAAGCCTACATACTATTTATTCTAGACTTAATACTTAAGTAAAAGACTCTAATGAAAAGACTCAACTTATATTAAAAGCCCAATTACAATAATAATTAAATGATACTTAAATTGAGGTTTATCAGAGAGCAACAAGCATAGAGTAGAAATGCATAACATTTGAGACTGGGAGTATTCGTTTAGAAGTAGGATGTACAAAGAAAACCTTCTTAAATCGTAGCTTGCCAAGTTTCAGCAGCCTATTTATTAAAATCTGGAATGACTTACCCAAGTTTTACTAGCAATCTTTTTTAATTAATGTGGCACATCTATATAAATCATGACCTAAGTTCAAATGAAATAAATCTTATATATGGCGATTCATTTTGATGAAGGCAGAGCTTTTCTCTTATGTTGTTAAAAATGAATGAACTGTCGAAATCAGCAAAGTATAAGGGTTCTAAACCCTAAGGCATCAAAGTCTTCTTGGAGGCTGTGTTCACTTCATCACTGTATTAGTGAGTAATGGAAACCAACATTGAGTTTTAGCTCCAGTTTCATCAATTTCATGTTTTATGCGTTACGTAGTGTAGATAGAAGTCTCTCTCCTAAACCCATGAACAGCTAAAAACCGTAGCACGAAAATTATTTGAGTAATGACAACTTCTTGAGCATTCTGGTGAATTTGCTCATGAAATTTCAGCGAGAGGCTTTTCCTTCAGGCTGAGTTTTATTTTATGTTTGCTCTTTTCTCTCTGTGTTTTGACTTATTATTTCTCCATTTTGCAATAAAATGATGTTCTGAACAGAGGAATTAGTGAATGGCCTGTCCCGTTTGTCGTGGGAGAAAGTCGACATAAGCTTCCACAATAGCAGGTCCAAAAATGCTGCCCATAGCATTATTCAGGTCACTCTCTCATTCTATCTTCCTCTTTCATCCCCCCCCCCAGGCGGAGGGATTGACTCTTATTTCGCGTTTATAATCGTTCAGGTCAAAGACCGTTCGGTGCATTCAGATGGTGCAGATGTTATACAACATATGGTTGATCATTTTATCTTATAGGAGAGGAAATCTCAAACAGACCTCCATTATTATGTCTATAGTACACTATTCTCTTCAACTGCTTGTTGTAGCCTGTTCACCTTTTATTTTGCTCAACGAACGTTATTATTGTTATGAGAAGTTATTATTTGCTGAAGAAATTTGTATAACAAAAATACACTAATAGTGTTCAACATACGAACTAATACTAGTATTTACTTATGTATAACAAAGTAGTATAACTAAGAGGTTCAAACTCTAATCTAATACATATGACCGAAAAATCATGAGTTTGAGTTACAACTTGATAGTTCATGAGAACTAAATTATTACCTTCCCTCCTAGATAAGGTAATTATTATACCATTTTAACTACTCATTCATCATTCTCTTCCATCACTCCCCTATTCTCCAATTAACAATGATTGATTGTCCACTTCTATTTTAAAATTGAGATACAATACTAGCAATACAATCACTATTGAGATAATCCTTCCCCTATCATATCATTATAATTACTGGGGCAGAGATAGAAAAATAGACTTTTATTATCATTATAATTGAAGAATTTATAACCAGCAGTCTAAAGTAAAGTTAAGATTTAAATATAAAAATGCGGATCATTCTCATACATTAAGTTGTTTCCCATAAAACTCTTTTATCTTTGACGGATTATTATGCCCTCCTCAAGGTTTATGGTGTATAATAATCTCATCATGATTCATGATACGAAACACATTTCGGTATAAGAGATCAAGATTCATCCTATATGGATCCAGTCCATTAGTTATTAATGTGCATAAAATAAGACGCCTCATATTTTGTAATGGAGGAATTTACAAATAAAAGTGTCACCATACTAAAGAATAAACAAATGACTTACGCAGCCTAATTAAGCATTTTTATATCTCCACATTGTGAAAATATCATAACTTTTTGAACTTGGGATGCAACGTATTTTCTGAATTTCCTTTATTTTTTCTTGACAAGCATCAATTCACAAGCAGTAACGTAATCTGAAATAACTGGCATCTATACTACATTTACACCCCCTTCAATAATTACTCGCTCAAGTCCAAATTATTTGATTCAAGAATGAGCCTCCATAAAACCCATGACTTCACCAAAATAAGCTATTATGTGGTTATAGAAATTTTCAACGTTGAATGCATGTACTCAAATTATAGTCTCACAAATTCCCCGCAAATTGTTATTATTGGCACCACAGTTTATCTTAGCACTTTGCTAGGGAATAAGATAAACACATTGATTTCATGGTATTAAAAGTCAATAGGCTCACACAAACATTTGTGGTTCTATTCCCGTAGAAAACAACTTCATCCTTATTAAATTGTTTATCCATTGACTTTTGAAAGCTGAGAAGCACAGTTCATAAGTAAAGAGGAGCGTTGAAAAAAATTAAATAAATTGATTCCACATCTCCCTATAAATGTGAACTTTTAGACGGAATGAGATTCTTTCACACGTTATATTTATTGATTTATTTCAGATTTTATTTATAAAATTACCTTAGTTACCAAAATATGCACTACTAATATCCATTATAGTTATGATTTTTATAGAGTAATTTCTCTCTTCTTTTCTCTAATAAAAATTCGCACATCAAATTGGAATATTTAATTTAGAGAAGATTTTCTATAAAACCTGTTCATAATATTCACTGATACAAATAACATGTATTAATTGATATCATAATATATTATATTGTAATTTTAATTTATAAATTTAATGATATCAATATATGTAATGATATAAATTTCATATTATAAAACTAGTTTATTGTGGATTTTGTATTTAATTTAAATACCTCTCACACACATCTAAGTATGTGGTAGAAAACAATAATTCGTCTAAAATATTTATTTCCTAAAATAAAAACTCAAACCAACATGTTTTAATTTGAGTCAATAATTCAACTATTACTATTGATTTGCGTTTGTCCAATTGCACGGTACAATTGAATAATATAATTAAAACGTGCAAATAAATATAACTAAAATGTATAAATTAATATAATTGGAACATGTCAATTGCATATGAGATTTGATGCATTAATTTTTTAATAAGCTAAATTAATAATAATGTCTTCCCTTAAAAAAATACAATCTGAAATCTACATGTCTTGATCACCTTTATTATTATTATTTTTAAATGAGGTAAGTTTGCTTTAAAAAAAAAAAAAAGAAGAGGCAATTTTGAAAAATGCCAAGTAAGAATAGTCTCGACTCTTCCTTTTGGTGATGCTTCAATTACTACTAAGAACAGTCTTGCACATTACGACTACTATTACTCAACTTTATGCATCTCCACAGGAAAATTCCGTTACGGTTCCCGCCGTTATCATCCTAACGGCGTCAACTCCGTCGTCTCGCACAATACCGCCGTTTCTCCGCCGTACTCAAGCTTCGCCGACAAAAACCCGTCCCGCCGCCATGGAAACGGCTCTTACCTCCGCCCCTCATTCACTCTCACTTTCCAGAAATTCCCGTTCCTTCACTTCTTTCAATACAAAGATCACCCCGGTTTCTTCTTTCAGCTTTGCTAATCTCGCCTTCTCAAATCGGTTATCTCTCGGATGGCCTTTGATTTCGCGCCAAAAGTGCTTGATAAAACTCCGAGCTGAGGCCGACGGCGCAGTCACTGTGGACAACGATCGAATTGACGATTTCATCCTCGAAGACGTCCCGCACTTGACCGATTTCCTCCCTGATTTGCCGGTATTTTTTCGATTTATCTAGTCTCAGAGGTTACTTTGGAGATTAATTTTTGACGCTTATAAGATATTGTTTTGTTTTTTTTGGATTTTGGTATTCCCACAGTCGTATACAAATCCATTGAAGAAAACTCCAGGTTATACCATCGTCAAGTAAGGCAGCCAGCATTTTTATTCATATACATATGTATCAGTACTGTTGTTTTAGAGATTGATGATTATGAATTCCCGCTTCTCTAATGATGAACAAATACTTAATCGATGAGTTGTACATGTTAATTTGTCCTAGGAAAACATTTGTTAACCCTGAAGATGTGGTTGCCCAGCAGGTAAGCCAGTGATCAAAGCATCTTTTATATGCAATTTTTCGTGTTTCCATTGATATTTTGTAAATCAAGATGCTGCATTTTGCCTTCAGATTGTTGTTCAAAAGAACAGTCCAAGGGGAATACATTTTCGGCGTGCAGGGCCACGTGAAAAGGTATGTCCATTTTTGAAGAAATATTTGACATTACTGGTATTTTTCACGAGAAAATTGAGAAAGCAAACTATCAATATTCTTTGTAGAAATGCGGTCTTTTAACATTTTGATTTGCTTATTTTTAGGTGTATTTCACGCCAGAGGAAGTGCGTGCATGTATTGTGACATGTGGAGGCTTATGCCCTGGAATTAATACTGTAATACGTGAGATAGTTTGCGGTTTGAGTTCTATGTATGGAGTAGATGAAATCCTTGGAATTCAGGTTAGTTTTGTATAATGCTCATTTGTTTTCTGTTCTGAACTTGGTTACATAAACAAAGTCATAGATGGTTTTTCCTTGGCTTTTTTTTTCCAATAATAACTTAGGTAACACTTGTCTTGGTTCATTCTATGCAATTTCTCTATGTGCCATGCCTATTGCTATTGACTGTCTGTCCATTTATACCTTTAATTAATGTTTCTCATTTTTTAAATTTCCATATTGGGCTTTCTCCATTCTGATCATGAAGTTGATTAAAAATAGTAAACAGCTTGCTCTTTAACCTTTCTAGTCTTTGACTCACTCAAGCATTCTGTTTCTGTTGATGTAAATAATTGGGCTTCTAACACCCACTTGTAGTTTCTTGCACTTTGAATATGATAAGTCAGTCTCATATCACAATATTTCAGGGAGGATATAGGGGGTTCTATTCGAAAAATACTATCCAATTGACACCAAAATCTGTGAATGATATTCATAAGCGTGGTGGAACTTTCTTGCAAACTTCAAGAGGAGGTCATGATACCATTAAGATAGTTGACAATATTCAGGATAGGGGAATAAACCAGGTAAAATTCATTACTCCTGGCACATTCTTCTTAGCAAATTTGTAGGCTTTTTGATGATATTCTGGATTTCCAGGTTTACATAATTGGAGGGGATGGTACTCAAAAAGGTGCTGCAGCAATTTATAAGGTGGTTGTCGATATTTTATTTTCCTCCAATTTTGTGGTTATTTGAATGCTTTGAGATAATGACTTACCAATCCTTAAGGAAGTGGAAAGGCGGGGGATTAAAGTGGCAGTAGCTGGAATTCCCAAGACGATTGATAATGATATTGCTGTAAGTTTCAGTATAATCTCTCCCATTGCGACGTGGTTTTATTATTACCTTCAGTACGATAGTTGAGTAAAAGATCATCAGAGTACTAATCATACGCTCACAAGTGTCTAACATTTATTCTACAGTGGAAGATTATGGTTCAGCGTGCATACACATCACACGGGTTATAAATATTAAATATTTTCAACTCTGAAGTGTTAGAAACTAATGGTTCTAAGAATAGGCCCAAACATCCTGTATCTCTCCTTCATGTCGAACTCTGGATCTGAAAAGGGAAATTATATATGGGTAACAGGATGAGAACTCGGTCTAGTAGATGTTTCGAGACTGATTCATGGCTGGTTTAGGTGGACAAGGGGCCAAATGTAGATGAAAGTAAAGTTGGGTTGAAATAATTAAGTGATACAATAAAAAAGAAAAGTTGGAAGTTTTATGTGAATAAACTGGATGAAGTTAAAAAAAATGGTAAAATTAGAGTAAAATTGCTAACCTAAATCCTGGTATTACAAGGTTAGCCTATTTTTTAGATCAATGGACCCGATGTGTTAAGTTATGGCGTCGTATCTGGAACACTTTAGAATTTTCCAATGGAAGTGAAGGATTGAATCCTTGAGACTAGTAATTTTAAATTTTCTGAAGTGTAGATGAATATAATTCTGCAGGTCATTGATTGTGGTTCGACATTGGTTGTTAGATTGATAAATTTTCTTCAGCTCATAGGATACTTTTAAAAGTATAACTTCTTTAGTTCATTAAATACTTTTAATAGAATTTCTTCATAAATCTCTTGGTTTTGCCAAATTTGATGATTATACAGGTGATAGACAAGTCTTTTGGCTTTGATACTGCTGTAGAGGAGGCTCAGCGAGCAATAAATGCTGCACATGTTGAAGTTGAGAGCGTTGAAAATGGAGTTGGAATCGTGAAGCTTATGGGCCGATACAGTGGTAAAAGGCCTGAGCATTGTGTTGGAGCTGATTGTTATTCAGCATACTTGTTTTCCCAATTTAGGTGTTTGACTTTTTTGATAACTCATTTAATTGTGCAGGATTTATTGCAATGAATGCAACATTAGCAAGCCGTGATGTGGTGAGAGACATTAAATCCTTTACTTCGTTTACATTTTGTCCCCACCCTTACAAACACGCACACTCTCTCTTTTCTTCTTTCAGTCATTGCTATATTTAGGGAAAATATAAAAAAAAAAAGGAAGCCGTGTATAAACATGTGTTGGATGATTTTTGTTGAACTATTTAGTGTTGTGATGCTTTGTGAAATTTGTAAACATCCTTTGTAAACTTTATTTCATTTTCTATCTCAATTTAATGTGTTTTGTTATGTTGTAGGGTTGATTATATACTTTTATTTTATAAATACAAGTTTTTGCATAAAAAAAATTAAAAGCAGTTGTCAAATCCAAAATAACCGAACCGAAATAAAAAATTCGGTTCGGTACTTACACAATTCGATTCAGTTTCGATTTTTAAATTTATAATATCGGTTTGTTTGGTTCGGTTTAAAATCATGTCAAAATCGACCAAATGCTCACCCTAGCCATGTTACTTAGATGATATTATGGAACTGCTCTGTAACTTTTGTATTACATGAAAAATTCCTTGTAACTTTAAATTTGTTGATAAAATTGCACTGCAACTGGTTGTTCCTAGTTTCTCAAATGAGAGAGGCGGATGTGGCAATTTAAGAATGAGCCACGTCAGACAAAAAAATCTTGACAAAAAATGTCCAATAACTTGATACAACCGGTCGCGGGGAATTCTTACCAACTTTTACAAGACATTTTCTATAATTCAAAAGTTATAGGGCATTCTCATAATATCATCAAAGTTACAAGATTTTTTTTTTCCTGTTTATCCCTATATTTATGTTTCAACTGACAGATTAGGTCATTAAACTTTCTTTATGCTGTCCTTATTTCATGGGTATACTAAAACAGTTGATACAAGTTTTCTTCCTTGAGGTAATTTGAACATAAAATTATCAGATTTTTATATTAAATTTCTGGCTGACTGGTTTTAAACTTGTTTTGATTTGAAATATTTGAAGAATTGTGAATGCACTTGCAATGTCTACTTACAGGTTTTGGATTGTATCAGGACTGTTGCTTGATACCAGAGTCTACATTCTATTTGGAAGGACAAGGGGGGTTGTTTGAATTTGTTGAGCAGAGGCTCAAAGAAAATGGACATATGGTGATTGTGTTAGCTGAAGGAGCAGGACAAGAATATGTTGCACAGAATTTCCATGCAGCTGATGAGAAAGACGCATCTGGGAACAGACTACTTTTGGATGTTGGCCTCTGGCTTACACAAAAGATTAAGGTATCCTGGGAATGACAACAAATATGACAGCACAACATTCTTTGTCTGCTCAAATCTCTTATTAAATAATGTCTTAATCAATTTTTTTACGCACTTACCAGGTTCTCTCTTTCATATCTATTTTAAGATTTGGAGATTCTGCTAGTTCTTCAGTTCCATTATTTACTTTAATACTTCCTATTTTCCATTTGAACTGATATGAAACTGTATGCTCTACTGTTTCCTCTATCCCATGGTGGTTCGTACTGATTATGCTATTCTGGTGACCCGGTTTTCTGCACCTTGATATTCTTTCTTCTGATTTATCTTGATCCAGTAAATAGTTACGATTGTTGCATCACCTCTTCTCCCATTGATATCAATCATTGTTGTTCTGTGTTGAATTTCTAAAATCTGTTTGTCATTTGAATCTAATGAAATTGTCCTTATAAATTTCTGTAAAAGGTGTTATATGATGATAATTTTCATCTGATACGTTGTATTTTAGGATTTAGTGTCAGATTTTCATGTCAGCCTCTTTTCTATTTACTACCTGTTGAATTCAGATTCTTGTTTCTTTCCCCAGGACCACTTCACAAATGTCCGGAAGATGGCAATAAATATGAAATACATAGGTAATGTATATTTTTTGTCAACTTTATTGAACCTGTTATTTATCACATGATTGTCCATTTGGTCTGTTATTTTCCGCAGTTATCTGCTTTTTGCAAGAGTGGATCAGCTTTTAAATTATTGGCAAGCATATTGATTGAGAAAGGGAAAATATAGTCTTACTTATGTCTTAAATATTGCAAATTTTGCAGGATGGTCATTCTTTAATTACAGTGTATTAGAGTTTAGTGATATTATAATCTCTCTCCTATGATGTTGTTCATTACAATGGCTGAACATATTGGGAATTTCGGGTAGTGCATGTGCTCTTGCTTCTACTCTTTTAAGCAGGCTTCTAATCAGGATGTGTTGCTCATGAAAGATGAAAATGATTCTACACTTTAATTTGAATGCAATAATACATGAACATGGTTAGGTAAAGTAAAAAATAATAGATAACTTTTATATTTCACACATATTGCCCCCTGCTATACTTAAATTTCTATTGAATTTTCCCCCTTCAACAGCATAGCAGGGGGAAATTCCAAAATATAAAAATCAAAATAAACAGAGACATGAGTCAAGAGAAAGTTAAAAGTATGGGGCAAAAGCTATTAAAAATAAAAATTAGGGAGCATAAGAGTATGTGTCAAAAAGTTAAGGTCAAAATGTGTTTTTCCTGATAATATCTTAACCCCCCTCAAATTCTCTTCAGAACTATGCCAAATGGTAAGATCAATCATACTCTTTTTTTTTTTTTGAAGTCTGGAATTTGATGAGGTTAATAGTTGCATCATTATCTATTGTCTTTGTCTCTCTCTCTCTCCGCGCTGTTTTTCTCAAGGCATTCTACTTGTGCAGATCCTACATACATGATTAGAGCAATTCCTAGTAATGCATCAGATAACATATACTGCACACTTCTTGCTCAAAGCGCCGTCCATGGAGCCATGGCAGGCTTCACTGGCTTCACTGTTGGCCCTGTGAACAGCAAACATGCCTATATTCCAATCAGCGTAAGCTCTTTACAGTGAATGCTGCATACATTAATCTACGATATTTCTTGGAATACCTGAAATTAAAGTGAGACAGAAAAGGCATTTGGACCTGCATAGTGTTGCATAAGCTTTTTAGTTCATTTCAATTGTCATCTTAAGCAAGATTGATTCCAGATACCAATAGATATGTTCATAGATTAGATAAATGCTTATATAGTTTATGGTTGACATTTGTTCTTGTTTGTATTCTCAGCGAGTTACAGAGGCTCAAAATATCGTGAAATTGACAGACAGAATGTGGGCTCGACTTCTTGCATCCACAAATCAACCTAGTTTTCTAAGTTGTGAGGTTGTGCAAGAAAGAGTTGGCAAGCAGATTGTTGACGACATTCATAATTTGAAGATCACTTCTATATAGTGTTCGTCGTTTTGCCAATCTTCCGTACCTATTGTTGTTCACTGGAGTCCTTGGCGGAGATCCCTTTATACGGTTGTGTCTGTCTTGGCTCGCGGAATAATGGAAATAGCTAGCAGATTGTGGACGCCGTTTGGATGGTTTCTCGTCGAAATTTATTGTTCATTATTGGGCTGTTTGTTATGGGGGTGGGGAAGATTTTGAATTTTGAAATCCTAATATTTAAAAATCTTGATGAATTGTTAAAATATATTGTTTGTTATGAGGTTTTATAGGGTAGGATGATAGAAAAAATTGATTGATGTCGCATTATTTATTATATTGTTCAATTCAAAACAAAAATGTTGTTTTGGCAAATGATATTATTAAAGGGAAATGAAAAATGATAGAATGACCCACAACCTGGGTCCACGACCCTTCTTCCGTTTTGAATTATTGAACAAATATTAAGAAAATTATTAACTTAAAATTGTACCTTTAGGTAATTGTTTTCAAATTTTACATAAAAACTTTGAAAACATCACCATCTTATATTATTGTACAATTTATGATGTTAACTAATTAAATTAAATTATGAATGTACACAAAATTAGAAATATCTATTATATATAACTTGTGTTTATAAAAACATACTAATTGGATTGATTAATTGAATTTAAAGCTCTAGCTATTAGCTATATAAAATTTTAATGTTTAATTAACTTATTTTTATGTTTCACTATATTTAAGGATTTTTAATTTAGAAAATCCTAAATTATTAAAAAAAAAAAAAGGGGAATCAAGTATGTTAAGCAATTTTGATTTTTTATCGATAAAATGAGTAATTGAATTAAAAAAAATCTAATAATTTAAAATTTCAACATTTAATTGATGAATTTTTATTGTTTAGAATACAAAATATACCAAAATTTTAATTATTTAATTTTTTTAATATCAAATTGGAGAGAAACATAATTAATTAATGTTGGAAAATGTAAGGCGTTATTTGAATTGCAAATGAAATGAACAATTAAAATATTATTTAAATATGTTTGATTGGAATATTATTTTATTGTGATGAGTAAAAGTGATAATATTTGTATATGTATATACATTTATTTGGAAATAATTTACAAAGCTGTCTAGTGTGTAAAAGTGATAATATTTGGAAATAATTTACAAAGGTGTCTAGTGTGTAAAAGTGATAATATTTATATATGTATACACATTTATTTGAAAATAATTAACAAAGGTGTCTAGTCTAGTGTGTGTATTGAGAGAATAAAAATGAGAGTGACAATGATATTTCCTCCGAACTAAATATACAGGTTTGTTTGACTTTTACAAAATAAAAATAAAAAGTTATTGACGAAACAAATTAGACAAAAAAAAATTCTATTATATAACCCATTTTTATGACTCAATATCCGTCTCAATGACCAATTAGTGCATAAGATTATATTAGTAATTGAATTAGAAATTATTACACTTTATGGGAATAAACTTATATAATTAGAGCATTTATAATAGATAAACAAATCTATATAATTGGAAAGGAAGAAGTAAAATAGACTTTTACAGCGTGCAGTAGAATCTTAGTAGAACTACCTACTCTAAAATTCCGCCACGTGTGTATCTGAACTACCTACTAAAAAATTCCGCCACGTGTGTATCTTCATTTGCAGCCACGTGTTGTTTTAAAAAGAAAACCCAATTATTCTAAAATCCACCCCTCTCATCTCAGTAATTAAAAAACGGGGTAGAATTATTTCAAAAAAAGAAAAGAAAAAAGAACATTTGCCTTCTTTCCTTTCTTTCACGGATCGAAGCAACTCTTATTGAAGAAAACGAAGAAACAGGTTGAAGAAGCGTCAAAGAAATGGTCATAAAAGAAAGGATTTGTTGCGTTCTTTCCCCTCTCTTACGCATCAAGAAAAAATGGTGGAGGAGACGAAAAAACAGGTTGAAGAAGCATCTCTTTTTCCTAAAACATGGAAAATTCTTTCTTCTAATAGTCTCTCTCTCTTTTATTTTTTCTCCCGAGTCTTTAATTTTTTAGCTATTGCAGTCTCTGTGTGTTCGTTATTGAAGATATATGCATGAGAAGAGAGACCAAGATACCATCAATTTCTTCTTCTTTAAAGGTCTCTATCGATTTTTATTACACTTAGATATGTGGGTATATACATATATATATATATATGTTTGCGGCTTCATTCTTTTTGATAATATAGAATCCTTTAATTAACTAAAGTCATTGGTAGAAATATAACATGTTTTCTAATGCCTATATATATATATATATAACTATCTGACTATGCATCCACAATATTAATATCCTCTAGGGTGCGAATATTGCCGAAGCATTTGAGTTTTTCTTGATTGATGCCATGAATTCATAAATTGTTACTGCGATGTGTTTCATTCTGTATAATGAGCATATTTTGTTTATTTTTTCAATTGAGAGTTACGGAAAAATGTCAACATTAATTATTTCAATCCTCCACATTGGTTTGATTTTATTTTTTTTTGGATACATGCCCATAGAATTCTTAAAAGTTCAAATCATCTGTAACAGAATTGCATTTAGATGCAAATTTTGGAAGTCTTTATGTATGGAAATGAGTAATTTGGGGTTTTGACTTGGCCATTTATGACACCCAAAAAGAAGGTATGTCCTTGATTTTGGTTCTCTTTCCATGTGACTTTTATTTTAATCTTATTAATGCCTTTTTGATTTGTAGCAGAGTGGCATTTTGAAAAGGATTCAAGAAAAAGACAGCGAACGTGATCCCTTGGAAGCTCAGATTGCTATTGATAAGACAGAATTAAATTTGGTAATTCTCTATGCTGGAATTCTAAAAATCGGCTTTTATCTTTTAGTGAGGGACTAATGTTATCTTCCTATGTGTGCAGCAAAGTGAGGTGGAAAGAAAATTTAATCAATTAGCTGTTGGAGATTTTGAAAAGCATATACAACAACAAAAAATAAAAAACATGAGAAGTTGGACATGCAAATTGATGTCCTTAGGAAGGAAAGGGATGCCATGGAAGCCGATTCTCTTGATAAAGTTGTACTTGCAGTTAAGAAAAAAAGATTTTAATATAAATTGATGCATATTTTCACATCCTCCCGTATTTTAGGATAGGATAATATTTTTCTGCAAAAAATTATTTTCTTGGGAGTTTTTATAAATCAATTACGTCAATGATGTCTTCTACAATTGATTTTAAAATGAGAGTTCAAAGCAAATACTATGTGATATACCCAGTTTTGTAGGACAAGAAAACTGTAAATTATCCAGGAAATTTAAATTGGTTACTTAATTGCTTATTTTTCCTAATATAGCAAAATGAGTTTCTCTCAGCATTTAGAATGCATGCCCTTCTGTACACAAGAAACAAATATTGGGTTTTATTCTTCATGTTGTTCCTGTGATTTACTCTTTATTTTAATTAAGTGTGGTTATTCAAAGTGTATAAGACTATGATAGTATTTGCTTTACATCTTGTCAAAATGTTTTGTTCCCATGATATGTAATAACATATGTTCTTCATATTTATTATTTGTTTAATGGATTTGTGACCTCTAAATCTTACCTAAGAGTTGACTGTAACATGGTTTTTTGTTTAGATTTGCTAGATTTTTGTTTTTGTACTAAAAATTCTCTACCTACAGGTGCGGGGTGTTTTGGCTCAAATAAAGGATGAAAAGGATTCATTGATACAACCTGTAGAAACTGTTGATAGGCTGTTCCAGGATATATAAACACTTCAGCACCAAATAAGGGAATTGGAAAACAAATTTGATATTCAAGCTCAAGGGGTCAGCACCCTCGAAGAGATTGTATCCTAACTGAAAATGTTGGAAAAAACTATGTCGGTATAACTAGAATTATTACTTATTAGTTTATTATTACAAATTGTTTCTTATAAAAAAATTACTTATTAGTTTGTTCCTATTTGTATTTTCTGCAAAGTTTTGCATTGCACTCATTACCCACTTTTTTTCCATCACATCATAATTAATTGAATTACATGTGTGCTTCCTTTTACAAGTAGTGGTTCTCTCCAATAATATATGTCTCTTAATCATCGGGACTTCCGTGAATGAGGAATTGCCACCGATGTATGTTCAACAGATGGACATGAAGGGTGAATTATGAACACTTCAATTGCGGTGGAGTGGTGCAGGGAAAGAAAAGGTTAATGTTACTAACATATTATCTAGCATTTAAAAAGTAGAAGAGGTATTTCCCTTTTTTCTTAAAATGCTGATATATAATGGATGTGATGATGAAGATCCTTTTTGATAAGATAACATTTTTCGTGACATCACACATTAGCTTTAGCTCACATCCTATGAATATATTAGGGCGCGCTTGGTTAGCAATTTTTCAATGGTAATGAGAATGAAAATTTATTTTCATCTATGCCCCCATAAGAAAAATGATATGTTAGGGGAATAAGTGTTCCAATTGTGACACCATTGCTAGTGTCATGCCCCAATTTTGGAATAGAAGTTGACAACAAATGGTTGTTGATGAAGGAATGGGTAGGAAGAGAATATGGTAATCAAAATGGAGTATTGATTACCTTATTTAGGAGGAGAGGTAGTGATTTTGTTCTCATGAACCATGCTAATTACACTAATTTTCAATCTCATTCTCATTATCATTGAAGAGTTGTTAACCAAGCGCCCCCTTAGGTGAAAGGCAATCAAGTTTGTTTAATGAGCTTTTTGCATCACTTTTTTAAAATTCAATCTATAATCTATTTTCATAATCCATGGAGCCTTCCTATGACTGAATTAAATATGTTGGTATAGAATCACCTAATCAATAATTAGCCGGAAACCATTGTGTTAAAGCACTGTTAGGACTGCGAGGGAGAATCTAGCAAATAAATTACACCATTTGCATAGTGTGATGAAGAGTTTTTTCATATAGCATTAATTATATGAAATATGTCTTCTTTTTATGAGGATTAGAATAATTTAGATTAACCTGATGTATAGTTTGTTAGACCATCAGTCCATGCCTATAATAAATATGATTCTATGAATCATGCAGAGAGAGTCAAATAGTGGTCCCATGAAAGTGGCAACTCTGTTATTCTTAGATCAGTTGTGAATTGAGAGTGTCTATATTATTTGTAGGTGAGTCTTTTATGCCATCTTAAAATTTTGGGTGTATCGTATCTTTGGTATCGAACGGTAACAAGAGCATACTACGTAGGTGCAGTTGGAGCAATGCTGGTTTATGATATGTCCAAGCACCAATTGTTTGATCATATGGCGAGGTTGCTTTAGGAACTAGGAGGGCATGCTGATAAACATCCTAATAATGCTAATATGAAACAAGATTGATCTGGGGACTCTGCAAGAAGTTCCAACGAAGGATGCAACTGGAGTTTGCTGAGAGTCATGGAGACATCAGTACTTGAAGCAACAAATATTGAATGTTATATCTAAGATTATCTTATCGTAAGCAGCAGTACTTTGGCCCCTAACGGTTATCCTGATAATGCCAAGACCGCCTCTTCGAGAATGTTCATTTGTGTTTAAAATTGTTTGGGCTTGAGTTGAGATTTAGATTTCACCAATCTTATAATTTCATTATCTAAGTTCGATTTTAGGTGGTTCAACATATGTACGAAATATTTCATCCACATACCAAGTCACAATAACGTATGTTGATCTCACATATTTTTCAGAGAACCTCTAAGATATTAGTTGTTTCCCACTTCCTTGCTCTCTTTGTCTAAAAGAATTTTACGGTGAAATTGATTCAAAATATATTCAGTAAAAATCCTATATATATACTTACTAGTGTGTATCCCCGCGAATTTCGCGGACTTGAAAAAATATGTTATTTTTATTTTCAAATTATAAATATAAATATTTTTTATTTTAAATATCTTGTAATTTCAATATAATATTAAACATCAATTCGAATTATTTAAAAAAAATCAATTCCCACCTAAACATTTAATGTACACATGTATTTTGAAGAAAAAAAATTTTAAAAATTGAAAATTAAAAAAAAAAATTGCTAACTTTCAGTATCATAGTATTATACATACATGGTAAGATATAGTATATCATGAAATTTTTTTTTTGGAAATAATGTGTTATTTCAGTGACAATATCTTTTGGGTAGTAAAATTTTGTCAAAAAAAAAAAAAATAATGTCATAATCTATTATCTATGGTAAGATATGGTATTGGATGACAAGATTATTTGGGAATCTTGCCATCTTTTACGTGACAATATCTTTTGCAAAATATTTCAATGTCCTTTTAGAAAATTAACATATATAAATATTTTATAAAAATATTTATTCCAAAAATATCTATTATTGTATTATACATGGTAAGATATTGCATTTCATGACAAGATTTTTTTGGGAATAATATGTTATTTCAGTGATAATATCTTTTGGATAGTAAAATTTTGTCAAAAAAAATATTTTTACAATCTATTATCCATGGTGAGATATGGTAATGGCTTGCCATCTTTTACGTGATAATATCTTTTGCAAAATATTTCAATATCCTCTTACAAAAATTAGCATATATAAATATTTTGCAAAAATAAATTCCAAAAATATCTAAGTAAGAAAATCGTTGAACTGTAGAAAAAATATATGTTTTATATCTTAGAGGACATGGCGGCGGCGCCGAGACTATTCAATGGAGGATGAAAAAAACTAAAAAAAGAGGCGAGAAGAAAAAAACCTAAGACCAAGAAAAATACTATAAAAAATCAGTATCATACCTTCGGTTCAAGGCCGGGTATCCGATGCGGTTTGAGACGGCGGGAGTAGAGCAGTGAGGCGACACCTACATACCTTGCACGACGCTGGGCTAGGTGGAGAAACGGCTTAATACTTTGGAAGATTCTGGGAATGAGGCGGCGTGTGCAGAGAATAAGACTGGGGCGGAGTCATGGTAGACAGCGGCAAGGAAGCCTGCGCCGTAAGGGCATTAGGAAATGAAAAAAATTGAGAAAGTGAATCGTGAGATGAGTAAAAATAAAGACACAAATAACAGAAAAAGTTATTAGGAGATTTGAGCCCGGCCTGTTATTTCTTTGATTTATTTAAAACTAATAATTTTTTAGCATGAAATATTATACTAATAGTCAATATACAATATTGATTGAGTATGAAAACATGGCAATGAAATTGATTATCCAAAAATTTACTTATGTGTAGTTCATGAGGATAAACAATATTTTATTTAGTGCAACTCAATCTCTATAATCAATTTCTCTAAAACACTACCTTGATCACATATTTATAATGAAACAAATGGGAGATAAATGCTTACTCTATACAATTCTTAAAAAAATCAGAGGCAAATAAAGAAAGACATAACATACCAGCATGTGAATTTTTGTAGTTAGTAAAAGAATAATTATATTATATATACACACATATTAAAACACAATAACAAAGAAAGAGGCATCTTCTAGACACCCTATATATAATAATTTTGTGTTTGAATAAATCATGCAACTGCTTACGTTAACATAAATATTAATTTCTAAGAATTTTAAAATACAAAACTCTACAAAGTGATACTCCCTCCGTCCCGGTATTATTCGCATACAAAAAACGGCACACATATTAAGAAAAAAATTACTTTTTGAGTAAAGTAGTGACATATGGGTAAATATGTGTATATTATTGTGAGTGTGCACGCAAATCAATGTTTCCTTTTTTAGAGTGTGCAAATAATTTTGGGACGGACGAAAAAGGAAAGTGTGCAAATAATAGTGGGACGGAGGGAGTATATAATACCAAAATTTTCATATACAATAGAACGCCCTTTTTGTTTGGTTTCTTCAATTGCTATAACTCAGCTCCAACATTATTATTGGTACTCTCTTGCTTTAGTTTCTATTCAATAAACTTAAGAGTAGTCATCTTGGCTTGTCTGTGGGATATTTCTGCTCCTTCCTGTCTCAACACAGAACCACCATCTTCAGGACTGAAATACTTTATATGGTACTTCTACTCTAAATGTATCTTTTCCATGTTCCAGAATCTTAACTTTTTCTTCGGCTGAAGTAGCAGTAGACTTTCTACCTTCACATTTAGGTCTTTTATTTTATGATCAAATCTAGATTAATGCACCCGTAAAAAAATCTAGATTAATGCAAATTGTAGTTCTTAATTTTCGATTCAGCAGTCTGCTGCCAGTAGAGAAAATCAAATATAGTAATGCTAATGAATACACAAACATGCTATCTTATCCTTTATGAAAATTGAATTCAAACAAACACTGTAATATAAAATACATCTGCTTCATTAATTTTTCTAATATAATTTTTCACAAGCCAATCCAACACAGATCATAAAGACATTGTTAGTTTTTTTTTTTTTCAAAACGACATGCACAAGGTAAAAAGGCGTTGGTTTTCCACAACATAAGAATCAACTAATTAAGTTTTGAAATTTCCAGGTTCTAAGATTAAGTGGGCTTTATATCTTAACAAAGAGTAAGAAATTTACCAGAATCCAGAAAGAAACCATGGTCTAAAAATTCCTCTAAAACACGCCCGAATCTCCTCTTCTCTCTTCATTCCCTCAAGGACACACACATAAGAATATTAAGTGCTTACAATTACAATTACAAATTGCATACCACCTCATCTCTCACCTCTCTCACACAATAAACATAAAAATACAATCACATCCCCTAAAACACACATATTATATAAGCAATGAATTATTTTAGAGATTTGGGGTAGCAACGATGGAGATAGTTCGGGATTGAATCAATTTAGGGTATTTTCTTAGTCACGAAGATGACATTGTTAATAACATAATTTAAGCTCTAGCAAAGGTGATTACCCTAACAGTGTGAAAATTACCTTACATTGCATAAAGCAAAATTGAGCACCTATCATTGTAATTCCAACACAATTTCATGTCACAGAGACATAACGTCCAAGTTCCAACTACATAATTTTAGATAATGCACAACAAAGTTCTCCCCATCACGTATTTAAGCGAACTACTCAATCCTTATACACTACAACACACATCTTACAACATATATGACATAACCACTTTTTATCTTAGAGAGAGATAGATATTAAAAAATGGTACCCCTTCAATCCCCAAACACTTTGCACACTTTCCTTTTTCGTCCGTTCTCAAACACTTTGCACACCCTATAAATGAAAACTCCTGCTTAACCTTATCATCATAATATTCACATATTTACACAAAATGTCATTACTTTTTACAGTCCCTCAACCCAATTCCATTATTTTAATAATAAAACTTTAAATCAGTACATAAGGGTGACAAATGAACAATAGTAGCCCAACTAATATATAATATAAATCCAAAAGTATGACCTTCAATATTATAACTTTGATCCCACATCAACATTGTTAAATGATAAAACAACAGTGTTTAAAAAAACCAACATATGGAACAAACTCTTCGGCCATAGCAAACACGAGCTCACCATCGTCTTCATTGATCTTTAATCCATGGGAAACAGGGGCTCATCCACCATCTGACATTTGGATAAATAAATTGTTCAATAATAGACTAAATAACATGATTCATAAAAATAGGAAAAACATAGGAGAATATAACAAGAATAATACCTAATTTGTTCCATCATGCTCCACCATCGCACTGTAAATGTCTACAAGAAGGAAGGGGAAGATCTCCCCAACCACAATCTCGAGGAATTGCCTGTCAAGATATTGCATATGTTCTTTTCTGACATACTTTCCACCTTATTCTTTCGGTTACTAAGATGCAGAAAAAGATGTCAGATATACTTTAAAAGGCTGAAATTGCCAGGCCTAGTCATGATCATCCTTGAGAAAGGCTAGAAGAGGTGTGTCCCAGGGTATATAAGTTTTCCAATCTACCGGAGTTCTGAAACGTGCGGCATTTAGAGCACTTGGAACTGCAGCATTATCATCAATGATCATGCAAAGATTTTTGAAGTAGTCGAACCTTCTTTTCCAATCCTAAAGTGATGGATGATCTTGAATTATCATCTTACAAGTAGGGATGTAAACGAGCCGAGCCGAGTCGAATACTGTCAAGTTTGAGCTCGACTCGTTTGGATTTTTTTAGGCTCGAGCTCAACTTGAGATCTATTAGTTGAGCTCGAGCTCAGCTCGTGTGTAAATTTTTAAGCTCGTGAATAGCTCGAGCTCGGCTAAAAAAAAACTCGTTTTCAAATTAATCAAGCATAATTCGAGCTCGAGTTCGAGCTCGAATAACTCGGCTCGAAAAGTTATTTAAAATTTTAAAAATTATATAAAAATAACACATCTAAACTATGTCTAATTAAAAACATAGTTGTCCATGATAATAAAAATATCATCCAAGCAATGGCCAACAACTAATTCGGAAGCTAAACAAAGACAGTTAATGGTTTAAAATAAATTTATCCCAGATAACACACAATAATACTATGTTACATGCTTATGGATATTTTTTAAAAATATTTATATAAAAATAAAAAAGTAATTAAACGAGCCTGTTCGCGAGCCTCTTCGCGAGCTCCGTAAATGAGTCTGTTCGCTAGCTTTCAAGCCGAATACCACCAGGCTTGAGCTCAACTCGATACATTAATCGAGCTCAAAATCGGGCTCGAGCTCGGCTCGTGAAACTTAATCAACGAACTCAAACGAATATTTTTTGAGTCGAGACCCGAATAGTTTGCGAACGACTTGGTTTGATTACATCCTTACTTACAAGTCAATTTCAAGTCGAATGAAATCATCTTTGCTGGGAGATCTTGCAAAATCAAGGGAAGTGGTGTACCTCTCCTTCCCAAAATTTTGTGGAAATTAAATGATATGCTCGAGGTCTTTCATGTCGCTCTTCTTGTTACACTGACTTGAATTTAGATTTGAGTTGATAAGTATTGCTTTCGAAGCACCATCTATGGTGCTAGATAACAAGTAATTATTTGTATCACTTAGATTTTCATGTGCCCATTTTCCGTTATAATTGATGACTGGCTTGAGCAGACCACTTATTAATATATTTTTTTGTCAGTCTTCTTGGATTCCAACACCCAATAGTTGTCAAATTACATTGTGTCTGGTAATTGACATATGCATCATTTTCAACTGACCAAATATCATCTTCGTCAAATGCATGTAACAACTCGGTTAAGGTTAGTTCATATACCTTATCCACCAAGACACGGTTGTTGTTACTCAAGTTAAGGACGTGAAGATTTCTATGAATAGATGACAACTCAATGTTGTATCCATCACCTTCATCTTCGTATGTACTGCTCACTGGAAATAGGGTACCATCATTGTCAGGGGGACACACCTTTGACAGTGATACCCATATCTTTGGTTCAGGCGGTGGCGAAGAGCTTTCATATTTTGTTACCTTTCTTTTTCCTTTTTTGGCACGTTTTAAGTACCAATAAAAGGCTAAGAGTGAAAAAAATACTAAGTTGAACCATGTTAAAAACATACAAAAATTAAAAAAAACTATATTTTATTAGTAAGGGATAATTTTATTTTGAGCATGTAAGAGCTAAAAATGGTAAATGTCTTGGTGCAGTTATAAGAAATCCAAACAATAGCATAACTAAATATTATGGGGAAGAACAAACAAATCTCACAAAAATTAATATGCAATTAGTTTAAGTTTAAATTCATATTCATATATAACTAAGAAACAAGAATTATAGAAGTTAACATTACGTCATAATTAGTAAGCAACATTATGAATTGAACCATGAAAACAAGAATGAGATCTTTTATTGGCCTAAAAACCCAATAAATTGTGTCATTGGAAAATATAGTAGTAGTATGAAGATTTTTTATTTCTTTATTGCATTTTCACGCACCTAATTAGTGAAAATATGTGTTGTCATTTATTTTTTTTAAAATAATTACTTGAGTGAAATAATTATTATTGACTTCTATTTTGATAAATATTATTTATTGTATTTTTTAATTAAATTTTAACTTATTCTTATATTGACATGTTTCTTATCTTATGTTTAATATGAACCTCCATTGATTATATTTTCACACATACACATGTACTCCATATCATTGGTAACGTAGATAATAATAATATTTTAAAATAAGAACCCACATACTAATGTTCTAATTAATTTATAAATAAATATAGTTATATAATATTAATATTGTTTCCTACAAAGACATATGTAATATTTGAAATTTAAAATAAAGGAGGTAACTAAAATTTGAAGTAGTTGAGTTTATTATAATTTACCTGGAATTAAATTTGGAACATTCAAGATAAAAAAAAAAAAAAAAACCTAATCCCCCTTGTAAATAGAGTTAACTTGCACGAAGAAAAAGGATAAACACAAAATAAAGTATATTATATTAAATACAATTTTAAGGGTTTTCATGATCCTATTTTCTAACACAAACAATATGATAACCATCTAAAGTAACAACGTAATAAGGTTTAACAAAATATGAAAGATACCTAGAGTTAGTTATGTAATGGAAGATTTGCAAAAGCTTTTTTCCTTTGCATCAAGTGTTTATCGAACAGACGAGGAGGTTGAGAAATGAAAAAGAAGAGGAAGTGAAAGAGTAGACTGAGTAGTAACCAAGAAGATGCATTCAATTTTTTTTTTTAAACATTGAATGCATTCAATGTAAGCAACTACCTATAGTATGAAAAAGCTGGGGAGTAAAACAAAACATAACTCCATTTTCTTGTTAGGGGTTGGAGGAAGGGACGTAACCATTGTATGAGAAATCTGGCAAATAAAATAAAACATGTCTATTGGGGTGTGGGGTGGGATAGTATTTTTAGAAAAAGCTAAATTAGACCGTAAATTTTAAATACTTTGCTGTGAGTGTGACTTCACACAACCCCTCATCCCACTATATTACAATATTCTCAATAACTATAAATTTGTACCATTAAATAATAAAAAATAGGGTAGGTCTCATTAAAGCTTGTTTATTGTATAAATTGATATTATTAGATTTGTTTAATAATACCATTAGACGCGTTCGTTAATACCATAATAATTTACACTGTGATTTCAATTTTCAAGTGCAATAGTATCAGTTAATACATCTAATGATATTAATTTTTATACTCTCTCAATCCCTTAATAATCTTCACACTACCTTTATTCTCATGTTTTAGCGAGCAAGATGTTTATTAATATTTGAAATGATAAAATGATTTTTAAGAAGGGGTATGATAGATTTATCTCTCCTTTATTATAAAACGCTTTAAAAATTATTTTATCATTTCAAATGCTAATAAAATATTTATTTGCTAAAATACGAAAAAACAGTAATGTGAAGATTAAGTGGGAACCGAGGGAGTATTATGATACTTGTTCTTGAGAAAATTTGTATTTAATATAATATACTGTGAGAAAATTTGTATTTAATATACTTGTACTCCCTCCATTCCCAAACATTTTTCACAGTTGACTTTTTTTCGTGTTTTAGCGAGCAAGTTGTTTATTAGTATTTGAAATGATAAAAGTTATTTTAAGGTAGAGTATGATAGATCTATCCCTCCTCTATTATAAAAAAAAACTTCAAAATTGCTTTATCATTTTAAATACTAATAAAAAACTCGCTCGCAAAAATACGAGAAAAAGTCACCTGTGAAGATTGTTAGGGTACGGAGGTAGTATTTAATATAATATAATGTGAAACGTACAGAGAGGATGTGTGTGGGTCGACAACAAGGGCGAGGTTCAGATAACTGAGAAGTGAGAAGATTTTTATTGAAAGAGTTAAAAAAATAGGGAAAATATATAATTTGGATATGAAAAATTCTAGGGGGGCCCAGTGACCCCCCTTACCCTAGTGTGGCTCCGTCTATGCTTCCATCACCACCCCCCTCAACCAAGGAAACAAACCTCTGTTTTTTTTATTAGCCATCATGACTTTCTCATACAGTAGACAATTGCTTTCATTTAATGCAAATTATTTTCGTTAAGAAAAAGGTTGAATGCAGCTTATTGAATTCAAAACAAAATTTAAGAAATGAAAAAATAGTTACCACTCTTTCACTTCTTCATTTCTCCTCCTCCCCATCTATTGTTCTTCACTTGGTGCAAAGGAAAAAAGTGTTTGCAAACCTTCAATTTATAAGTTTGAATCAATTTTGATACATAGAACTACAAAAATAGTCCACATATATTAATAGTAATTATTATTAATCACAATCATCTAAAATTATATTATTGAAGGCTTTAAAAAAGCTAAAAATTTGTTCTTCACTTGGTGAAAAGAAAAAAAGTGTTTCCAAACCTTCAATTTATAAGTTAGAATCAATTTTGATACATAAAACTACAAAAATAGTCCACATATATTAGTAGTAATTATTATTAATCACAATCATCTAAAATTATATTATTGAAGGCTTTTAAAAAAGTTAAAAAAAAGCATGGAATCGAAACCAGGTTACTAAAATTATATTATTGAAGACTTTTAAAAAAATTAAAAAAAGAAAAAGCATGAAATCGAAATCAGGTTATTGAAAGGAGAATACATTACAATAACATCGTCACCACTAAGGCTTGATTAACTAATATATGTTATACTATAGAAATTATTTGTATATATATAAAAACAGAAAAATTCCAAGGGGGCCCAGTGGACCCCCTGGCCCCAATGTGACCCCGTCTATGGTTTTGTCATAGTTGATGAACTCGTCTATGGTTTTATTATAGTTAATGAATGTAAGTTATCTTGATAAGGAACATATTGAGGTTTAATTTATTTATGTAGTTATCATCTATTTTAATTGAAGGCAACAAAATATATTTGTAAATTTATCAACACTTTTTCAGTTAAACTTAACAACTTATGAAGATTTTTCATCAATTCTTCGTTAGTAACTGTTGATAGGCGAACAGCCGGGCAACGAGATTAACATAAAGATATTATTCTAATAAGATTAAGAGATCGTCAGAATTAATAATATGAAAGAGGGCGAGCAACAGGGATTATATGCCCTAAGAGGCGAGCAGCAGGGACTGCTGACCAAATAGATGAAGACGAGCAACAGGGATTATACGCCCTAAGAGGCGAGCAGCAGGGACTGTAGACCAATTGGAAGAGGACGAGCAACGGGGACAAGCACCCATCTGAAGGTGGCGAGCAACCGGTCATAAAGGCCATTGCGAGGTAGCAAACAACAAGAACAAGAAGACCCAAAGTCTCAACAAGAGGCGAGCAGGCGAGCAACTGGGATTATAAGGGTTTCCAACACCCAACGAAGACGTACAGACGAGTAGCTGGGCACCAAGGAGAGTAGCTGAGTGGTTTCAAAGACCAAGTACAACATTGGGAATGTCAAGAGTCACTAACTTTAGAAATAGTCAATGTGTCTTTACACTTGGCACCCATTCATTGGGCAATAGATTAGTTGTTGTACAAAAGTCATAACACTTGGCAAAATCCCAATGGCTAAGCCATCAAGATGGTGACACCTAGCCTCTTTATATGTCTATAAATACCCCTTCATTTGCATGAAGGGGGAGGATTTTTTCCCATAATAAAAAGTTGCCCAACTCTTGCCAATTCATTTTCTTGCATTATATCATGATCTTAGTATTTGTTTGATGATCTTATGTAGTAAAAACAGCCACTAATCATCATAGATTAGAAAAGGTCATCAACAATTTTCAAAGCGGTTGTTTCAACGTACTACTATTGTCTTAAATTTCCAACTTCGAAAGGCCCGGGTACGGTTAAAGGTGATCAAAGAAAAGCCCGAGAATGCCTCCTGCAACTTCAGCCCACTGACAACAGAATATCCATGATGGACGAGCAGCCGAACAGCAGGGACGAAGGTGAACCTTCCATCCTAGACGAAATCATGGAGTCCGTCGACACTGAAGTGATGGAGGTGGACGACCAGCAGGGCGTGGACGAGCAGGAGGGCATGGTCGAGCAACAGGGAAAAGAGGCCGTACCCGAACTAAATCAGGTTGAAGACCTGGAACCAAGGCTGGGGGCAGAACCAATGATCAAGGATGAGATCAACTTTGAAGGGCCCATTATCGATCCTCGATGGAAAGACCAAAAAAGGAGAGCAACCCCGGTAGAGGAGTTAGAAGCAATAAGAGTTGACCAAAATCGAGAAGACTTGGAATTATTCATTGGATCTGAGCTCCCTGAGCCATACAGATCCAGAATGGAAGAGTTTCTCAAGTCCAATCTCGATGTATTCGCATGGTCACATGCTGATATGGTAGGCATTAGCCCTGAGCATGCCTGTCATAAGCTAAATATTTGTCCAACTAAGCGACCGGTGAGGCAGAAAAGAAGAAAATTTGGGCCCGATAAATATGAAGCATTGGACATAGAAGTGAAGAAGTTACTCGATAATGATCTTATCAAAGAAGCCTTATGTCCTAGATGGGTGGCAAACCCGGTGTTAGTGAAGAAATCAAATGGTACATGGAGGTTATGTATTGATTTCACTGATCTGAATGCCGCTTGTCCTAAGGATAACTTCCCGTTACCTCACATCGACCAGCTAGTGGACAACACGGCGGGACACGAACTCCTTACCTTCATGGACGCATTTGCCGGGTACCATCAAATACCAATGCACCCAGATGACCAGGAGCACACGGCATTTTACACCAATAAAAACTTATTATGTTGGAAAAGAATGCCGTTCGGGTTAATCAACGCAGGAGCCACGTACCAAAGACTTGTTAACAAGATGTTTGATGAGCACATCGGCAAGACTATGGAAGTATATGTGGACGACATAGTCGTAAAAAGCCCGAGAAAAGAAGATCATTTGGAACACCTCGCACAAACATTTGAGATACTTCGAGCGTATAACATGAAGCTAAACCCAAAGAAAAGTAGCTTCGGGGTACACTCGGGAAAATTTCTTGGGCACCTGGTCAGTCAACGGGGTATTGAGGCGAATCCATCAAAAGTCAAAGCAATTATGGATATGCAGCCGCCAAGGTCTGTTAAAGAAGTTCAACGACTAACCGGATGTCTAGCAGCCCTGAACAGGTTCATTTCCAGGTCCGGAGACAAATGCCGACCTTTCTTTGATGCCATTAAGAAAGGACAGTTCCAGTGGACGGATAATTGCCAACAAGCGTTTGAGCAGTTGAAGGAGTATCTGAGTGATACTAAAATTCTATCAAAACCCATCTCCGGAGAAAAACTGTACTTGTATATAGCAGCATCAGAGGTGGCCATCAGCTCAGTTTTAGTTCGAGCAGAAGGGAAATTTCACTTGCCAATTTACTACGTGAGTCAGGCCTTGCATGAAGCAGAGATTAAGTATTCGCCCATGGAAAAGTTAGCCTACGCACTGGTGATGAGTGTGAGAAAGCTAAGGCCGTACTTCTTCGATCATCAGGTGGAAGTCTTAACAACTTTTCCATTAAGGCAAATCTTACAAAGGCCTGACACAGCTGGACGCCTTCTCAAGTGGTCGCTCGAAATAAGCCAATTTGGAATATCTTATGCACCTCGAACAGCGATCAAGGGACAAGCGTTAGCCGACTTTATTGTCGAATTAACATTCCCTTCAGATCCGACGAGAGGTCATAATCATCCATGGCATATGTATGTAGACGGATCATCAAATAACACAGCAGCAGGAGCAGGAATAGTGTTGATCAGTCCAGACGAACAAGTATTCACCTCAGCCGTAAGATTTGAGTTCATGGCAACAAACAACGAGGCTGAGTACGAAGCATTGATAGCCGGATTACGACTAGCTTTAGCCGTGGGAGTAAGAAGGGTTCAAATTTATGGAGATTCCCAGCTGATAGTCAACCAAGTCCGAGGGGAATACGAAGCCAAGGATGAGAACATGGCCTTATATCAAAAGATTGTTGCTCACTTAGCTTCGCTCTTCGAGCAAATCTACATCGAACAGGTACCGAGAGACAGCAACGCGCAAGCAGATGCACTTGCCCGATTGGCTACTAGCACGGGACCAGCAAAGCTTTCAGAAGTCACCATCACAAGAATTTCCAACCCGTCCACCAGTGACTACAAGATTAATCAAATCGAAGAAGAATTGACAGAGGATGACTGGAGAACACCGATATATAGATACCTCAAAGATAACACGACACCTGAAAATTCTCAAGAAGCAGCAAAGGTGGCTAAGCGAGCAGCAAGATTCACAATCATGGATAACCAACTTTACAAGAGAGGATTTTCACTGCCCCTACTAAAATGCCTAGCAAGGGGGCAAGGTCAGGAAGTTTTAAAAGAAATTCACGAAGGAGTATGCGGAAATCACGCAGGGGGGCGAGCACTAGCATACAAGGCAGTGAGGCAAGGATACTACTGGCCAACTTTACTACAAGACGCAATCAAAGTTGCGAAGACTTGTCACCGATGCCAACTATTCGCCCCCAACATCCATAAGCCGCCAACGGAGCTGATTTCGGTAAATAGTCCATGGCCGTTCGCAAAGTGGGGAATAGACATCATAGGACCTTTCCCAACGGGAAAAAGGAATGTCAGATTTGCAGTGGTAGTCGTGGACTATTACACGAAATGGGCCGAAGCTGAAGCACTGGTAACGATAACACAAGAGAAAATGATCAGCTTTATCTGGAAAAATATAGTTTGTCGGTTCGGGGTCCCACAAGCGATAGTGACAGACAATGGAAAGCAATTCGAAGGAAAGAAGATAAAAGATTTCTGCAAAAAGTGGGGTATCAAGAAACATTTTTCAACACCATATCATCCTCAGTCTAACGGTCAAGTCGAAGCAGTTAACAAGATAATCAAGCATAGCCTCAAAATCCGTCTGGTCGATAAGAAAGGCAAGTGGTCGGAAGAACTGCCCGAAGTACTTTGGGCATATAGGGTATCACAAAGAACAAGCACTGGAGAAACACCATTTGCTATGGCATTCGGTACAGAAGCAGTCATACCTATAGAGCTCAAAATACTGACTGAGAGGATAACCGAGTTCAATGAACAGGAAAACAACAAGGCACTAGCTGCAGAGATGGATTTGATCGACGAAAAAAGAATCTCAGCAGAAATAAAAAACGAGATATACAAAAGAAGGATTGCAAGGTACTACAACTCACAAGTAAAAGTCAGGGAATTTGAAGTCGGGGATCTGGTGCTCCGAAAAATCCTAGCAACACCTCCAGGTGTATTTGGACCGACTTGGGAGGGCCCATTCAAGATAACTCAAAAGTGGCACAACGGCACATATGATCTCGAAGACATGGAAGGCAACTCGGCCCAATACACCTGGAACGCGGCTTTGTTGAAGAAATATTACCAATAATACGGAAACCAATGTAAAGTTTTTTACAGACTATCGTGTCGTTTATATTTTTGTAAGGTGTGAGATCGATGAAATCTTTGTATGTGGATGAATGATGGTTCATTGAATTATGTACATAAGAAAGCAAAAGGTGTTAAAACCCAACTGTTCGCCAAACAGAAAAGCTGCTCGCCGAAGATACAGAGGAGGCGAGCAGCAGGGTCCATGAGACCAAAAGGCCCACCTAATCGCCCCCTCACAAGAAAGCTGCTCGCCGAAGATACTATATGCATAAAAGCACAAGTACAGAGGAGGCGAGCAGCAGGGTCCATGAGACCAAAAGGCCCACCTAATCGCCCCCTCACAAGAAAGTTGCTCGCCAAAGATACTAAGTGCATAAAGCACAAATATGGTAGAGGCGAGCAACAGGGCACATGCCAACGCATAATTGCTCGTCCCGAAGTTGAATGCACTTAAGTACAAATACGACAAGTGGCGAGCAACAAGGCATAGAAAGAAGCATGATAAAGGGTTAAGTTCTTAAAGAACAAAATAAACCCATACATGAACATGCATAAATTTGCAAGGAAAAGTATTTTACTTTCAACATAAGAAAGAAATACTTAAGCAAAAAATAATTAAAGGGCAAATAAGAGGCGAACAATAAAATAAAAGTGCAATTCTCATTCATTAGCACCAAAAATTACAAGAGATGAACATACAACCATCATCCTACCACATCAGCTAGACAAAAAACAAACTAAGCCTAAGTCTCGGGAGCTGGCGGAGCAGGT
Source organism: Ballota nigra (assembly GCA_947034835.1). Classification (NCBI taxonomy): domain Eukaryota; kingdom Viridiplantae; phylum Streptophyta; class Magnoliopsida; order Lamiales; family Lamiaceae; genus Ballota; species Ballota nigra. The sequence goes on along the minus strand of OX344723.1, from coordinate 62,542,205 downwards.
GGCACCAAAGGATCTTGGGAAGAAGGAGGAGGTGGAACATCTTGCACAGTGACCCCGGGGACCTGCTGTTCGCCTACTGCTGCAGAAGAGCTTGTTTCACCAAGAGGATTAGGGAGAAGGGGACCCAAAGCTTCAAAGATATTCATGTCCCTGTCCGCCTCCACTCTCTCCCTGGGGGCAACAACACGAACATCGTCTTTGAAGATGTCTAAGTTAACCCCCATCTCTCCTAGGTCGGCTACTGGGATCTCAAAGCCGGGTGCTGGAGGGTTTTCTGTGACATAATCCGTGAAGTCCTTGATAGTCGAGGTCATCACGTCCAAACCATTATCCAAGGCATACTTCACGTTTCTTACACTATCAGCATACGCACAGATGTAACCAAGGTTGGTATTGTCGGTTACATCCTGCACATAAGTGGTGTAAGAAATGGCACGCTTGTTCTTCTTTTCCAATTGGTCGACGTGGACCTTCAACGATTCCACCCTTTCCACCAGACCCACCCGCTCGGTCTCCAAGACTTGCAAACGATCCGTGGCGACGCCTAAATCCAACCTAAGCTTCTCTGAAGCGTTAGACGCTATCATCTCCCGGTCCTCAGCGGCCTTTACCTCTCGCGTCCATGTGAGCTTGGCTCGCTCGAAGTCAGCCTTCATCTTAGCCAACTCTTCATCTTTCTTCTTCAGCTCCTCGTCCCTCTTCTTCAACTGAACAAGTTGAGCATCACGATCTGCTTCAACTTGCTCGAGCCGTCGCCCCAGACCGCGATTTGTTCGCTCTAACTCGACGGCTTGATCCAAGACTCGTTGGGCTGTAATTGATTGATGGCTCGAGTTGTAGCTCAACAGACGAGCATTATCACTGAGACTTTGGCTCTAAATAATTTCCTCGCCGGTCTTGGTCCACGAGCGGGGGACATATTCCATGGCTCTGCGGACGTGGGAGTCTTTAATTTCTTGGGGTGCGGGAGGAGACTTCACACAGCTAAACTGGTGAAGCACCTTTGAACGACCGGGATAGTCGTTTTTCCGGTACCTGTTCAAAAGAAAAAGTCATCAGAAAACAAAGTCAAAAGAGTGAACGATCAAACTGAATAGGAAAATACTCACTCTCTCTTCTTCACGGGGTCGTAGCCCAAATATGAATTATCAGGAGATGTGCTTCTTCCTTGACCGGCGATCATTGCACCCACAACTTGCTGCTCAGTCACCTCCTCCACCGGCGAGGAGCGAGCAGTAGATTTACCCACTTGGGAAGAGCCTTGCCCTTTTGCCCGCTTAGCACGGTCATCTCCCCTACGAGGAGCAGTTTCCTTGGCAAGTCGTTTCTTGCCCCTCGTGTCTTGGGGAGGCGGCGAAGAGCGAGCAGGAGGGCGGGGAGCAGGAACAGGAGCCTGAGGAACAGGGAGAGGGTCCTGGGGAGCTTCTTCTTCATCCTCATCTGCTTCAGCTCTAAGCCTGATCAAAGAAGTGCAAGGATCAAACTTTTTCTTCTTTGAAGGATGATTAGCTGCCATCTGTTTAACCCGACGTGCGAGTAAGTGATAGCTTTCGGGAATGGGAGGAACAGCGACCGTTACCCTTTGAGCTGAAAACAATACAAAAATTCAGTAAAATTGACAAATAAAACTTATCCTAAAAACGACCAACAAGGCCTAGGCGACCAGCAGGGTCTAGACGACCAGCAGGGCCTAGGCGACCAGCAGGGCCTAGGCGACCAGCAGGGTCTAAGCGACCAGCAAGGCCAAGGCGACCAACAAGGACAGATAATAGAAAACACGGGAAAAATAACAAAGTAATGCTTACCCTCAGGGACCTCTGCTTGTGCTTCCAAATGGTGAGCACTAGTGATAAACTGAGCGTGCTTGCGAAGGTGCGCTTGCGAGAGATGTTCAACACTCCGATCTTTAACGTTTCGAAGAGAAATCAACGCAAGGACGTATAGAAACTCTTCACTCAAATCCGGATGCCCCCACTTCAGGATACGCGGACCTGCAAAAACAAAGAAAAAGATTAAAATTAGTTCACCTAAAAGTTCGATGAACTAAGATTTAAAACCTACGCCGAATTTCGCCGAAATGCGTAGGAGAGTCTATACGCCCCGGTCCTCCCGAAAAATCGGAGGACGCCCGCCAATCGCCGCCAATATAAAAGAACTGCCTGTGCCAACCCTTGACCTTATTGGGCACTCCTTCAATTAGCTTAACGCCACTGCGGGCTTTGATGTAATACCAACCAAGCCCTTCTTCATGAGCAGCCGAAGAGATAGTCAGTGCGTAGTGTATCTCTGTCGTGCTGATCTTATTCCGGTACCCCTCCAACCCGAAAAGGGTAATAAAAGACAGTAGAGTACTCCAACCGTTAGGAGTAATCTGAGTGATTGCCAGGTTTATATCCTTCAGGAATTGCCCGATTACAGGATGTAGAGGAAGGGGGAACCCCAATTTAAGTATGTCGAGGTTGATGGCAGTGCAACCTGGAGGTGGGTCGTCAGCTCTCTCTCCTGGTTGGGGGGCATACAAATGGATGTCGTACGGAATACGATAGCGAGATCGTATCCGAACTAAATCCTCCTCTATAATCTCGCTGGATACCCTACCAACTGTGTATGGCGATGAACGGGCCTCCATAATAGGTCGAGCGGGAGTAGGGAAAGCCTGGTGGTACTTATTCGCATAATCGATCCAATCTTATCTTCGAACTACGGCTTTGGGAATAAGAGATTCGGGCATTGACCTTGAAACGGGAAAGTTTATCTCTCGGAGAAATCCCCATGTGACTCCCTCTTGCTCGCCCCCTGGTCCAGTTGCTCGCTGCTCGCTCCTTACTTGGTGCTCGCTGCTCGCTCCCCTCTCTTCTGGAAGACTCATCCCATCTATTTCAGCAGCGACCTCGGAAGAATCTTCACCCAAGTCCGAATTAGTCCCCTCTCGAGCCGAGGAGCGAGCAACAGGGCCTTGGATATCCTGCTCGCCCGAGCTGTCCACAACATAGAATGAATCAACGGAGCGAGCAACGGAGCTCGCCTCAGAGCCCGTCTCTTCATCAACGAGCAGGGTCCTAGGGTTTTGCCCAGCTGCTCGCCGGAGCGAACGGCGAGGAACAGGGACTGACTGTTCATCTTTCATGGGCCTTTTTCCCAGATTTCGCCCAACAATCTCAATAGAGGGCGTATGACTTGAGGAAGGTGACGTCATCCTCGAAAACTTATGAAAATTTTCGAAAATCCCTCGTACAAATCAAACGATGGAATCAAACAAAGGAGGAAATAATCACGACGGCGATGCGACGGCGACACGGCGGCGATGCGACGGCGACGCGGCGGCGATACGGCGGCGGCGATGGCGGATAAGGAAAATGAAGAACGAAAATGGCGAAATTGGAAAGTGAAATGCAAGCAATAACAAGAACAAACAAGAAAACCAAAGGATTTACCTTTGATTTGGACAAAATCGGCTGTAGAATCGAAGAAAACGATGAAAAAGAAAGCTTGAAAACTCTTCAATGGCGGTTTGCTTATGGAAGAACGAAAAAGAAAGAAAATGGAAGGGGGGAACTATTTATAGATATGGATTCGGGGGCAGAAGTAAGGAAAGTAAAAAATTGAGGCCCCTAGTTGCAAATATAGGGGCGCACGCTTTGGCAGACTGCGTCGCTTCGTATTCCGTGCCTCGGGAAGCGAAACGACACAAGTCAAGAGGACGTTCCACGCTGCTCGCCTCCTGGAGTTCCCCGCTGGTCGCTCCCCAAAAGTTCCCGCCTAAAAGAGATTTGAAAACCTATTGCTTGCTCCCCACAAAAATCAAACCCACTTTCCCTGTTGCTCGCCTCCTATTTAATAACAGCCTATCCTATAGTTTGACAAAAAGAATGTATATCCTTTTATGCCAACCCAGGGGGCATTGTTGATAGGCGAACAGCCGGGCAACGAGATTAACATAAAGATATTATTCTAATAAGATTAAGAGATCGTCAGAATTAATAATATGAAAGAGGGCGAGCAACAGGGATTATATGCCCTAAGAGGCGAGCAGCAGGGACTGCTGACCAAATAGATGAAGACGAGCAACAGGGATTATACGCCCTAAGAGGCGAGCAGCAGGGACTGTAGACCAATTGGAAGAGGACGAGCAACGGGGACAAGCACCCATCTGAAGGTGGCGAGCAACCGGTCATAAAGGCCATTGCGAGGTAGCAAACAACAAGAACAAGAAGACCCAAAGTCTCAACAAGAGGCGAGCAGGCGAGCAACTGGGATTATAAGGGTTTCCAACACCCAACGAAGACGTACAGACGAGTAGCTGGGCACCAAGGAGAGTAGCTGAGTGGTTTCAAAGACCAAGTACAACATTGGGAATGTCAAGAGTCACTAACTTTAGAAATAGTCAATGTGTCTTTACACTTGGCACCCATTCATTGGGCAATAGATTAGTTGTTGTACAAAAGTCATAACACTTGGCAAAATCCCAATGGCTAAGCCATCAAGATGGTGACACCTAGCCTCTTTATATGTCTATAAATACCCCTTCATTTGCATGAAGGGGGAGGATTTTTTCCCATAATAAAAAGTTGCCCAACTCTTGCCAATTCATTTTCTTGCATTATATCATGATCTTAGTATTTGTTTGATGATCTTATGTAGTAAAAACAGCCACTAATCATCATAGATTAGAAAAGGTCATCAACAGTAACAATACTAGTTTACAAATATTTCATCAAATTTGATTACATTATAAAAAAAAATCTCATTATTTCATTGTTGACAACTTATTAATACTTTTATCAAGTTTTTCAACAACAATACTAGTTACACACATCTTTAATCAAGTTTATATTTTATACACACATATTGTGTTGTAGCTATTTATGATGAAGCCAAACACACATTTTCATACAAAAATTGAGCTTAGAACATCACATTAACGGATACAAAGACATAATCTTAATTTCAAGAACGCAAAAAGACGCCAGAAATACTCCATATCCCATATTCAAATCCAACAATTAATTAAACTTGGTAACCGTATGCTTTTTTTTTTCAACCTGAAGTGAGCAAAGAAACTCATAATTTCAATCAAGTGGTCCACAGAAAAATACTATCATCTGACCAAACTTAGCTTTGAAACTTCCATATATTAGACAGGTTTGAGAATAAGAGGAGGGAACAACATATGGCCAATTCTTCAGCCACAACAAGCACGAGCTCGTTGAATATCATCATTCTTTAACTCAATATCCACCATATGACATTTTGAAATTGTCTACAAGAAGGCAGGGGAACATCTCTCCAATCACAACCTCGAGGAACTGAATATTAAGATAGTGATATGTCTAGTTTGTTTGACATACTTTCGCACGTTATTATGTTTGTCAGAAAGATGCAAAAAAAGATGTCGTATTTACTTAAAAGACCTAACATGCTAGTAGCATCATAATTATAATCATCCTGGAGTAAGGTATAAAGAGGTGTATCCATGAGTATATATTTGTGTCATTCTCGATCGATGTTTTTACTTGCGGAACTTATAGCAGACTCAATCACAACATTGTCTTCAATAACCAGCCAAAGTTTGGCGAAATAGTTGAATCTTCTTGTGTTGTGCCACAGTGATGGATGACCTTGAATCATAATCATATTGTTCAAATACAGGCCATCCTTCTGTGGAGATCTTGCAAAATCAATGGAAGTGGTGTACCCCTTCTTCCCAAAATGTTTCGGAAAATGATGCGCTCAACGTCGTGCATGTCGCTTATCATGTTACACTGACTTGAATTTAGATTTGGATTGATGAGACGATAGGTAATTATCTGTATCACTTAGATTTCCATGTGGCCCCCTTAATCTGCAGAAAGTGTTCACTACTTTAAGCATACCTCTTATTATTCCCTGATATTTTTCAGTCAGTCTTCTTGGATTCCAATGTTGTACACTTTGCAGATTGCATTCGTCCTGGTAATCAACATATCCATTGTGGGCCACTGACCAAATATCACTGTTTGCAAGTGCTGCTAACGCCTTGGTTAAGGTGAAGTCGGATTGTTCATCCATCAAAATACGATTCTTGTTGTTACTCAAATTCAACACCCCAAAACTTTCCTCAATAGATGACAACTTAATATTGTATCTACAATAGTCCTCTTCATATGAACTATTGATGGGAAATGTGGTAGCATGATCATCGGGAGGGCACACCGTTGAAAGTGTTCCCTATATATCTTATTCGTGTGGTGGTGAAAATGTTTCTTCTACTTTTCTTTTTTATTTTCCTTTTTCTTTTCCTTTTGGCATGTTTCAAGTACAGATAAAAGGCTAAGAGTAGAAAAAGTCACAAACATAACTAAGTTAAACCGTGTTGAAAACAAACACAATTAAAAAATATATTTTATTAACAAGGGATAATTTGACTTTGAGCACCTAATAGATAAAAATGGTAAATGTGCAGGTGCGGTTATAAGAAATCCCACAAAAAATTAATACTCCAATTCAAAATTAATGATGTTTTAGCATTTTGTTTAAAACTAAAATTTGATGTATATTGACTATTATACCCATATAGTTTATATGTAATAAATTTATTAAAGATAAGTTCATATATGAGTGATTTATTTAGGGGAATGAAGATAGGTATATAATAAAGAAATAAAGGGAAAAATATGTAAAACATCAAATACTTTTGAAACAAAATTTTTACCCTAAAACATCACTCATTCTGAAATGCAATTACTTAAAGTTTGAATTCATATTCATATATAGGTAAGAAGCAAGAATTAAAGAGGTCATCATTATGTCATAATTAGTACATTACGTTGTGAATTGAACCATTTCAAGATATAAACTAAGTATGGAAGCAGGAGTCAATAACATGTTGCATAATCAATGATAAAAAAAGAGCATTGATCATTACATAAAACCACCATTGTTGTCTAACACATCTGTAAAATCAACCAGGACTACATAGATAGCAATTATTCATAATTTCAAACATCCCACAATCACATTACTAAAATCAATTCCAACAAACAATACAATACCACTAATTTTTAGTATGAGATAATCTACTAGCTGAAAACCCAACAAATTGTGCGGTTGAAAAATATAGTAATATGAAGATTTTTTTTTTAATTGCATTTTCACAGTTCCTCGAGTGAAATTGTGCGGTTGGAAAATATAGTGATATGAAGATTTTTTTTCGTTATTGCATTTTCACGCATCTAATTAGTGAAAACACGTGTTGTCATTACTCGAGTGAAATAATTATTATTGACTTACTCCTATTTTGATACATTTTACTTATTGTATTTTTTAATCAAGAAATTTATTTTTGTTTTTTTATTATATATATACAAATATATAAATACACATTTTTTTTTACAAATTTTACATTGTTTAGTTTTACGATTAGATTTTTTATCGTTTTAAATCTCGTCACAAATGAAGTTTGTGATTTTAGGTATTGTTGGATGGAAGATACATTTTATGTATCTAGTTATATGATGTGCATGTTTCTCATGTATTAGGATGTAAAAACTCTGTTTATTGTGCAAGTCTAAAATCTTTCTTTTATCATGTTTTTTTAGTTGATCATTTATATTTACGGGTAAAAATAATGGACGGTTAATGGGCTTGCGCCATACATCATCAATGAAAAAACGGTAACAAATAACAAGAGTTTCATGTAGCCAAACTTGTTCAAAATTATCAAAAGTGCCAAAATGAGCAAGTGAGCTACTTTGTTTGCCTCACTCCTATTAAAACGGAAGTCTTGGAAGAATAAAATATTCTCATTGATGAAGAAAATGTGGAAAATGGAAGGAGCATTTCCAGCCACCTTTATGTTGTTTTGTTGGCACCCGTCTACAATATATGTGCTTTGTTGAAATGATTTAATTAAGGTTTAGTAAAATAAATAAATGCATCAGCACAAAGAAAAAATCGAGGAATGATATATTCTTATCAAATTGAGAAACAGTCTTCAAGCCCCGAACCAAATCCAATAGTATTCTTATTCGGTTTGAATATTTCACTTTTAATTATCTCATGTTTTATTAATTTTAGTAAGCGTTATAGTTATAAATTTGTACTCTCTGTTGGAAAATATTGGTTTTGACCATATTTGTTAAAAATTAAGTGACAATTTAATTATCTATTTTGTGTAAATGGATTTGGTTGGTTCGATTTCTCAAAACCAAATTTGGGTGAATGAGAAATTAATGTCATTTAATATGTAGATAAATACATTGATGAATGTATTTATAAAGGTAATAGTGAAGGATTGTGACTTATAGACATGCAGTATCATGTATTTTGAATAAAACTATTCCAAAAGCTGTGTCTTTAAGAGATATACCTTTTGGTGAATAGTTGTGCATTTCCAAGAGTTATGACTTTTGAAAAATAAGAGTTATAATGAAGAGTCGCAACTATAACCCAACGACCCTTGGAAACCTATAAATAGACCCCCCACATTTGTCATTTGGATTCACTTCGAAATGAGTATTCAAGTCATTCAAAAATTGATTTCATATATATTCTATCAAGTGCATATGCATACTAGAGTTGTAGTTGTGCATTAGAGTCGTGTCTAGAAAGTTCCGAATACCTGAGTCCGTTCGCCGATAGCTTCCGTTTCGTAGTGCAACGCGCGGAAGACTTTAAAGTCGTTGTATCTTGGGGGTGATTACCATGGAACCGTATTGCACCTGGGTACGGGGCAATATCGTCTTACGGAGAGCGAGTCAAACTCGTGCCTCGACTTTCGTATTAGTCCGTGTCTTGTATTGAGTCATCTTCGTCTACACACACCTACTTTATCTAATTTTTTTCAACACTCTCTTCGTCCCACCTTTGCTTTCACATATGGAAGTTGCATACTTTTTAAGAAAAAATGGAGTATGTAAAGTGTGGAGTTGAATAAAATAATTGTAACTTCATGTTTTATTGACTTTTGTGAGAGAGTTTTTTTTTTTTTTTTTTGGTGTAAAAGTAATTGTGGAACGTTTAAATAAAGTAAACATGAAAATAATCGCAGGACGGATGGAGAAATGATTATTGATATTTAACCTTAGAAAGTTAAAATTTGTATACAAATGAAGGAATTTTCTTTCCCATGGTACACAATTGAAAGAATTTTATCTCATCTAAAAATTTAAATTTATAGAAAGGTACGATATCATCCATTTATTTAATTATATATCTAATACTCCCCTCGCTCGTGACTGAAGAGGCCAAACAAGTGTACTTACTGATTGACGTCAAGTCTATAATAAAGAGAATTGAGAAGACCCCACAAGTGTATAATTTAGATGAAGTGAGATTAGAATTTGTATGCATCATATATATACCTAAATGCAAAGCTAAAAATACTTCAATTTTGCACTCAGATTTCAAGTAAAAAAAGAATAAGAAAAATATAGCACAAATCGCTGCAAATCAATACCATACCAAATGTCAATTACTTCACCAACGTAAGTGTTAAAAAATAACATTAGAGTAGGCAACACAAACTAAACAAGGTCATGCACAAGAGATAAAGACTTAAATTTATCAAGTCTATCAACCACGCACTGTGTTGCACGCTGCTCATCCTTGGCTTTCTCTAACCTTTCTTGCATTTTCTTGGCAACCCCCATTAATTCTTCCAGCTGTTTCTCACACGTTTCAACTTGTTTCTCCTTTTCACAAAGGAGAGCCGCCGCACTCGCCTTGGCCGCACGGTACGTCTCTATATTCTTCAATATCCAATTAAGCCTATCCTGAAGCCATCCCACCTTCACTTTAACGCATCGAAGGTCTCGAATTTGATGATATATCTTCTTCAGCTCCAAAGGTGACATTTCCGTCATGTTTGAAGCGTCCAATTTGTTGTAAATGCTGCACACCAACTCTAAGAGGCACCAACGCGATTCCATTGAAAATGTGCTCCCTTTAAATATGTCGCCGTGCTTCCTGAAGATGGCCGTCACCAGTGGGCCCCATTCCTTTTTCACTTTGTATCCTCCGACAACAACGAAGGCTTCCGATTTGATCTCACTAGGCATAAGACTTGCCTCCTGTTGAGAATGTATGTAATGCTATCACTTTTCAGTAAAATAACTAATACTCAGGACGGAGATAGTACGATGAGCTAGATCAATAAATACAATACAAAACTACAAGAAAATAAATAATTGCTTACATAATTTGTTAATATGGCTACCAAATTTCTCAAAAAAAAAAAAAAAAATCTTAGTGAAGATTGCTTACAAAATTTTCTAATTATATAGACATTTTCATCCATAACTACAAAAAATTTATCTATGAAATTTTCATAGGCAAATTGCTCGTGAGTAAATTTTTGTAGGCAATTTGCTTGTAGGTAATTAATTGCTCATGATCTTCATTTCATAGGCAAATTGCTAGTAGGTTGAGGAATCACAATGTCTCATGGTTAGAAAATTCGTAGGCAATCTCCACTACGGAGTTTTTTGTTGGAAAATTCCGTAGCCAATTTTTTTTTTTTTTTTTTTTGTAGTATATGTATTTTTACACACATGTTTACCAAATTACCCTAAAAATTATACTCATTGCACTTTTTCTTAAAAAGTGAGCCGCTTTCTGGTGGAAAAATTAGTGGGACGGATGAATGACATTAATAAGAGTAGCTTTAGTGTGCACTTAAATTTTACAAAAAATATCCTAAGAAATTAGTTAAACCCCCAAAAGTAATCAGTGATACCCCAAGAAGTGGTCAGTAATACCCAAGAAGTAATTAGTAATACCCAACTAAAAAACACACACAGTTCGGTGTGTTTGTATGTGCTTTGAAAAAATCAAAATTAAACTTAAAATCCAAATATCCTCTATAATACTAAAAGGGAGTTAGTCTTGCTTATGTGTCGTAATATGGTTGATTTTGCATATGTGTCGTCTTGTGGTTGATTCTATCTACGTGTCATATGTTTATGTGTCATCTATGTCTTACGTGGCATCATGCGTGTCAATTCATTATGCTTATGTGTCATTATATAACAAATAGTCTAATTAAAAAATATATGCATATACATGGATTCGAACCTACGACCACATGAGTGCATTAAATCATTTTAACCAATTAAGCTAAACTATGAATATATACAAAGTTGAAATATCTATTGTATATAACTTGAGTCTATTTATTAAATTGAATTGATCAATTAAATTTAAAACTCTAATTATATGAAACTTTAATGTTTAAGGAACTTATTTTATTGTCTCACTATATTTGAGCATTTTCAATTTAGAAAATTCTAATTTGCTAAAATAAATTAAAAATGGAATTTAACATATTAAATACTTTTGATATTTTTTATTGATTAAATGATTGATTGATTTTTTTTTAAATCGTGTAATTAAGAAAATTAACATTTAATTAACAAATTTTTATTGTATTGAAAACACAGTGCACAAATTTTTTAATTATTTGAATTTTTTAATCTCAATGAAATTTAATATGTTGTTATATTGACTTAACTATGTTTAACATGTGACATTATTTTGAATATATTTACTATGTAATATAATTATATTATTTTTGCAGTGAATAAATTTATAATGTTATTGTATATGTAATACATTATAATGCATAATTAATTTTTTTTTATGAAAATCCCGTGTAATACACGGGACACTCATCTAGTATACTATACATTTGAGTGCATACTAGAATTTGTATTTTAATAAAACAACTAATATCATTATGAGTTGCATTAGATACCAACATTACAGTAGAAAACTTAAGAGAACTCAGACCTTATTTTTTGTATCACTTAACATTAACATACAACCCAAAATTCAACCAAAAAATAAAATAATTATATTTTAAACATATACCAAAATAAATATTGAGTCAACAGTACCGGGCAGGGCACCGTTTGTTGAATCACACTAACACCATCACTCAAACTGCTTTTGCTTGAACTAGCGCATCCGCCATTTTTCTTCTCCATTTTTGTTTTAAGCTACTCTTTTTTTATTTGGAAAAATAAAAAATTGTTGAGTTTGAAATTCTAAAGGCCACTGATTAAATTGTGCCAGAGTAGGATGAAGACTTTTTGTGGAGATTGTATTATCTGTTAGCTAATGATGAAATAAGTGAAAACAAGATTAAAGAAACTTGAAAATATAGGAAAGAAAGGAAAATGAGAGTATCAATGGTGTGATTTTCTAGGCATTCGTTCTAGTCCATATAAAATAGGATCTTAATACATTTATAAAATTTGTAAATCTCTATACTATTCAATACTTTTATACAGATTTAATATAACCTAAATAAGAATTAATTAATCTCATAGTATATCGCATAATTTACCCAATAAGATTTTTATTGAGATATAGAACACAATTAGATTTTAATTAGATATAGTATAATTGTAGAAGATTCAATTTGACCGGTGTGGATGTAAATTTGTATTGTCTCATGCCATGAGATGGTCTCACACAAGTTATTGTCTAAAATGTCGGAGTATGTACAATGTGAAATTTGTTCATAAATAAACCACTTTACAATATTTTTTAGGGGTAATAACTCTCCACTACATTGTACATTTCAATGACTGTATGTACAACTATTATATACAATTTTTAATTGTATATACAATGTTTTTATGTAGTGGAGAGTAATATTTTGTTGTTTCATGTACTACACACTAATTAAACCTATTTTTTTTAATGTAAATGAGTAATACTTTTTAGTGAAATAACTCATACTCTTTAGTAAAAATAACCATTACCCTCCAAAATTAATACCCTTCAGTGAAAATGACTAATAACCTTCAATGGAATAATTCATACTCTTCAAAGTGGTTCATGTATGAACCAATTACACTCTATACTTTGCCAAAATGTAGTATTGGAATACAAAGTTTAAGATGTAAGATTGAGATTAAGTTTTAAGATAGAGTTAATGGAATTAGAGAAATTTTGAATTAGAATGATGTGTCTTTGCACATAAGATACCTAGGTTTGTATTCAGATATACTACAAACACGCGCACACACACATACATACATACATATATATATATATATATATATATATATATATATATATATATATATATACACTAAGATAAGATTGATAATATGGGTCTTGAATAAGTTTATTTTAAATATCTTATAAGTTTAAATTTAATGTTTTAATGAGTGAGTAAGTTTCATGTACACCAGTTAAATGATACAAGTAGGTACAAATTAATCTATTCAAATATGTATATATCTGAGATAAGGTTTAGGGAGCGCTTGGTTCAAAATCTTCTATGATAATGAAAATGAAAAAAATTATTTTCCATGTATGTCCTTATAATAACATTGATATGTTGAGAAAAATATTGTCTCACTGCTGGTTTCATTCCTAGTGGTATGTTCTAATTTGGGAAAAAAAATGAACAACAAATGATTGTTAGTAGGAAAATATGAAAATAATTAAAGAGGATGATTGTAGGGGGAAAATGATTACCTTATTTTAGTTTTGAACTCATGAGCCAATAATAATTACACTAATCTTTAATTTTATTGAAGTCTATGAGGTGGGTTTGGATTGAGGGAATTATGTTAATGCATTTTAAATTCACAATCTAAATCCACTCAATTTGTTTGGGTAAAATATTCAAATTGATACATTTTAAATACTTAGCTTTAATCTTAGTTTAGACGGGAGAGATTTCAAATATTTAGCAAAATCATGTCATTAGAAATCCATAAAATTTCAAATCCCTTAAAATTTGAATGACTCTATTCAAACGCAACCTGAAATAATTCTAACCAAGTGTCTCTTAACCCCCACCAAAACATGTTGTGGCGAGGTCGATGGCCCAGTGAGTTTAAGTGCTTGTTTGCATTAGAATAAGTCTTGTGTAAGACTATCTTATGTCATAAAATGGTGGGATGAAGTATAGTTGTTGGAAAATGTTGGTTTTGACTTTTGACCACATTTGATGAAATATTAAGTGACAGTTTAATTATCCATTTTGCTCAAATGAATTTGGTTGATTCGTTTTCTTAAAAATAAATTTGGGTGAATAAGAAATTAATGTCATTTAATACGTGGATAAATACATTAATGAATGTATTTAATGTGATAATAGTGAAAATGTTGTGACTAATAGACGTGAAACATCATGTCTCTTTGGTGAAAATTATGTTCTAAATGTTGTCTCTCTTCGAAGGCTCTAAAAGATAACATTTGGCAAATAGTTGTCTATTTCTAAAGGTTGTAACTTTTAAAAAAGTAAAATTAATGGTGAAGAGTCACAACTATTTACCGCAACTCTTGAAAATCTATAAATAGACCCCCCACAATTGTCATTTGCATTCATTTGAAAATCAATTTCATACAATGTCATCAATTGCATATATGCATACTAACGATTTTAGTCTTGCATTAGTTTCGTATCGAGAAAGTTTTGGATACCCCAATCCGTTCGCCGATAGATTCCGTTTTGTAGTGTAGCAGGCGGAAGACTTTAAAGTCGTTGTATCTTGGGGACGATTATTACATAACCATATTACACCCGAGTACGGGATACTATCGTCTTACGAAGAGTGGGTCAAACTCGTGTCTCGACTTTCGTGTTAAGTCCATGTCTGGTAAAAGTCATCTTCTTCTACATACCAAACCTAATTTTTTCAACATAGTTTGGTCATAACGCATTAACACCTTAATATATGTGGATATAAATTTGTGTTGTCTTATTTTATGACAGAGTTTCACACAAATTTTTGTATTTATATTATTACTAGTTATAGACCCGCGACATTTCGCGGGCTTAAATACTCTTTGTTTAAATATTTTTTACTTTTTAAATTTGGTTGTATAATTTTGGTATGAACATATTTTATTGCATAATATTAAACATAAATATTGCATTAATCAATGGACATTTATTTAATAATATTATTATTTACTAATGAATTTAATTTTATATTATTATTTCTAAAAACAACAAATATTGTTTACAACTAGAGTAAATGGCATTGTGTTTAGGTGAATGTGATAAAGTAATTTTGAAGTATTTTGTATTATGGGCAAAACATATAACATCATACATTTTCACTGATATACTTCATTTTTTAATCTACATTATTAGTTTTAATTTTTTTTAATTGATGTTATTTATTTATGACCAAAATTATAGCAACTGAAAATATAGTAGGAATTTTTTTATGTATAACTATTAGTTTAGTAATATATAATTTCGTAATCAACACAGAAAGGAAAGCTAAAAAAATGTAATGTAAGGTAGAATACAAGTTTTAATTATTATTTTATTATGTAAAATTTATTTATTTGTAAGATGTATCACAAGTTTCTAAAAACCTCTCTATAAACCATATTTATTGTATACTTGGATGATTTTCCTTCAGAATCTATAGTCAATATCTTCAACTCATCCCTTCTCTTAACCCGAGATAATGCCACGTACAATTGGTCGTGTGTGAAAACTGGTTTTGGAAGATATAGTCTTACACTTGAAAGAGACTGCCCTTGACTTTTGTTTATGGTCATTGCAAAACACAATGATATTGGAAATTGTCGCCTAGTAAAATTAACAGGCATAGTTACAATTTGTCCATCTGATCTTATAGCTGCAGATAGTGTTTTCCAAATAAATATTTTTCCAGTACCCCCATACTCATACAAAAAATAAATACCACCAATGTTGTTCAAAACAGCATCAAGTATTTCTCTAAACACAATATTCTGCTCTCCTGTAATCATTATACCCAACCTTTGATATTCACCTTTCAACAAATCTCGATCATAATTCATCTTGTCACGTATCAACTTATTACCAGAGGTTGATATTATATCCTGATCCGGCAGAGGCATCGTAGGATATCTAGACAAAGTACTGCCATTTAATTGCAGTAATTTCTCTATTTCAAGCAAAGGTTAAATCTGCCAATTAAAAAAATATAAGAATTCAGATTTTTTTTTAATTACATATAAATTAAAGTAAAAGAGATAAGTAATTGTACCACGTAAATTCAACATTCTTCGCTTTTGTGTTTGTATATCGTCCGACAAACAATCAAATGTTCTCTCAAAAACATTTTCAGGGCAACTCATAGATGACGACAAAAATAGAATTGAAAAGAGATTTCTGACATAGTGTGCTGATGCCCAGAAGCTTGACTCTATTATTCCATCAATCTATTCTCTATCGTCATCCAATAATCCTAGGGAATAGCAAGCATCCTTAAAAGTGTTATGTAGAACACTATCAATTGTCGGTATTTCTTCGTAAGACTCAGCACCCGGATTATGTGGAAGTAGCATTCCTAGGGAAAAAAATTCTCCAGCACATGGAAACACATTATATAATCTTCCCAAAGCAAACCTAGTATTGCGTCTTCTCTCCCATGTGTATTTTTTATTATCCCAGACATACTTAGAAGGGAACTCCATGTAAGTTAGAGTCCTTGCATCAGGATCTACTCTGTTGTGCTCCATCCACGCTGTAAACTTTGACCTGTATGCATTTGGCCTTTGAAGTACATCATCAATATATTCCTCATCATCAAAGACAACACTCTGCTCATTTGGGAGATGGTAATTTAGCCTTACAACTGGTGGAAATCTATGGTGTATATCAAACTGAAGAGTCCTCCACACCGCTTCACAAGGAGATATGTATCTGCATGTGATGAAATTCTCAATCTCATCCTTTTCATATGTGGAACGTTCTTCACCACCCACGGAAACAGTAACTCTATCTGATCCCTTATTAATATATTTGAACAGATACTTGATAGACTTATGTATATTGCACCACTCAACATTGATATGGCCCTCATATCTCTTTAACAATATGAGACTGTATGGTACAACAAAACCATTGTCTAGCTCAACCTGACTCTTAGTTACTGTTCTTCCATTGTTACGCCTTCTATAGTGTGGATAGACATCCTGATCAACAGAAGTATTAGTAATATACTTCTTGGGAAATTTCTTTGAACAATACTTACCGACTATGCATGGTGACTTCAGTCTAACAAATCCACATGGACCGTGCATCATATATTCTGTAACCAAGTTATGCAACAGGGGGTCCTCATCTTTATCAGGTATCTCAGCATATATTAGCCGATCGACATCATCTGGATTTGGGATCTTGTTATCACGATTCAAGAAAATGAGGATGTGGGCATGTGGCAAACCTCTCTTCTGAAACTCTACAATGTAGACAACTGTACAAAATAACATTTTATAAATATGTAGTTAGTATCAATATTTTTTACAATTTTAAATTCGTTTATATTCACAAATTAGATATAAAATTAGATGAACTATATTTGATTTATAATATAGTAGGGGAATACTTACTTGCATCTATCTGTCCAAATATCTGGAGATCCTTGAAATCAGCTACAATCTTATCAAGTCTCATTTAAAAAATACGGCACAAAATATCCGGTCTATCAGATGCGTCGAGACCTCTAGTAGATAAATATCTTGATATTTCTGGCCATTTGGGGTTGCACGTAATAGTGATGAATAAGTCTGGATAGGAATAATACTTGCAGATTGCCATAGCATCCTGGAAATTTTGTATCATATATTTTGGAACACCCGTGAACGAAGATGGTATTATTCTCTTTCCATCGGTGGATGGATCTGTATGACCTGTCTGAACTGCAGATGAAATGTCACATACTCTACCACACCTCAACTTCACCTGATTAAACTTTAGGTACGACAATCTCTCTGCCTCTATCATAGTATATTAATCTACTAAAAACTGTTGAAACAGCCTCCTGGACATAAACAAAGTATTAGATTTGTTAAACCTCTCGTGAATTCTGAATGCAAAGAACTCATGCATTGTCAATCTAATCCTCTTTCTACTTGTAGATTCTGAGTCATTATGGCTAACATCGATTCTATAACCATCTTCGCCATAAGGAAATAACAAAGGATATTGTAGAGGTAAATACGATGGATGGAGCTCACTTATTCTCAGTAATTTTCCATCACATATCTTTAATAGAACATCTCTTCTGTCTACTATTGCCTCTATATCACCTAAAATAAGAGCTGCAACCTCAGAAGCTGTTGAAAAATTATGTGTCCTTCCATCAGTACTTCGCAACTGAATCAAGTTCAACCTCAACGAAGGATCATGTCCAGACACTATTCCGTCCCTTGCATTTCGAAATTGGATAACAAATGGATTAACCCGATCAATCATCCTCCCCAACGCACCAATAATAACATTAAAAGTTTGACTATAATAATAAGCAAAACAAA
This sequence comes from Ballota nigra, assembly GCA_947034835.1. Classification (NCBI taxonomy): domain Eukaryota; kingdom Viridiplantae; phylum Streptophyta; class Magnoliopsida; order Lamiales; family Lamiaceae; genus Ballota; species Ballota nigra. The sequence continues at coordinate 62,523,941 of OX344723.1, read as the reverse complement.
AATAGGATTAATAATTGAAATACAAAACACACCACACAAAATTATATCATCGGCAGCAGACTGATCCAAAATATGCCTGAAACTAACATAATCCAGCGAAGAACGAACAATTCTTAACTCAAAGCACTTATCAATTGATGTTGACTCAAGGAATTCCAAGTTATAAACATGCTTGGTGAACTTAATTTGTCCAATATTACTAACAACCGTGAAATTCGTAACAAAATATTCCGCCGACTCCTCAAAGAAAGTCTCAAATTTTGATACCAAATACCAGGGAACAAATGCATGGATTTTGGTTCCCTACAAATTTTTTATAAAATAAATATATTAGAAAAATAAAATCTATAATATTTAAGAAACAAATAAATTGCTTTAAAAAAATAGACAAATAATTAAACCTGATCATCCATCATTAAAATAACCATGCTACCCCTCCTTTCATTAATCCATGTCTGCAAAACTCTAACATGAACAATAAGTGTACAAATGTCGCATAGTGTAAGAAGTAACAAAGGAGTCAAAATTAAAAAATTAAATGTATAAACACTACACTTATTAATAAAAATAATAGTGTATATAAAAAGTTTCATTAAACATTCATCTTTTATATACACAAATATGCATGTAAACATGCACATGCATGTTATACAATTGCAATTTTAGAATAGCAAATTAAATTTAATGAAACATTATTGTAATGAAAGAAAAAAGCACTTTCTAAAAATCAAAATATAATTCAAAAATTTACAATCTAATAAAAGAGAATCTAAAAACACAAAATTAAATTTATATACACAAATTAAATATGAATGTAGACATGCACACGCATATAATACAATTAAATTTTATAAAATTCAATTTTAATCCACACTTATGTATATGCTTGTAACTCCTACTAATGTAAAACGTGTTTATTTCTTAGAAAAAATAGTATTATATATATGATTTTTTTTTTCAAATTAAGAATTTTATAAAGTCCAATTTTAATCCACACCAATGACTTTGCCTGTAACTCCTACTAATATCTACAATAAAAATTATAATATTCAATCTTAATGTAAAACGTGCTTATTTCTTAGAAAAAATAGTATTATATATATATATATATATATATATAATATTTTTGTCAAATAAGAAATATAAAAAAATAGTGTATGAAATTGAATAAATTATTATACTTAGAAATATACATGCTGTAAACACTCCTATACTATAATTTCAATAGTAAACCATCCAACTTACCAAGAAAATATAATTTATATACACAAATATGCATATAAACATGCACATGCATATAATACAAATGTGTTTATAGAATGTCAAATTAAATTTAATGAAACATTATTGTAATGTCAAATTAAATTTAATGAAATATTATTGTAATGAAATAAAAAAGCACCTACCAAAAAATAAAATATGATTCCAAAATCTATAAACAAACATGGCAAGTGATTTTAATAATTGAATTTAACAATATAGATGTACGGTTATATAAATTCACTTAGTGGACATAATTTGACCAAATCAACTCCATTCCATAAAGTCGGAAATTAATTTTGCACCAAAATTACTCAAAACGGTTATATCCCACTATGTTACATATTTTGTAAATTAAATAATTAGACATAATTATTCCGTGGATTAGAGAAAAAAATTACTATTCACTTAGTGGACATAATTTGACCAAATCAACTCCATTCCATAAAGTGGAAAATTAATTATGCACCAAAATTACTGAAAACGGTTATATTCCACTAAATTACATATTTCGTGGATTAAATAATTAGACATAATTATTTCATGGATTAGAGCAAAAAAATTTACTAATCCTCTAATATTTCAAAATTTCAGCTACGAAATATGGTACTCTCCTTAATTTCGTGGTTTGAAAATGGTACTCTCCTTAATTTCAAGTAATCCTCTAATATTACTAAAACGATATATACACTATGTTAGTTATTTTTTTTAGAATCGTCTATATATCTAATATTATTAAAATTATATATACACTCTTATAGGTATTTTTTTTTAAAACCGTATATATATATATATCTAATATTACTAAAAAGATATATACACTCTTCTAGGTATTTTTTTTTTTAAATCGTATATATATCTAATATTACTAAAACGATATATACACTATTCTAACTAAAAAGATATATATACTCTTTTAGGTATTTTTTTAAAAACCGTGTATATATATTTTCAATAATGGAATATGATTTGTTGAATATAATGGAATATTACTAAAACGATATATACACTCTTCTAGGTATTTTTTTTTTAAAAAACCGTATATATATATCTAATATTACTAAAACGATTTATACACTCTTCTACATTTTTTTTTAAAAACCGTGTATATATATCTAATATTACTAAAAAGATATATACACTCTCCTAGGTATATTTTTTTAAATCGTATATATCTGAAAATTTATATGAATCCTGAAAATTAATATAAAACGTGTGATTTTTACATCAAGCATCAAACAATATATTCTGTTTTCATCGATAATTATACGAAAAAATCTATAAAATATTGAGATTAAAGGATATAAAGTGTGATAATTTTCATATACTTCATACCATATTAGTAACCGAACATTACCAATATACATTTATATCAATGAAGCAATATACATTCTGAAAATTACATCAAACATCAAACAACATAAATCATGCATTTACTTCCGACGTCGTTCCCAACCGAGTCCGATGACATCGTTGTTTCGTCAAAAAACAACAATTCTATCAAAGAGAAACACTCATTAACTTAACAATATTTGCGAAGATCGATTAGAGCTCTTAACGGACTTGATCGGATAGATGAATCTTCTAAGTTGTGGACATTGAGTGGAAGGACTCGAAAATTCATCTTTTTACCAAAATACACAAATAACACAATGAATAATAACATGGTACCAATTCAACAATGGAACAAAAAACAATGAATAATAAAAAAATGGGAAACACATGACCAATTTATAGGAATTTATTGAAAGAAACGTTACAAAACCAAGGGATGAGATCAAAAGAAAAATAGATTAAAGGTTAGGATCAAAATTAAAAATATGGACAAAGGAGGATGGAGAAAATACAAAAGAGAGGTAAAATAAAGGTGTCACCTAGGCTAAAAATGTTTCCTCTATATATAAGTATTATGTGAAAGCTGCCTCAAGTTCTAAAAAATAGTAAGATTGCGTAGCGTGTACTATCGACAAAAATGGGTGCGTGTAACATGGGCCTTGCTTCATATGTCCTTTTTAGGTTAGTGTTATAAGACCGGTTATGGGTCTTCGTTTGGTTGTTCAGAGTTATAGACGTTTGGGCCGTGTTATTAGACTTTTATAAGATCGCTTGTGGGTCTTTTTTTTTTTTTTTTTTTTTTTTTCCTTGGGGTCATTTTCCGCCAATTGTAATTTTTTAAAACTTTTTTAAAATATTATTAATATTTTATTAAAAGTATAATGTATTATAGAATAATAGTTACTTCCCCCATCCCTATATTATTCGCATAGTTAAAACGTCACACTTTTTAAGATTTTTTTTTTAGTAAAACAGTGACATATAAGTAAATATTTATATATATTGTGAGTACACACAAATCAATATTTTCTTTTTATGAATGTGCAAATCATTTTGGGATAAATGAATAAGGAAGTGTGCAAATCAATAATGGAATGGGGTTATACGATATAATTAGGCATGATGTATTATTTTCAATTTTTTTCCTTTGCGCTTTATATTCTACTCCCTCTGTTCCATATTAAACTTCATACTTGTCTTTTCCGTTTGTTTTATAATACTTTTCACATTTTTAATATTAAAATTATACTTAATTATAACATCTTTATAGTATTATCTTACATTTAAATAAAACCCTTAAAAAATTATTTTTCAACATTTTTAAGTTTTGTAAGTTTTACTCCCCGTACTTTTTTTCTTCTTCTTTTTCAATTTAATCTTTACATTATTATTTATCTTAACTTTATCCCATCGTAATACGATTTATTTTAGTTTTACACCACTAATCATGTTGGAAATTGGTTTTAATGAAGGTGTTATATTCTGACTTTGACTAATTTTTTTTAGGAGTAAAAACGTTAGTTTTTGGGAAAATAAAATTAACGAAATTGTTCTACTCGCGGAGTAGATGAGCGTGGTATATTTAATATCTCAAAACCGATTTCCGGTGAGTGAGAAATTAATTTGGAAAATTGTAGTATTAATCATTTGTATTGAATAATCCCATGGGAAATGGAAAATGAAGTTTCATCCCACATTGGAAAATTACAAGAAGATTCTCTTGTATATAAGTAGGAAAGTATTCATGTTCTTTAAATTGGGACATGGGGACCTTAACCATGGACCACACACGCGCGCACCCCGCCTGGGACCGGGTTCGTGGCAATTGGCAATTGGGCTTTGGGGCCTACCTATATTTTTAGAGTACCAAAAATATAAAATGACCCAATAACTTTTTGGATTCAATCGGTTCGGGTGGCCCGTTTGGAATTGGGTCAGCCCACGAACATGTTTAATACACCTACGAATATGATTAATACACTCCAGAGTATCTGGAACATTCCGTTCTTGCTTCCCAAGAATGAGAAACTGTGTTTCTCTCCACTACAGAACGTGGGTAACCCATGATCACCACGTACTCCACTCAAGCAACCTTCAGATGGGTCGGATTTCCGCCTATATATACCTCATTTCGTCCAAACTTTCAGATCACTTTTACGAACCCAAAAATTCCGAAAGCCTTTAGCTGCAGAATACCCGTTAAGCTCATAATTCCGATTTCGTTCGCCGAAAATTCATACACGGTGGTGCTACCGGTGTGAATTGTTTAAACCGTTTTACCTTTGGAGACTCGTACGCATTATACTGTAAGCACTATACGGGCGTATTCAGTCTTGCGGGAATAGATTATTCCTAGACTTGATTTATTTTACAAATTTGTTTCGTGTTTCCTTTCCTTTCTTCTTGCAGTATACGAAATACACACCCCTCTTTCTAACATATCATACGTGTATTTATGACTGTTGGCATTTATGTTTGTTGTCTTCTCACTATTGGGAAAAAGAAATATAAAAAGAACATGGGTTCATTCGATGTTTTTTAAACTAGGGTTGATTTTTGTGTACATAGTTTTATGGTGCAGTTGTTAAGCAAGTGATGTTTTATAGTAAAATAACAAATTTGTTAATAAAACAATGAATATTGTAATTTTAATGCTACTCATTTTCGAATAAAGTTGTACATTTGTTTTTTTTCATGTCAGTTCCAAATGAAGTTGCATACTCACAAAAATAACATATATTTATTTATACATCACTATTTTTTTTAAAAACACATTCATTAATTAGGAGAAGAATTAGGGCAAGTCTCTTGTATATCAATTTTACTATGAGATTCAAAATTTTACTCCCGTTGTTACTTATTAAGTATTTCTTCCGTCCCAAAGTAAGTTTCTCAATTTTTCTTTTAAATCGTCCCACAATAAATTTCACATTCCATAAAGGATAAAAATAGCACTCCACAATACATAATTTTTAACTTTCAAATTTACACAATATTACAAAAAATGTCACTCATTATATTCACTTTTCAACACTTCATTATTTTATCTCAAAAGTGAACATGTAGACTATCATATATTAATAAACAATTTTTTTTTTTTTAAAACAAAATAACAAAAGATTATGAAAACTTACTCTGGAATGAAGAACCTATTTTTTAAGCTCTAAGTTGTGTTCCTAATTATTTGTCTGCTTGACTATGTTCACTTACTTTCTTCCCGATTTACCCCTTTAAAGATCTCTAAATTTTATAATTAAATAAAATTTTATTATAATTGATTAGAGACAAACTTGTCTAAATTTTAACCTTCTTAATTATTATTTTTAAATCACAATACACACATTAATTAAGGATGAGAATACCTCAAGATACCTACTTTTAAAAAAAACGGAGATAATATTTATTATTTTCATTATATAATATTCTTATCAAACTATTTTTAACAAAACAATAAATAGTGTAAAAAAATACACGCACAATATAAACTTTGTCTCATGGTAAAATTAATCACTGCATACTTTACCAAGAAAACTAATACAAAAAGTACAAGAAGATATCACTTAAAATTGAGAATAAAGTGTAAGGCTAAAAAACAAAAATAATAATTAAAATACCATAGCAAAGGATATGTTATTCCTTTTTTTTCTTTTTCTTTTTTTGTGTGTTGTACCCACGACTTACTCCATCCGTTTCAGAGTTAGTTTCTCATTTTTTCAAATCAGGCGTCCAGGATTTTTGTTTGAGCGTGGGCTTTTTGACTCTGATACCGTTAAATATTTATATCTCATCTAAAGGCTGAACTTGTATAGAAGTGTTAAATTAATTAATTTAATTATTTCTCTTTCATTATCTTCTCTATTTAATCATATCATTTATTTTATTCTCTTTATTCAATCACATTATTTGTATTATATTCTATTTTATACTAATACTTCTTAAATCTTCGTGAAAAAATTCAATATTTATTGGATGAAGGGACTACAATATAGTATAATATGTTTGGCAGAAGTGATGTCCGTTTTCAGAAATTAATACTCTCTTAGGTAGGAAATTAAGCCTACGCTTGGACAAGTATCTACTTAAAATTAATATATGGTCCATCAGCTAATTAATTTAAATTTTCTTGAAATGCTCACCGTACTTGATTATATATGTGTTGTGACTTACATAGTAACTCTTGATGCATGTGATCACAGTGACCACAAGATTAATTAACTAATTATTTCTCGTGTAAATAAATAGGGAGATGCTATTTGTGCAGAGATTATGCCTAGCAGAATCTATTTATTTAAATACTCCGTCCGTTTAGGTTTGTTTCTTTCTCAAAGACATTAACTATTATTAAATTGAACACAATTAATAATCATATTTAACACACTCATTTACAATAAAATTTTAATTTTTTTTTTATCAGTAAAAAATTACATTGCACAAATGGCGTAAAAAAGTTTTCTTTTTATTTTGTCAGTACAAGGGGTGTCATAACTCTACAAACATTACAAGTGTTAGTTTAGTATGCATTATGTGCGGCGTGCTGCTCAAATGTGTTTTATAAAGTCATCTTTGTTTTTATTGAACATCCGTTTTTCTTTTCTTTGTTTTTTTTATCAGGAAAATAATTTTTCATTCAAAATAAAAATACATTTATAGGTGTGAGATTAGAGCTGGCAAAACGGACGGGCCGGCCCGGCCCATCGGGCCAATCACTATTCGCGGGCCGGGCCGGCCCATTTGCATGTCGGGCCTATAAAATTCCGGCTCAACCCGGCCCAATCCTAGCCCGCTGGCTAACGGGCCGGCCCGGCCCTTTTCAATTTTTTTTTTTCTAATCTCAAAATAATGTTTGATAGGGTTTTTTTGTTCCACATATTGAAAATTGAGGGGCTTCATCTACAAAATTCCTTATTATAGCATTAATTATCAAGTCAAGTATGTTTAAAAAAAAATAAATATACAACACTATATATCATTTAAAAACTAAATATACAACACTAAATCCCTTATTATGGCAGTATCAAGTCAAGTATGTCCATATATTTGTAATTACAACACTAAATATCATTTAAAGAAATAACACTAATTATAATCTTTTAAAAAAATAGATAAAAAAATAAATAAATAAAATCAACCGGGTCAAACAGGCCGGCCCGTGGCCCGTCGGGCCGGGCCGGGCCGACCGGACCCAAATTGCCAACTCTATGTGAGATACATCAATTGCTTACCGGGTTTCATTCACTTCACATTTACTTACTCCTAGCCCACAACAATACATAAATTTCACTATTAATTACTTACTCCCAGACAACATCAACATAGAAAACATACGGGGCACTTGGTTAACAAATCTTCAATGGTAATGGGAATGAGATTGAAAATTAGTGTAATTAGTATGGTTCATGAAAACAAAATCACTACCTCTCCTTCTAAATAAGGTAATCACTACTCCATTTTGATTACCCTATTCTCTTCCTTCAATCACTCTCTCATTCCTCCACCAACAACCATTTGTTGTCAACTTCTATTCCAAAATTGGGGCATGACACTAGCAATGGTGTCACCATTGAAACACTTCTTCTTCTAACATATCATTTTTCTTATGAGGGCATAGATGGAAATAAATTTACATTCTCATTACCATGGAATAATTGCTAACCAAGCGCCCCCTTAATTACTATTCATGAGCAAAAAAGGATTCTCGTTCCATTCTGCAAAGGTTACAATTCTCATTCCATTAATATTGAACATTAGTTATGATTTAACTATTCAGTAAAAATATGAGTGAGTTCTCAATAAAAACAAAGATAACTTGAATTACGCGTGCGCTGGATGCACAAGAAACTTTTCATACCATAAATTCTCCGGATTTAGAAAAACACATAAGATCTCGCCTTAATTTTGTTCAATATCTTCGTTGGATCAGGAGTGACTCCATTGAAAACCAATCTATATGTATTTTCAAATTCCAAATAGACCATACAATCTCAATCCACATGAGAAATGGGAAAATGTTTTTTTAGGCCCCTAAGTTTAGGGTGGTCGTATTTTGAGGATAGTAAATTTTCAGGCTTGTAAAAATAGAACAATATGCTTTCGAACTTAAAGTAGAACAATATTTTTTTCGAATTTGTAAAAGTAGGACAATATATTTAAAAATTATGTAAATATAGGACAATTGAGCCCGTAAGGGGTGTATTTCGAGCTTCTAATTCGGGCTCAATTGTCCTATATTTATATATTTTTAAAACATATTGCCCTCTTTTACAAATTTATAAATAATATTATCCTACTTTTATAAATAGAAAAATATGTTGTCCTACTTACAGGCCCAAAAACACGTTGTCTTTAGAACATAACCACCCTTGAAAAAAAAACATTTTTCCCACATGATAAACACTACTTTAACAAACGTATCCCAACCAAGCAACACTATTTCATCCAAAAGAGAAATGGGGGGCAATCGAAGTGTTAAGCCATCTATAGCAGTTGTGACCCAAATTAACTTTGCAATATGGAAGGATAGATGAGACAAAGTTTCAATTGATTCCAAGCTTTCGCCTGAAGAAACATATTATCTCATCTTCGTGTTTCTGGATAGGAGAATATATGTTTGATGGAAAAAAAAAAAAAAAACAAATTGAGGTTTTATGTATTGAAGTTTAAATTAGATTGAACTTTAAAATAACGTTCTGATTTTAATTACACTTAAGTCAGTTTAATATATACACTCACACTTTTATTCAATTTATTAATCTCTAAATTTAGATTAAATAAATTATTAAAAAAATATTTCTTTTAACTAAAATGGATTGGGTATCAATTTTTTTATATGATCAAATACTACTCCCTCCGTCCCAGTTTTGTTTTCTCATTTGCCAAAAAGGTTCGTCCCAATTTTGTTTTCTCATCCCTAAAATGAAAACTACTTTATTAATTTAAATAATACTCTATTCACCATTCTCAATATTACTTTATTCATTTAAACACTACTTTATTCAACATTCATCATTCTCAATACTATTTTATTCATTTAAATACTAAAATTTAACTCTTGCATTAAACTCCGCGCACAGTCAAACGGGGAAACAAAATTGGGATGGATGGAGTACATCACAAAACTAATAACAAAAAATAAAATAAAAATACCCCCCACATTATAAGTTTCTCTTTTACTTTTAACGGGGATTAAGAGTGACAAAGTATTATATAAAAATAGTTCTTGATAAGCTTATTATGAAACAATTTTAAAGTATCATTAATCTCATCGGGAGTATCATTAATATCATCAAAACAATTTTCTTGAACTCAGACTAATGATGCCTGACAAATTTAATGATATTCTTGATGAGATTAATGATACTCTAAAATTATTTTATGGTAAACTTATTATGAAGCGTTTTCATATAAAACCTTAAAGAAATATACTTCCTATGTTTCGAAATGAAATAATTTCATATTCTTTTGTTACTACTCATTAAAAAAATGTATTTGTTTATTAATATATGATAGAATATATGTTGATTTTTGGAGTAAAGTAATAAAAAGTGCTGAAAAGTAAATAAAATTAGTGATATTTTTATTAATATTGTATGAATTAAAAAATAAATATTACTCTGTACGCAGTAGAGTGTTGACATATGAGTTCGAAATGGAGGTAGTAATATAAAATGAGTAGTGATAGTAAAGAGAAAATATAGAGAGAGACAGAGAGATATGCAGGGACAAATAATTTGGAAAAAGATGAAGCTTAACATGTAACGTCCATTTAAAAATAAATAAATTTACCAGACATGAAAGAAATATTAATTTGATGAATATAAAGTGACTGTCTCGAATTTCTTTAAAATTATTAATTTGGTGGGGTAAATTAATAGATCAAATTCATATACGTCTGATGGAATCTCTCTTTTTTTTTATTTTATATTTCTTTTTTCATGCTCAAATTCAACTTCCTCACAAAATTAATAAAAAAAGTAATTAATTTATGAGATAAAGCGACTGTCGTTAAGAATAATTAATTCGGTGGGGTTGAGTAATTAGAAAAGTAACTAATTATTGAAATGATATAGAAAGACCAAATTCTACCGGAAATCTGTCTGTACATCGATCATCACCGTAAAATATAATTCTAATTCTAACTTACAATATTCACATGCTTCACCTACACTTATTCATTTAACTCCCAACATTTGCATCTCTATTATCAACGACAAAAAAAAAAAAAACATGACCTCTGCATTTACGTCATAATCGATAGGCATTAGCCAAACGATGACATCACTAAATATCCTGCAATTACTAATCCACCCCTGGCTTCCTTCGTGCTCTGATCAAGGGCTGGGATTTGCGCCGCCGTCGGACCTCTCCCTCCTCCTCTTCCGGCCCGACGAAGCCGGCGGTCCAGATTTTCCGGCGTCCATCGGAAAGTTCAAAATGGCTTTGCTACCCCTCATCTTGAAGGCGGCGCAGTCGTACGCCCTGGCGGCGTCCACGTCAGTGTCGTAGGTGCCCAGCCACACCCGGGTACCTTTCCGGGTCGGGTCACGAATCTCCGCGGCGTATTTGCCCCACGGCCTCTTCCTCACACCCCGGTAATGCCTCCCGACGGAGCGAGCCGACCCGGCCCTGAAAACGTAGTCGGATTCGGGTTCGGTTTCCCGCTTGATCGGGACCGAATCGGTGATTTGGGGCTTGGTTTCGAGGTCGAAGAAGTCCGGGTGCGGATGGTCCGAACCGGAACCGGATTCGGAAGAAGGGGAATCGATGTCGTCGGAGCTCCATATGAGGGTTTGATCGGCCGTGAAATCGTCGGAGAAACAGAGGGTGAGATTATCAAGAAAGGACTCGGCGGAAGTGAAATCTTCGAGGAGATGTTGGCGTATGAGCTCCAAGGTTGAATTCTCATCAAGGTTTGCCATCATATTAATTAATTATTATCGCAAATCACAAATCACAAATCACAAGTCACAAATCACAAATATGTATGTTGTGATCGATGTTATGTATATATAGAGAGTTACAGAGAGGGAGGCAATATGTGTGTATATATATATACATGTCTGTAGTGTGCCTTGGGAAGGCAAGGTTACTGTTAACAATACTAATCAATTAGGAGCTGGGGACAGATAATTATCTTGAGTATACATATATATATATATATATATATAATATATATATCACAATCTTGTTTTTAGTGCAATAAACAACTATTGATCGTATTTGTTAAATATGTCCCACTCCCCCGTCTCAATTCAAATGTCGTTTTAACAAATTCCATTGTTCAAATTATATAAGTTAAATTTAACTGAAAAATATAAAATAAAATGTATAAGTTGATATAATTAAAACATGCCAATTGCACCGATTTTAGCTAAGTGATTATGAAACTTGGTGATTAAAAAATAGAATAATACTTGTGTTCACTAGTTACATCGTACACTAGTGCAACAAAACAACTAATACTAAGTTCAATAAATATAATTGATATTGTCCAACGACGACTACTTTCCGATGAAAATAACGAATATTATTCAACGAAACCAACTAATAATATCCAATTAAAAAACTTATATTATTTAAAATGTGCAACGAGTGTATACAAAAAATTACTACCTAAGAAATAACGTAGTATGATTAATTTGTTTCTTATTAAAAGTTACTCCCTCCGTCTACCAAAAAGTTTGTTCATTTTTCTTATTTGTTTTTTCACAAAAAATGTGTCATTTTTTTTATTTCTCAATAATTATTTTATTCATACTTTTATCTGTTTTATCCATTTAAAAAAAAAAACCTTTTCACAAGCAATGAAATACAATTTTGATGGAAAAAGGGAATATATATATATATATATATATATATATATATTTTTTTTTTTTTTAGAAACATACTTTTCTCTTTTTTCTCATAACTTTGTTTTTTTGGTGCTGTGTTAGAATGATAAATTTATGAACTAATGAAATGACTATTTTTATGTATTAAGTGGTTGTTTGGTACAATATACTAAAAATTTCAACTCGTACAACATTTCTTATTGAACATTTTGATATATATGAAAAATACACATTGATGCCATATCAAAAAATTTATATATCGAGTTTTCACTACAAAAAAAAAAATAGGTATTAGCGATCGATTTTCGGTCGCAAAACGTGGTTAGCGATTGATTTGTGACCGAAAAAAATCAGTCGTTAAAAAGCGGGTAGCTAATATTAGCGACCACTTTTTGAAATCGGTCGCTAATCTGCGATCGTAGCGACCGCCTAATGTCAGTCGCTGAATCAATCGAGTCCGACCCGATCGGGTCAAGATTTAGCGACTGACAACAGACGGTCGCTAATTTACTTTTTGAAATAAAAATAATCTTTTTTATTTTATTTTTTTATTAGCGACCGACCTGGTCACTGACCCACTAACTCATATTAGGCAACCCATGTAGTATATAAGTCCTTGTGAGGCTTGTAGAAATAAATGGGCAAATATGCGCCCAAGGGGAATCAAACTCACGACCTCTGGGTAGACCGGAAGATGTGTGAACCACTAGGACACATGATATTTTAGTTTGTTTATTTACATTTAATTATATATAACATCAAATTAACTCCCGTTTTTTTTAATTCATCAAATTCAATCATTTTTGTTTCTAATTGTTTATATATATGTATTTACTAACTTATTTATTATTTTTTTAAATTCAATATTTTAGACTATTTTAAATTATTAATTCATTCGTTTTTATTCATTTAATTGTATATAATTCCAAATTGACTCCCATTTTTTTTAAATTCATCAAATTAATCTTTTTTTTTTTGTTTCTAATTCGTTTATATATATATATATATATATATATATATATATATATATATATTTACTAACTTTTTTTTATTAATTTTATTAATTTAATATTTTAGACTATTCTAAGTTATTAATTCATTTATTTTTATTCATTTAATTGTATATAATTCCAAATTGACTCCCATTTTTTTTTAAATTCATAAAATTAATTTTTTTTGTTTCTAATTCGTTTATATATATATATATATATATATATATATATATATATATATATATATATATATATATATATATATATATATATATATATATATTTACTAAACTTTTTTTTATTAATTTTATAAATTTAATTTTTTAGACTATTCTAAATTATTAATTCATTCGTTTTTATTCATTTAATTGTATATAATTCGAAATTGACTCCCGTTTTTTTTAAATTCATCAAATTAAAAAAATTTGTTTCTAATTCGTTTATATATATACTAAATTTTTTATTCAATAAAATTATATGCAAATCTATAATATTCAATAAAAAAATTCATCAAAATTAAAATATTCAACAAATAAAATAAAATATTCAATAAAAAATAACTCGACAATCCTCTCTAGGGAGGAACTCGTTGATATCAATATCATCATCCCCACCATCGCCCTCGCCCTCACCACCTCCGTGTCCGCTCACCCCGGCACCGCTCACCCCGGCATCAAAATGTGGTGGGAGTGTGGGTTGGGCGTTAATGTCCATCTGCTGAGTGATGCTGGTGAACCAATTCCGAAGACTCACGTTGTAGCTCGTGAGGGCCTCCATCTGCTTCTGGACGGCTCTCAGCTCACGCTCCACCGGAGAGGGAGCAGAGTCGATCGATGAGGACGATCCACTGCTCTGGCGGTAGGTCTGCAGGATGGCCTTACTGTGACCGCCCTGCCCCACAACCTTCCCCTTCTTGACTCCGACCACATCTAAATAGATGCGGTCCTCGTCAATCCGGGGAGGGGTGGGATTCTCTCCGCTGTCGTCTCCGGGGCCACCTGCTGCGAGGCCTGGGCGAGACGATCCTTAAACTGGTTCTGAAATTATATAAATAAAATACAATTATAATAATTAAACTACAATTATAATAATTAAATTAACATTAATCAAAATTAATTAAACACTTATGTGGATCTCAGTGGTGTGGGCGTAGGTAGACGTCCCAGTCTCCGAGTTCACTGGGTGGGAGATCTTCATCTGCTCATAGAGAGAGAACTTTCGTCCGTGCTCTCTCACCTGTTTCGAACCAAATTCAATGATATGTTAAACATTTAAAAATTTATTAATATTCAAATGTAATTAAAATTCAATAGATACTTACAAAGACGAGGGAGTGCTCGTAGATGGATCGGGATCTAGTTCGATGTCTGGCGACGCCGTTCCCGGTGGGGTCCTTCAACCGGTTCTCCCTGGACTTCTCAGACTTGGCTTTGAATTACTCACTATTCCAGTGAGTAACCAAAGCGTTCGAGACGGAACGTCCGTCTGGCCCTGTGCCCAGCTCCAGCTGCGCCCCATTATTGAACTTCTTCCTCAGCCCGTAGATAATATTTTTGTACCGCTCCTGCGCTTTCGCGCAGAACAAGCCGTACACAACACTATCATGGGCTTCGTTCCAAACACATAGCTTCTGCAGTTAAATTAAAAATAAAATATGAACAAATAAATACAATATAAAATATTAAATATAATTAAAATTATAATAAATATACCTTTTGAACTCCTCGAAGTACTCCCTCCTCTTTCGCTCGGGCACCATGGACTACGAGTGGGCGCCAACCTCGAACAGGAGCTTCTTAATGGCCTCTGAGACGCGAACGCTGATCTCATGGCCTGGAAGCATACTGTGACATAAAAAAAAATTCAAGTTAATATTAATGGATACAATTAAAATTATTTAATTCGTTATCAAAAAATACTTACATGTTGTCGCTAGGGACAATAGTGAGACGTCTATCAATCAGGGGATGCTGCCGTGAAGCCGAAGATCCGGCAACAGTAGTAGAGCCAGTAGCACTGGACTGCTGTGAGGAGGATGGTGTCATCTCCGGGGCCCGTCGAACCTCCGGGAGAACCGGTCTCAACGACCCCGACCTCCTCTTCCCCCGACCCTGTCACCGACCCTGTGACCCACTCTGATCGGGTTATCATGAGAGCTCATCTGTAATAAATTTAAATTCAAAAGATTAACATAACATATTATATTTATACGCAACTACGAAAATTCCTAAACTAAATTCACAACTATGAAAATTCCTAAACTAGATTCACAACTACGAAAATTCCTAAACTAAATTCACAACTACGGAAATTCCTAAACTAAATTCACAACTACGAATATAAATCAACTAAATTCACAACTACGAAAATTCCTAAACTAAATTCACAACTACGAATATAAATCAATTAAATTCACAACTACGAAAAATTCCTAAACTAAATTCACAACTAAGAATATAAATCAACTAAATTCACAACTACGAAAATTCCTAAACTAAATTCACAACTACGAATATCCCTAAACGAAATTCACAACTACGAATATAAATCAACTAAATTCACAACTACGAATATCCCTAAACGAAATTTACAACTACGAATATAAATCAACAAAATTCACAACTACGAATATAAATCACTAAATTCACAACTAGGAAAATTCACAACTACAAATATAAATCAACTAAATTCACAACTACGAATATCCCTAAACGAAATTCACAACTACGAATATAAATCAACAAAATTCACAACAAATATAAATCACTAAATTCACAACTACGAAAATTCACAACTACTAATATAAATCAACTAAATTCACAACTACGAATATCCCTAAACAAAATTCACAACTACGAATTTAAAACAACAAAATTCACAACTACGAATATAAATCACTAAATTCACAACTACGAATATAAATCAATTAAATTCATATATATACGTGTATATATATATATATATATATATATATATATATATATATATATATATATATATATCTAACTTCATGCATTATTCAAATATACAAAGATATATATAATAAACAACTAAAGTTTGAAAAACTTACGTTTATTAGATAGACGGAGAAGCAAGGATGGTATTGACCGGAGCGGAAAGCTCGACGGACGGCGGCGGCGGCAGAGTTTTTTTTTTAGCGTAAGCCGAAAGTGAGTACCGCCTGTGACTAAAAAGGGTAAAAAAAATTAGCGACCGCCAAATCATGTATATGGGCGGTCCCAAAAAAATTAGCGACCGCCTCTGGCGGTCGTTAATCCCCCAGCATTAAATGACCCTTGCCCGTTTCCAAGAACGGGTCAACTGACCGATTTGCGACTGCAAACTGACAGTCGCTAACCAAAAATTTGAATTTAGCGACCGCCGTGGCGGTCGCTAAATAGGCGGTAAATAGTTTGACTGACCTTTGAGTTTTCGCGACCGCCTAAGCGGTCGTAGGCGTTCGCTAATCCTTCAATTCAGCGACCGCTTGTCTCATTGGTCGCAAAATAATTTGATTTGAGACCAGTGGTCTACGGCGGTCGCTAATACAATATTTAGCGACCGATTTTGAGGCGGTCACTAATTTCGGTCGCTAAAACACGAATTTTTTGTAGTGTTCATGAACATTATTGGTATAAACCGTTCCATACAAAAATCTCAATATATATTGTTTGATATCAAAATTTCGATGTACTGAAATTCATATATTGCATTGGTAAATATTTTGAAATTTTGGACTATTAATTTTCAAGACAAACTTGTTTTTAAACAGGAACCAATCGATCAGACTAGTTTAACCTAGAACTGGTTACAGTGCTTAGTACGCAACTGTTTTCAATCGACTCAACATATGACCTAGTAAAAAATTGGGCATACTAATGACTCAATTAACCCAATTTTTATCATAAAAATAAAAAAAAGGAAAAGGAAAACCAACTATCTCATCTCATGTTACAATTGCCCATACATGAACAATTAAACCATGTTTTCAATATTTATTTTACACATGATTCCAGGCATTGACATGTTTAATCTTTAATGTGGCCACCTCTAATCAAAGTACACCTACTATATAGGTTTTACTCTCTTAGGTGGAGTGGTAATTTTCATTATTCTAAGTAGATTCGCGGAAGAAATATCTACATACCAAGTTAACTCATTTACAAAAATAATTGAATTATATAATTAAAAATATTAATTTATATGAAATAATATATTAATTTATACAAAAGAAAGTATTAGCTTTTACATTATAGCCCTCGCCGGCGAGTGCTATTGAAGGGAACATTAACATATCATATACAAGTGTTGGTAGCTCAAGTGGTTGAGGCCACCACCTAAGACTCAGAGGTCTTGGGTTCGAGACACGGGGAGGGAATTTATTTCCCTCTTGTGGTGGGGTGGTGTTCCCCTGTTATGATGGGGTGGTGTTCCCCTCTTGTGGTGGTTGCGGTTCCGGCTGCAGTGCGGTTGTGGTTCGGAGTTGCGGATTCGGGTGATCCCCCTCTTGTGGTGATTGCGGTTCTGGTCTACAGCGAGATGAAAAGATGTTGCCATGTACCCGGTGGTCGAAGGAACTATTGTAATTGATTATGTTAGGAAACTATTGTAATTGATTACCTTTCAAAAAAAAAAAAAAAAACATATCATATACAAGTGTGTATCCCCGCGAATTTCGCGAACTGGAAAAAATTGTTATTATTATTTCAAATTATAGACATCAATATTTTTTTAAATATCTTATAACTTCGGTATAATATTAACATTGTAATTATAATTCATGAACAATAAAAAAAAAAAAAAACTAAACATGAATAAGTAGAAAATTTGAAAAATATTAACTAATTATCACATTTAAACTCAAATTAATATAACAAAATATTACTTAAAATTACAGTTGTTGCATACTTGCATGCATAGTTTTTCCACATGGTATTTCGATACAATAACAATCGAACGCAAAAGTTTAAATCTGTAGATAGAATCACACATTTCAAATCTAACAGTAACATTTGATAAAAATGATGTCATAATTAAATTAAATATTGTGTAGATGTTTGTGTGAGAACAATTGATTAATGTGTTGGTATTTATAATACACAATTCAACAATAAAAATTGACGTTTAGGCGTCAATCATTTTTTTTAATTCAATTTACATATAGGTATTTTGAAAAAAATAGTTAAAAAAATCAAAACTATTAAAAAAAATCGAAATCTTACAATACAAAACAATATCTATATTTTACAGTTTAAAATTCTATTTTGCAGGTAAAATTTTATCTAATATAAAAAAATTGTGTTACAATCTATTATTGAAGGTAATATATTGTATTTGGTGACAATATTATTTGGGAATCATATGTCATCTCGGTGACAATATCTTTTTTGAAAAATTTCAATTCATTTCTACAAATTTTACATATATCAATATTTTGCAAAAATATTTAAGAAAAGAAATAGTTCGAAATTTTTTTTGCTTGCATTAATTTAATGTTTAAAATAATATTTCATGTTCTACGTAAATATTATATTTTCATTGATTAAATATATTTAGATTTATTGTATTTTAGAGTAAGATATTTTTTAAAATTATAATACTTAAATTGTTAGTAAAGAAACTTAATGTTTTTTTTTTTCTCTTTGGGCAATATTATATTTTTTTATCCATAAGAAACTTATTACACATATTTAAAAAAAATATATATATATATATATATACATTAATTATATAAGATAAAACAACACTTATTTATCATTTACAAAAGTATTTTAATATTTGTATGTTAAAATAATATAAAAGAAAAATTGAAATCCTAGACTATAAAAGAGTATATGTATTTTACTGTTTAATAGTCTATTTTGACGACATAATGTTATCCAAAAATAAATTTCTGTATTATAATCTATTACTGAAGGCAAAATATTATATTTGATGTCAAGATTTTTTTAGTATCATACACTATTTCGATAACAATGTCTTTTATGAAGTATTTCAATTTCCTCCTACAAATTTCACATCTATCAATACCTTGCAAAAATAACATCAAAAAATTTCTTAGAAGAGAAATCGTTCAACCGTAAAAAAAATCTGCTTGCATTAATATAATATTTAAAATAATATTCCATATTTTACATAAATATTTTGTTTTCATTGATTAAAATTTACTCAGATTTATTTTATTTTAGAGTAAGATACTTTTAAAAGTTATAGTACTGCAATTGTTAGTAAAGAAACTTAATGTCCTTTTTTTGCCAAAACTACAATTTTCAATCCATAAAAAAATTTATTCCACATATTTTAAGAAAAAATATATATATTAATTATATAAGATATAACAGTCTTTTACTTATTTATAAATTAAATTTTTTTAAATATTTTTATGTTAAAAATTAAAAAAAAATCGAAATCCTAGTATAGAAAAGAATATCTGTATTTTGCAGTTTAATAGTCTATTTGGCCACATAATTTTATCCAAAAATAAACTTTTGTATTACAATCTATTATTGAAGGTAAGATATTATATTTGATGGCAAAATATTTTTGGTATTATACAATATTTCGGTGGCAATATCTTTTCCAAAATATTTCATTTTCCTCCTACAAAATTTTCACATGTATCAATATTTTACAAAAATAACTTCCAAAAATATCTAAGAAGAGATATCTTCGACCGTGAAAAAATGTATCTACATCACTTTTATGTTACCTGTAATACAAAACGAAGAAACATAAAATTTAATCAGATTTCACCAATAACGCACACCTTATTCGGGAAAGAATAATAGTTGAATCAAAATCGTAGATGTGCGATGGGAAAATTTTCTCATTGACAGAGAAATTTTTTATTGATGGTAGATTTAAAAAAAAAAACGAATGCAAAGATATGAATATGAATATACTTTAGAAACTTACAAATAATTTTGAATACGTTCAAATGATCTTCAAGATGCACATGTGATTTTCTTTTAATGTGTGTCTAATCATCTCCATGTGCATAATAAATTAGTTTACCTGCAAAAAAAAGAGGGATATGATCTACACAAAAAATTACAGAAATAATCCAAATAAACGAACAAAAAATAAAATCATATTTCTTCACATTGGTACACAATAAATGAGAAAATGAAGAGAAGTGGTGAGGATTAGGGCTGTGAATTAGAATGAAATTAAAGAGAGATTTGACATTTATAGAAAATACAAAATGATATGTAGGATTGAGATTAAAAGTGTAAAATATATGGTGTAGATTAAGTCTTAGTAAAATTTAAAACATGCCTAAAATAACTTTTAATGAGAGTGCAGTATTTCAAAATGAAGAGATTTTAGACATGCCACATCACCCTAAAAATAAGATGGTGCTGACACATCATCTTGGAGAGGTTTGAAAATATAGTATAATAAGATGTCACTTTATTTCTGTGTACGAAAGACATTTATATGTCCAATTAGTTCTATCCTTAGGGATATAACACATAGACCTTGAAAATGAAGGAGCCTTCGACCGCTTGGGCTTGGTGCAGTTTTATTTATATTTTTGTAATATATTGTACTTTTTCCGTTCAATTTTACTAAATATTTCACTTGGAGTATATAAACTAGATTTAATAAAATTGAACGGAAGAAGTATATATTATTTATATTTTTTATTTCAATTATTTCTTTCATTATTTAAATTATACTTTATATTTATTTTAATTAAATTACACTTTATATAATTAACATAGTATATATCAATCAAGTATTCATATAACTATTATTCAATTAATTGAGGTGTGTTTGGTACAATATAAGGGAAAGTCAAAGAAAATGTAAATATGTATTTGATAGGTGATGAATCAAACCCATAATTTCCATGAAAAATGGTTGATTCCGGGATTTCATTTCATGCTCCACTCTATACCAAATATTTACATGCAATTCTATACCCATCCTTTGGTGCTAAAAGCAACTTAATTATTATTAATTATAATTAGTGTTGTATTTATTATAAACCCAGTAGATTTAATATACTAAAGCCAGAAGATTTGTTGTGGATATTACTAATGAGTTTCATAACCTAAACAGGCTTTAGGTTTAGATTAGAGTTTCTCTATTATAAATAGATCTCTGTACTCAATATTGTATATACACATACACAGAAATATTAGTGAAAACTCCTAGCTTGGTACGCCCCTGACGTAGTCGTTATCGACGAACCGGGTAAACAAACAGGTTTCTCTATTTTACGCTTACAATTTACAATACGTTATCAGCACGAGTATCTGCCCGAAGCTAATCGGTATGAATCTCAATTTAATTTTCAATAGCATGATATTTAATTATCGTATCAGTTTTTTAGATCCATATGTGCTATGAATTTACTGTGCACTTAATTTATACATTGCATCAGTATTATTGTTTGCAATTGTTTATTAATCGGATCGAAAGAAAAAAATTAATTACACATATAGCGCCAAAGGTTACCGTCGCCGCGGGCCTCCAGGCCACCGCGCGCGTGCCGCCGCAGGCCTCAAGGACGTTGAGCGCCACTGCCAAGGGCCACCAGGCCGTCGAGCGCCACCGCGTGCGAGAGGCTAGCCTTGATGACCGCGAGCCCTGATGGCCGCGGGCCGTCGGCTGTGCCTCCGTCGCGAGTCATCAGGCCAGCGCGCCTCCGAGTGCCGCAAATGGCTGCGCACTGCTAGCGAGAGCGCGCCTCCCTCCTCCGCTGCTCCGTTGTGCACCGTCGGGCGACGGCAGTCATAGGCTGCGTCGCCACACTTCGGCTCAGCGCAAGCCTCACGCTCCGCCGCCGTGGCCCCATGCGCCCTGCCCTATTCCCTCTTCCGCGTAGTCCTGCCCAACTTGTTGGGCAAAAAGCCGTCAAAAGCCAATTTTTTCTTTAATTTTTGGGCCTGCGGCCCTCTTTATGGGAAGGAATCAGGAACCTTTTTTTTTAACTTATGGGCTATTTTTTTTTATTAATTGATTGGACATATTGTTTGTTTTTTGGGCCTTATATTATTTTTCTTAGTATATTTAAGCCCTCAATTAAACTTATCAAGTTCCAAAAATACTTAAAAATTAAAAGTAATAATTCTTTGCATAATAATTAAGCTCAAATTTTTAGAATTAATTTTAAAATTAGTTCTCAATAAATTATTACTTTATGTGCTTAATTTCTATATGTGCATGCTTTTATGATTAATACTCTTGCATGCATTATTGCTTTTGCACGTAGTCCTTATTTTACAGTCCACATATATTGTCTGGGTAGGTGACGCCCAGTGACTTTAACGCAAAATACTAGTTTGACTAGTAGTTACCCCACAAGAGTATGTGATCACTGTAGTATGGACAAGTATAGGGACCAAGTAGTATCAAACCCAAGGGAAGTGTGTATGCGAGTAAATCCCTGGAAATGTATGTGTCATAGCTAATATGAACGCGATGTTGGGTTTATACTATTACCACTAAGTTTTTTATACTAATGATATTCTAATAATGAAATTAAAGTTATACTAACTTCTGGTTGAACTAATGAGATGATGATGCTCGGGATAAGATTCCCTACGTATACTAACGGAGTTGGTACAATAACTAAAATAATTGTGATGTGCAAGTTAAAATTCTAAGTGTACTAAAACTAGGCAATCAACTTCCTTAATCTAGCATAAGATTGAAAGAATAAAAACTCAAGAATTAATCCTAATACTTAGTTCTATCAACCTACTTCACTAATCCACTAATTAAAGTATATGAATTGTGCTTAATTATTGAGGTCATAATTTAACTAAGGTGATGCGGTCGTACCCCCTTGATAAACCAGTCGATTATAAACCCCTTCAAATTCCCTCTCCTTAAGCTTATTCGTTATTAAAGAGTGATGCGGCCGTCTTCTCTCTAACAATTTTCGTACTTAATTCCAAGATTATTCTAGGGTTTATTAGAATTATTCAATAATTAAGAGAACTAAAAATATACATCACGAATTATCCTAATTACGCACCAACGTCCTGCTTCTACGAGTTCATCTTATCCTAAACATGCAAGGGTTCTAGCCTAACATGGTTGTTTCAAGAATAAAAGCAATAACGAGATCGATGACCATAAGCATAATTAAATTGATGAAAGAATTCAAGAACATAACAAAAGATGAAATCAATAAATTCAAGTCTCAAAATAATATCTATGAAAATCTGGAAAACTAGGTTTAATAATCTTAAGTACTCAAGAAAACAAGAATAAAGAAAATATGTTCAAAGGAGTAATTAAACTAAAGAATTTGTATGCTAAAAACCTCGATTACACGTTGAAAAACCTTGCTAAAAACTCTCAAACTCCTTCTCAAGCTCTTCTCCTCCGAAATCTATGTCTAAGTATGTGTTGATGTGTAAAAATAGGCTTGGAAGGGTATGTATAGGGTAAAGGGCCGAAGTTGGCCGAAAGTGCTCGAGCAGGGCCTTAACTCGAGCGCCTAGCGCTTGAGTAGCTCTAGCTCGAGTGGTACAACCTTACAACGTCCACAAGGCGCTCGACCACACTGCGCTCGAGCGGATAGCGCTCGACCCTAGCCAACTCGAGCACCCTATCTTCACAGCGCGATGAAAACGCTCAACTTCCTTCACTCAAGCGGATTCTGCTCGAGCTTTGCTCACTTGAGAGGGTCTCGATAATAGGGTCCGTGGGGCGCTCGACCTCCTGGCACTCGAGCACTTGGCGCTCGAGCTCCCCTTGTGCTCGAGTGCCTCCTTCTTTTGAGCTAAGTGATACCTTTCTTCTTTCGAACTAATATTTTTCGTATTTCTTCAATATCTTCTCATCCAGGAGTCTGTTTGAGTCGATTCAAAGTCCTACGAACTCTGTTTTTCACCCTCTTTCATAATATGAGCATCAAAGAGACAAATTGATAAGTTTATAAAAATATTACTCAAATAACTCTAAATATTCATCAAATACACTCAAAATATAGGCGAATCGGGCTACAAAACAATACAATTTCACGCTTAATCACCCAGTACTTGTTGGACCGTAAATTAAGTTTTGGGTAGACGACGCCCAATTATTGCTTCTATGTGCCTGAAAGTGATCAAATAAATCCTTATTTCTCCGTTGTCAACAAAAGGTCACAAAACTCACCATGTCACTTTAAATATTGTAGTGAGAATGTCTGATATTACCAAATGAGAATTCGCTGAGCTTGCTCTTGATGGTAGTAATTACCTGACATGGGCTCTAGATGTCGAGATCCATCTAGCCTAAACTGAGTTGAGCGGGGCGATTGTCGATAGTTCGAAATCAACTAACGCCCAGAAGGCGAAAGCATTGATTTTTCTCAGGCATCACTTGAATCAGGACCTGAAAAATGAATATATCACTGAGAAAGACCCCGAAACATTGTGGAAGTCCCTGAAGGACCGTTTCCAACAATAAAACGATATACTCCACCCTCAGGCACAATACGATTGGCTGAACCTCTGTTTTCAGTACTCTAAGTCTGTGACGGAGTACAACTCAGCTTTGCTTCGTATTATATCCCAGTTAAAGCTATGCAAACAAGCTATAACTGAGGCCGAGTTGATACAGAAAACTCTGTCAACATTGCTAGCAACCTTATACTCCAGTAGCAGTATATGGTGTTGGTGATCAATTTTTATCGGATGGATTAGTGACTGTTTAGGTTCGGTTTAAAGATCATCAAGCAATTACGTGTGATTGGTTACCATCGTAAATGGTAAATCGAGGGTCGGGTTATGAACTTGTAAATATGAAAATCAAAATCGTAATAATTTCGTATGTGTGCACGTTTTGGTGTATTACTATGTGTTTTGGGAATGTTTATGAATTTGAACTTGTATTTCATAAGCTGGAGAACAACTATTTATAGAGACTAGCAAGCATGAGGTGTTCCTGACTCTTGGTCTCCCTAGCATGCATGCTTGACATGTGTCCTTTGACTCTAGTTTGACCTTATCTAAGCTAAATCTTAGTTACAAAGTCTTCTTTGGTCTTATCTCGGACTTCATTGTTGTTCGTCCATGTCGGTTTAACTCAATCCAGGATGGTTCTTTCATAAAAGTTGTTCGCCGTTTGGGTGTATGGCTCAGAAGTTGTTCGCCTTTGTGTCTTGCACAAATTGGCTTTGGGATCTTGGTCCTTTGTTCGTCAGCATACCCCTCTTAGGCTGATAACTGTAACACTTTTACCAATGTTGTTCGTCATTATTGACTTGGTGGTGGGTCCATATTTGGTCTTCGGTCTTTAAACCTATTCACCAATATCTTGTTCGTCGGTATAGTTGTTCGTCAGTTTATACACTACCTGGATTGATTTAGGCACCCCGACTTGATTTTCTTTACTGATCATCTTTGATTTGAGGTTGGCTCTTCAAAATCCTTGATAAGCTGTTAATTCTTGTTCGCCATTCATTAATTTATGTTCGCCTATCAACAATTGCCCCCTATCCTGGCTATATGTTGCCCCAGACGAGCAACTTTGTGGCGAGCAACTATAGTTAGGATATTATACTGGTGTGGATATGGACAAACATCTTTGACCTGGGCGAGCAATTTCGGATCTGCCTCTTCACCTTCCCACGATCTGGGGGATGTACGAGGATGACGTGGGCGGTATGATTGTGCGCCGCCCACGCGTGAGCATTCCCGAGGCCACGCGCCCCTATAATTGCATATAGGTCCCTTGATTTTCAACCTTGCTCGAAAGTAACCCAACCCCGTTTTCCTTCAATATGGTCCATATTTTGGGGTGAATTACACTTTGAACCCCGTTTTTTTCTTGGGGTATAAATAGAAGGGGAAACAAAATTTTCCCACTTTTTCATTTCTTGCTACAGTGCTCCGGCGATTTCATCCTTCTCTGGCGATCTCGATCTCCTCCGGCGTCCGTTTCTCTGGCAATTGGCTTCTAATTTCAAGACAAGGTAGTTACTTTCTTTCTTCACCTCATTTCTTTTGTTTTTCTTCAAAAACCTCAATCGCCGCCGTGTGAGGCTTTGCTCCGCCGTCTTCTCCGACGAAACGCCGCCGTCTGGTTCTTCTTCTCCTTTCTCTTTCCATGTCTTCGCACTCGAGCAACAAATCCGAGGAAACTCTTGAACCCCTCTTCCCCATTGTGGCACACGAGAATCAACCTCTCTTTGAGATGTCCTCGGCGTCAAATCCTCACGTTGATTCAGTTGTTCGTTCAGTTGAGGACACTGGTGCTCGTCCATCGGGGAGGGAAGTAGTGGTCGCTGCGAGCAGAGATTCCGACGAAGACTCTTCGTCCAGCGCTGAATCGGAGGATCCCCAATTCGACGAGTTGACTCGCGAATTTTTGGAAGGGATAGGGTTCCCATCTCCAAGGATGATGGAAAACGAGATCCCCGTTGGAGTTGCTCGGCCTTTCGAATGGCGAGCATATACTGAGGAGTATGCGAACCACTTTGCTCGCCCGAAAAGACAAAAAATGGACCTGGTAAAAACTGATTTTCAGGCGAGCAGAATCAAAAGTATCATCCTCGAAGAGGATCTTGATCTGATCCGAGAGACCTACAAAATCCCTTTTGATATTCATATGTGGGCCCCGAAGAGGAAAGAGAGAGCTGATCGCCCACCTCCAGGATGCACCGCGATCAATATTGACACACTTATTGCTGGTCTAAAGCTGCCACTACCTCCAGTTGTTGGTCGCTTCCTCGAGGCGACCAATCTTGCCATTACACAGATCACACCAATAGGGTGGATGAATTTGCTCGGCGCCATGGCTTTGTTCGCTTTAGAGGGATATGTTGATCGCCTTACTGCGGAGGAAATCAACTATCTCATGACAATCACCAAATGTCCCGTTGGTGAAGAGGCTACTATTACCTCAAGGCCAGGACTGGGCTCAAGATGGTAGAAGGGGTGCCGAACAAGATTAGGGACTGGAAAGAGCACTTTTTCTTCATTGGTGGTGATTGGCGAGCATCTTCCGGTCCACACGGTGGCATTGGGCGAATAAATTCTCCCGCAGCCTATGGAATAATTAAGCGTAAGTTTATCTTTGCTCGCCTTCGAATTGTGTTGTTCTAATTTAACTTTTATTGTTTGCTCGCAGGTCCTCGACTACTAAAGTGGAATTCGGAAGAGGAGATTGGTGCGGAGTTCCTGTTTACATCTTGTTTGGTCGGCTTGCGCAATAGAGCGGACAGGACCATCCAATACCTAAACGACGAGAAGCGTCAAAAGCTGCTCGTTTGCTTACTTATCCCCACCACTTGGAAGCACAGGCTGAGGTGCCCCCAGGTATGAAAAATTTCTAACTCCTTGAACCAACTTTGCTCGTCATTTGATTTCCACAACTTGCTCGTCTAACTCTTTTAACTTAACCTCTTTTTTTTTTAGCCGAGCAAGTTGCTGTTACTGTTCCCCCCTGCTTCGCCCTCCTCGAGCAAAGAGTCTTTGAGATGGCGCCTCCGAAAGGCCAAAAAAGGAAGGGTGACCCGCCTACCAAAGTACTGGGAATGACGAACAAGACTGAAGGAGCCAAAGTTCCTCGGTCTGCGGCACCTTCTGGCCATGCTCGGCCAGCTCCTCCGATTTCTCCTCCTCAAGGGGGCAAACGCTTAAAGAAAGCGGATGGGACTCCGCTGGCCCAAGATGTCCCCGGTGGTGGCAAGGGGAAGGAGAAGGTGGGCCACAGTCATGCTCGCCCAGAGGGGGATATTATTCGCCACTTATCCGTCGAGCCTGTGGAGACGACGGGCAAAGCGGGCAAGAGCGTTACCCCAACTCGCGGTCCTGAGGACATCACTATTCTGGGCTGGGATGAACGAAAGTTCCATGAGTAAGCATATATATCATTATGGCCGGCGAACAACTTTTTAAGAACATCTTGTAACTTTGATTTTTGTTCGCAGATATCGGCCTAACGATCATCCTGGGCGAGCAGCTGCGGTCCACCAATACGCCTGCTCAAAAACTCCGGTGAACATTCGAGAGATCCCGGGCGAACATGTTCGTCGGGCTACTGAGTTGATCGCCCGATCGTGGACCCGGCCACTGGAGACGACCGTTTATGCTCAAAGCATTGCGGACAACTTCCACTTTTCCTTGATGCATCATGCAAACGGCCTTGCCATCGCCCAAAAAGGAATGATCCAGCTCGCCGAGCTTGAAGATGCTGTTCGTCGTTACGCCAGTACTGCTCGGCAGTTGACCGAAGAGAAGGATGGCCTGGTCGGCCAGTATGAGGCCAAAGTTGCCCGTCTCAACAATTAGATCAATGTTTACATTGACTCTGAAAAGAAATACCTTGACCAAATTCAAGGTTTGTCTAGCGAATTGAGAGGCAAAGATGCCATGCTCGGCGACGGGGAGAAGAAGCTGTCTGCGGCCGAACAAGAGATCGCTGATCTCAAAGCGGAAGTTGCTCGTCTTCGGGAGGCGGAAACCAACCTCTTCACACGCGAGCAACTTGAAGAGAAAGTTCAGGCTCGAACCGGCCCCATCTCTAACCTGGGGTATATCTGCGCCTATGCGGACAGCATCCGTTCGGCCGATGCTTATGACTACAAGGACTTGGTGGAAGAAATGAGCAAGGACTTGAATGAGTTCATGGAGAACTATCCACCGCCGAGCAATATTGAAATTCAGCTGGCGGATTTGCCCGTACTAGGGGTTAAACTTGACAAACTTGACCCCAGTATTGCCATCAATCACCCTCCTCCTCCAGTTGATGAAGGCGAACAAGAGGAAGAGGTGGCTGTGGCCGACGAGCAAAATGCTAAAGAGGCGGAGGATAAGGCTGCTGAAGATCTGGCTCGAGATTTGATCGTTGATCCTCCCGCCGAGCAAACTCAAGATCCTCCTCCCGCCGAGCAGCAATAGTTCTTAGGACAACTTTTTTCTTTTCTTCTTCTCTGTAATAGTTGTTCGTTCCTTTTGTAGTAAATGACTTCTAGGATCATTGTACTATTTTTTAGGCTTAATGCCTTTTTTATTAATGGAATGTCTTTCTCATGTTCGCTCATTTTCTTTATATGTTAATTGCCTTTACATTTTTATCAATGCCTTTGCAATTATAACATATAGTGTTGGGCTTTTGTTCGAATTGAACTTTGCCTTTAGTGGAATCAGGGTTCAGCCTTAGGTTCTGTTCATTTTAAAAAACGAACAACCTTTAAATGGCTTTGGTTCTTAGGTTCTGTTCATTTTAAAAATTAACACCCTTTAAAATGGACTTGTACCTCGAGCTTTGGACTTTTCCTCTTTGACGAACAACTATTATATTTACATAATGAACAATTTACAAATGCTAAAAGACTGCTTGTTACTAACATGTACAAATCGACGAACAACTTTGAACACTAATTAAAACATGCTCGCTTATAATATTTTTGCCGAGCAACTCTGTCTATATAAAAGATGAAACAGCACCAAACTATACAATGTGCCGAATAACTTTATATTCTATATTTAGCAAAATTTTCAAAAAATTAGGCAAGTTTTTGGTTTGCCTTACTTGATTCACTGGCCCCCCGAGATATTTGTTCGCCCAATCAAGAACTTGTTCGTCTTATTGATAGTACTTCTTCATATGTACAGCATTCCAGGAGTATTGGGCCGGCTTGCCTTCCATATCTTCGATATCGTATGCACCATTAACGAATTTTTCCGTTATACGATACGGGCCCTCCCAAGTTGGTCCCAATACACCTGAAGGT
The DNA here is from genome assembly GCA_947034835.1 of Ballota nigra. Classification (NCBI taxonomy): domain Eukaryota; kingdom Viridiplantae; phylum Streptophyta; class Magnoliopsida; order Lamiales; family Lamiaceae; genus Ballota; species Ballota nigra. Next base: position 62,493,840 of record OX344723.1, on the reverse strand, counting down.
TGGGCGAGCAACTTTCTTAGAACCATATCTCCAACTCTGAATTCCCCGATTTTAACATGGTAATTATAATAGCGTTCTGCTCGCTGCTTGTAGGTAGCATTTTTTAGCTCGGCATTTAATCTTTTTTCTTCGAGCAAATCCATTTCCGCAGTTAAAGCAGAGTTGTTCGCCTGCTCATCAAAGTTGGTCGTCCTGAATGTATTGGTCTTTAACTCAATTGGTATTACAGCCTCTGTCCCGAAAGCCATTGCAAAAGGTGTTTCTCCGGTGCTTGACCTGGGAGAAACTCTGTATGCCCATAGGACTTCCGGAAGTTCTGTAGACCAACTACTTTTGCTTTCTGCTAGCCGTACCTTTAACGTATGCTTGATAATTTTGTTTACGGCTTCAACTTGTCCATTCGATTGGGGATGATAAGGTGTAGAGTAATGTTTTTTGATCCCCCACTTAGTACAGAAATCTGTCAACTCCTTCCCATCAAACTGTGGACCATTGTCTGTCACGATGGTTTGTGGAACTCCAAAATGACAGACAATGTTCTTCCAAATGAAGTTGATCATTTTCTGTTGCGTGATTTTCAACATGGCCTCTGCTTCTGCCCATTTTGTATAATAGTCGACTGCCACAACGGTAAATCGAACTCCTCCAACTCCTGCTGGGAAGGGACCAATAATGTCCATTCCCCATCTAGCAAAAGGCCACGGACTATAAATCGATACGAGCTGTTGAGCCGGGGTATGAATGTTTGGTGCAAAAATTTGACATTGGTGGCAAGTCTTTGCTTTTTTTTTATTGCGTCCTGGCGTAAAGTCGGCCAGTAATAGCCTTGTCTGATAGTTTTGTATGCCAAGGCTTGCCCCCCCGTGTGATTTCCACATACTCCGGCATGTATTTCTTCGAGTATTGCTCGTCCCTGCCCCCTAGGCAAACATTTGAGAAGTGGAAGTGATATTCCTCTTTTGTAAAGTTGCTCGCCTACCAGAGTATATCTGGCGGCTTGCTTAATTAGCTTAGCAGCTTCAAAAGAGTTGTTTGGTTTTTCTCCACTTTTCAAGTATTTGACTATACTTGTTCTCCAGTCTTCTTCTTCACTGGTTTGATCGTTAAGTTGGTTGACATTATAACTCGTTGTTGATGGGTCATTCATCTTTGTGATTATAATGTCTGCCTGCTCTGCAGGCCCTTCGCTTGTTGCTAGTCGGGCCAACTCATCTTCTTGAGTGTTGCTCGTCCTTGGGATTTGTTCAATGAATACTTGGTCTAACAAGGACATCAGGTGAGCAACAATCCGTTGATATTCGATCATATGACCGTCCTTCACCTCGTATTCACCTCGGACTTGGTTCACAATTAATTGTGAATTGCCGAATATTTGCAATAGTCTGACACCTACTGCCAGGGATAGATGGAGACCAACAATGAGAGCCTCATACTCGGCTTCGTTGTTGGTTGCCATAAAGCCAAATCTGATTGCCGAAGTGAATACTTGTCTTCCTGGACTAATTAGAACTACTCCTGCCCCCGAGGCTATGTTAGTCGAAGATCCGTCAACATAAAGATGCCAGGGGTGATCAAGTCCTCTCGTCGGATCTGGTGGGAAGGTCAGTTCGACTATAAAGTCGGCTAATGCTTGCCCTTTGATTGCTGTTCGAGGAGCATAAGTCACCCCGAATTGGCTAATCTCCAGTGACCATTTTAATAGACGACCAGCTGTGTCGGGGCGATGGAGAATTTGTCTGAGTGGGAAAGTTGTTAGCACTTCAACTTGATGATAAAAAAAGTATGGCCGTAACTTCCTCACACTCATGACTAGTGCATATGCCAACTTCTCGGTTGGGGAGTATTTGATCTCTGCCTCATGCAAAGCTTGACTGACGTAGTAGATAGGTTGATGGAATTTGCCGTCTTCCCGTACCAGAATGGAGCTGATGGCCACTTCCGACGCCGCCAAGTATAAATATAGCTTTTCTCCTGGGACGGGTTTTGATAGGATTTTTACATCTTCCAGGTAGTCTTTGAGTTGGTCGAACGCCTTTTGACAATTATTAGTCCATGTGAACTGTCCTTTCTTGATGGCTTCAAAGAATGGACGACATTTGTCCCCCGATCTGGATATGAACCGATTCAATGCTGCTAGACATCCCGTGAGTCTTTGCACTTCTTTTATTGAACGTGGTGGCTGCATATCCACTATGGCTTTAACTTTTGTTGGATTAGCCTCAATTCCCCGTTGACTAACAAGGTGACCCAAGAATTTGCCTGAATGAACTCCAAAGTTGCTCTTCTTTGGATTCAGCTTCATGTTGTAGTGTCGAAGAATTTCGAACACTTGGGTCAAGTGTTGGAGATGGTCTTCTTTACGGGGACTTTTGACTACAATGTCATCAACGTAGACTTCTACTGTATCTCCAATTTGCTGGTCGAACATTTTGTTCACCAGTCTTTGATAAGTTGCTCCGGCGTTGATGAGGCCAAAGGGCATTCTTTTCCAACACAGCAAGTTTTTGTTTGTATAAAATGCTGTGTTCTCTTGATCATCTGGATGCATCGGAATTTGATGGTACCCGGCAAAGGCATCCATGAATGTCAGCAATTCATGACCTGCAGTGCTGTCCACCAATTGGTCAATGTGAGGAAGTGGAAAGTTGTCCTTCGGGCATACTGCATTCGGATCTGTAAAGTCAATGCATAGCCTCCAGGTCCCGTTTGGTTTCCTCACAAGGACTGGGTTTGCTACCCATTGTGGACAGAGTGCTTGTCGGATTAGGTTGTTGTCTAACAACTTCTTTACTTCTTCGTTCAAAGCTTGATATTTGTCTGGGCCATATTTTCTTCGTTTTTGATGGATAGGCCTTTTTGCTTGATTGATATTGAGCTTGTGACAAGCATGTTTTGGATCTATCCCCACCATGTCTGCATGAGACCAAGCAAAAACATCTAGATTTTTGCTGAGGAACTCTTTCATTCGGGATCTGTAAGGCTCAGTGAGCTCAGATCCTATGTATAATTCGAGATTCAGGTTTTCAGGATTAACTTTGAACGCCTCCAGCTCTTCAACTGGAGTTGCTCGTCGTTTTTGTCCTTTCCACCGAGGATCAAGTATTGGTCCCTCAGAGTTAAAATTATTTTCGATGTTCATCGGCTCTGCCCCCAGGCGGGGATCTAGATCATCTGTTGGCCCTGATTCGTTGTTGTTAGTCAACACCTGGCCCTCCAAGCTATCATATGAATGTTGCTCGTCACTACCCCTTTGTTGCTCGCCAGGTGGAATTTCTCTCTGGGTGGTGATGAGTTGTTCGTCCAGCACTTGCTCGTCCGGATGTTGTTCGTCCGTATCCATGTGGTCATCTTCTATGTCCATCATGTTCTCCAATATTGAAGGTTCATCAACTGGATAGCTGGTGGCGGCTTCCATCATGGATACTTGCGCATGTTTTGCTTGCAGTTGTAAGAGGCATTCCCGAGCCTTTCTTTGATCTCCTTTAACTGTGCCTGCTCCACTTGCTGTTGGAAACTTCAAGCAATAATGGTAAGTTGAACAGGAAGCTTTAAATTCATTCAAAAAAGGTTGACCAAGGAACCCATTATAGGTCGATTCCTGGTCTACGACCAAGAAATCTACCATTCTTGTAATATTCTTTTCGGGTTCCTCGATCGTTACAAGTTGTACAAGTAAAGAAATTTCTCCCAATGGGACTGTTACTGCATTCCCGAAGCCTAGGATTCTATGGTTTGAGTCCCGGATGTGGGCTGAAAAGTCTCCAAGTTTATCAAGTGTACTTTTGAATAAGATGTTGGTATAAGCTCCGGTGTCCACCAACAATCTGTGGACTCGTGTTCCCATAATTTTTGCGCATATTACGAGCGAATCGTTGTGCGGAGTTAGGATTCCTTCCAAGTCATTTTCGGTAAAGGTCAGTTCCGCTGTCTGCATGATAGATGGTTTGACCCCCATTTCTTGGACTTGATCGATCGCTCGTAATTCAGCCTTTCTTTTACGATTGGAGATTGGTGGCCGTCCATCAGAACATCCTCCTGCGGGACCTGTAGGTTACATCATATACAAATCTTCCAATGGACGAGTAGGAATGGCAGGAACTGGTCGTGCCGGTTTATTGTTCTTCTGGGGTTGATCATCTTCGTCCTCAGAGTTGTTCTCCCGGACTCTCTTCCCGGGTTGTCTTTTGACAAAGTCGGAGAGCTTTCCGTCCTCGTAGAAACACCATAGCTGTCTAAGAAAATCTCTACATTCACTTGTAAAGTGCCCCACGCTTTGATGGTAGGCACAATATTTGTTAGGGTTGAGTTTGCCAGTGTCTTGGCAAATTTTCCGGGGAGGGGAGAGCAACTCCTTATCCTTCACATTTTCATAAACAGTATCGACTGATACTGTTAGCACCTGATTCAACTTTTCTTTGAGTTCCGTCCCTTCAGTGAACGCCTTCATGTTTTTAGGGACTCGATAGCTTGTTGCACCAGGTTTCTTGTTGATCTCCTTGGGGTCGGCTTTGTTCTCTCCCAAGTTCGACTGCAGGGCCTCATGCATAGAAACGAATATGCCGGCTTGATTTCTAAACTCGGCGTAGCTTCTTGGGCACTTCAGATGTACTTCTTTCCATAGCTTTGACCCTTTCTTCAGTCCTGCCATAATAGCAACAATTTTTGTGTCTTCGCTGACGGGCTCACCCTCCAACTACACCTTGTCAAACCTTTCCATGAATGCTCTGTTAGGATAAAATTTGTTAGTTTTGATGAGTTAAAATAAACCAGAAGATGTAATAGGACCATCTGGACCTGTTAGCCAGATGCTGATCTAGATTAGGACTTAGTCTAGGAGGAACTGCCAGACCAGAAGACTTCACCAGAAGAGTCACCAGAAGACCCCACCAGAGGACTTCACCAGAGGACTCCATCAGAAGACTTCACCAGATGAGATCTGACCAGAGGCAGAGGACCTTTCCCAGACCAGACGAGTCCAGACTAGACGAGTCTGGTGGAACAAAAGATGCTCAGTTTGATCTCCTGTTTCTACTGAGTATTCTGGTTGTTCACCAGATTAGGACCAGAAGACACCGAGGTTGCCTGGTGTCTGGTCTTGCCTTCTCTGGAGAGAATCAAAGTTAGGCAGAGGAAGCTATTGACCGTTGGTGATTCAAATCAAGTCAACAAGATCAGGATTGGAAAGTTTTTGAAGATAATCAGTCCAAGGATCCCACCAACCCAATCAATCAATTAGGGAATTGATTGATTGAGGCTTCCTTATATAGAGGATCTGATTGGATTAGCCCTCCAACGGCTAGCCCTAATCACCTCTATAAATACAAGAGTGCAGTTCAAGAAAAAGCTCTAGAGAGACTACATACGCGCATAAGTTGATCCAAGCTTTTGATATTCATTCCAAGCACTCTTACTGTTCATAATATTTATTTACTCTAAAGGAGTTGTTGAAACCTCAACCTGTTCATCTACCAGATAAGGTTGTAGGCTGTTGATCTTTAGATTGAAGTCAAATCTAAAGAGGTTGTAAGAAGGAACTGGTACTTCCCAATTCCAGTGAGTAAGTAAGTGAGTTGGTTGATAGTGAGACCCCTTGGATATAAGGGAGAGTGGACGTAGGATATTCAAATCCGAACCACTATGTATCTTGTGTTCTTTATTGCTTTCGATTTACTTATTCTCTTATTGTCTTTTATTCTCTTGTAAAAAGAATTTGAAAGACATTTAACTTAAGCTTCCGCAATCAATCTAACTAGTGGGACCAACATGCTCGATCTGACTCGTCGTCATTTTGTTTTAGGTCTGTCAACCGGTGTTTCTGGGACAAGTACGATCCCGCCGTTGAGAAATGAGACAGAAACTCCCGACTCAGCTGAGTAAATGAATGGATGGATGCTGGTGGCAATGCTGAGAACCATTTGTGTACCCGGTCCCCCAAGGTTAACGGGAAGTTTCGGTATTGAGTGGCATCGCTGGCTCCCACCGAAACCATATAATCTGAGTATTTTGTTAGATGAACTCGGGGATCAGCAAGGCCGTCATATTGTATGCTCGCAGGGAATTGAACTTTCTTCTGAATCGGGGCTTTCAGAATGTAGGTTGATAATGGTGAGGATGGCAAGCTGGTCGTCCCTACACCTCTTTGCTGGTCCAACTGTCCCTACATGCTTTCTATCGCCCTTCTCAAACTTGATAGCTCATCCAGAGATGCCCCCTGACTTGGAGGTTGTTCGGTGAACAAAGGTACAAACATTTCTGCTCGTCGCAGTCCCTCACTTGGAGAAGGCAAATCCTGGAGCTGCTTTTTAGGGTTGCTCGCCGCATTAGGTCCCAAACGTTTAAAGGCAGACTGGGAAAGTCTTTCATGGACCGAAGGGCGAGGCTGTTCAAATGTGGCTCGCCCATGTCCTTCTTCCTGGCGAGCAACTTTCTCCTGGTGCTGGGGTTGGCCAAGTCTGTCCTGGGCACTGGAGCGGGTTGTTCCGTGGCTTGACATTGTTGTTCGCTCGCGAGCAGATTCAGCCTGGCCCTCTCTTGGTTCAACCATCTTTGCTTTGCCCTTATCCCGCCTGACTTGGGCACTGTTCACCTCGTGTTGTTCGCCCCTGGTTGATCTAGCCCTAACAAATTCCACAGGTCTGTCCTTAGGCCTCACTAGTGAAGGCCTATTCTGATCTTGCTGTCTCTGTAGAGCTTGGAGAGCAGCAATGGTTTTGGCTAATTCGTTAGGGTTGTTCGCCAGGGCCTCCATCTCAGGTGGGAGGTTATGGGTTATGGCCGTGTGTTGTGATCTATTCACATGTCTAGGATCACGATCTCGGTGGTCGGCCGACGAGGCTCGTGTTGGAGATGCTCTCCTTGACAAACGAGATGCTTGGGTTTCCTTGGATTGAGGCATTTCAATATAAATTGTTTCTTTAATTTTAACATTGAAGAACACCAAGAACACCTTTGCTTGTATCTTCAAATATTTCTTGAGGTTTTCTTTGAATCTTCAAGTTTTCAACTTGAAGTTCTTGAGTAATCACACTAACCGAAGGTTCGTTCCCTTCTTCTAGCGCCAAAATTGTTGGTGATCAATTTTTATCGGATGGATTAGTGACTGTTTAGGTTCGGTTTAAAGATCATCAAGCAATTACGTGTGATTGGTTACCATCGTAAATGGTAAATCGAGGGTCGGGTTATGAACTTGTAAATATGAAAATCAAAATCGTAATAATTTCGTATGTGTGCACGTTTTGGTGTATTACTATGTGTTTTGGGAATGTTTATGAATTTGAACTTGTATTTCATAAGCTGGAGAACAACTATTTATAGAGACTAGCAAGCATGAGGTGTTCCTGACTCTTAGTCTCCCTAGCCTGCATGCTTGACATGTGTCCTTTGACTCTAGTTTGACCTTATCTAAGCTAAATCTTAGTTACAAAGTCTTCTTTGGTCTTATCTCGGACTTCATTGTTGTTCGTCCATGTCGGTTTAACTCGATCCAGGATGGTTCTTTCATAAAAGTTGTTCGCCGTTTGGGTGTATGGCTCAGAAGTTGTTCGCCTTTATGTCTTGCACAGATTGGCTTTGGGATCTTGGTCCTTTGTTCGTCAGCATACACCTCTTAGGCTGATAACTGTAATACTTTTACCAATGTTGTTCGTCATTATTGACTTGGTGGTGGGTCCATATTTGGTCTTCGGTCTTTAAACCTGTTCGCCAATATCTTGTTCGTCGGTATAGTTGTTCGTCAGTTTATACACTTCCTAGATTGATTTAGGCACCCCGACTTGATTTTCTTTACTGATCATCTTTGATTTGAGGTTGGCTCTTCAAAATCCTTGATAAGCTTTTAATTCTTGTTCGCCATTCATTAATTTATGTTCGCCTATCAATATATGGCCAAGAATTACACTGTACACTATGAGCTAATTTATGCACTTCTAGTGGCAGAAAAGCACAATAACTCCATATGAAAAATCATAACTCGAGACCGGTTGGCTCACAAGCAGTGCCCGACGCACAGCTATAGCTCAGGGAAGTTTAAGTGGTCGCAAGCGTGGAAAGGGGAGAGGATGTAAACAAACTCGTGGCAAAGGTCGAGGTCGTTGTAAATCTGGTGGTCCAGGAACCTCGAACGATAATCAAGCTCAGAATCGTGGAAGGGGTGTACCCAACACGAATTCCGCTCCATAAAAATTTGGCTCTCAAGACAAGGTTGAGCAGTCCTGCTACAGATGCAGATGCAAAGGCCATTGGTCTCGCACATATCGTACTTCCAAGCATTTGGTTGAGATTTATCAAAAGCAGCAGAAGGACGACAAGGAGAAGGCCCCTAAAGTTGAATCTCACCATGCCAGCCCGCCTGAAGCAGAATTTGACCATGACAATGACGATCTCTTGGGCTTTGAGCTCAAAGATTATGGAGACAATGAGTGATTTTGATATTTGATCAATTTTTAGTATTTTATTTTTGGTTAAGACCTTTTTATGTGGATCATATTTTTGGATATTTTATTATGACATTTATGATTTAGCTTTAATATGTTTACTTTAATATATGCTATCCGTTAAATTTATGTGGATATTGATATTTTTATACATGACTTGTAAACATATCAGCTATTAGGTTTGAGCTTTTTTCTCTGGCATGATGGATACAAATTGTGATTTATGTTTGGTAGATAGTGCCACCACAAACACAATCTTAAGAGATTGGAAGTATTTTCATAACTTGGTAGAAAGAAAGGGGGGTGTAACTACGATAGCCAATGATGACATTATGATAGTGGGCTCCGGAAGAGCCTCCATCATCCTCCCTATGAGTATCGAACTCATAATTGACAATGCTTTGTTGTTTCCACAATCGAAGCGTACCCTTCTCAGTTTTAAAGACATAAGAACTAATGGCTATCACATTCAAACTAAAATTGAGAATAACAATGAAAACCTTTTGATGATTATTACTCGAGGTAGCCGTAAACAAGTTATTGAAAATCTTCCCTCCTTCTCTTCCGGATTGTACTATTCTTACATCCGTCCGTCTAATTTCCATCTAGCCATGACTATGAAATTTCACGACCAAAAACTATTTTAAGTTATGGCATCAGCGGTTAGATCATCCAGGACAAACAATGATACATATGATTCTATCTAATTCCATTGGTCATAATATTTTGAATAATAGAATCCCTCCTGTCGATGAATTTATTTGTGATACATGTTCTAAGGGTAAATTAATAGTGCACCCGTCGCGCACCAAGGTAGGACTTGAGTCTCCGGTTTTCCTTGAACGGATTCAGGGAGACATTTGTGGACCGATTCACCCAGCATCAGGACCATTTCGGTATTTTATAGTCATAATTGATGTCTCCACTAGGTGGACATATGCCTGTTTACTGTCTATCCCCAATCAAGCTTTTGCAAAGCTTATTGCGAAAACTATTGAGCTTCGAGCTCAGTTCCCAAATTATCCAATAAAATTGATTCGTATGGATAATGCTGCTGAGTTTACCTCAAAAGCTTTTATTGATTACATCCACACCCAAAATGGTCTTGCTAAAGCGCTAATAAAGCGTATCAAACTTATTGCTAGACCATTAGTTATGAACTCTAAATTACCCATTTCATGCTGGGGGCATGCAGTCTTACATGCATCACATCTGATACAAATCCATCCAACTGCATACAATGACCATTCCCCCCTACAGCTAATGTGTGGGAAAGAACCAAATATTTCCCATCTACGTATATTTGGATGTGCGGTGTATGTTCCGATAACATTACCGAAGCGTACATCTATGGGTCCACAAAGGAAGCTAGGTGTTTACGTTAGATTTAACTCTCCATCCATCCTGAAATACCTAGAACCTTTGTCCGGGGATCAATTAACGGTCCGATTCGCTTCCCAACATTAAGGGGAGATCCGAATTCAAAATTGAATGAATACCAGAAACTTACGTGGAACGTAAGTGATCTTCAGTATCTAGATCCACGCACTAGTCAATCTGAACTAGAAGTTCAGAAGATCATTAACTTGCAAAATTTAGTAAACAATCTGCCAGACGCGTTTACTGACCATAGAGGTGTAACTAAATCGCATATACCTGCAGTAAATGCACCCCAAAGGGTTGAGGTCCCAAGAAAATCAAGTATACATGCCCCCATATGCCAGAAGCGTAAAGTACCTATAAACGATACAAACACACCTAAAAGAAAAGCTAGCAAAAATAGTCAGTCAAACTTGAAATCTCCAGAAGAGATTCCTCCAGAAAACTTAAAGTCTCTAGAAGAGATTCGTCCAGAAGACTAGCGTCCTATTAATGAAGCACGTGCACAAAATATTCAACGCACTAGGACTGCAGAACGACCAGACCTAGATACATTGGGAAATGAAGAAGGTCTGGTTGACATTAACGTTGAAGTCTCTATGAATTTCATAGATACAGGAGAAAATTATAATAGAAATATAAATGTCGTCGACGACACATTTGCAACGATAATTGCTCTTTTTGTTATAAAAAATTATCTAGATCCAAAACAATAGCTGAGTGTCGGAAGCGCTCTGATTGGGTAAAATGGAAATAGGCAATTGTAGCAGAGCTCACATCGCTAAATAAAAGAAAGTATTTAGTTTATCGTTCATATACCCGCACGAGCTATCCCTGTAGGATATAAATGGGTTTTTGTACGAAAACGAAATGAGAACAATACTGTGGAGAGACACAAAGTGAGGCTAGTAGCTCAAGGATTTTCACAGAGACCCAATATTGATTTCGATCAAACCTATTCTCCTGTAATGGCGCAATAACGTTCCGCTAATTAATATCTTTGGCAGTTAAACTAAATCTCTAGATGAGATTGATGGATGTTGTAACCACATATTTATACGGATTATTAGATGCCGACATCTATATGAAAATCCCTGATGGATTTAAGATTCCCCAGATAAGGAATGGTGAAAATGACAGTATGTATAACATAAAACTGCAGAAGTCGTTGTACGGCCTAAAGTAATCAGGTCTAATGTGGTACAATCGACTTAGTGAATTCCTCCAGAAGAAGGGATACACAAGTAATATAACTTTCCCGTGCGTATTTATAAAGAAATTGTAAAGTGGTTTTTGCATCATATCCGTATATGTTGATGATCTAAATATAATCGGAACATGCAAAGAGATTGAAGAAGCCAGTTCAATCTTGAAAACTGAATTTGAAATGAAAGTCTTGGGTAAAACCAAGTATTGCCTCGGTCTGCAGATCGAGCATCTCTCAGAAGGAATCCTTATACATCAGTTAACCTACGTGAAAAGGGTATTGAAAAGATTTCACATGGATAAATCTCATCCACTCAGCACACCAATAGTTGTCCGATCCCTCGAAGTTGATAAAGACCCATTCAGACCAAGAGAAGATACAGAAGAAATTATGGGGCCAGAAGTTCCTTATACTAGCGTTGTTGGTGCATTACTTTATCTCGCAAATTGTGCTAGATCGGACATTGCATTTGCAGTCAATTTGCTTGCGAGATATTGTTGGTGATCAATTTTTATCGAGTGGATTAATGACTGTTTAGGTTTGGTTTAAAGATCATCAATCAATTACGTGTGATTGGTTACCACCGTAAATGGTAAATCGAGGTTCGGGTTATGAAATTGGATATACGAAAGTCGAAATCGAATTAATTTTGTATATGTGCACGTTTAGGTGTGATAGTGTGTGTTTTTGGGAGTGTTTGTGAATTTGAACTTGTATTTCTTAAGCTGGAGAACAACTATTTATAGAGACTAGCAAGCATGAGGTGTTCCTGACTCTTGGTCTTCCTAGCCTGCATGCTTGACATGTGTCCTTTGACTCTAGTTTGACCTTATCTAAGCTAAATCTTAGTTACAAAGTTTTCTTTGGTCTTATCTCGGACTTCATTGTTGTTCGTCTATGTCGGTTTAAATCGAGCCAGGATGGTTCTTTCATAGAAGTTGTTCGCCGTTTGGGTGTATGGCTCAGAAGTTATTTGCCTTTGTGTCTTGCACAGATTGGCTTTGGGATCTTGGTCCTTTGTTCGTCAGCATACACCTCTTAGGCTGATAAATGTAACACTTTTACCAGTGTTGTTCGTCATTATTGACTTGGTAGTGGGTCCATATTCGGTCTTTGGTTTTTAAACCTGTTCGCCAATATCTTGTTCGTCGTATAGTTGTTCGTCAGTTTGTGTACTCCCCAGATTGGTTTATGCACCCCGACTTGCTTTTCTTTGTTGATCATCCTTGATTTGAGGTTGGCTCTTCATAATCCTTGGTAAGGCTTTAATTCTTGTTCGCCTATCAACAATTGCCCCCTATCCTGGCTATATGTTGCCCCAGATGAGCAACTTTGTGGCGAGCAACTATAGTTAGGATATTATACTGGCGTGGATTTGGACGAACATCATTGGTCTTGGCGAGCAACAAATGGTACGTCGTTCCGTCTCCCCAAGGTCTGGGGGTTGTACGAAGATGACGTGAGCGTCATGATTGCGCGCCGCTCACGTGCGAGCAGCCCCGAGGCGACGCGCCCCTATATTTGCAACTAGGCCCTCTGATTTTCGATCTTGCTCGGGTTTGACTCCATTTTTCTTCAATTTGGCCCACATTTTGCTGGGAATTACGTTCTGCACCCCATTTTTTGTTTGGGGTATAAATAGAAAGGATAAACAAATTTTTCCCACTTTTTCACTTCTTGCTACAGTATCTCCGACGATTTCTTCCTTCTCCGGCGATCTCGAGCTTTCCGGCGTTCGTTTCTATTGCATTCGGCCTCAAATTCCATTCCCAAGGTAGTTATTTTCTTATCTCTTCTTCTATTTCTCTTTTTCTTCCATATTTCTCCATCGCCGCCGTGAGGGACCTTGTGCGACCATCTTCTCCGGTGAAGCGCCGCCGTCTGCAACTTCATCCGCCGTCATCTGGATTTTTGCTTTTCTCCTCTCATGTCTTCGCATTCAAGTAACAAATCTGAAGAAACTCTCGACCCACTTTTCCCAATCGCGGTCCCCGTCGATCAGCCTCCCTTCGAGATTTCTTCAGCGTCGGATCCTCACGTGGATTCGGTGGTTCGTTCAGTTGAGGATACCGGTGCCCGCCCATCTGGGAGAGAAATAGTGGTCGCGGCGAGCAGAAATTCGGAGAACGATTCTTCATCCAGCGCCGAATCAGAAGATCCATTATTTGACGAGCTGACTCACGAATTTCTAGAAGGAATAGGGTTCCCATCACCAAGAATGATGGAAAATGAGATCCCAACTGGAGTTGCTCGGCCTTTTGATTGGCGAGCATATGCTGAAGAACATGCGAACAACTTTGCTCGCCCTCAGAGAGAAGTATTGGATCTGGTGAAAACTGAGTACCAGGCGAGCAAGATTAAAAGCGTTGTTCGCGAGTATGAGTTGGATTCGATCCGGGAGACCTACAAGATTCCCTACGATATTCATATGTGGGCTCCCAAGAGAAAAGAGAGAGCTGATCGCCCACCTCCAGGATGCACGGCGATCAACATTCATACTCTGATCGCTGGATTGAGATTGCCCCTTCCACCTATTGTTGGTCGCTTCTTAGAGGCGACTAACCTTGCTATCACCCAAATCACCCCAATTGGATGGATGAACTTATTGGGGACGATGTGTTTGTTCGCACTAGAGGGGTATGTCGACCGCATAACTACAGATGAGATCAATTACCTCATGACGATCACGAGATGTCCCCCTGGAGAGGAAGGTTATTTTTATCTTAAGGCAAGGACTGGTCTGAAGATGGTGGAGGGAGTGCCGAACAAAATTCGCGATTGGAAACAACACTTCTTCTTCATCGGGGGTAATTGGCGAGCATCTTCTGGTCCACACGGTGGTGATGGACGAATTAATTCCCCTGCTTCTTATGGGAAATTTAAACGTAAGACTATTTTCTTGTTCGTCTTCGAACTGTACTGTTCTAATTTAACTTTTCTTGTTTGTTCGTAGGCCATCGTTTGCCCAAGTGGAACTCAGAGGAAGAGGAGATCGGCTCAGAGTTTCTACTCACCTCCTGCTTGGTCGGCCTTCGCAACAAAGTAGATAGGACCACCGAGTATTTACGTGAGGGAAAGTGCTTAAGAGCTGCTCGCTTGTTTCCCTACCCTCATCATTTGGAAGCACAAGCGGAGGTGCCCCCAGGTATGAAAAGTTTCCAACTTCTAATACCAACTTTGCTCGTCACTTTACTTTTACAACTTGCTCGTCTAACTCCCTTTTTTTTTTAGCCGAGCAAGTCACCATTGCGGTTTCTCCCAGTTTTGCCCTTCTCGAACAAAGAGTTTTCGAGATGGCACCTCCGAAAGGACGAAAAAGGAGAGGTGACCCGCTTACCAAGATCCTGGTGATGACGAACAAAACTGAGGGGGCCAAGGTTCCGTGACCAGCTGCTCCCCCTGGTCCTGCTCAGCCATCTTCTCCAATTTCTCCCCCTCGCGCGGGGAAGCGCTTAAAGAAGACGGATGGGACTCCGTTGGCCCATGATGTCCCCATTGTTAGTAAGGGGAAGGAGAAAGTAGGCCACAGTCATCCTCGTCCTGAGGGGGATGCTGCTCGCCGCTCCACCGAGCCTGCGGAAAGAACGGGCAAAGTGAGCAAGGATTCCACTTCTGGCCGCGGCCCCGAGGACCTCACCCATTTGGGTTGGGATGACCGGAAATTCAAAGAGTAAGTCCATCCCAGCCTCTGTCGAGCAAGATTCATCATTATTTTTTTTATTTTTCTAAGTATCCTCTTCTTTCTTGTTCGCAGATATCGTGCTGACGATCATCCCGGCCGAGCAAGTGTTGTACATCAGTACGCTTGCTCGAAGACTCCCGTTAACATAAGGGAGATTCCTGGTGAACATGTTCGCAGGGCGACGGAGTTGGTCGCCCGAGCTTGGACGCGTCCCTTGGACAAAGCCATCCTCCAACAGGGGCTAGTGGACAATCTCCACCTCTCAATGATGCTCCACGCCAACGGCCTCGTCACGGCCCAAAGGGCAATGCCCAAGTTGCTGAGCAAGAAGAGTCTGCTCGTCATTATGCGAGTACTGCTCGGCAGCTTACGGAAGAGAAAGATGGCCTGGTCGGCCAATACGAGGCTAAAATTGCTCGCCTCAACAACCAGATCAATGTTTACATTGATGCTGAGCACAAGCGCCTTGAAGAAATTCAAGGCCTGTCCAAAGAGCTAAAGGACAAAGAGGCCCTGCTCAAGGACAAGGAGGCCTTGCTCGGCGAGGGGGAGAAAAAGTTGTCCGCAGCTGAACAAGAGAACGCCGAACTGAAAGCAAAAATTGCTCGTCTTCTGGAGAGGGAAGCCAACCTCTACACAAGCGAACAACTCGAAGCCGAAGTTCAGGCTCGAACGGCTCCCATCTCAAACCTTGGATATATCTGTGCCTATGCGGACAGCATCCGCACGGCCGATGCTTATGACTTCAAGGATTTGGTGGAAGAAATGAGCAAGGATTTGAATGAATTCATGGAGCACTATCCACCGCCGAACAATATCGAAATTTAGCTGGCGGATCTGGCAGTACTAGGGGTTAAACTTGACAAACTCGACCCTAGTATTTCCATTACTCATCCTCCGCCCCCAACTGATGAAGGCGAACAAGAGGAAGGGGTGGCCGTGGCTGACGAGCAAAATGCAAAAGAGGCTGAGGATAAGGCTGCTGAAGATTTGGCTCGAGAAATAATCGTTGAACCTCCCGCCGAGCAGGCTCAAGATCCTCCCCCCGCCGAGCAACAATAGTTCTTTAGGACTTAGTTTTTTTCTTCACCTTCTTTGTAATAGTTGGTCGCTCATTTTGTAGTACTTGACCTCTAGGATCATTGTACTATTTTTTAGGCTTAATGCCTTTTTTATTAATGGAATGTCTTTCTCATGTTCGCTCATTTTCTTTATATGTTAATTGCCTTTACATTTTTATCAATGTCTTTACAATTATAACATATAGTGTTGGGCTTTTGTTCGAATTGAACTTTGCCTTTAGTGGAATTAGGGTTCAGCCTTAGGTTCTGTTCATTTTAAAAAACGAACAACCTTTAAATGGCTTTGGTCCTTAGGTTCTGTTCATTTTAAAAACGAACAACCTTTAAATGGACTTGTACCTCGAGCTTTGGACTTTTCCTCTTTGACGAACAACTATTATATTCACATAATGAACAATTTACAAATGTTGTAAGACTGCTCGTCACTAATATATACAAATCGACGAACAACTTTGAACACTAATTAAAACATGCTCGCTTATAAAATTTTTGCCGAGCAACTCTGTCTATATAAAAGATGAAACAACACCAAACAATACAATGTGCCGAACAACTTTAAATTCTATACTTAGCAAAATTTTCAAAAAATTAGGCAAGTTTTTGGTTTGCCTTACTTGATTCACTGGCCCTCCGAGATATTTTTTCACCCAATTAAGAACTTGTTTGTCTCATTGATAGTACTTCTTCAGATGTACAGCATTCCAGGAGTATTGGGCCGGCTTGCCTTCCATATCTTCGATATCGTATGCACCATTAACGAATTTTTCCGTTATACGATACGGGCCCTCCCAAGTTGGTCCCAATACACCTGGAGGTTGGGCGAGCAACTTTCTTAGAACCATATCTCCAACTCTGAATTCCCTGATTTTAACATGGGAATTATAATAGCGTTCTGCTCGCTGCTTGTAGGTAGCATTTTTTAGCTCGACATTCAGTCTTTTTTCCTCGAGCAAATCCATTTTTGTAGCTAGAGCAGAGTTGTTCGCCTGTTCATCAAAGTTGGTCGTCCTGAATGTACTGGTCTTTAACTCAATTGGTATTACAGCCTCTGTCCCGAAAGCCATTGCAAAAGGTGTTTCTCCGGTGCTTGACCTGGGAGAAACTCTGTATGCCCATAGGACTTCCGAAAGTTCTGTAGACCAACTATTTTTGCTTTCTGCTAGCCGTACCTTTAACGTGTGCTTGATAATTTTGTTTACGGCTTCAACTTGTCCATTTGATTGGGGATGATAGGGTGTAGAGTAATGTTTCTTGATCCCCCATTTAGTACATAAATCTCTCAACTCCTTCCCATCAAACTGTGGACCATTGTCTGTCACGATGGTTTGTGGAACTCCAAAATGACAGACAATGTTCTTCCAAATGAAGTTGATCATTTTCTGTTGCGTGATTTTCAACATGGCCTCTGCTTCTGCCCATTTTGTATAATAGTCGACTGCTACAACGGCAAATCGAACTCCTCCAACTCCTGCTGGGAAGGGACCAATAATGTCCATTCCCCATCTAGCAAAAGGCCACGGGCTATAAATCGATACGAGCTGTTGAGCCGGGGTATGAACGTTTGGTGCAAAAATTTGACATTGGTGGCAAGTCTTTGCTTTTTTGATTGCATCCTGGCGTAAGGTCGGCCAGTAATAGCCTTGTCTGATAGTTTTGTATGCCAAGGCTTGCCCCCCAGTGTGATTTCCACATACTCCGGCATGTATTTCTTCGAGTATTGCTCGTCCTTGTCCCCTAGGCAAACATTTGAGAAGTGGAAGTGATATTCCTCTTTTGTAAAGTTGCTCACCTACCAGAGTATATCTGGCGGCTTGCTTAATTAGCTTGGCAGCTTCAAAAGAGTTATTTAGTTTTTCTCCACTTTTCAAGTATTTGATTATACTTGTTCTCCAGTCTTCTTCTTCACTGGTTTGATCGTTAAGTTGGTTGACATTATAACTCGTTGTTGATGGGTCATTCATCTTTGTAATTATAATGTCTGCCAACTCTGCAGGTCCTTCGCTTGTTGCTAGTCGGGCCAACGCATCTGCTTGAGTGTTGCTCGTCCTTGGGATTTGTTCAATGAATACTTGGTCTAACAAGGACATTAGGTGAGCAACAATTCGTTGATATTCGATCATATGCCCGTCCTTCGCCTCATATTCACCTCGGACCTGGTTCACAATCAATTGTGAATCGCCGAATATTTGTAAACGTCTGACACCTACTGCCAGGGATAGATGAAGACCAGCAATGAGAGCTTCATACTCGGCTTCGTTGTTGGTTGCCATAAAGCCAAATCTGATTGCCGAAGTGAATACTTGTCTGCCTGGACTAATTAGAACCACTCCTGCCCCCGAGGCTATGTTAGTCGAAGATCCGTCAACATAAAGATGCCAGGGGTGATCAAGTCCTCTCGTTGGATCTGGTGGGAAGGTCAGTTCGACTATAAAGTCGGCTAACGCTTGCCCTTTGATCGCTGTTCGAGAAGCATAAGTCACCCCGAATTGGCTAATCTCCAGTGACCATTTTAATAGACGACCAGCTGTGTCGGGGCGATGGAGAATTTGTCTGAGTGGGAAAGTTGTTAGCACTTCAACTTGATGATAAAAAAAGTAGGGCCGTAACTTCCTTACACTCATGACTAATGCGTATGCCAGCTTTTCGGTTGGGGAGTATTTGATCTCCGCTTCATGCAAAGCTTGGCTGACGTAGTAGATAAGTTGATGGAATTTGCCGTCTTCCCGTACCAGGACAGAGCTGATGGCCACTTCCGACGCCGCCAAGTATAAATATAGCTTTTCTCCTGGGATGGGTTTTGATAGGATTTTTACATCTTCCAGGTAGTCTTTGAGTTGGTCGAATGCCTTTTGACAGTTGGTAGTCCATGTGAATTGTCCTTTCTTGATGGCTTCAAAAAATGGACGGCATTTGTCTCCTGATCTGGATATGAACCGGTTTAGTGCTGCTAGACATCCCGTGAGTCTTTGTACTTCTTTTATTGAACGTGGTGGTTGCATATCCATTATGGCTTTAACTTTCGTTGGATTAGCCTCAATTCCCCGTTGACTAACAAGATGACCCAAGAATTTGCCTGAATGAACTCCAAAGCTGCTCTTCTTTGGATTCAGCTTCATGTTGTAATGTCGAAGAATTTCGAACACTTGGGTCAAGTGTTGGAGATGATCTTCTTTATGGGGACTTTTGACTACGATGTCATCAACGTAGACTTCTACTGTATCTCCAATTTGGTGGTCGAACATTTTGTTCACCAGCCTTTGATAAGTTGCTCCGGCGTTGATGAGGCCAAAGGGCATTCTCTTCCAACACAGCAAGTTTTTGTTAGTATAAAATGATGTGTTCTCTTGATCATCTGGATGCATCGGAATTTGATGGTATCCGGCGAAGGCATCCATAAATGTTAGCATTTCATGACCTGCAGTGCTGTCTACCAATTGGTCAATGTGAGGAAGAGGAAAGTTGTCCTTTGGGCATGCTGCATTCAGATCTGTAAAGTCTATGCATAGCCTCCAGGTCCCGTTTGGTTTCCTCACAAGGACTGGGTTTGCTACCGATTGTGGGCAGAGTGCTTGTCGGATTAGGTCGTTGTCTAACAACTTCTTTACTTCTTCGTTCAAAGCTTGATATTTGTCTGGGCCATATTTTCTTCGTTTTTGATGGATTGGCCTTTTTGCTTGATTGATATTGAGCTTGTGACAAGCATGTTTTGGATCTATCCCCACCATGTCTGCATGAGACCAAGCAAAAACATCTAGATTTTTGCTGAGGAACTCTTTCATTCGGGATCTGTAAGGCTCAGGAAGCTCAGATCCTATGTATAACTCGAGATCCGGGTTTTCAGGATTAACTTTGAACGCCTCTAGCTCTTCAACTGGAGTTGCTCGTCATTTTTGTCCTTTCCACCGAGGATCAAGTATTGGTCCCTCAGAGTTGAAATCATTTTCGATGTTCATTGGCTCTGCCCCCAGGCGGGGATCTAGATCATCTGTTGGCCCTGATTCATTGTTGTTAGTCAACACCTGGCCCTCCAGGTCATTATATGAATGTTTCTCGTCACCATCCCTTAGTTGTTCGTCAGGATGATGTTCCTCATGGATGGTGAGGAGTTGTTCGTCCAACACCTGTTCGTCATGATGTTGTTCGTCTGTATCCATGTGGTCATCTTCTAAGTCCATCATGTTCTCCAATATTGATGGTTCATCAACCGGATAGCTGGTGGTGGCTTCCATCATGGATACTTGTGCATGTTTTGCTTGTAGTTGTAAGAGGCATTCTCGAGCCTTTCTTTGATCTTCTTTAACTTTGCCCGCTCCACTTGCTGTTGGAAACTTCAAGCAATAATGGTAAGTTGAACAGGCAGCTTTAAATTCATTCAAAAAAGGTCGACCAAGGAACCCATTATAGGTTGATTCTTGGTCTACGACCAAAAAATCTACCATTCTTGTAATATTTTTTTCGGGTTCCTCGATCGTTACAAGTTGTACAAGCAAAGAAATTTCTCCCAATGGGACTGTTACTGCATTTCCGAAGCCTAGGATTCTATGGTTTGAGTCCCGGATGTGGGCTGAAAAGTCCCCAAGTTTATCGAGTGTACTTTTGAACAAGATATTGGTATAGGCTCCGGTGTCTACCAAAAATCTATGGACTCGAGTCCCCATGATCTTTGCGCAAATTACAAGCGAATCATTGTGAGGGGTCAAAACTCCTTCAAGATCTTTTTCAGTAAAAGTCAACTCCGCCGTTTGCATGATAGTTGGCTTGACCCCCATTTCTTGCACTTGATCGATTGCTCGTAATTCAGCCTTTCTTTTTCGGTTGGAGATTGGTGGTCGTCCATCAGAACATCCTCCTGCAGGACCTGCAGGTTCCATCATATACAAATCTTCCAATGGACGAGTAGGAATGGCAGGAACTGGCCGTGCCGGCTTATTGTTCTTCTGGGGTTGATCATCCTCGTCCTCAGAGTTGTTCTCCCGGGTTCTTTTCCGGGTTGTCTTTTGACAAAGTCGGAGAGCTTTCCATCTTCGTAGAAATGCCAGAGTTGTTTGAGTAAATCTCTATATTCACTCGTAAAGTGCCCCACGCTTTGATGGTAGGCACAATACTTGTTAGGTTGAGTTTGCCAGTATCTTGGCGAATTTTTCGGGGAGGGGAGAGCAACTCCTTATCCTTCACATTCTCATAAACAGTATCGACTGATACTGTTAGCACTTGGTTCAACTTTTCTTTGAGTTCTGTCCCTTCAGTGAATGCCTTCATGTTTTTAGGGACTCGATAACTCGTTGCGCCAGATTTCTTGTTGTTCTCCTTGGGATCGGCTTTGTTCTCTCCCAAGTTTGACTGTAGGGCCTCGTGCATAGAAACGAATATGCCGGCCTGATTTCTAAACTCGGCGTAGCTCCTTGGGCATTTCAGATGTACCTCTTTCCATAACTTTGACCCTTTCTTCAGTCCTGCCATAATAGCAACAATTTTTGTGTCCTCGCTGACGGGCTCACCTTCCAACAACACCTTGTCGAACCTTTCCATGAAAGCTCGATCTGATTCATCATCATTTTGTTTTAGGTCTGACAACCGGTGTTTCTGGGACAAGTATGATCCTGCCATTGAGAAATGGGACAGAAATTCCCGACTCAGCTGAGTGAATGAATGGATAGATGCTGGTGGCAATGCTGAGAACCATTTGTGCACCCGGTCCCCCAAGGTTAACGGAAAGTTTCGGCATTGAGTGGCATTGCTGGCTCCCACCGAGACCATATAATCTGAGTATTTTGTTAAACGAACTCTTGGATCAGCAAGGCCGTCATACTGTATGCTTGCAGGGAATTGGACTTTCTTCTGAATCGGGGCTTTCAGAATGTAAGTTGATAATGGTGAGGATGGCAAGCTGGTCGTCCCCACTCCTCTTTGCTGGTCCAACTGTCCCTGCATGCTTTCTATCGCTCTCCTCAAGCTTAATAGCTCATCCAGAGATGCCCCCTGACTTGGAGGCTGTTCGGCGAACAAAGGTGCAAACCTTTCTGTTCGTCGCAGTCCCTCGCTTGGAGTGGGCAACTCTTGGAGCTGCTTTTTTGGGTTGCTCGCCGCATTAGGTCCCAAACGTTTGAAGGCATATTGGAAAAGTCTTTCATGGACCGAAGGGCGAGGTTGTTCAAATGTTGCTCGCCCATGCTCAGCTTCCCGGCGAGCAACTTTCTCCTGTTGCTGGGGTTGGCCAAGTCTGTCCAGGGCACTGGAGCGGGTTGTTCCGTGGCTCGACATTGTTGTTCGCCCGTGAGCAGATTCAGCCTGGCCCTCTCTTGGTTCAACCATCTTTGCCTTGCCCTTATCTCGCCTAACTTGGGCACTGTCCACCTCATGTTGTTCGCCCCTAGTTGATCTGGCCCTAACAACTTCCACAGGTTTGTCCTTAGGCCTCACTATTGAAGGTCTATTATGATCTTGTTGTCTCTGTAGAGCCTGGAGGGCAGCAATGGTTTTGGCCAGTTCATTGGGGTTGTTCGCCAGGGCCTCCATTTCAGGTGGGAGATTATGGGTTATGGCCGTATGCTGTGACCTATTTACATGTCTAGGATTTCGATCCTGGTGGTCGGCCGATGAGGCTCGGGTGGGAGATGCTCTCCTTGACAAGCGTGATGCTTGGGTTTTCTTTGATTGAGGCATTTCAATATAAATTGTTTCTTTAATTTTAATATTGAAGAACACCAAGAACACTCTTGCTTGTATCTTCAAATATTTCTTGAGGTTTTCTTTGAATCTTCAAGTTTTCAACTTGAAGTTCTTGAGTAATCACACTAACCGAAGGTTCGATCCCTTCTTCTAGCGCCAAAATTGTTGGTGATCAATTTTTATCCAGTGGATTAATGACTGTTTAGGTTTGGTTTAAAGATCATCAATCAATTACGTGTGATTGGTTACCACCGTAAATGGTAAATCGAGGTTCGGGTTATGAAATTGGATATACGAAAGTCGAAATTGAATTAATTTCGTATATGTGCACGTTTAGGTGTGATAGTGTGTGTTTTTGGGAGTGTTTGTGAATTTGAACTTGTATTTCTTAAGCTGGAGAACAACTATTTATAGAGACTAGCAAGCATGAGGTGTTCCTGACTCTTGGTCTCCCTAGCCTGCATGCTTGACATGTGTCCTTTGACTCTAGTTTGACCTTATCTAAGTTAAATCTTAGTTACAAAGTCTTCTTTGGTCTTATCTCGGACTTCATTGTTGTTCGTCTATGTCGGTTTAAATCGAGCCAGGATGGTTCTTTCATAGAAGTTGTTCGCCATTTGGGTGTATGGCTCAGAAGTTGTTCGCCTTTGTGTCTTGCACAGATTGGCTTTGGGATCTTGGTCCTTTGTTCGTCAGCATTGTTAGGATATAGATTAGATGTTTTGAAGATGTTAAAACAAAGAACTTTTAATAGGACTAGCTGAACCTGTTCGTCAGCTACAGATTAGTCTTGGTCTAGAATAGGTCTTTGGTTAAGGGGGAAGAAATATGGGTAGACCAGAGGAGTCTGATCAGAGGAGGTGACCAGATGAGAGGTGACCAGAGGAGTCTGATCAGAGGAGGTGACCAGATGAGGAATGGACCAGATGAGCTCTAACCAGAGGACCAGAGGAGTCTGACCAGAGGAGTCACCAGAAGACCTCTCCCAAATGAGGTTCAGTGCAGAAGTGTTACCTGACCAGACCAGACCTGACCAGAAGACCCCAGACCAGACGAGTCCTGACCAGATGAAAGAGACAGATTAGTTCACCCACATGGAGGCTGCGTATAATCTGGAGACAAGGAGATTTTGGAGATCATGATGGAGAAGAAGGCAATCTGGATAGTCAACTGATGGAGGATTTGATTGATTGATTGAAAGTCATATAATCAATCATATAATCAATCTTTGATTGATTATATTCCTCCAATTATGGTTGTTTGAATTGCTAGCTCTCCAACGGCTAGTTAATTCACAACTATAAATAGGAGTGCTTGGATTAGTTCAAGAGACAAGAGTCGCGCGAGAGCACACAACGAGAACACACGAACTCTTCCAAACACTCACCTTGTTCATTAATGTTTATACACTCTTTAGGAGTTTCAGTTGGATCTTATAATTAACCTGTTCATCTTGAAAGGTTGTTGTAAGTTGTTGTACGAAGGAGCTGATACTTCCCAATTCCTGTGGTTAGTGAGTACGTTGGTGAGAGAGAAAGTCCCCTTTGGAGAAAGGGAGAGTGGACGTAGGATCGTTATATCCGAACCACTATAAATTCTGGTGTTTTCTACTTTTCTGCAATTTAGATTTCTGCATTTCAATTTTAGTACTTAATGTATAAATTGGGTTTTCATTAAAAATATACTCAAAACGCTTTCCGCTGGATAACCATTTTGGGACCAACAAGTGGTATCAGAGCAGTGTGTCCTACAGACCACTGTTTTGAAATTATTTTGGTGGTCACCAGGGCAGATCCATTTTTTTTTTTTTGAAAACCCAAATATTTGTTGTGCTAACAAAATTTACAGAAATGGGCTCAAAGAGATGCAGTAGAAGAGACACCAGGAGGTACTCCAAAAGAAGCTTAGCAGATGAGGAAGAAGAGGTATCCACTTCTGGTTCATCTTCCAATTTTGGACCAGACGAAGAGATATGTCTTGTAACAGATGAGGTATGTAATCGAACTTCCTCTTCTTTTTCATCTTCTTCGTTTTCTAGACAATCAGAGGAGTCTGATATGCAGAAGATGCTATTAGATCTCCAAAAATCTATACAACTTTGTCAAAAGTTGGAAGATGAGAACACAAAGTTGAAAGCAGAAAATCAGAAGCTTTCACAATGTTTAGGCAACCCAACTGATCTACTAGCTGAACAGGTTCAAACACTGGTAGAAGAGTCCACTGACTTGAAAACCAGATGTGATGAACAAACTAAGCTGATAGAAAGGTTGGTTGTTGAAAATGTTGAGAAAGACAATGAATATAACCTGCTTAAAGCTAAGTTTGATGAACTCTTCCACCAAAACAAAATTGTAAGAGAAAGTGAGGACAAGCTCAAGATGAGACTGGAGTAGCTGACTACAGCAAATAATGATGTGTCACACATAGCTACCTCATCTCAAAGAGAGCATGATAAAACAGGCCTTGGTTATTCCAAACCTGAATCCTCACATGTTCAGAAAGAAGAACAACCTAGAAATTTTATTGATAAGGGCAAGAGGTCAGCTGACCAGGCAACTCAGCCTAATGGGCAGATGAGTTCTAAAACTCAAAAACCCAAAAGGCAGAGCAGGAATTGTAAAAGACCTCAGCCTTGCCAGCAGAGTAGAAGACAATTTGGATCTTCTCAAAAGAGGCAGAACCAGATGACTCCTACTCACCTGCAGAAGATTTCATGTCATCTGCCAGACCAGCTGGAACCTTTGATGGTTCTAGTAAGACTTATCCTTATCAAAAGAATTTCAAGACTGTTGCATTAAGACAAGTTATTCCTTCTACTGGACAAGCTCATGAGAGAAGAAGAGCCTCTAGAAGAAATAACCATGTCGAAGCTTCTTATGTTCAGTGTGTTTTTGTGGATATATATGGAAGAAAGATAAGATCACCTGATTAAAAAAGGGATGATCTATTCTTGTGGCTTCCTAAAAATTGTGCTAACCCCCCTGGACCCAGTAGGGTACCAAAAAGTTGATTGCCTGCAGATACACAAGAAGACCGGCTGATGTTTTGCCCCAATATCAGCTGAGCATACTTTGAGGGGGAAGATCAGTTGACCCAGCCTGCTAGAATCTCTATTTGTTATTTCAATATTTTCTTGTCTTGTTTTATTTCAGTTCTTTCAGTTTTAACATCATCAAAAAGGGGGAAATTGTTAGGATATAGATTAGATGTTTTGAAGGTGTTAAAACAAAGAACTTGTAATAGGACTAGCTGAACCTGTTAGTCAGCTACAGATTAGTCTTGGTCTAGAATAGGTCTTTGGTTAAGGGGGAAGAAATATGGGTAGACCAGAGGAGTCTGATCAGAGGAGGTGACCAGATGAGAGGTGACCAGAGGAGTCTGATCAGAGGAGGTGACCAGATGAGGAATGGACCAGATGAGCTCTGACCAGAGGACCAGAGGAGTCTGACCAGAGGAGTCACCAGAAGACCTCTCCCAAATGAGGTTCAGTGCAGAAGTGTTACCTGACCAGACCAGACCTGACCAGAAGACCCCAGACCAGACGAGTCCTGACCAGATGAGAGAGACAGATTAGTTCACCCACATGGAGGCTGCGTATAATCTGGAGACAAGGAGATTTTGGAGATCATGATGGAGAAGAAGGCAATCTGGATAGTCAACTGATGGAGGATTTGATTGATTGATTGAAAGTCATATAATCAATCATATAATCAATCTTTGATTGATTATATTCCTCCAATTATGGTTGTTTGAATTGCTAGCTCTCCAACGGCTAGTTAATTCACAACTATAAATAGGAGTGCTTGGATTAGTTCAAGAGACAAGAGTCGCGCGAGAGCACACAACGAGAACACACGAACTCTTCCAAACACTCACCTTGTTCATTAATGTTTATACACTCTTTAGGAGTTTCAGTTGGATCTTATAATTAACCTGTTCATCTTGAAAGGTTGTTGTAAGTTGTTGTACGAAGGAGCTGGTACTTCCCAATTCCAGTGGTTAGTGAGTACGTTGGTGAGAGAGAAAGTCCCCTTTGGAGAAAGGGAGAGTGGACGTAGGATCGTTATATCCGAACCACTATAAATTCAGGTGTTTTCTACTTTTCTGCAATTTAGATTTCTGCATTTCAATTTTAGTACTTAATGTATAAATTGGGTTTTCATTAAAAATAAACTCAAAACGCTTTCCGCTGGATAACCATTTTGGGACCAACAAGCATACACCTCTTAGGCTGATAACTGTAACACTTTTACCAGTGTTGTTCGTCATTATTAACTTGGTGGTGGGTCCATATGTTGGGAAAATAGGGGTGCCCGGAATCTATTCGGGATGAAATTTAAATACGAATTTAAATACAATTATTACTAGCATGAATTAATCCTAATTAATTCAAATAATAATTCCAACAACTAATTACCATCATGCATGTTAAATTAATTTCACATATTAACTAGGCGGAATAAACAAGTAAATATGCGATTAACGTACCTCTTGTAGTATTGGCCTTTGGATATACGGGACAATTGTAATCTCGCTCTATCAACCCAAAGCCTTCTCAAGTATTTCCCTTTTCACCTCACTTGATCGCCGGTGGGAGACGCTTTCAAGCAATTTAATAAACTAAGGAAAAAATAAAATATCTATGCTTCTTGATTTTTCCAACACATGGAATTATGTACTTGGGGATGAAAATATCACCCCCTATTTATAAGCATAGTGGCCGAAATTTTTAGGTTTATTGGGCCTTGGAGAAAATCTTTTCTTAGACTCTAAGAAATCTTGAATATATCTCATATATTCTTTTCTCCACAATAAAATATTCCACAAAAATCTCACTTAGCTTATAAGGTTATTATTTTCGAAAAATATGAGAATGAAATCCAAGATTTGGATCTTCTTGAATATATGAAATATTCTTGTATTCCTAGAATACATATCTTCCATAATATCTTTTCAAGAAAATCAACAAAATCTAATTTCTCCTACACATGCTTTTTTCGAAAATTTCAAAGAAAAATCAGCAATATAATTTTCTTTTTATTTTAATCACCTTATCATTATTGGGCTACTTAATGGGCTACTTGAGGGGCCTTAAGGAGAATTAAGATTGGACCTCCTAATGGACTTCTGAATTTCAATATTGAGCCCCAATATAATTCAATCCATTAATATTAATTATTACCACTAATAAATTAATATTGCACTATCCATCTTAATCCATATTACGATAATATGGGCTCCCGGTTATTATTTCCCGCGTTTAAGATTATCAAGTCCATTAATTAATTTAGCTTCTGAATAGCTCTAAATTAATTAACATCTTTCACCTTGGAGTAAAGACAGCTCAACATTATTATTCGTACCGAAGAAACTAATTCTTCACTTGCAAGATTTGGTACAATAAAACTTCTGAGCCCACCAAGGGGACTAATCACACGATCCGTACTCGCACGCGTTTCTCCGTATTAAATCTTAGCAACTGTCGTATGATTAATATTACTGCCCAAGACACAAAGTTCGAAGTCGCAATGATTCTCACCCAACATGAATCAAAGCAGTAACTATTAAGCACACACGGTCCTATTTAAGTGACGGAGATTAAGAAATCAACAACCACTGAGGTCTAATTCTTCACCTTTCAGAACAGAAGAATTTATCCTCGCTGTAGGACCTCTTCAACACATACTAAATGTGCTAGTGCAATCTCTTAGTCAAGACAGACCAATCTGAGCCTTACACATCGACCTTTCACGGCGGATTGTTCAATTCCACCTAGGTCGTGAAAACGTACGTTTAGTTACAAGTAAACTGTTAATGTCGTCTTCCGTGATCGGGTATCACCACATTAACTACAATGTAACACGTACTATATATTGAACGGTTTGCAATAGAAATTCAACATTCAATCATAACTAAAGCAAATGCGATAAAAGAATTATTCTCATAAAACGAGTGTTTGATACACGAGTTATACAAAGTAAAAACATACTTTCACGTATAACTCCAACAATCTCCCACTTATACTTAAAGTCTGCTTTTAGTATACATCACGCATGTCTTAGTGTAGTAGCTCTACGTGACATCTTATGTCAACCTACACTAACCTAATAATTCCTCCCACTTATACTTAAAGCAGATTGGCAATAGTCTTGACTCCCATTCCATCCACATGTCTCTCGAATGTACTCTGAGGCAGACCCTTTGTGAATGGATCCGCTAGGTTGTCACCCGACGCTATCTTTGCCACCTCTATATCTCCTCTCTTGACGATTTCTCGTATCAGATGGTATTTTCTTTCTATGTGTTTGCTGGCCTTGTGGGCTCTCGGTTCCTTTGAATTTGCAACTGCTCCGGCATTGTCACAAAAGACAGTTATCTTGTCGGGCAAATTCGGAACAACGTCCAAGTCCACTAAGAAGTTCTTGAGCCAAACTGCCTCTTTCGCTGCTTCACAAGCAGCTACATACTCGGCTTCCATGGTCGAATCGGCGATGCATTTCTGCTTTACGCTTCTCCATGAAATGGCTCCTCCTCCCATGCAAAACACACTACCCGAGGTTGACTTTCTTGAGTCTATGTCTGATTGGAAATCCGAGTCCGTGTATCCTACGGGAACTAGACTATCTGACTGGTAAATCAGCATCCGCTCCCGAGTTCTTTTCAGATATCTCAAGATGCACTTTACGGCAGTCCAATGGTCTTTCCCGGGATTACTTTGATATCTTGCTACCATGCCCACGGCAAAGCAGATATCCGGTCTCGTACACAGCATTGCATACATAAGGCTCCTACGGCCGAAGCGTACGGAACACCTTTCATGTCATCTATCTCCGCTTGCGTCTTAGGGCTCATTTCTTTCGATAGATGGATTCCGTGCCTAAAAGGTACAAAACCTTTCTTGGAATCTTGCATGCTGAAACGCTTCAAAACAGTGTCAATGTATGAAGCTTGCGATAAGCCCAACATCCTCTTCTTGCGATCGCGAGTGATTTTGATCCCAAGGATGTGACCGGCTTCCCCTAAGTCCTTCATATCAAATTGTTTTGACAGCCATACCTTTATGTCTGACAATACCTTTACATTGTTTCCAATGAGCAGAATATCGTCTACGTATAATACTAAGAATACCACCGCAGTTCTGTCACGCTTTTTATACACACAACTTTCGAACTCGTTTTGATCAAACCCATAAGACTTAATCACTTGATCAAAACACTGGTTCCAAGTACGCGATGCTTGCTTAAGTCCGTAAATGGATCTCTTGAGCTTGCATACGAGATTCTCTTGGCCTTTTTCAATGAAACCTTTGGGTTGTTGCATATAGATATCTATCCCGTCAAGACTTCCGTTGAGGAAAGCCGTCTTGACATCCATTTGCCAGATCTCATAATCTAGGTGCGCAGCGATCGACAAGAGAATACGGATGGACTTAAGCATAGCTACAGGCGAAAAGGTTTCCTCCTAATCGATCCCTTCTTTCTGAGTATACCCTTTGGCCACAAGCCTTGCTTTGAAGGTTTCAACCCTTCCGTCCGGTCCTCTTTTCCTCTTGTACACCCACTTGCATCCAATGGGTTCTACCCCACTGGGTGGCTCGACCAACTCCCACACTTGATTATGATCCATCGAACCCATCTCGGCTTCCATTGCCGTTTGCCATGACTCCGCGTCTTTGTCTTGGATTGCCTCATCGTACGTCCATGGGTCTGATTCAACACCGAGAACCAAATCTGAAGATTCTCCTATCCCCATGAATCTCTCGGGTTGCCTAGGAACCCTCCCACTACGACGGGGTTCCGGTTGTGAAGATGTGACGTGTGGTACATCATCTTGTATACTTGGTATCGAGGTTTGACCTCTCAATTCTTCTAAGGTAATTTCACTTTTAGGTTTTCGATTGTTCATATAGTCTTCCTCCAAGAATTTAAAGTGTGTACTAATCACGGTCTTTTGATCCTTGGGACTATAGAACATACACCCTTTCGTTCCCGCAGGGTATCCTATAAACAGCCTTAATTCCGAACGTGGATCCAACTTACCGGCCTCCTTGTCTAGCACGTATGCCGGACAACCCCAAATCCGCAAATGTCTTAGACTGGGCTTGCGCCCGGTCCACAATTCCATTGGGGTTTTAGGAACCGATTTGGATGGCACCAAGTTTAGAATATAAGCCGTCGTTTGCAAGGCATTACCCCAAAACGACTTGGGTAAATCCGAATAACTCATCATGGATCTGACCATCTCTAAAAGAGTCCGGTTCCTTCGTTCCGCCACACCGTTCTGTTGAGGGGTTCCCGGTGCGGTCAACTGGGATACGATCCCTTCGTCCGATAGGTAGTTCAAGAATTCATCGCTGAGGTATTCGCCTCCATGATCTGATTGTAGAAACTTGATACTCTTTTCCCTATGTTTCTCGGCTTCGGCCTTAAACTCTTTAAACTTTTCAAAAGTTTCAGACTTATGCCGCATAAGGTAAATGTACCCATATCTTGAGTAATCGTCAATGAAGGTTACGAAATACTCATACCCCATTCTCGCTTTGATCGTCATTGGACCACACACATCGGTATGAACGAGTTCTAACACTTCCGTGGCTCTATTCCACTTGGCTCCAAATGCCCTCTTGGTCATCTTACCCTCTAAACAGGATTCACAAGTTGGAAACGGCTCGACTTGGAGTAATTCCAAGGATCCGTCTTTCACCAATCTCTCTATCCGCTTTAGATTAATATGACCTAGTCTAAGATGCCATAGAAGTATTTCGTTCATCTCCGAAGAACGCTTTCTTTTATTGCTCGAAATGATCGACGTGTTATTAGATTCATTATTTGAGTGGTGTGCACACTTAATCGTATAGAGATTGTTTACCAACGTTCCATGACAGATAACATCATTCTTAAAAGAAACAGTAACAACTTTATTAAAAGTAACTGAATATCCATCAAAAAACAACTTAGAAACCGAAATTAAATTCTTCCTAAAGTTTGGAACGTATAAAACATCTCTTAAAATTAAAACTCTATCTTCAAAAGATAGGTGCACGACTCCCACTGCTTCGGCTGCCACTCTCGTAGCATCCCCCAAAGTGATTGTGATCTCATTCTTGCTAAGTCGTCGGGTTAGCTGGAACCCCTGAAGAGTGAAACAAATATGATCAGTTGCCCCGGTATCCACTACCCAAACGTGGGCAGCATACGCCGCAACATATGTTTCAATGACTAAAGCATGAGACTTACCTTTCTTTCCACCCTTCTTAGGCTTAGAACAGGTCGCCCTCCAATGTCCCTTCTCACCACAATTAAAGCACTTACCCTTAGCAGCTTTCTTTTCACCTCCTTCTCCCTTTGCCTTGGGTTTCGCAACGGTTGGATTTGCTTGGGTCTGGCCCTTCATCCTCTTCCTCTTCTTCCCTCCCTTGGGACCCGAAGAGGAAGACGGACCGTTTGCCACCATAGCAACGGTTTGGTGATTCATTAGAGTCTCCGCCGATACTAAAGCTTGCAAGAGCTCGGGCAAACTATTTGCCCGGTCATTCATTTGATAGTTCAACTGAAACTGCTCAAAGCTTTTTGGCAGAGAATGGAGAACGAAATCGACCTTAGTAGGGAGGCCAAATTCCGCACCAAGTACTTCCAACTTGTTGAGATAACCCATCATCTCGATTACGTGATCCCTTACGGGCGTACCTTCCACCATTTTCAACGAAAGCATCTTTCGCATGGTGATTTGCCTAGCCGTACAGTTCTGATGTTGAAACATCGCTTCAAGATTTTGCATTATCTCAGAGGCGGTCTCCATGTGTTGGTGTTGGTGTTGCAACACATCTGACATTGAAGCCAGAATAGTACACCTAGCCATCTCATCGGAGTCAAACCAACTCTTATGCTCTTTCTTGTCCGCTTTCGTGGCGTCTTCGACAGGCTCTTGGGGCTTAGGAGTGGTAAGTACCCACTTGTGGTGTTGAGCGGTTAGGACAATATTAAGGTTACGTTTCCAATCAACATAGTTCTCACCAACAAGTTTGTTATCTTTAAGTATACTAAACAGTGGATTAAAAGGTTGCGACATGATGAACTGAGAATAAAACATACATTCATATCAATATCTAGAAAAATACAAAATTATCACATAATTCGATCACATCAATTATATTGAAACCTTAAAACAATATAATCATGCATCAGCCAACATCTCGAAACAATTTAAATGCGCCACGAGGGGTGGTCTATACATTTAAACACATTCAAGCGGATCACAAACTTTAAAAGTTACAAATCCTTAATTCAAAATTAATAGTTGGCTCCCACTTTGACCACATAGAAACTGACAGGGACTCCGAGGGGAGTAAGTTAATATCAATTCCCTATGCCTAAGTAATAACCATAATTAAATACAGGATTATTATTTCGCTTTGAGCAAGCCACTCGTGGTGAGGGTCAATACCGCCACTAGTAATAATCCACAATCATCCTTTCGAAATTTATTCATGTGAAATCCGTTCTTTTGGCCGATCCGAGGGGGAAATGTATTCCAAAAGAACTTCACAAATAAATAAATTATGGAGGTCAAAATAATCCAATTTTAATATCCGGAATAAAATTGCGATTATAAAAACATACTTAGTAATTTTCGAAAGTAAGGTTTTTCTTGGACAATTAAATTCATGCAAACACATATTAACAAATAATAATAAGTGCACGAAATAAAACATCCATCAAAACAAAATTAAAAACATTGGAGCACTCAAATCCAATTGTCACGGTTTAATTTCTTCACGTCTTGATGCGAAAAATAGTCCTTGTTGCTTTCCAACGTTCGTCTCGACGTGCTCCCACTCGAACAACAACACTTCTTCAAAAACAGCATCGTTTGGGGTTCGGGACGACATTTAAAATCACACGGAAAAAAACCCGAACCGAAAAAATTCCACGTATTGATAGGCGAACATCATCCAGCATGGAGAGAACAAAAATTAAGGGCTTGAGCAGAGAAAATCAGGATTGGGGTGCATCTACCAATCCGGGAGGTATTTAAAATGACGAACAACTCCATCGACGAACAACTAATAGGCGAACAGGTATTAAGACCCGAGACCAAGAATGAGCCAGCTGTGAAGTCGCCAATGACGAACAACTTGGTCAAACTATGATACAACACAGTTAAGATGTGTACCAGTGAACAAAGGACTAAAATCCCAAAGCCAAGTTAAATAAAGCCAAAAGGCGAACAACTTTCAAAATACAATCTCCAGAAGCGAACAACTTTCAGTTGGAGAATCATCAAGATCCGTCAAGCCGACCTAAGCGAACAACAATGAGTCCGAGATAAGACCAGAAAAGACTTTGTAACTAAGATTCAGCTTAGATAAGGTCAAAGAGACACATGTCAAGCATGCAGGCTAGGGAGACCAAGAGTCAGGAACACCTCATGCTTGCTAGTCTCTATAAATAGTTGCTCTCCAGCTTAAGAAATACAAGTTCAAATTCATAAACACTCCCAAAAACACACACTAACGCACCTAAACGTACACACATACGAAATTATCCCGATTTCGATTTTCATATTTACAAATTCATAACCCGACCCTCGATTTACCATTTACGGTGGTAACCAATCACACGTAATTGATTGATGATCAATAAACCGAACTTAAACAGTCACTAATCCACCCGATAAAATTTGATCACCAACAATTTTGGCGCTAGAAGGAGGGTTCGAACCTCCAGTTAGTGTGATTACTCAAGAACTTTAAGTTGAAAACTTGAAGATTCAAAGAAAACCTCAAGAAATATTTGAAGATTCAAGCAAAGGTGTTATTGGTGTTCTTGGTGTTCTTCAATATTAAAATTAAAGAAACAATTTATATTGAAATGCCTCAATCAAAGGAAACCCAGGCATCACGTTTGTCAAGGAGAGCATCTCCCACCCGAGCCTCGTCGGCCGACCACCAGGATCGAAATCCTAGACACGTGAACAGGTCGCAACATACAACCATAACACATAATCTCCCCGCTGAAATGGAGGCCCTGGCGAACAACCCTAATGAATTATCTAAGACCATTGCTGCTCTCCAAGCTCTCCAGAGACAGCAAGAACAAAATAAGCCTTCACAAGCAAAGCCTAAGGATAGACCCTTGGAGGTTGTTAGGGCCAGGTCAACAAGGGGCGAACAACGTGAGGTGAGCAGCGCCCAGGTCAGGCGGGACAAGGGCAAGGCCAAGATGGTCGAGCCAAGGGAGGGCCAAACAGAGTCTGCTCGCGGGCGAACAACAATGTCGAGCCACGGAACAACCCGCTCCAGTGCCCAGGACAGACTTGGCCAACCCCAGCAACAGGAGAAAGTTGCTCGCCAGGAAGAAGGACATGGGCGAGCAACATTTGAACAGCCTCGCCCTTCGGTCCATGAAAGACTTTTCCAGTCTGCCTTTAGACGCTTGGGACCTAATGCGGCGAGCAACCCAAAAAAGCAGCTCCAGGATTTGCCTTCTCCAAGTGAGGGACTGCGACGAACAGAAAGGTTTGTACCTTTGTTCGCCGAACAGCCTCCAAGTCAGGGGGCATCTCTGGATGAGCTATCAAGCTTGAGGAGGGCGATTGAAAGTATGCAGGGACAATTGGACCAGCAAAGAGGCGTAGGGACGACCAGCTTGCCATCTTCACCATTATCAACCTACATTCTGAAAGCCCCGATTCAGAAGAAAGTCCAATTCCCTGCAAGCATACAATATGACGGCCTTGCCGATCCCCGAGTTCATCTAACAAAATACTCAGATTATATGGTCTCGGTGGGAGCTAGCGATGCCACTC
Organism: Ballota nigra; assembly: GCA_947034835.1. Classification (NCBI taxonomy): domain Eukaryota; kingdom Viridiplantae; phylum Streptophyta; class Magnoliopsida; order Lamiales; family Lamiaceae; genus Ballota; species Ballota nigra. The sequence goes on along the minus strand of OX344723.1, from coordinate 62,458,581 downwards.
AATGCCGAAACTTCCCGTTAACCTTGGGAGATCGGGTGCACAAATGGTTCTCAGCATTGCCACCAGCATCCATCCATTCATTCACTCAGCCGAGTCGGGAGTTCCCGTCTCATTTCTCAACAGCAGGATCGTACTTGTCCCAGAAACACCGATTGTCAGACCTAAAACAAAATGATGACGAGTCAGATCGAGCATTCATGGAAAGGTTTGACAAGGTGCTATTGGAGGGTGAGCCCGTCAGCGAGGACACAAAAATTGTTGCTATTATGGCAGGACTGAAGAAAGGGTCAAAGCTATGGAAAGAGGTACATCTGAAGTGCCCAAGAAGTTACGCCGAGTTCAGAAATCAGGCTGGCATATTCGTTTCCATGCATGAGGCCTTGCAATCAAATTTGGGGGAGAACAAAATTGACCCCAAGGAGAACAACAAAAAACCTGGTGCAACAAGCTATAGAGTCCCTAAAAATATGAAAGCATTCACTGAAGGGACGGAACTCAAAGAAAAGTTGAATCGGGTACTAACAGTGTCAGTCGATACTGTTTATGAGAATGTGAAGGATAAGGAGTTGCTCTCCCCTCCCCGGAAAATTCGCCAAGACACCGGCAAACTCAATCCTAACAAGTATTGTGCCTACCATCAAAGCGTGGGGCACTTTACAAGTGAATGTAGAGATTTGCTCAGGCAGCTATGGCGTTTCTACGAGGACGGAAAGCTCTCCGATTTTGTCAAAAGACAACCCGGAAAAAGAGTCCGGGAGAACAACTCTGAGGACGAAGATGATCAACCCCAGAAGAACAATAAGCCGGCACGACCAGTTCCTGCCATTCCTACTCGTCCATTGGAAGATTTGTATATGATGGAACCTACAGGTCCCGCAGGAGGATGTTCTGATGGACGGCCGCCAATCTCTAATCGAAAAAGAAAGGCAGAATTACGAGCAATCGATCAAGTTTAAGAAATGGGGGTCAAACCATCTATCATGCAGACAGCAGAACTGACCTTCACCGAAAAGGACTTAGAAGGAATTTTGACTCCACATAACGATTCGCTCATAATCTGCGTAAAGATCATGGGGACTCGAGTCCATATATTGTTGGTAGACACTGGAGCCTATACCAACATCTTGTTCAAATGTACACTTGATAAACTTGGGGACTTTTCAGCCCATATCCGGGACTCAAACCATCGAATCCTAGGCTTCGGAAATGCAGTAACAGTCCCGTTGGGAGAAATTTCTTTGCTTGTACAACTTGTAACGATCGAGGAACCCGAAAAGAATATTACAAGAATGGTTGATTTCTTGGTCGTAGATCAGGAATCAACTTACAACGGGTTCCTTGGTCGACCTTTTTTGAATGAATTTAAAGCTGCCTGTTCGACTTACCATTATTGCTTGAAGTTTCCAACAGCAAGTGGAGCAGGCACAGTTAAAGGAGATCAAAGAAAGGCTCGGGAATGCCTCTTACAAATGCAAGCAAAACATGCACTAGTATCCATGATGGAAGCCACCACCAGCAATCTAATTGATGAACCCTCAATATTGGAGAACATGATGGACATAGAGGAAGACCACATGGATACTGACGAGCAACATCATGATGAACAGGTGTTGGACGAACAACTCCTCACCACCCATAAGAAACATCATCCTGACGAACAACAAAGGGGTGGTGACGAGCAACATTCAAATGATGGCCGGGAGGGCCAGATGTTGACTAACAACAACGAATCAGGGCCAACAGATGATCTTGATCCCCGCCTGGGGGCAGAGCCGATGAACATCGAAAATGATTTCAACTCTGAGGGACCAATACTTGATCCTCGGTGGAAGGGATAAAAACGACGAGCAACTCCAGTTGAAGAGCTGGAGGCATTCAAAGTTAATCCTGAAAACCCGGATCTTGAATTATACATAGGATCTGAGCTCCCTGAGCCTTACAGATCCCGAATGAAAGAGTTCCTCAGCAAAAATCTAGATGTTTTTGCTTGGTCTCATGCAGACATGGTGGGGATAGATCCAAAACATGCTTGTCACAAGCTCAATATCAATCAAGCAAAAAGACCAATCCATCAAAAATGAAGAAAATATGGCCCAGACAAATATCAAGCTTTAAACGAAGAAGTAAAGAAGTTGTTAGACAACGACCTAATCCGACAAGCACTCTGTCCACAATGGGTAGCAAACCTAGTCCTTGTGAGGAAACCAAACGGGACCTGGAGGCTATGCATAGACTTTACAGATCTGAATGCAGCATGCCCGAAGGACAACTTTCCACTTCCTCATATTGACCAATTGGTGGACAGCACTGCAGGTCATGAAATGCTAACATTCATGGATGCCTTTGCCGGGTACCATCAAATCTCGATGCATCCAGATGATCAAGAGAACACAGCATTCTATACTAACAAAAACTTGCTGTGTTGGAAGAGGCTGGTGAACAAAATGTTCGACCAACAAATTGGAGATACAGTAGAAGTCTACGTTGATGACATCGTAGTTAAAAGTCCCCATAAAGAAGATCATCTCCAACACTTGACCCAAGTGTTCGAAATTCTCCGACATTACAATATGAAGCTAAATCCAAAGAAGAGCAGCTTTGGAGTCCATTCAGGCAAATTCTTGGGTCATCTTGTTAGTCAACGAGGAATTGAGGCTAATCCAACAAAAGTCAAAGCCATAGTGGATATGCAACCACCACGTTCAATAAAAGAAGTGCAAAGACTCACAGGATGTCTAGCAGCACTAAACCAGTTCATATCCAGATCGGGAGACAAATGTCGTCCATTCTTTGAAGCCATCAAGAAAGGACAGTACACATGGACTAACAACTGTCAAAAGGCATTCGACCAACTCAAAGACTACCTCGAAGATGTAAAAATCCTATCAAAACCCATCCCAGGAGAAAAGCTATATTTATACTTGGCAGCGTCGGAGGTGGCCATCAGCTCCGTTCTGGTACGAGAAGACGGCAAATTCCATCAACCTATCTACTACGTCAGCCAAGCTTTGCATGAGGCGGAGATCAAATACTCCCCAACCGAGAAGCTGGCGTATGCACTAGTTATGAGTGTGAGGAAGTTACGGCCATACTTTTTTTATCATCAAGTTGAAGTGCTAACAACCTTCCCACTCAGACAAATTCTCCATCGCCCCGACACAGCTGGTCGTCTGTTAAAATGGTCACTAGAGATTAGCCAATTCGGGGTGACTTATGCTCCTCGAACAGCGATCAAAGGGCAAGCATTGGCCGACTTTATAGTCGAACTAACCTTTCCACCAGATCCGACGAGAGGACTTGATCACCCCTGGCATCTTTATGTTGACGGATCTTCGACTAACGTAGCCTCAGGGGCAGGAGTGGTTCTAATCAGTCCAGGCAGACAAGTATTCACTTCGGCAATCAGATTTGGCTTTATGTCAACCAACAACGAAGCCGAGTATGAAGCTCTCATTGCTGGTCTTCATCTATCCTTGGCAGTAGGTGTCAAACGGTTACAAATATTTGGCGATTCACAATTGATAGTGAACCAGGTCCGAGGTGAATATGAGGCGAAGGACGGACATATGATCGAATATCAACGAATTGTTGCTCATTTGATGTCCTTGTTAGACCAAGTATTCATTGAACAAATCCCAAGGACGAGCAACACTCAAGCAGATGCGTTGGCTCGATTAGTAACAAGCGAAGGGCCTGCAGAGTTGGCAGACATTATAATTACAAAGATGAATGACCCATCAACAACAAGTTATAATGTCAACTAACTAAATGATCAAGCCAGTGAAGAAGAAGACTGGAGAACAAGTATAGTCAAATACTTGAAAAGTGGAAAAAAACCAAACAACTCTTTTGAAGCTGCTAAGCTAATAAAGCAAGCCGCCAAATATACTCTGGTAGGCGAGCAACTTTACAAAAGAGGAATATCACTCCCACTTCTCAAATGTTTGCCTAGGGGGCAAGGACGAGCAATACTCGAAGAAATACATGCCGGAGTATGTGGAAATCACACTGGGGGGCAAGCCTTGGCGTACAAAACTATCAGACAAGGCTATTACTGGCCGAACAACCTTTAGGTGAACCAGGTCTGTTCACCTATCGAGGTACAGGTCCACCTAAAGGTTGTTCGTTTTCTAAAATGAACAGAACCTAAGGACCAAAGCCATTTAAAGGTTGTTCGTTTTTTTAAATGAACAGAACCTAAGGCTAAACCCTAATTCCACTAAAGGCAAAGTTCAATTCAAACAAAAGCCCAACACTATATGTTATAATTGCGAAGGCATTGATAAAAATGTAAAGGCAATTAACATATAAAGAAAATGAGCGAACATGAGAAAGACATTCCATTAATCAAAAGGCATTGAGCCTAAAAAATAGTACAATGATTCAAGAAGTCAAGTACTACAAAAGGAACGAACAATAATTACAAAGAAGATGAAAAGAAAAAAGCTAAGTCCTAAAGCACTATTGTTGCTCGGCGGGGGAAGGATCTTGAGTTTGCTCGGCGAGAGGTTCAACAATCATTTCTCGAGGCAGCCTTATCCTCAGCCTCTTTTGCATTTTGCTCGTCAGCCACGACCACCCCTTCCTCTTGTTCGCCTTCATCAGTTGGGGGCGGAGGATGAGTAATGGAAATACTAGGGTCGAGTTTGTCAAGTTTAACCCCTAGTACTGCCAGATCCGCCAGCTGAATTTCGATATTGTTCGGCGGAGGATAGTGCTCCAGGAATTCATTCAGATCCCTGCTCATTTCTTCCACCAGATCCTTGAAGTCATAAGCATCGGCCGTGCGGATGCTGTCCGCGTAGGCGCAGATATAGCCCAAGTTTGAGATAGGCCCACTCCGAGCTTGAAATTCTTGCTCGGCTTCTTCCTTGGAGAGCATCTCAGACATTTGCTTCTTTAGGCGAGCAATTTCTTCTTCCGCTTCTTCCCTCTTCTTCCTCTCTCCATCCAGCGCAGCTATAGAGGAAAGTAGCTCGGCCTTTGTATCCTTAAGCTCGCCAGAGACAAGCTGATAGTCCTCGATGCGCTTCTTCTCCAGGTCATTGGCCAGCTTTAATTGATCCTTTAAGCGAGCAATTTGGCCATTGAAATTGTTCGCCAATTTCTCCTTCTCCTCAGTAAGCTGGCGAATGGAGGCGGCATGGTGACGAGCAGTCTCCTCTAGCTCGGCAACTTGAGCCATCCCCCTTTGAGCGGAAACAATGGAGTTGGCGGCTTGGACCATTGATAGGTGAAAGTTATCAATGGGACCCTGGGCGAGGACGACTTTGTTCAGCGGCCGCGACCAGGCGCGAGCAATGACTTCAGTTGCTCGACGAACATGTTCATCCAGAATGTCACGGATGCTCGCCGGGGTCTTAGAGCAGGCAAACTGGTGAACCAGGTCTGCTCGCCCTGGGTAATCGCTGGGCCGGTATCTGTAAACAAGAAAGAAGATCAACACTTGGAAATTTGGCAAAAAAAAAAACTTGTTCGGCAAGAAAGTAAGAACTTACTCAGAGAATTTTCGTTCATCCCGGCCTAAGTATGAAATGTCCTCTGGGCCTCTGGGGGAGCCTATGTCCTTGCTCGTCTTGCCAGACCTCTCCGTGAGCTCTACGGATGAGCGGCGTACAACGTCCCCTTCAGGGCGAGCATGGCTCGAGCCCACCTTCTCCTTCCCCTTGTCAGGAGCGTCGTGGGACAATGGAGTCCCGTCTGCCTTCTTTAAACGTTTCCCCCCACGAGGAGGGGAAATGGGAGGAGAGTGAACTTGAGTAGGGGGGGCAGCCTGTCTTGGAACTCTAGCCCCCTCAGGTTTGTTCATCATGGCGAGCACCTTTTGAGGGGGGTCACCTCTCATTTTCTTCCCTTTCGGCGGCGCCATTTCAAGGACCCTTTGCTCAAGGAGGGCGTAAGAGGGAGGAACAGCAACTGTCACTTGCTCGGCTAAAAAAAAAAAGTGAGATGAGCAAGTTAGGAAAATCAATGACGAACAAGACTTGAACCCAAAATTTAGAAATTTTCATACCTGGGGGCACCTCGGCATGGGCCTCCAAATGGTGTGGGTATGTCAAAAGGCGAGCAGCTTTTTGACACCTTGCTCGGCATAGATAGTCAATAGTCCTATCTGCCCTATTGCGGAGGCCAACCAAGCACGAGGTAAATAGAAACTCGGAGCTCAACTCCTCCTCTTCCGAATCCCACTTGGGTAGACGAGGGCCTGCGAACAAACAAGAAAAGTTAAATTAGAACAACTTAGCCCAAAGGCGAGCAAGAAGGGAACTTACGTTTCAGTTTCCCATAAACCGCTGGAGAATTTATTCGTCCAGGGCCGCCGTGTGGACCAGAAGATGCTCGCCAATCACCTCCAATGAAGAAGAAGTGTTGCTTCCAGTTGTAAACCTTGTTCGGCACATCTTCCACCATTTTTAGCCCAGTTCTGGCCTTGAGATAGTGGTAACCTTCTTCTCCTTGAGGGCACTTTGTGATTGTCATCAGGTAGTTGATCTCTTCCGCAGTAAGCCGATCAACGTACCCCTCCAAGGCGAACAAGCACATGGAGCCTAAGAGATTCATCCACCCAATTGGAGTAATTTGGGTGATGGCCAAGTTGGTCGCCTCCAGGAATCGACCAACAATGGGTGGAAGAGGCAGCCTTAATCCGGCGATCAAGGTGTGAATGTTGATCGCCGTGCATCCTGGGGGTGGGCGATCGGCTCTCTCCTTTCTCCGAGGGGCCCACATGTGAATATCATATGGGATTGTGTAGTCCCTACGGATAGAGTCCAGTTCATCTTCGCGAACAACACTTTTGATCTTGCTCGCCTGGTATCCAGTTTTCACCTTGTCCATAATTTGCCTCTGTGGGCGAGGAAAGCTGTTCGCATACTCCTCAGCGTATGCTTGCCATTCGAATGTCCGAGCAACTCCTGTTGGAATCTCATTTTTCAACATCTTTGGGGATGGGAAGTTAATACCCTCCAAGAACTCGCGGGTGAGTTCGTCAAGACCTGGATCTTCAGATTCAGCGGATGACGAAGAGTCATCGTTCAAATTGTTGTTCGCCACAACTGTCAGTTCTCTCTCAGATGGGCCCACACCAGTGTTTTCCACAGAGCGAACAACTGAATCCACGTGAGCGTTCGACGCTGAAGAAACTTCAACCGGTTGTGGATTGTAAACCACAGTTGGGAAAAGGGGATCTAGGGTCTCCTCGGTTTTGTTGCTCGAATGTGAAGACATGGGAGGGAGAGAAAAATCCAAGCGGCGGTGGAGAGTGTTGCAGACGGCGGCGCTTTCCCGGAGAAGACGGTGGCGCTCGGATCCACACGGCGGCAAAAGAGTTTTTGGGAGAAAAAGTAGAGAAAAAGATAGAGAGAAAAAAGAGTAACTACCTGGGAATTGAAATTTGAAGCCAAATGCTGGAGGACGAACGTCGGAAAGCTTGGAATCGCCGGAGGGAGGAGAAAATCGCCGGAGCACTGTAGTAAGAGAGGGGAAAGTGGGAAAAATTTCAGTTTTCCCACTATTTATACCCCAAGCAAAAACGGGGTCAAAGGCCTAATTTTCCAAAAGTTCAGGGACTGAATTATGAGAAAAAGGGGTCAAATCCGAGCCAAACTAAAAGTTGAAGGACCTATGAACAATTACAGAGGCGCGTGGCCTCGGGACTGCTCGCGTGTGAACGGCGTGCAATCATTGCGCTGGCGTCATCTTCGTGATCTCCCCAGATCGTGGGAAGACGAAACGGACGCCACGATGTTGCTCGTCACAAAGATGTTGTTCGTCCAAGTCTTGACCAAAACAATATCCTAACTACAGTTGCTCGCCACAAAGTTGCTCGTTTAAAGCAACATCTAGTCAGGATAGGGGGCAATTGTTGATAGGCGAACATCATCCAGCATGGAGCGAACAAAAATTAAGGGCTTGAGCAGAGAAAATCAGGATTGGGGTGCATCTACCAATCCGGGGGGTATTTAAAATGACGAACAACTCCATCGACGAACAACTAATAGGCGAACAGGTATTAAGATCCGAGACCAAGAATGAGCCAGCTGTGAAGTCGCCAATGACGAACAACTTGGTCAAACTATAATACAACACAGTTAAGATGTGTACCAGTGAACAAAGGACTAAAATCCCAAAGCCAAGCTAAATAAAGCCAAAAGGCGAACAACTTTCAAAATACAATCTCCAGAAGCGAACAACTTTCAGTTGGAGAATCATCAAGATCCGTCAAGCCGACCTAAGCGAACAACAATGAGTCCGAGATAAGACCAGAAAAGACTTTGTAACTAAAATTCAGCTTAGATAAGGTCAAAGAGACACATGTCAAGCATGCAGGCTAGGGAGACCAAGAGTCAGGAACACCTCATGCTTGCTAGTCTCTATAAATAGTTGCTCTCCAGCTTAAGAAATACAAGTTCAAATTCATAAACACTCCCAAAAACACACACTAACGCACCTAAACGTACACACATACGAAATTATCCCAATTTCGATTTTCATATTTACAAATTCATAACCCGACCCTCGATTTACCATTGACGGTGGTAACCAATCACACGTAATTGATTGATGATCAATAAACCGAACTTAAACAGTCACTAATCCACCCGATAAAATTTGATCACCAACACCACGGCCTGAGATACAGCGCGCGTCGGCCCACGAAGTGGGCCCGCGCGCTTCCCGACCCGAGAAGCGCCGAAACGCTGCCCGAAGCGCAGCCCCGAGGCGCACCCGAGGCGCTGCACGGAGGCGCGCCGAGGCGCCGCTCGGAGCACCCCGAGGCGCTGCAGCCTCGCGCCCGAGGCGCGCGCGCGCGGTGCGCGCGGCGCCGTGCACCCGTCGCGCACGGCGTGCGCCGTGCACCCCCGTGCACCGTTTTTTTTTGCCGTTCGTCCTAGTTTTCATCACCCCTTGCATGATTTAACGTCCATACACGCGCCACACTTGTATGCGTCGTCCGGGTACGCCGTTTTTAATTCTTCGTTCTTCGTCACGATCCGGTTACAATTTATTTTTACAAAAAAAATAAATACTAGATCTAGACTAGTCTATTACAATGATCGAATTAAAATAAAAACAACTAATCTACTCGTGGATTTTCTCACGAGAAAAACAAATTCGAACGAATCGAATTAAAAAACAATTAATTTACACGCATGAAATTAACAACATTAAAATCATGACAATTGGATACCTGCAAAAAAGATCTAACAATTCTACTATCCAATTTCAATTTAATGTTTAACAATTTAAATTCCAATTTAAAATTCAGAGCCCGAAACCGTGGCTCTGATACCAGTTGTTGGGAAAATAGGGGTGCCCGGAATCTATTCGGGATGAAATTTAAATACGAATTTAAATACAATTATTACTAGCATGAATTAATCCTAATTAATTCAAATAATAATTCCAACAACTAATTATCATCATGCATGTTAAATTAATTTCACATATTAACTAGGCGGAATAAACAAGTAAATATGCGATTAACGTACCTCTTGTAGTATTGGCCTTTGGATATACGGGACAATTGTAATCTCGCTCTATCAACCCAAAGCCTTCTCAAGTATTTCCCTTTTCACCTCACTTGATTGCCGGTGGGAGACGCTTTCAAACAATTTAATAAACTAAGGAAAAAGGAAAATATCTATGCTTCTTGATTTTTCCAACACATGGAATTATGTACTTGGGGATGAAAATATCACCCCCTATTTATAAGAATAGTGGCCGAAATTTTTAGGTTTATTGGGCCTTGGAGAAAATCTTTTCTTAGACTCTAAGAAATCTTGAATATATCTCATATATTCTTTTCTCCACAATAAAATATTCCACAAAAATCTCACTTAGCTTATAAGGTTATTATTTTCGAAAAATATGAGAATGAAATCCAAGATTTGGATCTTCTTGAATATATGAGATATTCTTGTATTCCTAGAATACATATCTTCCATAATATCTTTTCAAGAAAATCAACAAAATCTAATTTCTCCTACACATGCTTTTTTCGAAAATTTCAAAGAAAAATCAGCAATATAATTTTCTTTTTATTTTAATCACCTTATCATTATTGGGCTACTTAATGGGCTACTTGAGGGGCCTTAAGGAGAATTAAGATTGGACCTCCTAATGGACTTTTGAATTTCAATATTGAGCCCCAATATAATTCAATCCATTAATATTAATTATTACCACTAATAAATTAATATTGCACTATCCATCTTAATCCATATTACGATAATATGGGCTCCCGGTTATTATTTCCCGCGTTTAAGATTATCAAGTCCATTAATTAATTTAGCTTCTGAATAGCTCTAAATTAATTAACATCTTTCACCTTGGAGTAAAGACAGCTCAACATTATTATTCGTACCGAAGAAACTAATTCTTCACTTGCAAGATTTGGTACAATAAAACTTCTGAGCCCACCAAGGGGACTAATCACACGAGCCGTACTCGCACGCGTTTCTCCGTATTAAATCTTAGCAACTGTCGTATGATTAATATTACTGCCCAAGACACAAAGTTCGAAGTCGCAATGATTCTCACCCAACATGAATCAAAGCAGTAACTATTAAGCACACACGGTCCTATTTAAGTGACGGAGATTAAGAAATCAACAACCACTGAGGTCTAATTCTTCACCTTTCAGAACAGAAGAATTTATCCTCGCTGTAGGACCTCTTCAACACATACTAAATGTGCTAGTGCAATCTCTTAGTCAAGACAGACCAATCTGAGCCTTACACATCGACCTTTCACGGCGGATTGTTCAATTCCACCTAGGTCGTGAAAACGTACGTTTAGTTACAAGTAAACTGTTAATGTCGTCTTCCGTGATCGGGTATCACCACATTAACTACAATGTAACACGTACTATATATTAAACGGTTTGCAATAGAAATTCAACATTCAATCATAACTAAAGCAAATGCGATAAAAGAATTATTCTCATAAAACGAGTGTTTGATACACGAGTTATACAAAGTAAAAATATACTTTCACGTATAACTCCAACAATATTCGGTCTTTGGTTTTTAAACCTGTTCGCCAATATCTTGTTCGTCGTATAGTTGTTCGTCAGTTTGTGTACTCCCCAGATTGGTTTATGCACCCCGACTTGCTTTTCTTTGTTGATCATCCTTGATTTGAGGTTGGCTCTTCATAATCCTTGGTAAGGCTTTAATTCTTATTCGCCTATCAACAGATATAGCGCTTCTCCTACAAGAAGACATTGGAATGGTGTTAAGCACGTTCTACGGTATCTCCAAGGGTCTCAAGATCTTGGACTGTTTTACCCTAGGAACCAAGATAAAATCTTGGTAGGTTACGCGGATAATGGCTACTTGTCTGGTCCCCACAATACCGTATCTCAGACTGGTTACATTTTTCTCTGTGGTGGTACCGCGATCTCATGGAGATCGGTTAAACAAACTATGGTTACCACATCTTCAAACCACTCAGAGATAATAACTTTGTTTGAAGTCTCACGAGAATGTGTTTGGTTGAGATCATTGGTAAAACACATTGGTGACTCGTGTAGTATCGCTAAAAACGATATATCCCATATTGTTATATTTGAAGACAATGCAGCTTACATCGCACAAATGAGTAATAGGTACGTCAAGGGAAACTTGACGAAACATATTTCACCGAAGTTTTTCTACCCATACGAAATCCAGAAGAGTGGCGTAATTACCATACAAAAGGAGCGATTCAGTGACAATCTAGCAGATCTGTTCACTAAGTCCCTACCTACATCTACTTTTGAGAAGTACATTTATGGTATCGGGATGTGAAAACTCAAAGGGTTGTTGTCTTCAGGGGGAGTGGTAACCTCGAAGTAATCCCGAAGATTAGATCCGGAAGATCAATAAATTGCATTCCTCTCTAGCTAAATATTTTGTCGCTGTCTAGCATGTGGAGTTTTTCTGACGAGACATATACGTTATGTCGTAATGTCCAAGGGTGAGTGTTATAAATCCAGTAGATTTAATATACCAAATCCAGAAGATTTGATGTGAACATTACTAACGGGCTTCATAACCTAAACAGACTTTAGGTTTAGATCAGGGTTTCTCTATTATAAATAGATTCATGTACTCAATATTGTATATACACATACACAGAAATATTAGTGAAAACTTCTAGCTTGTTACGCCCCCAGACGTAGTTGTTATCAACGAATTGGGTAAACAAACCGGTGTCTCTATTTTACGCTTACAATTTACAACAATATTTTATAAAACTATTATTCATTCTAATTAAAATTATGTTTTATATAACTAATTTTCATTTGATTCTACTATTTGTTAATCTTAATTGAGATTATACATTCAATTGACATTATCACACAGCTAACAAAATTCGAATAAATAAAATTCAATTGATAATATCAGTATATCACACAACTAACAACATTGGAATAGATAAAAGAGCTAATAAATAGTTACCATATAAAATATTTAAATAAAATAAATTAATATAATAACAAATTAATTTAAAATTACATAAATTATTATGATTAGGGGGCTCTACTACCATCGGTAGTGTTACTTTCTCCGGCACCATGACCCTCAACAGATCTGGATGTTCATTCCTGTTTGAGTACGGTCTTCTGAGTCTTGCTCTTGCCGTGATTTTCAAGACCACATATGCATATCTGCCCCTTCCAGATCACAACTATATTATGTTAAGTTTGGATATGACTACGGAGGATGTCTCAACATCGGGACTACTGATGTAGTTCACCAGCCTCATCTTCCTCCGGTTTATGTATCACAATTTTTACTTTAGTTTTGATTTTTTTTAAAACACACACTAACACACTGGACTATTGTTTTTTTTTCAATTGGAGTATTATTAATTACTTATTGAGGTATTATTGATTTCTGCTTAGAATATTTTTTTCAAAATTCAAGCGCATATCAGGCATTCAAATGCACACTAAAATTATTCCAAAATAAAATATTGTTCCAAATTCACCCAATGGATCTATGCTCTAAACTAAAAATAAAATAATTCAAACATCTTCAATCAAAACTCATTATTTAATTACAGTTGCCCTTTTTTGTATCGTAACAGGTTTCTTACTTATGTAGATATTATTATTTCATACTAAAAAGTTCATGATCTCCATGATATTAATATTTATGGTAACTAGTGTTCTAAAAATCGTTAGTCGATCAGACTATTGGAGTCTAACGACTAGAGTGACTAGACAGAGACTAATCGGAAATACCTAAATGAATAAAATAATTAATTTTTTAATAAATTAATACATTAAATACATAAAAAATTACACCACCACCCTTCAATATTAAAATTATAAGTGATACATCATCACTCTAAACAATATCATAAAACTCAAAACTCAATAAAGTAGCAAAAATGCATATTAATATGGAAAGGTTGGGGGAACAACGTGGAGGGCTGGGTCATTCGGTGGTGGAAGGTCGTGGCACAACGTTCGGTGGAGGAGGGCTGGGGTACAACTTTCGGTGGTGGAGGTGTGGTGTCTTCGTCCGTGGTGGTGAGGTTTGATAGTTATATTAAAAAATAAAAAGTGAATTATTTAGATAAAAAAAATAGATTAGGCGGATTAGATGCCGATTAATCCGATTAGTCACTGACTAATTATAGGACCGTTTATTTTCACCGTTTTAACTAAAGTTGAAACGGTTTGATGACCGACTGGCAACTAGTCGGCCCATTAGACTCTTTTTAGAATACTGTATAAAATATATGAAACTTTAATTGCATAATATTAAAAATGTTACCATTACTAGCTAATAATTATCTCAGTACGTAGGGTTATCCAGATGTTATAAATATTATCTCAATAAGATCTTTGTGTCAAGTGGATGCTTGAAACTGGCCCCCCGGCAGCCGGTGGCTTGGATTATTTCTAGATTTAAAATTGCATCGACATTTATAAATATATATATATAAATAAATCATATATAATAAAGGCATTTCATCTGTTGCCTGCAGGTAAATAAACAAATGATTTACCATTTTTTTACAATATACACATGCATGTTTTGTATGAGTAAGTGGAAACTCGTGTACATAACGTGTTTTTAGCTAAAAATTAAAAATATTGTAAGCTGTCATAAATTCGTATATATGAATGTGACATCTCATTATTTTTGTTCTATCTTGTATAAGGTTTGTATTAAATATCTTTGGTAATCATGCATAACTCAAATATTGCATTATGCTCTTGTAATTTTAGTAAAGGACAACCTGATCCCCCTGAATTTGAATTGAAGGTTATACAAATACAAATTCGAATGCTTTAGCCTAGATATATATATGACAAATACTAATCTTAATCAGAGTCCAAGTGAATTTAATTGTTGAAGTCAGTTTTGATTATTGAAACTCAAATCATAAAGGTACGTTTGCTTTAAGAAAATCGGGATTTCTAAATTTAAATTCAATTCTAATTTTAAATTTCCTAAAACCAAATGCATCCACATTTATAAATTCCAATAATTTTTATAAATACTGATAATTTATTATTGCAAATATTGTGAAATAGAAAAAAGAAAATGCGAAATATCTTTCGCAACGAATTTAGTACTCCCTCCGTCCATGAAAAATGAGCTTGTTACTTTTATCACGGTTATTAAGAAAGTTGATATAATATGTAAAAAGTAAGAATATTGTGTCAAATCAAGTACAAAATAAATTATTTTAAAAATGTTATGTGTGTGTTGAAAAAGTAGATAAAGTTTATTCTTACCATTTTAGGCAACAGAACTATTTTTCGTGGACGGCCCAATAAGGCAACCAGGACTATATTTTGTGGACGGAGGGAGTACAAGACTTGTACATTGTTGAAAGGTTCGGGAAGGAAAAAAAAAACAGTTTAGTGTCTCCCTGACCCACAAGTGCAACTTGGTGTTACTATGTAGATCTATATAATAATTAGTTTTTCATTGTTTCTCAACTTGACAAAATAATTATCTAAATGAATAGACAAGTCACAAGTTGCGTTTATCCATTTATTTATTACTTCGAACTAAATCCCGCTCTTTATACTGAATCTTACAACAGCTAGATTTGATTATTTAATTAATTTAGAATCAAATATACAATAATTATATCACATCGCTGATCCCTCGGTGAAAAGAAAAAGTTAAATTCACGATAAGACTTGCTATGAATTTGGGTGTAGGTGTGAAATGAAATAAATAATAACGACATGTTATGTGTTTTAACTAAAACAAAAACTTGCATGAAATTAATTTGGGAATTGTCTGTGCAACGAAAAAAACCAACACATTATTTAAAAAAAAAAAAAAAAAAACTCCCTCATCTAATTTCACTAATTTTTTTAATTTTTTTTTCATTAGTTGAATGGTATTATGGGGTATATCAATAAAAAATATATAAAAAATTTGTATGAGATCACATGATACACTTAACTACTTTCGTGATATTCGAAATATTAAAAAGAAAACACTATACAAGTGTATCATATAAATTACAAGCTCATACTAGACTTCTTAAAAGATGTTACTAGTATTTAATTATGAATGTATTTTGATATATCTAATAACTAAAACACGTCCCAACTCCTACGTCCCACCAAATGCCGACGTAATATATATATATATTCTTTTACAAATAAAGCGTAAATAGATTTGAACACGAGAATTAAACTAACATCCCATTTGAAATACTTAAATATTTTTATAATGATTAATTTTATAATATATATGTTGAATAAATTCTGACTCATATTTTTCGTCTAAATACTTTTCATAAGGAGAAACGCAAGTTGTGGTTAAGTGTAGATTAGCTACGGTGCAGGTGGACCAGCACGGCGGCGGTTCATGCAAGACATTAATAATTAATAAACCTCACAACTTGCTCTAACTCAAAGTCTTGATACATTCATTCAACGCATTTTTCATTTTGCAGGATATTCATCTAATTTCATTGAACCAAAACACAAAAAAATCACTTCACATTATAAACAAGTTATTTTGCTGTTTGTTTTCAAACTTTTTGCATTTGCAATTCAAAGTTATCAATTAAAATAAAATATAGCAATCATTATCGCCCCAGTCCTAACTCTATCTTCACACTTTAATAAAATTTTCCTCACAATTTCAAAATTTATTTATATATAAACCACTTTGCAATACCATTTTATAATAATTCACACTTTTTAGTATAAATAATTCATATCCTTTAGTGAAATAATTCTTACCTTTCAAAATGATTCATATATAAAACAGTTTCTTTCTAGGGATACGATATATACCCCTCCAAAATTAATAAATACACCTCCCATTCATAATTTTTACCAAATATACCCCTCCCCTTCTTACCGTTCCTTTTCCATTTCCCAGATCCACCTCTGCAAGTTTCGCTGACTTCCTCCTCCTCCATCAAATTCCCTCTCTCATTTTGATAACCATAGATTATAACCATCACAATTACTAATCTTTCAACAATAGAATATCAATCAAATAAATAAATCACCTTATGTTTTGAAGCCAGGTAAAATAATGACGATTGGAGAAAAAAAAAGCAGATTTGCAAGGGGCTGTTGGCTACGGTGTTGTCGGTGAGGACGAGAGGCGGCAGCAGCGCCGGCGCCTGGAAGGACGAGAGATGGAAGTGGCGTTAATAATGGCAAGGGGAGAAAAATCATAAATTGCTTACCTGTGAATTTGGTCCGGAAGAATCGCAACAGCCATAAAGATGATGGACGCGTGGACGGGCGGCGGAGGAGTTGACGACACCGGGTAGCAGAGTGGCGGTGTCGATCAAATTAAGTTTAATTAATAAGGGTATGATAGGGTTTCTAATGATTAATTGGGTGTATCTATTAACATTGGAGGGGTATATAGCTGAACCCTTCTTTCTATACTTAGCCTTTCTATTGATTTACTACTTGCATTTTAAGGAAAATAATTTTTAGTCTGGTAACTTACTAGTCCATCCGGCCCATGTTATTTGTATTCTTAGAACGTTTTTTTAACCTAAAATAATTATCATTTTGTACAAAGTGTGCGGTTATTTGTACTCTACTTTAGTGGGACTACACCCATCTAATTATTAATTAGATTTTAAATTAAACTAAAGTAAATATAGAATGTCTAAAATACTATTTTCTTATAATTCAAGCTAAAATATATTATAAGTACACCCACCATAATTATTTTTCTGTTCATCACGCGTACCCCTGGAAATTCAAGCGACGGTTTTTTCTTTTCCGATCACAACCATAACAGTTGTTCGGGGTTGCACATGCTCCATTATGGTCGGATATTACAAGAATGAGGTTATCTGGTAGATATGTATATGTAAGTGTTTCGTTTTAAAAAAAAAAAAATCTAGGTTTTTTTCTCAACCATTTTGGATTATATTTATGATTTGTTTTATGCTCTTATATGATTATTATAGTAGTTTTTAAAATTGTATGGATTAGAAACGTGAATATGATAGTATAAATATTTTGACGCATTTATATGTTGGTATTTACGAATTTAAATTTTTAACACTGATTCTTTGAACATATGATCTTTGTTCGAAATTTTTTGATGAATATATGACGTATTTTCATATCAGATTTTTCGAACACTTTGTTCATAATTTTTTTTTTGAATATTGTGTGAATGTTCGAAATATATTTTGGAATATCTCTTATATTTTTATTTTATTTTTTCGAACATATTGTTATACAAGTTTTTTATTTTGTTCAGAATTTAGGAGGCGGACGGCGCAAAGCGGACGACAACGGGCTCGAAGTTGGAGATTGGCGAGCCTGACAAAGAGAAATTTACCGGTGCAGTCCCGACAACGACATAAATCCAGTTGTGAAGAAGATAGTCACGTACAATTTGTTCTGTCTTGGGTCTGATTAGACGTGAAATTGTAATTTTTTTATGCTCATTTAGTCCACATACTGAGTGTTTTGGGTGAGTTTTTAGAGTTATTTGTGTACTATTTTCATAAACTCATCAATTTACATTTTTGGTGTGCATATTAGAAAAGAGGGTGAAAAACTGAGCTCCTAGGACTTTGAATCGACTCAAACGGACCCCAGATGAGAAGATATGAAGAAATTACGAAAAGTATTAGTGCGAGAGTTGAAAAGTATCACTTGGCAAAAAGAAAGGAGGAAGCGCTCGACCAAGCCCTTTGGTTGAGCACGAGCTGCTCGACCAGGGGAGGTCGGGCGCCAATTGCCCTTTAGAAAAGGGGGCGCTCGAGCTGAGGTCGAGCACGAGCCGCTCGACTAAGGGTGGTCGAGCGCCATAAGATCGCTGGAAGAATTGGACCGCACGACGTGTGCTCGAGCAGGAGGCGCTCGATCAAGAGTAGAGGTCGAGCACGATTGTAGCAATTAAAGAAAGTGCCAATGCGACATTTCCAGGCCGCTCGACCACGATGCCTAGTGGAGCGGCTACGCAGGGCAATTTTTGAAAACTTATAAAAATATTCTCAAACCTTATTTTTACAGAGGGAGACTCGATTTTCTAAGGGGAAGCAGCTGGGAACGTGATTTTGAAGCTTTAGAGAGGTTTTTTAGAGGAGAAACGAGATTTACAACACACGTGATTCACGAAACGGATATTACTTTAAACAATTTAGTTTTCATCTTTTGTTTTTGATACTTATAGAGATTGAGACTATATTTCCAGATATTGAGACACGCTTTGATATTGATTTCCAGATTTTGATTGCAATTGAATTCGTAGTAAGATATAAGTTCTGGAGTTTCTTGATTAATTTGATTATGTCTTTAATTGTTATAGTTGTTGCTTGTGTTTTCATCATCAATATGTTTGACTAAATCCGTGTATGCTTAGGATAGGATGAACTTGTAGAAATTAGGATCTTGGTAGGTGATTAAGATAATTCGTGGTGTGAAGGGTTTTAGTTCTCTTAATTATTGAATTTTTCTAATAAACCCTAGAATAATCATAGAATTAAGTACGAAAATTGTTAAGGAGAGGACGACTGCATCATTCTTTCCCAACAAATAGGCTTAAGGAGAGGGTTTTTGAAGGGGTTTATAATCAACCGGTTTATCTAGGGAGGACGGCCAATCACCTTAGTTAAATTAGGGCTTTAATAATTAAGCACAACTCATATAATTTGATTAGTAGGTAGTGAAGTTCAGTTGTAAGAGCCAAATATTGGAGTAATTATCCGAGCTTTTGCTTTAATAATTTTTAGTACTAGATTAGGGAAGTTGATTGTCTAGTTTATAGTACACTCTTATAACTTAGAACACTACGATTATTTTAGTTGTCGTACCAACTCCGTTAGTATACGTAGAAAGTCCTATCCAAAACATCATCCATATTATTTGCACTTCATCAGAAGTTATAATAGTTTTGCTATTTGCTTGTTAGATAGTAGGATTATAGAATTAGAATTGAAATATTATTGTTTACCCGAAAAACACATTCATATTAGCTACGACGCGTAGATTTCCAGGGATTTACTCGCATACAAATCCTCCTACGGATTCGATACTACTTGGTCTCAATATTTGCTTATATTACAGTGATCTCATACTCTTATGGGGTACTACTAGTAAAAGCTAGTATTATACGGCCAAGTCAGGGTCCACCATGATTTTGAGGATTTTTAGAGTAAGAGAATTTAAGAGTATTTTAAGTTATTAGTTGGGGTGCGTGCTTATTTTATTTGGGATTTAATAATCAAATAGGTATACTCCCATTAAAATGAGGTACAAATAAGTAATAACCGTGCCCAACTTGGACTAAACTAGAAGAATTAAATATTATATTCTAATTTTGTCCTTCCACTTGTTATTTTTATATTAGTATACACCAATGAACATGTAGTTAAATATATATCGGGATAATATAATACATTATACACACAGTTATTGTTATTTAATGAATTTATTAATGCTCGTGAGGCATCCTTAAACGATAAATAAAATGGGTTAGAAGGGGTAATATGTTTTTGTTTTTATTTTTGTTTTGTTGACTTTCACGAATTAAACCTAGTTTTGTAATTTTCAATCCTTCGACATTTTAATCTGATAATCAACTGTTAAAGATAAAATGTTAGTCTGGTTGACAAATTAAATTCTGCCACCACTACAAAAAAATCATAATTGCCTACGAAAATTGTTAATATGGCTAAAAAAATTTCAGCAAAAAAATTCGTAGTAGAGATTGCCTACGAAATGCCTACAAAATTTTATAATTAAATAAACATTTTCATTCTCTACCTACGTACAAATAACTTGCCTATGAAATTTTCATAAGCAAATTGTTCGTGGATAAATTTTTGTAGGCAAATTGCTTGTAAGTAATTAATAACTAGGAATTTTATAACGTAGATAAATTACTTGTAGGTTGATCAGGAATGAAGGTGCATTCATGATTGAAAAAATTTGTAGGCAAGTCGTAAGCAATTTCACTACGAAATATTTTTGTTGAAAAATTAAGTAGGCAATTCTAATTTGAATATGTATAGAGTGAAATTGGATCATAAATGAATCATTGAAGGGTATTAGTTGTTTTTACTAAACAACTAATACTCTTTATGGAAAATAATTAATACTCTTTAGTGAAAATAACTAGTATCCTTCACTGGTTTACACTGATTCATGTATTAACCATTTTCACTTTATATTTTATTTTCTAAATTTGTAAACAATTTTATATTTTCTTGTAATCCAAATACATGGACAAATCAGACCTTGTGACATTAGTGTCAATAAGCGTGGATGACTATTTGGCACGGCACAATCAATTACAAAAATTGTTTTCAAGTTCAAAGTTCGACTTGGTTTTGTCTTAGTACTAATAGTGAGTGGTCGAGGAAAGCAAAGAGTTGTCTAGTGGGCATTTCTTATGTCTTCTATACTTTGCTTTTCTTTTTTTTTCAAAATAAAAAAATTCATCAAAATCAACAGGATATCATTGGAATAAAAATAACTTAAAAAAAACTAATATCCTTTAGTTAAACAATTTATACCCTTCATCATGTTTTTCTAATGAAAACAACTTGAGCTCTATAAAATTAATACTTTTTAACAAAAAATAATTCGATATTTTTTAATGTAACAACTCATATCCTTCAAAATAATTATGTATAAACAAGTTTCACTCTATGCTTTGTTACATTAGAAAGATGTACATATCATATGCTTGTTGTAAACAATGAATTGACAACGTGGGTGACACACAAGTTGCTAATTGTATTAATTTAGATAGAAAAAATGCGCCGGAATATAATTCCTTGTCTTTTTCAATGGAAAAATATTTCAAACATAATTAAAAAGGAATATCTTTCAGACCCATCATCAATAACAGCTGCAATGTCAAAACTAAGACTAATTACCTCTTTGGTCGACTGCTCATTAAAATTTAGTCAAATTTCACACTTAACCGCAAAAGTATTTACACTTATTTAATTCCTGTGAACATTCTCTATTTCGAAAGACTTGAAAAATTAAAAAAGCGTTCAAAATCATGGTTTAATGGGATACCAAATCATATTTCTTATTTGAAAATGTTAAAAAAAGTGCAGGAATTACTCTAAGGGCATGATTGGTATATATAAATGATGAATTTTTCATTGTCATGAATATTTTTTGTCTACCGGTTTATTGTCGTAGTTCTGAACTTTTGATAAAGTTTTTAATCATTGTCGTAAATATTTTCCGTTGTCATAGCTCATAAATAACTGTTGTGTAAACACCACCAACAACCATGGAAACCGTTGTTATAAATGGAGATTAATTTTTTTTTATTCAAGCTTGATGCTCATAGAAATATATAAATAAAGATGAAGTAAGTCGCTTGTGAACCAGTTTTTTCACACAATTTAAAATGGTATTAATTATTTTTATCGTACAATATTACTCTCAAATTAAAATACAAATAATTTTAGAGTAGTTCTAGTGTGCATTTGAATGCATGATATGTATTTAGATTTTGAAAAAAAAATATCTCAAACAAAAATCAGCAGCAATACCCCAAGAGTTAATCAATGATACCCCAAGAAACAATCGGTAATACCCAACTTAAAAAAATATACAGTTCAGCATGTTTGTGTGTATTTTCAAAAATCAAAATTGAAATAAAAATTAAATTTAAAATCCAAGTGCATGCTCTTGCTATATATAAGATGTGGATCTTAATTGATATTTACTATTTTAAATGAAGAATTCGTGCATTATGCTCGATCTTGACGATATATGTCATATAAAATGATGAATAAAATTTCATCAAAAGATTCAAAACCCAACATTGCATGCAACTAAAGGCTCCATATCATTTACACATGACTATATGGTGTTGGATTCAAAGTTGTTTTCTTTTTTCTTATACATTTTTGGTATAAATTCATGATTGAAATTAAACATATGTCCACCAAATTATTTTGGGCCAGAACCGAAAGATAGTTTAATCGAAAATAAACTTTAATTTTTACAAGTTCAAGCTAAAAAAAATGGAAAAGTATTATTATGAAAATTGTTCATAATAAACTTATTATGCAACAATTTTAAATTATCATTAATCTCATCGAGAGTATCATTAATCTCGGTCAGTGGTATTATATTGTAATTGTTGTAAATTTTCTTGAAATTACATTAATGATACTCTTGATAAAATTAATGATACTTTAAAATTGGTTCATGATAAACTTATTATGAACAATTTTCATATAAAACCTACTAAACAAAATTATAAAATTGATTCATGACGACAAACAAAAAATCAATGTCGTGGTTCCCTTATAACAAAAATTCACGTCAATTAGCCCAAATAAAAATTGTGAGATATTATCGATATCGATATATGACCCACATATATTGCTAGGGACGATTTGAATTAATAAATTGAGAATATATACTTTATAGTAAGAGTCTCCTAAGGAAGTTATTAAAAAAAACCATCATAGTCTATGTTAAATTAAATAGATAATATCATATTGAGGTCAAGATAGAATTATACAATGTCAAACATCAAAGAGCCAATGAGATGCTGAATTCTTTCTATCTAATTCCAAAAGTCAAGTAATTGTAGATTTTGTAGCAAATTGCAACTCTATTCACATGACAAAAACTTTATAAAATTAGTTCACATATCTAAAATACTTGAACTCCAATCACCCTATTCAATAAAACTTAAATGCACTTTACATACAAAATTTCTTTTAGACACATTTCATAAAATGAGATGGGTTTACGTGTTAACTCAAGTGTTACTCTGCCCATAAAATATATAGTTTTATATAAAGTCAAGGTTCCATCACAAATTATTTATATTTTGTAATAATGTATAACAATTTATGCTTGAATTTATATAAATTTGATGTTGAATTATATATTTTACTAAATTATAATATATGCTACGAGAAAGTCTTAGTCCGAGACACTCTTATAAATAAGATAAAGCTTTACTTTGATATGTTGAGACATATTTTCATTCAAAACATTGCTAGGCTGGGATCTTGTATTTGATCAAACCATTCCATTTTTAATTTTATTTTTAACAATTTTGGGTAGTGGCACTTCATCTTGCAAACTTATTTGGCGAGAAGATCTCAAAATATGATTCATCTCATGTATGAGATCATTTCATACAAAAATTTGTTATATATTATAACTATTTGAAGCAATTCAAAAAAATTAGAAATACATATAACTAAATCTATTTCACATACTCTATCGTGAAACTTATTCATAATATGAAATTAATATCATTACATACATTTACTGGTACCGTTAGGCATATAAACTAAACACAGTATAAAGTGTAATGATATCAGTGAATACATATAATTGTATCAGTTTCATATTATGAACAAGTTTCACATACAACGACTCTTATAAAAATAAGAAATTATTTTTTATTAAAAGTTTAAATATCTTTTCATCTTTATTAAACTTTAATTTATTTAAATTGGAGTCACATAATATATTAAAAGATAGGGTAAATCACACTTTTGGTACAAAGAGAATGAGTCCATTTTAAAACGGTCATTTTTTTAACAGTTTTAGTATCATAGTTTCTTTTGACACCTTCAGTCCCAAAAAAAACTACAGTTCTGGTCCCAAGAAAATAGGTAAATTGTACTTTTGGTCCCAACACAATGGCGTAAAATTGTAAGTATAGTCCTAATTAAACTAAACAGATGAGACCAAAACTGTAAAAAAAAAAAAGATTACTTTCGTATATAGGTGTATCAAAAGTGTTTTGTACTCACTTTTTTGGAACCAAAAGTGCAATTATTCCTGAAGAATAATAGTGTTGAGATATTTTATTATTGGACATTTTTATCCTTTTAGGGTCGTTTGCATTCAGTGGCAATATGTTTACACATGGTAGATAAGATCAAGTGGGATTTCACTGTCCATAATTTTAATGTTTGAATTAGCTTTTGTGCTTGAATTGATGGAAATTGTTTTAAATAATGTTTGATAAGTTATTCAAAAGTTGTTTGGATTGAGCGATAGATGAGATATAGACCGTGAATTGTCAAAATTGCCCTTTATTTTTATTTTCAGGCCTTTACTTATTTCATTTCCTCTAATTTTCATTTACGATGTTTAAATTTCATTATGAACAAATTTTATACGAGAGCTTGTGTTAATATATGATATTTGGCTTAAAAAAATTATGCAATCATTCTATTATTATATTGTACTAGGTTTTAGCCCGTGCGATGCACGGGGCTGTAGTGGTTTCGTCCTTTGTAGTTTGTTATTATTACTAAAATTCGTATTGACAGAGTTTAAGTTGTATGTTCAGAGTAAAATGTGTTTGTGGCATCACTGAATAAGAGAAATGTATGTAGTTAAAGGAAAATTATTGAATTTAGAGAATGTTTTAGCAAGTACGTTAACAATGTTAACTCTTGGTGATGCTTTCTTTTTTCTTTATCAACAAACTCATCCTTCTAAACGTTAATTTGGACAATTATAAATTATAACATTTAATTTTGTATGGTAGCTATGTAAATGTAAGATTGTTATTAGGTAATTAATTTTAAAAAAAGTATACTTTGTAAACACAGTTCTCCATTTTAGAACTTTTTTTAAGCATTAATGCGATCTTCCGTGTCATCAATTTTATCTTTTACATGAACAATATTTGATGTAACATTAATAATGACCGGTGATGTTTTTCAATTTGTATTTTTTGAGCATAGCCTTTTTTTCCTGTTCTGAATTTCTTGTCCGCTAACTTCCAATTTTGTTAGATATTCTCAATCATATCCTTTATTGAAGCAGAAAATAGGTCATGTTTTCAGTTTGGTGTAAAAACATAAGATACAAAGAAGCAGATTTTGTAATCTTGGAAAAAAGCAATATTCATTTTCAGCACAATTAATTGAAGCCTAGATGTATATAATATAGTGGAATTTAAGCTTCACTGGACATGTGAAAGTGTATCGCGGTAGCATTATTGCAAGCCACAATTATAATACAATAAAATGAGTTTCAGGCACAAATCCATTCAAAAGACATTTTATCAAATAAAAACATTTAATGCATCTATTTTTTTTTTATTTGATCAGGTAAAAAAGAAGTTTTATTACTTCATTGAGTACAGCTGTACAGGTGGTACTCTATCCCTTACAAGTCATAACAATATTTCCTTTGCATACAACAAATAAGAACAATGTAGTCACAGTCCCTTTCTCATTTAAAAGTGACTAAGGGATGTGCTCTGTTAGGCACATTTCAAGTCTTCCATCCAAGCTGCTTAGATCAAGTTCTTTACTTGCTTTCCCATGAACTTTCAAAGAATTGCAATTTGGAGTTTCAGCCCCTCCATCTTCTTTCCCAAATTGAGTTCAGCTTTGTTGAAGAGGACTTCATCTCTCAAATTCCAGATCATAAACCCCGCCTATCCAACTTGTAGATGAGTTTTTTCTCTAGTGACCTCCTCCCAACAGATCGGAGTGTCTAGCGAAGTGTTTCGACGACTTGATATGCAAGACAGGTTTCGTTTTCAGACATTTATGTATTTTGTCCCATAAATATGAGCTCACCTTGCAGGAGAAAAATAAATGTTGGATCAATATTCTCCATCCTCCTGACACAATGGACATTTGAGATTAGCTATCAATAAGTCCTTAATACTTTGATCTATTTCACGGATCACATAAAAATGGTTGAACTTAACCATATCACAACAGTGGATTGAATAAACCATTTTAATTTTAGATTATATGCATTTCTTTTATTTAATTCAATTAAATTCTAATAAATACACTAATTAAATGCACAGATCTAAGATACACAATACCCCAAAATACACTTACTTTATCTACTTTATTTACCCTAAAATACACTTACTTTATCTATTTTATTTACATTTTTTTTAACAGTCACAAACAAAAGGACATACTTTTCGTGGAAAGACAGAGTATAACAGAAGATGGAAAACTTTCCCAATGGAATTAACTACAACCATACACTATTATCATTACATATACAAAGTATAAACCACTACATATTTTAAAAGTAATCTACATTTCATATGCACAATCATACTAAAACCCACTACTCACTTAATCAAGAAAACCAAAAAATAATCTAAAATTTAAGGCATTAATTATATTGGTGCACATAAAATGAATAGAATTCTTTTGCCCACACCAGAAATGCACACAGAAAATCGAACATGTAGATACCATCTCATCCAACAATAGCAAATCAACGCGTATGAGTTCTTTATTGTGTTTGAAGTTGCACGCCTCTCATTTACAAAGAAGGCAGACCACTACACAATTAAAAGTGTTGTACATGCATGATGGAGCATTTTTTTTTTCCTGAACACTGAAACCAACCTAACATCTAGCAGCTTCTTAATTTGGTTTGAGTAAATCTATAACACCATATTTCTTCCCTAATTTAATCATAGTGTTACCGTTATGCATACAAAATCGCACATACCAAGAGTATTAAAAAGAAAGTATGAATAACAGTTAATAACATGGAAAATTAAATTGTCTAATGAATCTGCGTCTTAGAACTATTTACTCTTTTAAAGGCTACCAATAGTACTATTTACATTTTTCTGGGTGTTTGTAAAGTTTTATTCATTTAAACATGCATACCATATTCTTTCACAGTTTGAAACTTATACACCGAGTTTGAATCCTCGCCCCAAACAAAATCCAAAAGAGAGAGAGGGAGGACTTTTAACAACTCAAGGTTTTTAATTTAGACAATTTTGAAATCCAACTCAGACACAATGAACAAATCAACAGATTCCCATGTAATATAAATAACTGGATTGTAAAAATCCATTCAAATTTTCCTACATTTTCCACAAATCATAATCTTCTAAACCAATTATTACATTTTCACATAGAGAGGAAACGTACCATTAACTAAATAAGTTCATTTACATAGACTCATATTGCTCTTAGCAAGCATGATCAATGCCACCAAGATCTTTTGAAACCTGGCTCCACAAATACTCAAAACTTGGAAAAAATCATTTATAGACAGTACCTAAATTAAAAGGGTAGCAGAAGATGGGGCTCTGATGATAACCATACATCAGTCCTCCAAAATCCAGAAACAGAGACCTGGTCATATATCACATTTTCTCATTAAGCTAAGGATTTTGTATAAGTTAATATATTTGCTAAGCGATCCCAAATATTAAGCACGCAAAAATGAAATGAATAATTTAGAAAGAGTTCATGAGAAGTGGTAAAAGTCATGGAAGAATCATAGACTACATAAATTCCACACTTGTTACCTTAATCATGGAAGAATCATGGAAGAATCATAGACTACATAAATTCCACACTTGTTACCTTAATTTTCAGAAAAGACTCTTGCACACTAACTTCACTGGAAGAGTCTCCATTCTAGAACTTGAAATCAGAAGTATACCTGCAAGGCAATGGTAAATCATTGTTATTAAAAGGTATCCCTCCAATTAGCAGTCGTTGAAGTGAACAAATCATAATTGTTGTGATATATCACCGTGTTTTGGAATTCCAAGCTACCTACTTTTCTATTCAACATCCAAACTGAAAAATTCCCAGATATCAAGCATTTCATCGAACACATTCAAGGCAATCCTCACGACTCAATCCTCCGGCATTAAATGTTACGCACGCATCGAGGCCTCAAGCAGACTCAAAGTGAAGTCTCCAGAACTGAAAACAGGGGATGGGAGAGAATAGGATTTTAAAATTTTGGAAACACACAGAAAATCGAACATGTAGATACCTTCTCAAGTTGTTGTACATTTATGAATTATGATGGAGCATTTTTTTTTTCCTTCGTAATTTTCTTTTTCCATTTTTGCGGAAAGGTTTAAGCAGTGTAAGATGATTCATTTTTAAAGGTTAAACTGAGATCTTTGAACTTACCTCGGTCAATTCGAGGAGCGTCCCCATTTGTAACTTATCAATCGTGATCCCCCTGTTTTAACTCCGAACCATTTTCAGAATGTGTTGTCAACTACCGTTACATCAATTAAATTAAATGAATGAGGTAATTTGAGAAATTATTGTAATTACGGTTTCTAGGAACGTGAAGGCCAAGAGATAATGTATGGTGTATCCATTTTCCTGGATTTCTTTTTTTTTTATAATTAAAAAATACATGTGGCAGCTTATGGGGGTGTACACTTGGCAGAATTTAGAGTAGAGTGTTTCTACTTTTATTATATAAGATTTCACTAGCTTAAAATAATAAGTAATATAGTAATTCTAGTGTGCATTTAAGTACATGACATGTACTCGAATTTTGAAAAAAAAAATGTAATTAATAATATCCTAATCACAAAGAAAAAAAAAACAATTCAACGTCTTATTATGTGTTTTAAAATAATTAAAATTGAATTTAAAATTCAAGGGCATATTATACGTCTAAATAATTGTTTAGAATTTGTGTAAGTAGTATATCATCTACTATCACATCCGTATTCCGTCCATACTCAATATATCCTATAACAAAATTCTCTCACGTTAATTCCTCATTTGAAAGTGGATTTGAGTTCAAATAGTTGAATTTAGGTATATTTAGTATATAATATATGAAACAACAAAGTATTACTTTTCACTACGTAGAACCATTGAAATGTATAATGTAGTAGAGAGTTATTGCTCTTGAATTTATAATTTCGCTACACAAAAACCGATCCATAAATAAATGATCTTACACAATATTTTTCCAAATTTTTTGTTAAACTTAACTAGCAAACATTATGGGTCACTGAGTCACCATGATTTACCTCCTTCACCCAATCCTGTCGGATCAGGAGGTGGGGGCTCTGGGGGCGAGGGCTTCGCCTTTTGCTACAAAGATGCTTTGACTAATAGGAACTATTTTTTTTATGTAGTTTTCAAATCCTATAATTCACAAAATATATATATATTGTTAATCAAGCATATCCTATGATATGGAATATCAAGCAATATTTGTCAACCACGTGTTGATCGTAAAAGAAATAAACCAAGCATATCCTATAAACATATGTGATAATGATTGAATACTACTCATTTCTTTGATTTAATATTATGTAATTAAATTTAAGTTATTTCTTTATTTGATACTCCCTCTGTTTCAATCTAATTGTCACTTTAAAATTTTTAAGACAAATTAAAAATCATAAAATTTTGACACATATACCCTCATATATATTTTCTAATCTTTTAATAATATTCTAATAAATTCTAAAACGTCTAATATACTTTAATAATTTCTAAAAGATCTTTTATAACTTTAATTTTATTTCTGGATAAATTTAAAAAAATATAAAAAAAATAGCTAAAACGATATTTATTTTGAGATGGAAAGAATTTTTTCTAATTAAAGTTTGGTTCAATCTTGATTGAGTATGACCAAAGGGAAAATGATACTTATCATCCTCAAGAAGATTTTTTTCTTTCTTTCTATATTATCACGCTCAGATTGAGTCCAACTCAACTGAAAATGAGAACAAAAGAAGTTGAAACCCAAATTTTCACACTCAAATAAAAATTAAATAACATTATGTGCGACTCGACTCATTTAGGGGGCGCTTGGTTAGCAATTCTTCAATGGTAATGAGAATGAAAATTTATTTCCATCTATGCCCTCATAAGAAAAATAATATGTTAGTGGAAGAAGTGTTCCAATGGTGACACTATTGCTAGTGCCATGCCCCAATTTTGGAATAGAAGTTGACAACAAATGGGTGTTGGTGGAGGAATGAGGGAGTGATTGAGGAGCATGATTGTAGGAATAGAATAGGGTAATCAAAATGGAGTAGTGATTACCTTATTTTGGAGGAGAGGTAGTGATTTTGTGCCAATGAACCATGCTAATTACACTAATTTTCAATCGCATTCCTATTACCATTGAAGAGTTGTTAACCAAGCGCTCCCTTAATTTGTTTAAGCTCGAGATGTATTAGTATGCCATATTTAGAATTGTTCATACTTTTGGGTAGGAGAGACACTACTATGAAACCTGTAAAAAAAAAACACACACACTACTATGAAATATATCACATGAACTATCAGCATATTTGAGTCATTTGCGGGTCAAAAAGAAAAAAAATTGTGCAAACACAAAATATAAAAACTCGCTCTCAAACCTGTATTTCTATAAGATCTAATATTTGTTACCATAAGGGAAAAGTAATACATGCTTGTCGTTTTCAGTAATACATATATATAGGGGCCATTTGCTTCACAAAACAGGATAGATTAACTGTAATAGAATTACAATAAATTGTAATGTTTGTATTAAATTATTTAAATTAGAATACATGTTTGAATTGAAGGATTGCATTTTTTTTAGGGTTAGTAACATATAACACCACTTTTGTATACACTATTACAATTAACCCCACCATTTCCCCTTCATTACCATTCACCACACTTTTGGTGGGCCACCACCACAAAATTTCCCCAGCTGACCACCCCCCCATAGCCTTTCAGCTCGCGTCTCCCACCCCCCCTTCACACCCACGCATTTCAGCTAGCATCTCACCCCCCCCCCCCCCCCCCCCACCACCAGTTCCCAAAGCTTGATTAGACGCGGCGAGTTGACGGGGGTGAGTCTATTACACCCAGAGATTGAAATTTGAAAATCAAAAATTGGGGGGAGAAGAGCAAAGAAGGGCGATCAAGGTGCGGGTTGGATAATACGATTTCGGTTGTTTCGATTTTTTTAGTTTTGCTACTTTAATCAAACCTGTTCTTCATTTTTGTTTTCAATATTTCCGATTGTTTCAATTATTCAACATTATATTTCTCTTCCCAGAGTTGCAAATGTGTTAGATATGGGGCAAAAGAGATGCATTGTTATGGAAGACGATACAGACTTTGAAAGTGAGTTCGAGGACGATTCAACGATCACCACCAGAAGGAGGAAGAGTGTTGATAAAGAAAATAGACATGGATTAAGAGGTAGGTTCATCTGTTGTTGAAATCCTAGCTTTTTTAATATGCCCTATGTTTTTGCAGACCGATTAATAACATGCACGCATTGTTAAAAAAATGTAGGTTCTCGTAGCTCAAAAGTTCTGTTTGTTGAAGGTGGTAACAAGAAGAGAGGTTATTCATCTTTAGCCTATTCTTTTTATCCTTATAAATTTCTGCAGTTTACAAAGGTTGTCATATGATAATATGTTTACTTATTCACTCTAAATCCCAGGTAGAAGGGTACTTCGATATGTTTATACATCTGATTCAGGTAAAAAATAGACAACTCACCAACTCTAAGCTTGATACAAAGTATTTGTGAAGATTTATACAGTTTTTGCTACTGTGGGTAATGTTGTGTTATGTTATTATGCAGAATCTGAGAGTGCAGAGGTAGTCAGGGTAAGCAGGAAAAGATCGAATACCAGCTCCATAGGTAAATCAGTTTGTTCATGTGAACTGTACTTGTTGTGCCTTTAAATTATGACTCAAATGAATAATCATTGATTAAATTTTCCAGTAAATGATCATAGAAGTTCAAGTAGATTGCGTAGTCGAAGAAATGACCAAACTACTGAAACAGGTAATTTTAGCAATATTGTACAGGGATATAAGGATTGTTTTAGAGTTTATGTGATTCATGTTTGTTTTTTGATGTGAAATTGATTTTGTTTGTTCCTTTTTTTTTTTAATTAGAAAATGATAGTCCATTGGTTGTTAGAAGAGGACGAACACGGTCAAAAGTTGTTGAATCGGGTAAAATCCTTAATATTTTGTAGCCAATATAGAATTCTAAATGAAAATATTATTAAAAAGTGTTCTTATTTCAGATGCTTCAAGTCCAGAGTTAAGAAAGAGAAGTCGAAATGTTTGTAATCTAAGCCCAGGTAACACTTTTATTTATTGCGTAATACTGGTGTATTTATTTAATATACACTCTTGAGATTTTGCAGTACCAAAGCAAAGGGTATCACGGCATGAAACATTAAAAGATGATACTGAATTGGCACAGAACAAGAGAGGTATCCTTTTATAGTGACATCTGTAGCTTGTATGATTGTATAAGGTAGTGTTTTTTGTTTTAAGATGGTAAAAATTTGCTGTATAGGGAAATCAAAGAATAAAGTTCTATTTACGGACCAAGAAAAAGGTGGAGATAGGGAACAACAGTCAAAACATGTGTTGCGGCCTTTGAACGTATTTGGTAAGTTTCTGAAGTAGTTATTCATGTTATGCAGAATTGTTTTGCCTTTATTAAGCTTATAAAGAATGTTCTTCCAACCTAATCTGACTTTGGTATGCCGAACTTGACTTGTTCCAATTGACTTGATGAATAATGTTTATTCAGGTGGAATATCAGTTGCAAAAAAAGAGACATACTACAGGTCTAACCTGCGTTCATTGATCAAAGATATCAACGGGTTGGAATTTAAAGAAGGTCATATTCAAAAAATAATGTTAACACCGTTTTGGTTCTTATTCAAGTCTATCTATAAAAGGGGGTATGAGAAAATGTTGAGGCAATGCCAAAAGTACGAGGACGACATAATGAGGATAATGCGGACTTTCGACTTTGAGTCGGAGACCTTCATTATTGGGGGTACAAGGGTTCCGCTTTTGAGTAATGATGCACATCTAATATTTGGGATTAGCTGTGGGTCAAGAGATATAGATCAGACTGGTGCAGAGTATGTTTTGCCGGAGTGGGTGAAACGTGTGTTCAAAGGCTTGATGAGCCACCGAACAAAATACTTGGTGTTGTATCGATCTGTAATTTTTAAAAAACTGGAGGAATCATTGGGTGGGTTTGATAAGGAGAGTTGTATGGATGTTGCCAGGCTAGTTGTATGTTTTATGATGGCTTTTTTGTTTGTCCAAACAAAAGCGGTGCTATTCAACCTCATATTCCTGAATACTTGGAGAAGTTTGAAGAGATTTGCCAATATGATTGGAGCACGTATATTGTTGATTACTTCAAGGGCCAGATAAAAACAAGCGACAAGATGAATGCTGGGGGTTGTGGAGTAATTTTGCCGGTATGAATTTTTTCTTGTCTTATTTTTTTAATACAATTATATATGTCATATATCATATTGTGATTTTTTATTTTTTATTTGGTATTTTTACTTTTAGTATTGGTTCTGCGAGCACACAAACATAGTTGCATCACCCAGTGCGGTTATGTTCCCTCGATTTTTGAATTGGGATATGAGGGCAGTACACAGTGCCATTGGTCGTGTGCGACTATCGAAAATCGGGAAGGTCAGCAATTGTATATGTCTTATATTCAATTAAACTAGAAGATTGTTGGTGTCCAGTTTTAAAAAAAATTGACAGTTTTTTTGTTAATTTATTTTTTATCAATGGTTTTTAGGTCGAAAAATTGTGGCTTAGACCTACTTCTTTTGAAAGAGAGGAGTTGATTAAATTGGGTGATATGCGACATGCATGCTTCAAAGACAGTGGTAAGTTTGAAGATGATGCCGCTTGTTTAATTTCAAGTGATGAGGATGTTGTTCCAGCAGCAACAAATGAAGCAGCATGCATTGATGAGATGGATGTAGAAGATAATGATGTGTCTGTTAACCACTCTGGTGGTCCGGGAGCGTTAAATAGCTTGGATCAATGTGGGGTTCATGTAAATTCATCTGATGATAATGTTGATCCAACCTGGAGTATAGGTCTGACTCCTTATTTAACACCACAAGATAAAGCGGATGATGAGATCAAGAGTGTTTTGGGGGCTATAGAGGAAAGTTTCAGAGATGTTAGAGATGATGACCTGTGCAAGTTGAAAGCAAATGTTAGTAATATAAATCAGACGTTGGAGGAAATGAAAAAGTGGTTTGAGTTGGAAATTAGGAAAAGAGATGAATGCATCACTACTCTGCGTTCTGATAATGAGGTTTTGGTTGGAAAAATTGCTGAGGTGGGCGTGCCAACTTCTGATGTGTTTGTTGAAAAGACCAGGCAGGTTATGGTGGAGAGAAATAATGATGACTTAGTTGATGTTGGGGTTGGAGCAAAGGTGGAAATTGGAAAAGAGAGTATGTCTGTTGAAAGAATATTTGAGAAAGGGGATAGTAGTGTTGGTGAGATGAGATTGAGTGAAAGAAACAATGGGTCTTGTGGGGTTGGTATTGATCCTGCAGAATCATTATTAGGAGGTTCGGTTGATGATCCTGATAGCCCGAAGTACAATAACCCAGAAACTCCCGCTGGGGGTATAATTCTGCTATCAGATTTCACCCCTGCCCCTCATAGCATTGAGGATGATGATTGTGGGCCCAGTGCAACACAAGTATTGCAGAATCTGGAATCATTGGCGAAGATTGATGCAATAGCTCTGGATTACGAGAGTAATAAAAAATCAAAGCAATGCAATGATGAGAAGAATGATAAAGCTGATGAACAACCGGTGACAGTAAATATGGATGTTATGGGTCAGGATATTACACCTTGTGTCAAACAACTGAGGACAACTCGACATCAAACTCTAAGTTCAATGTGTTTGCGGGTGAAGGAAAGAACAATTAAAGAGGATAGGAAAGCAGTAGAGACTACACCACAGATGAACACCGGAGAGTTGGTTAATCTGGTTGAAGAAGGGCCTTTGAATGAGACTGAACGATTACCAATCAATTGCAAGACATTCAAGTGGAGCAAGCAATGCATTGCTGTGAAGAAATTACAACAGGTCCACAGAAATGAGATTGAGTACTATTTGAAAACTGAAGGGGAAAGGTAGTTAAAATAATCATTATTCTGCATTCGTGTTTGATTCCATTATAACACTTTTTTATCCTGGGATTGTTACTAATAATTATTGATTTTATAGTCACGCTATTTGGGTTGGGGAAGAGCCGTTAGCGCAAGTAACGGTTGGGAATATAATTGACATACTGCAAAACAAGTGCTACAGTGGTCCGGTAAATATGTTTTGCTCCATGGTTTGATAATTTTAACAAGTGGTACTTGTCAAAAAATAAAGTGTTTATTTGTTTATCTTGCTACTGAATATGTAGATTATTGATTCATGGGGTGAGCTGTTGATAAAGAAGTATGGGAGAATTAATGAAAAGGCCAAAACAACAATGATATGCACCTCGAAAAGTTGGGTATGTTGTGTATCCTCTTATTTTTCCTGATGTCAGTGTATTGTGTTAAAACTAATATTTGTTTGAGATGCAGAGTTTGATAAAAAGTGGCAGCAAAAATAACCCCAGTGCGCTGAAAGCATTGATTGATGACCGGATAGAGGATTGCTTGAACATGGACGTCTTGTTGTTCCCTTTGCTTGCCGGCGAAGGAGACTCTTCAAGTAGAAGGTTGGGTTTCCATTGGACGCTGCTACGTTTTAATTTACGGAGAGCAGAATGGAAGTTCTATAATTCCTCCTACACCAGGAGGGCAACGGTAGATCCTCACTTAACGGCATCTTATATTGTGGTGAGACAGATGATATCTAAACTTCATTTAACTGTTGTTTTTGAAAAATTTAAGGTGTAAATGACATATTACTTTTTGGTTTTGCAGGTCAGGTATATTCATAAGAAAATTAGGGATGCATACAAAAAAATTGAGTCGAACCATCCCTTCCTTATGAAGCAGCTGGTATTGCCAGTTTCTGAGGATTGCGTCCAGCAGAGCCCGGGGTCGGTTGATTGCAGGGTTGTTGTTTGCCATTTAATGGAGAACTTGCTGCTGCGGAAAACTTCAAAGAAGGGCGCGTATACTGATGAAAAGTCGGGAAAATACCGTTTGAAAATGGTAAATTGGTTTCTGGACCCAGATACCGTGATTATTTGATGAAAATTGAAGGATCAATTATGTGGGGGGATAGGTTTTTGTTGACTTCAGTAAGATAAAAATTCTACTGACTTTTTTTGGGAATTATTATTATGCAGAAGGTGTGAAGAAAAGTATTAGTGTTAGATGTAGTTGTTGAATTCCCCCATACAAAGTTATGTGGTGGTAGTTGAATATCCAGTATTAGAACCTACATTTTTTGTTAATATGGAGTTATCCTTGTACTATACATATTAATTTGAGTATTAGCTGTGAAAGTACGTTTGATATATTTTAATCATTGAAATATTGAGTGCTGCAAATTGGGATTTTCCATAAAATGGAGGGATTGGCTTTTAATTTTCCATAACTGGGCTTTTCATTTTTTTGGGGCTATAATGTATTAGTCATTGTACAATTATTCTGTTTCCATAAAAAATGAGATTTTACCTAAACATTTATTCTGTTGGGCATAAATGTAACCTGATACAATTATTCTATTGGTATGCAAGACATGGGTTACTATTATTCACTACTTTGAAAATGAATAACTGGTCTAAACATTATGCATAACGGTGGGATTTTATTTATTTATTCATTAATTAGTTTTTTTTTTATTCGGCTTGATTTTTTTTTTATTCATTACTGAAAAAGACACATTTTTAATCGGTTTCATTTTTTCGGATTTGATCGAATAGGGAACGAAGAAAACTAGTTTTCTAATTAATATTGTCCGGATTTAGGGGATGGGCTTTTAAATTTTAATGAATGGACTTTGATTTTTTTTTGGGTTTTAAATTCTAAATGCATGGGCTTTTACTTTATCAGGGGTTTTTAGATCTGTTGGGCTAATATATTATTTGGGCCAAAAATAATGTGCAGATTATAGTGTATTTAATATTACGAAATATTTACTCCCGTTATATATTTGTTCGAATTAAACCATTACAGTATTTGATTCCCTTAGAATGCAAGATATGTGTTACTTTTATTCATTCTTCCGAAAATGAATAACTGGTCTAAATATTTTGAATAACTGAACTACTTCTAATGTTTAGTAGGGACTAGTCGTTTTGGTTAATGGGAAACAATTGTTGGTAGGTATTGATATTTAGTTTCGAGAATTATTTGCCCTTTAGACAAACGAATATTTGGAACATTTAGTTATCGAAATTAAGCACTAATCGTTTTGGTTAATCGTAAACGATTATTTTTTGGTACTCAGAATTAAATCAATATAATTGTCTACAAAACCAACGGTTAACTTTCCTTACCGAAAACTATATTCAAATTTTCACCCCCCACCGAAAACTCTATAACTCAAAGAATGGAGTTCTTTGGTGTTTTTGGATCTACAAAAAAAAAATTAAGGACTATTTGAAAATTCCAGATTGATTGTTTGAATTGTTTGATAACTATTTGTTCTTAAGAGAATCAAATAATTGTTCTTAATTGTTTGATAACTATTTGCCCTCTAGATCACCGATTATCTGAAACAATTAGATTCGAGAATTAAGAATTACTTGTTTTGGTTAATCGAAAACAATTATTTTTTGGTACTCAGAATTAAATCAATATAGTTGTCTAAAAAAACAACGGTTAACTTTCCTTACCCAGTACTATATTCAAAATTCCACACCCCCCCCACTGGACAATTTATAACTATAATAATAGGGTTCTACGCAAGTTTTGGGATCTACATGAATAATCAGTAAGGTAAATGTTTGTGTATTTTAATTTTTGATAGTGCATACTACGTAATATTTACTCCCGTTATATATTTGTTCGAATTAAAGCATTACAATATTTGATTCTCTTGGTATGCAAGATATGTGTTACTTTTATTCATTCTTTCGAAAATGAATAACTGATCTAAATATTCTGAATAACTGAACTACTTCTAACATTTAGTAGGGACTAGTGGTTTTGGTTAATGGGAAACAATTGTTGATAGGTATTGATATTTAGTTTCGAGAATTATTTGCCCTTTAGGAAATCGAATATTTGAAACATTTAGTTATCGAAATTAAGGACTAAACATTTTGGTTAATCGTAAACAATTATTTTTGGGAACTCAGAATTAAATCAATATAATTGTCTACAAAAACAACGGATAACTTTCCTTAGACAAAACTATATTCAAATTTCCACCCCCCACCGAAATCTCTATAACTTAAAGAATGGAGTTCTTTGGTGTTTTGGGATCTACAAAAAAAAATTAAGGACTATTCTGAAATAATTAGATTCGAGACCTATTTGAACTGTAGACCACCGATTATCTGAAATAATTAGAATCGAGAATTAAGGACTAATTGTTTTGGTTAATCTGAAACAATTAATTTTGGGTACTCACAACTACTTCTAATTTTTAGTAGGGACTAGTCGTTTTGGTTAATAGGAAACAATTGTTGGTAGGTTAAATGTTTGTGTTCTTTGGTGTTTTGGGATCTACAAAAAAAATTGGTAGGGTAAATGTTTGTGTTTTTTAATTTGTGAGATTGCATATTACGTAATATTTATTGGGTTTATATATTTGTTCAAATCAATATACCGTATATTTATATCCCTACAGTTCGATATAAGAAAAGCACAATATACCGTGTAGTTTTTTATACCTGTTTCACACAAATCGTTAACAGCTTCATTGACATAACTCAGAACACCGTATACAATTTTCTTATTATACTGTACACAACGTGGTGAAATCGATTTACATTGGTTCCCACCTTGGGGGTGCACGATTTGTGCACCCAAAAAAAATAAAGCTCTAGTTTTTGGTACAACCATGTCATCTTGTGGGATTTTAAAAGGTCTGATTTTGGTACAAAAATAAATTAAGGACTATTCGAAAATTCCAGAATGATTGTTCGAATTGTTTGATAACTATCTATTCTTAAGAGAATCAAATAATTGTTCTTAATTATTTGATAACTATTTGCCCTGTAGATCACCGATTATCTGAAACAATTAGATTCGAGAATTAAGAACTACTTGATTTGGTTAATCGGAAACAATTATTTTTTGGTACTCATAATTAAATCAATATAGTTGTCTAAAAAAACAACGGTTAACTTTCCTTACCCAGTACTATATTAAAAATTCCACACCCCCACCCCACTGGACACTCTATAACTATAATAATAGGGTTCTACGCAAGTTTTGGGATCTACATGAATAATCGGTAAGTTAAATGTTTGTGTATTTTAATTTTTAATAGTGCATATTACGTAATATTTACTCCCGTTATATATTTGTTCGAATTAAAGCATTACAATATTTGATTCTCTTGGTATGCAAGATATGTGTTACTTTTATTCATTCTTTCGAAAATGAATAACTGATCTAAATATTCTGAATAATTGAACTACTTCTAACATTTAGTAGGGACTAGTGGTTTTGGTTAATGGGAAACAATTGTTGGTAGGTATTGATATTTAGTTTCGAGAATTATTTGCCCTTTAGACAACCGAATATTTGAAACATTTAGTTATCGAAATTAAGGACTAAACATTTTGGTTAATCGTAAACAATTGTTTTTGGGAACTCAGAATTAAATCAATATAATTGTCACCAAAAACAACGGATAACTTTCCTTAGACAAAACTATATTCAAATTTCCACCCCCCACCGAAAAGCTCTATAACTTAAATAATGGGGTTCTTTGGTGTTTTGGGATCTACAAAAAAAAAATTAAGGACTATTCTGAAACAATTAGATTCGAGACCTATTTGACTTGTAGACCACCGATTATCTGAAACAATTAGATTCGAGAATTAAGGACTAATTGTTTTGTGAGAGTGCATATTACGTAATATTTATTGGGTTTATATATTTGTTCAAATCAATATACCGTATATTTATATCCCTACAGTCCGATTTAAGAAAAGCACAATATACCGTATAGCTTTTTATACCTGTTTCACACAAATCGTTAACAGCTTCATTGACATAACTCAGAACACCGTATACAACTTTCTTATTATACTGTACACAACGTGGTGAGATCGATTTACATTGGTTCCCACCTTGGGGGGTGCACGATTTGTGCACCCAAAAAAAAAAAGCTCTAGTTTTTGGTACAACCATGTCGTCTTGCTGGGTTTTAAAAGGTCTGATTTTGAATATTTAACCTGGTTTTATCAATTAGGAACTTGGAAATTCGTTTTGGAGAATCTATTTGTCCAGAAAGCCGAAATTATAATGTTTATATTAGGGTCAAAAAAGTGCATGATTTTTGCTGGATTGTGTGGTTTCAACAAATCTCCCCGAAAAAAATGGTCGTTTTCCTAATTTGACCCTACCTTGTTTTTAGAATGCCTATGAATAGTTGATCTTAGGGGAATAGTCAATTAAAAAAAATATTGAAATACTAATACAATTAGCGATTAGAATAAAATCGTATGCAGACTTTATTTGACAAAAAAATATTCATTCTTCTGACATTGAATAACTAGTATTTGAATATTGAATAACCATTTGTTTTTTTTTTTGGCGGCTGGTCGATTTTGGTATTTATGTAATGGTTGTGTGATCTACATTATTCAACATTTTTTATATTTTAATGGTTGATCTGCCTATTATGCATAAATCGTATTTTATTTCCACACAAAATAAAATAATATTTTATGTGTGATTAGTACCAGTTTTTTTTGGGTGCTTGGTTACACATATTAATATTAATTAAAAATCATGTTTTATATGTTATGGAATATAAGCTTTGCCTGAATTAAAATGCTCTAATTTTGGGTACTTAAAAAAACTATACCTCAATTTAATTAAAAAGGATTTCCAAGTATTAGATCATATATTTGTTTTCATTCGATTTTTCCAATTAAATTTGTCCCCCCCATGCGAAAAAAACTACAACTGTATGTAATTATTTTCTTAAAAAAATCGGCGTCTAAAAAACCGCAAAAAGCTACGTTTGAAATGATCGAACTTTTCACCATTGGTCGCTATGTTTCCCGAAGTAAAAAAATTCAAAGATGAGTGCCTTGTACCCCCATTGTAGAATGTCAAGTTTACTGTTCCAGGGTTTATTGAAAAAAACCGCGGCAAAAAAAAAAAACAGAAAAAATCACAACAATGGAGAATTCGCGAAACTCTTACTTTTCTGATTTACCGGAGGAGTTGCTGAATTTGATTTTCGTCGGACTTCCTTCCAAGTCCATAGGAGCGACGAAGTGTGTGAGCAAAGACTTACAGAGGAAGCTTGGTTCCAAGGAATTCCGAAAAAGACATCTGGAGAAGATGATTGCAAAGAACAAGTTCGTCTTTTTGCCCGTCTCATATTACGGTAATGTGCCGTTGAAATACGATTTTACGGGCAGTGGAAGCAATTTTAATCAGAGGTCAGCCCCTGAGTTGGACGGGAAGGTCGAGTATATGGCCAGTTGCTTAGATTTTGCCCTGTGTGTGACACGCCGAGACAGGGTTTATGTTATTAATCCAACCATTAAAAAATTAAGGCCTATTCCTTTCGAAAAAATCCACTTTCCAGACCAACCAAAAAATTGTTGGGTGTTTTGGGGTATGGGGGTTTTTTCTGTAGCAAAGGACTGCAGAATTGTGAGGATTTCTTGGTTCCCAGCCCCGACCTCTACGACTGAGGTGAAGATGTGGTCTCTCGCGACGGGGCAATGGTCTACATGGCGATTATTTCCCTACGCTGAATTCATACCCAGGCCAGGGGTGTTTGTCTTGGGAAGTCTCCACTGGCAGGTATTTGTCGATAATAAGGGTTATATTGCTGCCCTAGATTTGGAGAGTGGGGGGTATAGTTTGATTGATTCCCCTGTTGGTTCTATGATTAACACTAAGGATTGTGACCTGTGTGCTGTTAGTGAGGAAAAGTTAGTTCTGTTTAAGTATAGATACAACAGTAGTGATGAGTGCCATTTCTGGATCCTGCAAAATTATTTTGATTGTTCATCTTGGACGAGTTACAAAATCATTTTGGGGAGTGGGTTGACAATGAATAGGGAGATTGGGATGATTCGACCACTACGTGTTTTGAACCCATACGAAGGAAACATTTTAATGCAGGTTTTCCTTGCTGGTGTTTTTTTTGGTATATGACACAAAGTGTCAAACATGCTCTGTCTCTGATGACTATACATAGGGGAGGGTGTGCTCATCAAGCATGTGGTAGTGGAGAGTATGTTATCTCCTTTGGAGTACATCTGAAATGGGCCTCCAATAAGCTGGCCCGGAATTGTATATGTAAGGTCCTAATTAGTTTTTTTTTTTTCTTTTGGTGGAAAAGCAATGTAATATGCTTCTGTAAAATATGAATTTTGAATATATAGAATCGTTTTGGGCATTCATATGTGGGAGATATCAGGTTTATTGTATCCATTCAGGTTTTGATATTTGCTTGTTGTATTCCAGAAAAAAATGATGTCTCAATGTGTGTCTATTATTCAAAATGTTATTGGGAGCATAATAAGAAAAAAAACTGGTTAGAATATTTGAATAAGAGAGAAGATCTTGAATAATTGTATTGTTCATTCGGGAAGATTTTTGGAAATAATTGTATTAGTCATAAATACGTTATTTTAAATATTTGTATTATTCATTACGCAATTTTTTTTGGAAAATTTTGGTATTGCACCCCAACTTTAATGCATTTAACACAAGACCCAATATTTTAAAAAGGTCAAGCCCAATATGGCTTTGGATATTTTTGGGCCATCTGTATATTTGTAATGAGCCACAGTTCAACTAACCTAAAAAGTCAAGCCCAATATGGGTGCTATTTTTTTCAGTGTCTTTTATAGCCGTTGTTTGTCAACCTAAAAACTAGGACCGTTTGATATGCTGGCATAACTTGAACTAATCATGACAAATAGCCTCAATATATATGCCCCATTGCAGAAAAATACATATCAAACGCACACAAAAAGCTCTTGAGCAACACAAAATATAGATCCTACATACACCAAAACATATTACAGCTTAAAAGGGAGTGATATTTTACTACCATGTCACAGGCCAGCAACAATCAAAATGATGCACCATATCCTAAATACGCACGTTCGTACTGCCATGTATGCCGTTGTCCAGCCTCCATCAAGGTTTCCGAGACCCGAACCAACCCCGGTAGGTTATTCTACTCTTGTGAGGTACACGGATGGTCGCATTGGTGTGTGCCAATAGAGTATGTCAACACAAGAAATGACGATGAAGCTACGTCGTCAAGACGATGAGGGTGCAAAAACGAAGAGGTGGGGCTTGGAACACAGAACGCCGGACGGTGCAACGTCGCACTTGGGACAGTATTGCTAGCAAATGCACTAACGCTTGGAGCAATGATTTCAA
Source organism: Ballota nigra (assembly GCA_947034835.1). Classification (NCBI taxonomy): domain Eukaryota; kingdom Viridiplantae; phylum Streptophyta; class Magnoliopsida; order Lamiales; family Lamiaceae; genus Ballota; species Ballota nigra. Next base: position 62,415,066 of record OX344723.1, on the reverse strand, counting down.
TATTTGCTATCATAGCAGTGAAGTTTATGTAAAAACAGGCCAAAATGACAATGCATGCAATTGGCACAACAAAAATGTATTTTCCAGCTAGCATTGTATGACCCTAAGGTGACAGCATTAATGTAGTATGACTCGGATGAATATTATGTATAGCTTAGCTTATTCCACAACATTGTGCTGTGTTTTTTATTGGTGCAATTGTTTGTGAAATCTAACATGCCATTACAAGATGGGGTGTCTAAATTAATATGCATGCATAATCGACTGGAACAAATTGACAAATTGAGATATATCATTGATTTGAAAAAGTTCCAAATGAAATTATCAAATTGCATATCATTAATTTGAACAAATATGTGCAAGTTCCAACGAGATGATCAGATTGTATATCATTGATTTGGAATTAGTCAAAATACAAGAGAAATATTACACAGATTGAGATGGAAATAATCTCTCTAAAAATACTACAAAAAAGCAGCAGCAACAGGCATCTCAAAAACCTAGTGTTTAATCACAAAATACCTAGATCAACCTGGTCTCCAAAAAATAAGTGAATCAGCAAAAAATGATTCACAAAGTGACCATTGAGATGCGTTGCGTTGCAGCAAATGTTCACCCCAACAAAACTAGCACACATAAAAACATGTAATTCTGCATAACAGTTTTTGCTAGACTGACCTTGAAGATCTTCAAATAACAAAAAATGGCAGATGCCTGACACACCCCATACCGTAATGTGTTGTGTGACCAATGGACATTTTGATGCCAAAAAAAGGAACAAGCTGCAAGAAGGGTCATAACAGTTTAGCATGATAGGTATGAAAAATATGGAGTTATAAGAATACAAAGGATTAAAGTGCAAAAAAAATATACCAAAAGTAAAACCTATCACAATTGTGTTGATGGTCGAGCCTTCTTCTTCATTACATGTTCACCGCGAGAGGGGATTCTCTTCATTTTAGGTCGACCGGGGGGTCGTTTTAGGATAGGTGGGAGAATCTTCTCTTGGCCAACCATGTTCTGCAGCTCAAACTTCAGTGTTTGGGGGATTTGGTGAATATCCGATTTGTAAGAGTTTCGGTATGTGTTTGTGAAAAATGCTGAATCAATGTAGTCAGTTGTATCGCACTGACTACGACTTAAAACAGCTATGGCATGGGCACACGGGAACCCAGTGATTTGTCATTGAAAACAAGAGCAGACCCTACCTTGCAAGTTTACCACCGTTGAAATATCGGACTTCACGTGAAACTCAGAAGTCGAGCTCTTGCTTATAGACCAAGACTTGCCATCTTGCAGGAGGGAGTTCCATATCTGCTGCCACTTAGGGACAAGATCATCATTCCATTTTTCGGCCTGAACGCGTCTTTCCACAAACCACCGACCAAGCTCACTACGAATATACTCTAACATGTTTGTAATGGGAAGGGACCTACCCTTGAAAATCCAATTATTGAAGGATTCGGCTGCATTAGAAGTCATCTCACCGTACCGTTGAATGTGGGAGGAGTACGCAACTGCCCACTTTTCTCTAGGTAGTCCTTCCAGAAAGTCTACAGCGGGTTTACCACCCAACTCAATAAATTTGGTAACGTGTTCCTGGAATAACCGCTCATTGGGTGCATATGCGCAAGCATTAAAATACTCAACCAGCTGGCGCCGATTGGTGTTTGACCAACCCTTTGCAAAACGAGCCTTCAGATTCAGTTTAAGATGATAAAGGCAATAAAAGTGAATAGGTTCAACGAAAACATTATTAAATGCATTGAGCAAACCTAGGTTCCGATCAGAGACGAACCATATAGGCTGATCATGGTTAACATGATCACGAATATTCGATAGAAACCATGTCCAATTATGAATGTCTTCAGCTCCAACAACAGCAAATGCAACAGGATATAATCCTACCAAAATGATGACACAAAAATTATACTACTTAGAAAATTTGGGAAAGAGAATAGCAGATTGAAACAGAAAATGGAAATATGCATCATTTCCATGAGTTGACACAGAAAATGAAAATGATACACAAAATTGTTAGCATAACACTATTATTTAGTACCGTTGTTTCCATTCTTTGCCGTTGCAGCTAGGAGTGTACCTTTGGCACGTCCCTTCATGAATGTCCCGTCAACAAACAGCATGGGGCGACAGTTTTGGAACCCATCTAAGCAAGCCTTGAATGCCACGAACAACCGTTCAAACCTCTTGGAAGTATTATCCGACTCAAGTAGTACAACACTCCCAGGGTTTGTGCGTTTGATAGCTTCGCAATACCACCGGAGTTGGTCATATGAATCATCGAATGTGTCGTATATCTGGTCTTTAGCAGCCTTAATAGTGCGCCACGCTTTGTGATATGGGATTTGAAAGCCATAATCATTTTTCATCTTGTCGACTACATCCCTACCACACACTTTACGATCGTCCTTGAAGTTTTCTAAGAAGAAACTGCCCATTATCTTGGGACTAAGCCTTTCGGGGCAAACATTCGATAACTTGCCAATACAAGTGTGAGTTAGGTTAGCCTTATAGACCTGATAATTACCAGTAACAGGGTGAACCCTGGCCTTTAAAAACCAACCACAACCTTGGGAATCGTTCTACGAACATACCACGTACTTATACTTGGTGTCGTTTTTTGAGAACTTAAAGTTAAACTTCATTTGGGATGAATACTTGATGATTGCTTCCTTAAAGCCTTCTTTACCACCAGGGAAAACCGTACCTACCCCACCCTTTAACAACCCTGCCCATGCATCAGCTAAATAAGTCTTCTTTGGTAATCTAGGACAAACATCGTACCTAGGGATGTCATCAAAATCATCATCCAAAACATGACCCCCCTGGTCATCAAATGAACAAGATTTGTCACTAAATTCTTGGCTAAATGAATCATCGACATCTAAACTATTAAAGTTGCTGCTACTTGGGATGGAATTTGATGAATCATTTAGACGCACGTCAACTGAGACTACCTTAGTTGAATCCAAATCACAAAGCAAGAAAATATTAAGCATATCATCATCACTTTCAAGCACACAATTGCTAAGAGTACCAACGCAACACGATAGGGAAAAAGACTGAAACATAAGAACACCCCACTTGGCTATAACTTGGGATCGGAAATCGGTAAATGAACAATTGGAACCAATTGAGAATAACTTGCATTCCCCCCTGAAATTCGTAGCAAAAATAAGCTTTTCAACAATTACAGACCGCATATTATACCTAATCACACAGCAAGTATGATCGGAAATTGCGACAAAGAAGAATGATTGGAAATTTTGTGGAAGAGGTTATGCGGAAATCAGATACAGAGGCTAGAGGATGATTGGGTTTAATTTTCAAAATTTTGAATTCGAGAACATACCTTGATATGATGCTCCCGTTGCATCAGCTCTGTCGCCGCAGCATTCACGACTTCCAACGTAGAGGAGGTGAGCTGAGGAAGAAGAATGAATTTAATAATACCCACCCGGTGGGGGCCAGCTTAAAATAAAGACCCATAAAAGTGTGGATCCATGTAATAAAGTGTGTCTTTTTGTAATGAAGGGAAATTCATGGGGCTATCTTAAATTTGGTGCAAAAGTGTGTGGCTCCATGTAATTATTTCTTTTTTTTTACTTTGCAAGATTAACATGATTTTGACTTTGTAATGGAGGTTTAGTTGAGATACTCATATTAAAAGTCACAATTACTTATGAGCCCTAAAATTTAAATAGCTAATTGAAGACACAATGGTAAATTGATTCATAGGGGAAATTTAGTCCGACCCTACACCCTGGATTGAGTAGTCATCATTTCAAGAGAATGTGTGGAATTTCGGACCCGGGTTGTGATTCCGTCATGGGCCTAAGTCAGATGAACCAAACATAAAATTTGATGAGGCTATAAAGACAATTAATCCATTGAAGCAAACATGTATTGAAAATCGTGTTATTATATGAACATAAATGTGTTACTGTAAGTAAAAATGTTTATACAGTTTCTTAGCTTCTCTGGGCTATATTTCATCGATTTTTGTAACACTCCTAAAAATATCAAGTTTTTTATTTATTTTGAAAATACTTTGAAATTTTCATTTTGAATAGAGAGAGTGTGTTCATGTGATATATATGCAGATGTTGTTATTATTATTATTAATATTTTTTTACTATTATTTTCAAAAGTAAAACGTTTTAAATATGTATATATATGCATATATATGTATCCTTGTATATATATGTATATATAAATATATTAGTATGTATATGTTTTTAAAAGGTTACACGTGTATTTATTATTTGGTTAATTAATATTAATTAGTAAATTAAAATCCATCTTCTATTTAGCCTCATTTCTCTCGAAAATTAGTTAATAGAATTTATGAATAACGTTATTAATATGTTGTCAAAAGTCTCTCTTAATTATTGGAAGAATTATCACAATTTCTTCATGGTTGTCTTTTGATCATATTTCACACATGTTAAAAACCTAGTGTCTTTAATATTGACACTAATTTTAATTCTCATTATTGTTATTAATTTTTGTTTAAATCTCATAATTATTATTAATATTCTTATAATTGTTATTAATATTTTTATTTAATTCTCATAATTCCTATTAAAAATTCAATGTATTTAAGGTCTTGAATGATTGGAAAAAATTCATTTCCATTACCACTCTCATTTCCTTTCTCTCTATTGAAACCCGCGTACAACATAAATTTATTATTCTTCACCCATTTGAGAAATTACTGTAACAAAGACCCGTTATATTTCCTCTTTTCAAAGAAGATCGAAATCATATTCAAGATACTCCTCATATTTCTTTTAAGCAAGCTTATATTATTAGGTGATGAGAATAAAAGTATTTCATTGTATTCACATTCATCCACGACATTAAATTCAGGTGGGGATTTATTTGTTCTAAACTCTACAGTGGTATCGTAAAGTATGCAATTATTATTCAATTTTAAATGATATGTATAAACTACTTGAAATGCTTGTTTAAATTATTTATTTCATGCTATTTCTAATAGCCTGGGGCCCTGATGAGGTCCCGGACCGACGGGTCTTCGAGTGTATCCCGCTGTGCTCGGCAAAGTCTAGTAGTCAGGGGCCCTTATGTGGTCCAGGACCGACCGGTCTTCGGGTTTAACCTGTCGTGCTCAATATCTATGTGGCAAAGTTGACAAAGTTACTATTGGCAAAGTTGGCAAAATACTACTGACAAAGTTATGACAAAGTTTCATGTGAATTTTCAATTTGACATGTGTTTTCTTGTTATTTATCATTGCATTTAATATTGAATAATCTATCTCCACTGAGTGTGCTCGCATACTCACCTCATTCATTTTAACATTATCAGAGTGCGCAATGGAAGCATGGAGAGGCGATGGATGATGGTCCTTCAAGGCATTTTACATTAAAACCAAGTTTATTGATTAATCAAGTTTTTTTTTTTTTTTTCAAGTTAAGCTTTCATGAGATAGTTATATTATTGTATGAATTATCGTTTTAAAATAATATTCAAGTCTTCCGCTATTTGTTAAATATTTTTCTTTTGAAATAAAATTCCATGTCTAATTTTTAAGTAACAATTTAGTTCACGCCTCTTATTGTACATTAATCACGTGTTTTATGTAAAAAAAAAAAAAAAAATTATGAAAATTGGGGCGTGACGATTTTGTATCAGTAAAATATTTTATATAATTGTTTGTCTCTGGAAAAATTCAAACTTCAAATGCCCCATAATTCTACCATTTTGACATCTAATGATATTTTCAGTTCAAATGATCTCAGTTTAATTTTAGTGGTGTTATCTGCACGTATAGTATACACCTGTCAAAGACTTAATTAATCTGGGATGACATCATAATGCACCTTAATAATGGAGAAGATACTTATTATTGAGATGGATTAATTATTTTGCAGACTATTGAGATGGATAAATTAATATTTTGTCTTGACGATAATATGAAGTAGACATGATTAAATATAGAAAAAATAAAAATTCAGAAAGTATATTTAATTGAATACGACATTTCAAGAAGTGAACACTTTTGTTTTTTTGCGGCTGCGCTACTTAATTTTGTGTACGTAGGGGCAGGGTGGTCCAGCAGGAGCATCATAATTATAAGTTTGATGGATCATTTCCTATGAATAATTAAGCTATTAAATGCATTGTCTACCAATTTCAAACTTAATTGTTTAAGATCATCTCACAATGTTATTATGTGGGACGGATCTACATTTGATAACAAAAGATTAAAACCAAGTAAATTCATTTTTATAAAAATAAAATTAATTATATATATACACAAACACATATATATACATACATTATATTTTTTTACGAATAAAAGTTACTATCTTTGTTTTCAAGATATATTCTCACTTGTCTTTTTAGCTCGGCCCCAAATTTATTTTAATATTCTCTTGAGAAATAATTATTTTATTATCATTCTAACAAATAACCACTTTATTCATAAATAAACACTATAATACTTTCACAATAATCTTATTTTATGTAGTTTACCTTTTTTTTAATGAGGATAAAATTGATGACGGGGAAGTTTAATATGTAATAATATACATTTAAATAAAATATTAAATAAAACAACTCAATCATCAAATATAAACTCTAAATTATCTAGTTTAATTAGAACAAAAGAAAGAAACTTAAAATAACATTAATATAATTACTTTGAAATTAAGATTTAATAATTGGGTTAAAAATATTTTGAATAGCTTTTAGACTCAACTCATTTATTTATACGCCGACGACAATACAAATTAAATTTGAGTCTGAACGATAAATTCAACTTGACTCCGCTTATTCTCACCCATAGTTTTGGGTGATGTACCGTTGCAATTTGCAAATTCAAAGAGAATAAATTTGTAAGACAATATTGTTGCTTATTGAGGGTGTAATTAGTAAAAATAATTTGTCAAGTTTTGATTGATGGAATTAATGATAAGGATGTAACTCATGTTACTTATATCACTTTATGTCATTGAAAAAATGGAACGATATAGAAAAGATTAATATGACCTCGGTGCATGGATGACAACCATAAATCAAGAAATGGTCTAAATTTTTTCAAGGGAATTAACTAGCCATTAAAAGCTTCTTTTTAACTTTTTTCACTTCAATTTTTTAATATTTGGTATTTTAATATTTGGTATCCCTTCTGCAAAATTCATACTCTCCGCTATGTTCGGTAAGAGTGTAATTTAAACAAAATTTTCTATTCTATCTTGATAGATAGTGTTTATTAAAACTTTAAATATTTTTAACACTTGTTTTGATATGTTGTACAGTATATAGTATTAAATATGTGGTGGCATAGCATCCTAAAGCCCTTGAACATTGTATAGAAATAACTCATTGAAACATATAATCATTCGTTAATTTTGGGGTATTAGTATATACAGCAATTTGAGACACCAATCAAGATAGTAATTTTTGTTATATTTTCCTGGGAGCTAACAAAGTGACTCATTCATGTTGAGTATAGTGTTGATTTGGGATACTTTTTGGGTGAGAAATTCCAAGTGAAACTAGCCTTTTAATTTCAAACGGTGTAGCTTCCTTGATTTTCATTTTGTAATGAAAATTAATTTACTTTAATTGCCAAAAATAATAAAATTTTATCTTCGTCAACTTTAACTTAGAAAAAATAAAACCAAGTCCTAATTAAAAAAAGGATGAAACTTAAGTAGATGCAAGCTTTGGAAAAGCTTGTTTTTCTTTCACTAGAATGGTATTATATATACTTGACGAATTTCATTTGCCATATAATATGGTATGTGAATTTATACTGTTAAAATCTAATTATACTTGAAACAAAAAAATATAACATAAATATTTGAATAGCACAGTTTTAAATTTATTAATTTGAGAGTTATATATCATCACCTACGTCACATTATGATTTGTCTTGAGTCTTGACCTTTGTCAATGCCCGGCAGGACAAATTCTCAGGTTGGACACCAATTAAATGCATATATAGAATAAAGTCATTTGGGGGAACTAATTAAGAATGTAAATTTCAGGTAATGGGAATTATTAACAATTATTTTTTATGTCGATTTGTTGATTTTATCAGGTTGGGTAAGGGATACACATTGGACGGTTATCATCTGAGCATTAATTAATCTAATACTAGCGCTTCTCTATGAAATATCCTCATGTGATGTGACACAAATCAAATTTTATTAATTAATTGGAAGTAAAATTCAAGTTTAATTAATGAATAAGTCGATAAAAAATATTTTTACTCTCCCCATTCAAAATTTAGAGTGATGTTTTTATTCAAATTATTTTATGTTTCATATATTTTTTACAAAAAGAATTCCTTTTTACCCCTATCATAATCCCTAAATTTTTTAATAATTTTAGATTTACCTTTGTTAATTAGTTCTCATTCTTCATTTTTTTTAAATATGGTAAATCATCTTCCATTTTCTAATGAGAATGTATTTGTAATTAAGCACTCATTTTAATTTCACCAACAAACTCTAAAACATCAGTCATTTTGAATCAGATGGAGAAGTATATTTTATTTTAGGGTTAATTTCATATAAATTCACGACCTTTATGCTTAGTATCAATTTAATCACGAACTTTTAGATTTTTGTAAAAAAAACCCAACCTTTGATATTTGTTGCAATTTGATACACGTTTTTTTTTTCTTCCGGCCGGCAACCGATGACGTGGCTCGCCCGAGCGTGTGTCATCTTGCCACGTAGGATTACACATGTTTATTTTTATTTATTTTTTTAAATTCACATCATAAATAACATTTATCATTTAAATAACATATTTCTACTTATAATTAAAATAACAACTAAATAAATTAAACAACAACCAAATAAATCTCAAAACTAAGAACATAAAGAGAAATATTATATATAATTTATGTTGGTTTTTTAATTTATTTGGTTGCTATTTAAATTTTATGTAGAAATGTGTTATTTAAATTGTAAGTGTTACTTGTGATGTGAATTTAAAAAATAAATAAAATAAACATGTATAATCCTACGTGACAAGATGACACACGCTCCGGCGAGCCACATCATCAGTTGCCGGCCGAAAAAAAAAAAGGTGTATCAAATTGCAACAAATATCAAAGGTTGGGATTTTTTACAAAAATCTAAAAGTTCGTGATTAAATTGACACTAAGTATAAAGGTCGTGAATTTATATGAAATTAACCCTTTATTTTATTATATATTATATACTTAGTTATTTTAATAAAATATATTATTTTGATAATAATATTGTATAAAAAAATCAATTAATACTATTTTGAGTTGTTCGATAGAAATGGTTTTGAAACGCCCCAAATTTAAAAATTACATATACAAGCTGAGGAGTTCCTAGATTGACATAGTAACTTAATTAAAGGAAGATATTAGTTGAATAAACAAGATTATTACTCTCCCTATTTCACAATTACTTTCACTCTGGTCTCTTTTGGACGTCCCAATGATATTTTCACGCTTCAAAAAAGGAATTAACTTACTACACAAAAATAAAGTAACCCTCCTTTATTCAACCCTACACTCATTTATAATCTTAAAAAAAAAAGTATGTCGTTACACATGTGCATGTAAAGTTGTTGTCACATGAGTGGTGTGGTGATAGTTAATGGTGTTTATGGGTTGGAGAGAATTTAGTGTTGTGTGGTCAATGTTAGCGCACCATGTTCACTCATTGAAAGGATTGAACTATGGGGCAGCATTCAAAGTTTGTTGAATTAGAGTAATGCTGATTACATTTGCTTAGCTGGAGATTTTAGGGCGAGATTAAAAAAAAGTAGGAAGAAGAGAATGTTATAACTATAGAAATCTAGATCCTTTAAATAAGTTCATTAGAAATTATGGTCTGATTGATTTACCTCTTCATGTTAGATCATTCACATGGTGTAAACCAAATGGAACGTGCAAGAGCAGGATAGATAGGGTGTTGGTGAATCATGTATGGATACGTTAGTGGTCGAGCTCATATCAGAATGGCCTTAACAAATCATTGTCGAGTCATCGTCCCATCATTCTCGAAATTAAAGTTAGAAATTTGAGTTATAAACCTTTCAGGTTTTTGAATGATCACATTATGAATTTAGAGATTTCGTCACAAGAAAATGGAGGAGCTACGATATTAAAGGCTATGAGGGTTTTAAAAGAAATTTTTAAGAGATTAGAGCAAAGCAGTGGAACAAAGAAGCTTTCGGAACTCTGGGCAAAAATTTTAAGGAAAGAAGACAGGAGATGAAGAGACTTGACTTGATTGATGAAGTGTTGAGACTCGAGGAATTGAAAATTATAAAGAGAAATAAAGAGATATATGAGATCGAAAATAAAGACAACTTATAATATCAAAATGCCAGATGCAAGTGGATCAAGGAAGGTGATTCGAATATGAGTTTCTTCCATAAACTCATTAATAGTTGTCGCAAAAGAAACGAGATCTCAGGAGTACAGATCAATAAAGAATGGAGAGAAGAGGTGGATGAGGTAAAAAAAGATAGTATTTGAATTTTTCAAAAATTATTTCAGGAACAAGAAGGTTCACAACTTATCATTTGAAGCAGACTTTGCTTCCAAATTAGTTTTTGAGGTTGAAAACTTATTCCTACTAGCTGGTTTCATGGAGGATGAGGTAAAATAGAATGTTTGGGTGTGATTGTTCTAAAAGTCCTGGACCGGGATGACTTTAATTTAGGCTTCTTGAAAGACTTTCCAATCGTGATAAGGAATACTTCATGAGAATAATGGTCGAGTTCAATCAACATGATAAATTAATTTGAGGCCTTAACCTTCTTTTATTGTCTTGGTTCCAAAAAAGAGAGACAGGGGGACTGCATGATAATGGACCAATTTCTCTTATACGAAGTATTTATAAAATTATTTCTAAGATACTTTCTAAGCGGTTGAGTAGGGCCCTCGAGTTGATTATTTCAAGACAACAGAGCGTCTTCTTTCATGAGATATAAATACTGGATAGCATAGCAGTGCTTAATGAAGCAATCAATGATGCTAGAAGAAATAGGAGTAAATGTTTGATCTTTAAAATTGACCTTGTCCAGTGTTCTAAAAGTCGCTAGTCACTAGTCGGTCGGACTACTGAGGTCTAGCAACTAGAGCGACTAGATGGAGACTAGATGGGGACTAGTCGAAACTATCTAAATTCATAAAATAATTATTTTTTTAATAAATTAATACATTAAATACATAAAAAAATAACACCACCACCCTTCAATATTAAAATCATAAGTAATATCATCACACTAAGTAATACCATAAACTCAAAACTCAATAAAGTAGCAAAAAATGCATATTAATATAAATCAAAAGACGTCATCCAAATTCCACGCAAAGGTTGGGGCCGTTCGGTGGTGGAGAGTCGTGGCACAGTGTTCGGTGGAGGAGGGATGGGGTACAACTCTTGGTGGTGGAGGTGCACCGGCGTTCGACGTCCAGCATCCGTGGTGAAGAACTTTGATAGTTAGGTTAAAAAATAAAAAATAAATTACATATTTAACTTATTACTTATTTAGATAAAAAAATGGATTAAACGGATTAGACGATGACTAATCAGACTAGTCAATCAGATTAGTTGCCGACTAATCTGATTAGTCGCTGAATAATTACAAGACCGTTTTAACTAAAGTCGTAATGGTCTTGGGCTGACTAGCGACTAGTCACAACTAGTCGGTCGTCTAGGCCATTTTTTATAACACTGACTTTGTCAAAGCATATGATTCTATGGAATATGAGTATCTGAAAATGATGATGGAACAATTTGTAAATTAAAAAATGAGGGAGGACTTGGGGTCATGAATATTAAGTTATTTAATAAAACTCTAAAAAAATGGGTGTGGACATTTCTTATAGATAGGGAAAGCTTATGGGCAAGGGTCATAAAGTTAGAATACAAAGCGGGAGGGGGGGATGAGGAGTGGAAAGAGAGATGGGGTTGGATTGGAGAGCGGAGGATTAGGTGAGGGGTTAAACCCAGGGGTGGTAAGCAGAAGTGTTGAAGGTTGTAGGTGGAGGTCAAGTGGGTTGGTTTGCAAAGAGATTAGAAAAGTTGATAGGCAATGAGGCTAACACATTTTTCAGGGATGATTCTTGGGTTGGAGGGCCAGATCTTAAATTTAGATGCCCTAAATTTCTTCATATTTGCTTGAATAAAAATGGTAAGGTGGGGGATATGTGGGAATTGAGGGAAGGAGTATGGTGTTAGAAGTGGAGTTGGAGAAGAGATTTGCTTGATAGGGAATTTGGTATGCTAAATGATTTAATTTATGTGATCAACAGGTTCTCATTGAAGCAAAATGAGGACATATGTAGATGGAGACAAGCTAGGGATGCGATTTATATAACTAATGTGGCATATGAGTGGCTCATTACCAAGAAAAACAGATAGAGTGAGGACCGGAGATAAGAATTCAAGCTTATATGGAACAACTATCCACCCGACAAAATTGTAAAGCATATTTGGAGAGTTCTATGGGAGAGACTTCCTGCATCAACAATCATGTAGAAACGTAGGATTCTACCAACCAGTGTGGATGTAAATTGTATTTTTTTTGCAAATCATCGCAGGAGACGGTCCGTCATGTCTTTTTTTAATGTGAATTTTTGCATATTATCTGGATGGAATATGTTAAATGATTGGGGTTTGATAAAACATTATCCTTCCCTCTATGAATCTACTTCAATTTAGTAGAATTTTTTTGCAGGAATATGGAAAAATTGGTAGGAGTGTGTATTTGAGAAAGTGTGATTTGGTTGTTATGAAAAACAAAAAACGGATTGATTTTTAGAAATAAATATTGACAGCGATTTATATCGGATCTCGCTGTCTGGTTCCTAGCGGGTAGGATTCAATATTTATGATAACAAGAAGTAATAAATGTGAGAGTAAATGAGCTCTCAAGGGTAGGTTTATAATAAATGAGATGTCTTACATTTGGGCATTAAAAGCCCTATTTATAGTGTACAAGGTGGGTTTCCCCATGTTTGGTAGGTGGACCTGTGGGTCCCCCCTACTCCTAGCTGGAAGGTAATGAGTGGCTACCGCCTCTCCTACGAGCCAATGAGAAGATGCCACGTGGCACTGTCTCCCCTGAGATGATGGGACTTAGCCCCAACTGCCCTCATTGACCCTGTCACATCCTCTGGACTGATGGCACCCGACGTCCTCTCACAGTTGGCGTAACCTAGGGTCGGGCAGACGGGTATTCGGGTACCCGGGAGACGAGTCCGGACGCGAGTACCTTGGTGGTTCTTTTACGGGCAGACGAGTAGAGCGTCTGCCTCGGAGCTTGTCGCTGGCCGCTTGATACCCGAGCCTGTGGGCCTTAAGTACCCTGCCCGGCAGCTCCCGGAGGTCCGCGTCGGGTAGCCTCTAGTTCCCCGCCCGCCTGCTTGCCCAGGCGGCTGATTACTCTCATCCGAGCCCGCTACAGTAAGTGGGTTCATGTCCGATACCCGATGGGTCGGGTAGTAAATATCGGGTGTAACAATTGCCCCACCAGCCCGACATCGGGGGGCCACAGTCATCGGGTGGCGGGCTGGTCGAACTGCAGACTATTTTGAATTTGAATTTGAATTTTGGGGTGACGTTTCGGCTTCCGAGGTGACGCCTCGTATGTCACGCCTGATGACGTCATGGGATGGCGTGACTGATGCGCAGAAATCCAGGGGTCACGTCCGCCGAATCTGCCTCCCAACCGTTGCGCGCGTGGCCCCCACGCGCCCCCCTGAGTTTTGTTTTATTCCATTTTTGACCCCATTTTTTTGCAATTTAGCCCCTCCTATTTCCTCTATAAATAGGGGCTCTCAGCCCATTTTCTCATTTTCGCTTTCTTGCAATCTCGTGCCCCCCTTAGGAAGATTCAAGTTTTCCGGCGAGTTTCCCAGAATCCGGCGATCTTTTTCGAGTCCCAAGGTAATTTCTTGTTTTCCTCTTCATATTCTTTTCTCCCTACTCTCCTCTCGCCATGAGTGACTCCGCTGAAAGCATTGGGGCCGCCGACGCCTTTCACTTCCGCCGCCGCCGACGCCGAGAGGCCTCTCCACCCGGCCGGGGAGGGAACGTCCCGCGCCGCCGCCGCTAGAGAGGGCGAGGGCAACTCCACAGATGTGGATGCCTTCGCCGAAGATTTGGAGGGGATGAGCCCCCAACGAGAGGGGGAGGCTCTAAGCGTTTCCCCGGTCTCATCCTACCTGCCCAGGGCCGAGGACTTTTTGTTCGAGCAGGAAGCAGTGCCCGACAATATTGACTACGCGGACAGTCGGTTAATCGGGTTCGAGTACTCGAAGTATATGAGCCAGTTTGTGCGGAGGCGCTCTGCCCGCGCATACCTCGAGGCCCGGGACACCGAATTTGGGGCCTCTCGCCGCCCCAGCTGCCTGCCCCCGGATGCCGATCTAAAGGAGCTCTACTGGACTTTCCAGGCGCCCTCCGACGTCTTCTTCTATGCCCCTCGGGAGAACGAACGGGCTGACCAACCTCCGGAGGGCCTCATTGCCATCAACTCGGATACACTCCATATCGGGCTCCGCTTCCCGCTTCACCCAACCATTTCTAAACTGCTCGCTGCGTGGAACTTATCGATCACCCAGATCACTCCAAATGGGTGGAGCTACATTCTGGGGGCAATGGTTGCTCTCGGTCGTCGCGGGCTGCACCGTCTGCCTACTCCATCCGAGATCAACTATTTGTACTACACCGTGGCCTCGGTTGGCCGGATGAACCACGGGTATTACTCCGTGAAGCCCCGGGGTGGCGACGCTATTGTCTTTGGCATCTCGTCGAAGGTGACGCACTGGCAAGAAAAGTGGTGGTGGGTCGGCGGCGCTTGGGAGAGCGTTGGTGTTGACGGGCACATCATCCCGGTTCCCCGGGAGTATCGGGATCGCAACCGCCGAGGTAAATACTAAATTTCTTATTCATCCCTTAGTACTGATCTAATTTTTCTTTTACTGTGCAGGCTGCGCGGTCCCAAACTAGGCCGACTGGACCAACGATTTCAGGCAGGCACTTGCCTTGGTGAGGTCTGAGAGCTTGGATAATCGCGACGTCGACCTTCTCAACAGCAACGACAACCGCAGGCTGTCCGGGCTCCAAACCTTCCCGCGCCATTTGGATTTTGGTGGTAAGGCTCTTCCCGCCCGATTCTTTTTTACGCTTGTTCTTGCTTCTCGATTTCTAACACGTCACTCCTCTTGCAGCGCAGCGCTTCCCGGCCGAATCCTCCACACCGTCTACTTCCCCGGCAGCCTCCCCGAGGGCAGTACCTGAAGCCGGTCAGGCGGCCATACCCGTTGTGAACATCGAATCTTCCGAGGAGACCGTCGACATGGCTCCCAAGAAGAGTGTTACGGCGAAGCTGGCGAAGCGGGGAGCTGTCCGCGCCACTGGGGTAGTTATCCGCAGTCAACCGTCGACCCCGGCGCCCCCGGCTACCTCCTCCCCGATGGATGGCCAACGGCCGACGAAACAGGCCCGGGTGGAGGGTCAAACCTCGGTCGACCCGGCTATGGTGACCGTGGACGTGGATCCGGTCAGCGGCGGGCTGGAAGCCGGTACCGTCAAGGCGACCATTGGAGGCTCGGCCTCCGCCTCTCGCGATCGGAGCTACTTCTCCTTTCTCGGCTGGGGCAACCACCTCATGTAAGTGTTTTTCCCGCATCGTTTTCTTTTCCAAGTTTTCTGGCCGCTTTTGCAATTTAGGAAACTTAACCTTTCTCTCCGCCGTTTTGTAGGCCTGATCCCCTGCCCCCGCCCGAGGTCCTTCAATTCCTGCGCTCGCAGGACCCTCCGTACTCGGAGGCGGTACCGGAGTCTTGGCCGGAGGACCTTCGTCGCGCCGTTCTGAACCTGCCCCGGTCCTGGACCCTTAACTGCCAAAAGGCCACGCAGACCGTCTCGCTCACTGACCGGATGAAGGCGGCGGCCATCCGCACTTCCCGCAACGCTATTGCCATGGAGGGCATCATGTTGGAGTTCGAGCGGGAGATGCGGAATGCCTCCTCTTACAAGGCAGCCTTCCAGACGAAGAGAGACAAGGCTGCTCGTCTGGAAGAGGAGACCAAGAAGCTCCGAGAGGAGTTGGAGGCCGCCCGCGCGAGTCGGGCAGAGCCGGAGGGCGCCTGCGAGGAGGAGAGGAAGGCGCGCGCCGAAGCCGAGGCGAAGACGGCCGAGGAGATTCGAAGGGCGCGTGAGGCTCTTGCCGCGGAGGCCGACGAGCGCCTGGCCGCCGAGCGAGCCCGCCTCGAACGTGACCACGAGTGTACAAGGTGGGTTTCCCCATGTTTGGTAGGTGGACCTGTGGGTCCCCCCTACTCCTAGCTGGAAGGTAATGAGTGGCTACCGCCTCTCCTACGAGCCAATGAGAAGACGCCACGTGGCACTGTCTCCCCTGAGATGATGGGACTTAGCCCCAACTGCCCTCATTGACCCTGTCACATCCTCTGGACTGATGGCACCCGACGTCCTCTCACAGCTGGCGTAACCTAGGGTCGGGCAGACGGGTACTCGGGTACCCGGGAGACGAGTCCGGACGCGAGTACCTTGGTGGTTCTTTTACGGGCAGGCGAGTAGAGCGTCTGCCTCGGAGCTTGTCGCTGGCCGCTTGATACCCGGGCCTGTGGGCCTTAAGTACCCTGCCCGACAGCTCCCGGAGGTCCGTGTCGGGTAGCCTCTAGTTCCCCGCCCGCCTGCTTGCCCAGGCGGCTGATTACTCTCATTCGAGCCCGCTACAGTAAGTGGGTTCATGTCCGATACCCGATGGGTCGGGTAGTAAATATTGTTGGGTTTTAGAGGCACAAACACCATGTTCGGCGCAGCGGAAGATAACGATTCACCAACAACGAATCTTAAACATGGTTGTATAACATAACAATTAAAGGATAAATAACAATATATAAATCCTTACAGCGATTTGTACGCGGAATCCTCAACTACGGTATCCACGTAACGGCTTTCTACCAACCCGCACCGATATGCTAGCGTTGAATCTCGAGACGAATTTGCTAGGAAAATTCCGACTGGAGATTTTATGGAGAAATTATATTTCTTGTGTCGTGTGTATTTGAAATTCCCATGGGACACATATTTATAGGGATTAACTTGGCTTAATTCCTAAGCAAGATATCGGGCCTAGCCCGTAATATAATCTCTACAGATTATATCTCCCTAGATATGTTCCTACGAATAATATCTTTACCATATCTATTATTCTTGTATAATAATATTCCAAATATTATTATTGAGATTTCATATTTAATTAAATCCAATTTAATTAAATAATAATAATAATTAATTCCAAATATAATTATTAGTATATTCTCCATAAATTAAATATTATATCTAATACAATATTTAATCAACCAACTATAATTGGTAAATTGCCATTACTTGTTGTGTGACCCATAGTCCCTCGTATATCGAGCGATTAGTCAAACTAACGGTCTTAATTGAACCCTAGACAATAAATCAGACATTCTCAATATACGAGGTACGTTGCGAGGAAATCTGCAACTACCTGTAATATTGTGGGCTATTGTGATAACTTCCTTTCATTCACGAATACCCGATTAAGTCTTGAACATGATGAAGTGTCTATTCAAATAACTTAATCATATTATCTCCAATCACTAATTGATCAAGTATATCATACTTAGCCACAAAGTCTAAGTTGATGCGCGTCGGCCGACGACTTAGATCCAATTATGATGAGAAGACGAGTATTCTCTCTAAATCCACATTGAGGAATGAATCCTATTCTTGGCTCAACTACCACGCACATGCATTTCGTGATAAACCCAATCCATGCCATATCTACCCGTGGAAGGGTGCAAGCGTCGGTCATGGTCAAAGTTCACCACTCCACACATGTCGTGCGTATTGACCTCAAGTCAGAGGAGTATCACATCGCTCCCACTAACCGAGACACCCGTAGACACATTATGTGGAATTACATCAAACGGTTTCTCGGATGGGTATACCAATACCCTCTAAGGTATCTGTGCATCCATCATGAGATACCTGGTATCTCGTAGTAAGTGAGATCTTACTACACTCTCTAAGAGTATGATGCAGATCGCACACCAATCTCAATTGCATCATCAATATCCCATTCTTGATGATCCTTGATCGGGGCTATTTAAGAATCATACTTAGGTCATCTGAGTTCTCACTCACTCAATGACAGTAGTGATTCATGGGAACACAAATAAGAATATATGCAAACAATCAAACATCATATTCAGATAAGTGTAACGCCATACATTTAATATTAAACCAATAATAATATTGAACCAAATCTGAATATTATCTTAGTATTATGTCCTTTCGATGGATTGTCTCTAGGACACTAACACTAACAATCTCCCACTTGGACTAGAGCCAATCACCTACATGTCTAACCCCTAGACCATCAAATGTCTAGTGTGTACATGAACAGTGAAAAGGATTTGCAAGATTATCCTTTATGAGAAATGTTTTAATTTCATTTCTCCTATCGATATGATCTCTCGGATCAAATGATAATGCCTCCATACATGCTTATTTCTGTTATCATATCTCGGTTCCTTTGCTCATGCAATCGCACCAATGTTGTCACAATACAACTCTATTTGACAACTGGCACTCGGAACTACCCCTAGTTCTCTCAAGAACCTTAAAATCCAGAAAGCCTCTAAGGCTTCTGATACAGCAATGTACTTAGCTTCGGTTGTTGAATTTGCGGTCAGATCTTGCTTGGAACTATTCCAACTTACCGCCTCATCGTTGAGATTGAAAATATAATTTGACTGTGATTTGTAATCTTCACAGTCTGACTGGAAACTCGCATCAGCATAGCCCATAACGACTAGCTGTAGCTTCCTACCGTAGACAAGAAAATGTTCTTTAGTACGCCTGAGGTACTTCATAACATTCTTGACAGCAATCCGGTGAGGCTCACCTGGATTCCGCTGGTAAGTACCAGTGATGTTGACAGCGTAGGCCACATCTGGCCTCGTGCAAGTCATGGCGTACATGATGGAGCCCAACTGCAGATGCATATGGAACGTCCTTCATGTGCTTGACATCAGCTTCGCTAGAAGGACCATCCTTCTTCGACAGCTTTATCCCATAATTTGCCGGTAGAGATCCTCTCTTAGAGTTCTCTATCGCAAAACGCTTCAACACCTTATCTACGTAGGTGGATTGTAACAATCCTACCATCTTCTTGGATCTATCCCTATGGATCTTGATCCCTAAGATGTAGCATGTCTTACCAAGATCCTTCATCATGAAGGTCTTTGATAACCAATCTCTCTCAGACTGCATTGGCGGGATGTTATTCCCTATAATCAATATGTCATTGACATATGCGACTATAAAGACAATACTCTTCCCGCTGCGTTTACGATAAACGCAAGGATCTTCCAAATTTCAGATGAAGTCAAGGATTTGACAGCTTCATCAAATCGGATATTCCAACTCCTAGAAGCTTGCTTCGATCCATAAATGGATCGTTTAAGCTTGCACACAAGATTAGATTTTGGCTTAGATGTAAAACCCTCCGGTTGAGTCACAAACACTCCCTTATCAATGTTACCATTGGGGAGAGCTGTTTTGACGTCCATCTACCAAAACTCATAATTGCGGTGTGCTGCTATCGCAAGTAAAATTCAAATGGACTTGATCTTAGCAACTAGCGAAAAAGTCTCATCATAGTCAATACCGACTATAACCTTTCGCCACCAACCTATCTTTATAGGTTTGTACTTTGCCATTTGCATCGGTCTTACTCCTAAAGACTCACTTGCAATCTATGGGTCTAACCCCTTTCTGGCAACTCAATTAAGTCCTAGACTTAATTGGTGTACATCGAGTCCATCTCGGATTTCATGGCTTCATGCCACTTCTCTGAGTCAACATCTAATGTTGCTTCAGTATAAGTTCTAGGTTCGTCTTTATCCGGGATCTCCACATCATCATGTTCCTCCACGAGGAACCTATAATACCTAGTGGGTGGATTACGAATCCTAGTCGACTTATGGAGTTGTGGTTGTGCAGGCTGTACATTCTGATTGTGAAAAAATTTGTGGTGCAACGACTTCATCGTTGACCGGAGAGTCCTCAAGAGCGACACTTTCAAATGCCTCTTGGGCGGGAGTTTGAACTATGTTATTCTCATTCAGCCCACTTGGAGGTTGTTGCGAAGGCAATGCAACTCCAATTACGCTCCCACTGGCTGAAAGAGGATCACCTAGTGATAAACTTCCACCATGAGAGTCGCTGAATGCTCCCACTGATTCTTTGTCATGTTGCTATTGACAAATTATCAGTCTCTATGTTAATTCGTGGTTCTTGAATCTCTTCAAGTTCTATCTTCTTACGGCTTTGTTCCTTAAAGACGTACTCGTCTTTTAGGAACTTAGCTTGCCTAGAAACAATCACTGTTTGTTTCTCCGGTAGATAGAAGTGATATCCTCTTGTCACCTTAGGATATCCCACAAAATAACTATTTTCACCTTCGGATTCCAACTTATCAGTTAGCATTTTCTTCACAGCTGCGGGCCAACCCCACGTTCTAATGTGTAGAAAAGATGGCATCTTGCCGTTCCATAGCTCGTATGGAGTCTGCTTAACTGATTTGGACGGAATCCTATTCAGAATGTAGATTGAGGTTTGTAATGCGTATCCCCATAAGAATGTTGGAAGAGAGGAAAAACTCATCATGGACCTTATCATGTCTAACAGGGTTCGGTTTCTCCTTTCGGACACACCGTCCATCTGAGGTGTTCCGGGAGGAGTCCATTGTGACTGGATTCCATGAAGCTTCAAGTAATCCATGAATTCATGGTTAATGTACTCACCTCTTCGATCCAATCGAAGAATCTTGATACTCTTGCCAAGTTATTCCTCTACTTTGTATATTAAGAACATCATGTTCATAACTCAACAAATGCCTAGCAGTTTGAACTATTAGTGAACATGTTTATCTTAACAACAACCATACTTGTTCTAGCAGCTAAAACACCTTGTGTTTTCTTCTCGGTTGCTAGAACCTTATAGCCCTACTTCCAATGCCATTTCAATGCAGTGGGGAACATATCCTTATCAACCCGCTCTTACTTTTGAACTCCACCTTTTGCCTTCAGGAAGTTGGGCTTGAAGCCCTCTTAGCCTTACTCCTTCGCTTCTTCTCACCTTTCGGGTCAGAAGAAGTAGAAGCACTCACCATGAGCACGGGTTTTTCCTTAGCAGTGGAAGACTCAAAAGTCTTAAGCATGTTATGAGGCTCCGGCATCGTCGCTTCCGTCTTCTTCATATTAAATTTACTACGAAACTACAATATGAATCGGGAGTGACTTGAGGATAGCACATGAGGTAAAATCTTCCCTCCTTTCGCTAATCGACATCTGAATAGATCTCTTATCACTTCATAAATCTCAAACGAGATCTAGAATCAAAGAGATCCTTCAGATGCTTAAGCATCTCGAAGGGATCCATTTTCTCATGTTGCCTTTGCAATTCGGGAGTCATGCCGAGCAATCATAATATAGAGCTGGGAAGCATCATCTTAATGCTTCTTTTGAGCTGTAACGTCAAACATTGCAGCCTCAACTGAACCAGCCTCAGGGGTAAAGGGATTGTCGTGTCTAACACGTACTCAATCTCTTCTTGCCTTAGCACCAAACGCATGTTTCAGTGCTAGTCCAGAAAAATTTGGCCCAGCCAATTTGTTTGTTTCCAAAACATTTCTCAATGACAAGTTCTTCATTTCAACAATTTTTAGAGAAATAAATTAAAACGGGAATTAAACACAAAATTCCTATGATCAATATTCAGCAATCAAAATAAACATGGCCTTTTAATTTATTTTGTCTCCATTATTTTCACATACTCAACGACCTCATCGGAAGAGTACGAATTTATATCTAGTATAAATTGTAATGGACTAGGATCCACATTCCTACTATTACAATGACTGCTAGGGCTGAACATTGCAACAACAGAACTGGTAGGTCTCTAAACCAATTGCCTCACGCAATTCCTAGTTGATTGAACCTAGTTCAATCGGATGTCACCTAATTCTCGTTTCCCTGCTAGGGCTGGTGAAACAGAATTAAGTTGGTTTACAACCATTAAGCGGCGACAAACGTGTCCCTATAAAAGTCCCGTTAGATGTAGATCCGAGCAAAAGACTAGGGCCTTAAATACTCATTGGAACGAAATCTCCGGTTTACTTTTAATTTTAATGGAAGACATCTTTCAATCTAATGAAAAACCATATTTTAGTGAGGATCATTTTTAAAGGCGGGGTATTAATTGCTTAATCGAGATCCAACATGATAACTACGTCACATATGAGCAATTATTGGGCGCCGCCTACCCAAACATGACATGTGCGGACAAACATAAATTGGGTGCCGTCTACCCAAACATTTAATACGGTCCGACAAATATTGGGTGCCGCCTACCCAAACAAATTAATGCGGGCTATAACTAATAATGTAAATTTCGATTCACATAAGCAGTTATACAAGTGAGGAGCAACTAATCAAGTTCTCATGCTTTATTTCAAAATTTAAATTCGCATGAATAAAGCATCTAATAAATATTTAGCACATAAATCAAATAAACATGCAAAATATTTAATACTTATAAATAATCAATATTTATAAATAACACGTAAATCATATAAACGTGCTTAACAATTAATAATCCATATGTGAAATATTGCTAAAATTAGAAATATCAACAAACTCCAAGTTTTTGATTAATTTCTAAAGTCGTTTTCAAAATTATTTTGCCCAAAATTAAATTAACAAAATTTGGTCCAACCAAAAAGTTCCTTTAAAAATAGGATTTTAGTACTTGGTCCAACCAAACAGCCCCTAATTTTAATTTCCAAAAATTAAAATTTCAGATGAAACAAACAGAGCTTAGTCAATTTTATTTTTTTTAAAATTAAATTAGGCCAAACATGGCCTTCAAATTTCAGGAAATTGTAATTATTATTATCTTAAAATATTAAGGCTAATTTGCAATTAAATAGATAATTGCATAGAAGGGCCAGGAGAGAATCATATTCTCAATCCCAGGCCCCAAATCCTTTTGCGTGAACAGGCAATGGAGAGACGCTCATCTCCTTCCCATAACCATTCCCGCCGCCTCTGGATCGAAACAACATAGGCCGCCGCCAATCTGCAGCCCTTGGCCGCGATTCACGACTGCCGCTAGTGGGCAGCCATGTCGGTGGCCAATTCCCGTGAATTTCTAGCGAGCGCGAACCAGATCGAGAGGTGCCGCTTGCCCAGCAAGTGACTCCTCCGGCGGCGGTTACGGATCGCGATTGGACCATTTCCGCCCGCGTCCCAGCCGAAGCTCACCCAACGAGTCTTTCAGCAAAGACCCAGGTCCCGACTCAGTTCAATTTGCAACTGCCGTACAGGCCAAGCCTGGTATACTCGATCGCGACAGTGATCTGGCCAGGGGCGTATCTAATACGCTTCACCTCAATTTTTTATTTTTATTTTTTTTATTTTTTATAATAGGTCAGATTTCCAATTTATCCAATTGATTTCGGCGAAGTCACAGCGTCGCCCAGCGATGCCTACTTGGGCGGTGTGGATAATTGAGGCCCACGTGAAGGAGAATTCTGGATTAACTCAAAAGAGAAACCCGAATGTAGTGATCAAAACCATCAAGAATCCTTAGTTTATAAAATCTAATTTTATTAAACAATCAATCGGAATTGGGAAAGTTAATTGTTTTCCTAGAAAACAATTATCACAACCTTCAAAGTTAATTGCTCTCCCAGAAAGCAATTTAGCAAATAATCACTTGTTTTTATAAACATTTAATTATGTACGAAATCAAATTATAGTTGGGCAAAATAAATCTTGAAATACACTTAATATTTCATATATGTATAATTCACAGACAAGTTACACAACCAATAATCAAAGCCTGGTGCTATGATACCACTGTTGGGTTTTAGAGGCACAAACACCATGTTCGGCGCAGCGGAAGATAACGATTCACCAACAACGAATCTTAAACATGGTTGTATAACATAACAATTAAAGGATAAATAACAATATATAAATCCTTACAGCGATTTGTACGCGGAATCCTCAACTACGGTATCCACGTAACGGCTTTCTACCAACCCGCACCGATATGCTAGCGTTGAATCTCGAGACGAATTTGCTAGGAAAATTCCGACTGAAGATTTTATGGAGAAATTATATTTCTTGTGTCGTGTGTATTTGAAATTCCCATGGGACACATATTTATAGGGATTAACTTGGCTTAATTCCTAAGCAAGATATTGGGCTTAGCCCGTAATATAATCTCTACAGATTATATCTCCCTAGATATGTTCCTACGAATAATATCTTTACCATATCTATTATTCTTGTATAATAATATTCCAAATATTATTATTGGGATTTCATATTTAATTAAATCCAATTTAATTAAATAATAATAATAATTAATTCCAAATATAATTATTAGTATATTCTCCATAAATTAAATATTATATCTAATACAATATTTAATCAACCAACTATAATTGGTAAATTGCCATTACTTGTTGTGTGACCCATAGGCCCTCGTATATCGAGCGATTAGTCAAACTAACGGTCTTAATTGAACCCTAGACAATAAATCAGACATTCTCAATATACGAGGTACGTTGCGAGGAAATCTGCAACTACCTGTAATATTGTGGGCTATTGTGATAACTTCCTTTCATTCACGGATACCCGATTAAGTCTTGAACATGATGAAGTGTCTATTCAAATAACTTAATCATATTATCTCCAATCACTAATTGATCAAGTATATCATACTTAGCCACAAAGTCTAAGTTGATGCGCGTCGGCCGACGACTTAGATCCAATTATGATGAGAAGACGAGTATTCTCTCTAAATCCACATTGAGGAATGAATCCTATTCTTGGCTCAACTACCACGCACATGCATTTCGTGATAAACCCAATCCATGTCATATCTACCCGTGGAAGGGTGCAAGCGTCGGTCCTGGTCAAAGTTCACCACTCCACACATGTCGTGCGTATTGACCTCAAGTCAGAGGAGTATCACATCGCTCCCACTAACCGAGACACCCGTAGACACATTATGTGGAATTACATCAAACGGTTTCTCGGATGGGTATACCAATACCCTCTAAGGTATCTGTGCATCCATCATGAGATACCTGGTATCTCGTAGTAAGTGAGATCTTACAACACTCTCTAAGAGTATGATGCAGATCGCACACCAATCTCAATTGCATCATCAATATCCCATTCTTGATGATCCTTGATCGGGGCTATTTAAGAATCATACTTAGGTCATCTGAGTTCTCACTCACTCAATGACAGTAGTGATTCATGGGAACACAAATAAGAATATATGCAAACAATCAAACATCATATTCAGATAAGTGTAACGCCATACATTTAATATTAAACCAATAATAATATTGAACAAAATCTGAATATTATCTTAGTATTATGTCCTTTCGATGGATTGTCTCTAGGACACTAACACTAACAAATATCGGGTGTAACAATAAAGAACCTTTATTGAGTAAGTTGCTGGAAGAATTAAAAGCAAGAATTTAGAGTTGAATTTATGTAGAAGAGACAAGATGTGTTCTATCTCTGAGTTGAAAGCCTGGTTGTTCTTCTCAAAATAATTGTTTGGTTGTTAATCATTTTTTGTTGTGAAATAAGTTGGTATATCAGTTTTTTTCTTAGATGTGTCAAGATGTGTAATTGTATGAAAATCTAATTCCAATAATAAAATTCCAACTTTCATATAAAAAAGATAAAGGATAATTTTAAATGAAACGTGATATGTATTAATAGGGGTGGTTCAATACGATATACCTTACCGAAATTTTCGGTATTTGAAAAATTGTACCGATATCATACCTAAAATTTCAGTATACTGAATTTTTATATGTTGAAAATATATAGCTACATACCAAATTTTAGATATACCATTTTTATACAAAAAATTAGGTATAACATTTCATACTAAATTCGAGTAGTTCTAGTATGCATTTGGATAAAAAAACTCAATTGCAAAAGGAATTAAAAACATATGATTCGGCCGGCGTGAATTGTATTTTTTTAATCAACAATACCCCAAACAGTAATCAATAATACCCTTAGCAATAATCGGCAATATTACAAACAATAATCAACAATACCTTATACAGTAATCAACAATATTCCAACATTTTTTTAATTATAAGATGAATGGAGATCAAAGACCTGACAGAGATATCCCTCAACAAGATCCTCTTTTGGGTACAAATTCATGGCCTGAAGTTTTGTTCCATGACAAAGGCGGTCAGGACTAAAGTGGGTAGACTCATTGGTAAGATCCGTGAATTTTGACCTGAAGCGATCCGACCTACGAATTTTCAAGTATTTATCTATTTTAGGTATATTTAAATGTAAAATATTTTACAAAAGAGTGTCTCATATATTTAATATATATAAAATGATTTATCTTATATATAAAATCGTCCAGATGGAGGAAGTATTTTTTACGTCATTCGTTTATTCCAAATTTTCCTATTTATACATTTTTTTACTAAATAATTATAAAAATTGAACTCTAGTTTTATTCTTTTTAAGTAATTCTCAGATTGTATTTTGTTTTCTTAATTTATTGTAGAAACATTGGCACTTATGAAATGCCATGAGTAACTTTAGCTCCATGATGACGATGAAGAGAATGGGCCTTCGTGTTGAAGTAAGTCGACACACAAAAAATACAAAATAGAGACGTTGGATTTCAATAATAATAACAAAAGCTGTTACTTTCATTTCATTATTTAATAGAGAGCTCCATAATACATAAAGATATCAATAAATAAACAAATGTCGCAACCCTTTTTTTTTTTTCTTTTCTTTTCTTTTTTTCTTAGACATCTACCTCGCCTCGCCTCTAATATATACGCATATTATTATATCAAGACCCCCAAACCTTCTTAAATTCCTAAATCACCCCAGACTTTTTGCCGTCAGGTGCATTTGGTCCCGCCACTAATTTTAACCGTAATTAAAAAACAGCCCCAAAATCAGATAACCATCAAACTTGAATAACCATACGGCGATAGCGGCGACAACGGCGGGACGTCAAATATCCCCTTGTCATCACCGTCCCAAACCGCCGTCCAGCTTGACGGCGTTAACGGCACCGCCGCAGTAAAATCACTCTCTGTTTTCACCTCTTGAATTGTTTCCTCTCTCTTAACCTCTTTCTTCTCTCTCTCCTCATTCTCATTTCCTCTCTGTCTTTTCCGGCAACCAATCGCCGCCGTAGATCCGTTCTCCGACACAGCGTTTAAATTCCCAATCTCCAAGGGAAAATTGAGGATAGCTTTGCTTCCCCTCAGCTTGAACGCCGCCCTATCGTAGGCTCGCGCTGCCTCCACCGCCGTGTCAAAAGTCCCGAGCCAAACCCTAGTCCCCTTCCGGTTAGGGTCACGGATCTCGGCAGCGAACTTCCCCCACGGCCGCTGGCGCACGCCTCTGTAATGCCTCCGGTCGCCGGAGTTGTCCTCCACTTTCCGATCAACGGGAAGAACAGTGTTCGATTTAGGAATGGCTATGTTGAGCGAAGGCTTCCTCTCGTTGAAGTTTTTCTCCGGTTTAGTTTCGAATTCCAAGTAATCCTGGTCCTTTTTTGAGCTGAAGAAGCTACAGAATTCAAAATTGGATGAATTATCTGAAGTTGTGAAGGCGAAAGGGGGCACGAAAGTGGAAGGCTGATCGATTGAGGAAATTGAAGAAGTGGAATTGTTGGTGAGATCTGAGATGACAGAGCTAGTAGAACTGGAAGTTCTGGAGATTGATTGTGATGAACAATAGTTTTCGGCAAAGGCGAAATCGTCGAGAAGGTGTTGGCGAATGAGATCTAGAGCTGAATTTTCGTCGATTGAGGCCATTAATGATGAGATTGAAGGATTGAAAATCTGTTGGGAGTGGAAAATGGGGAGTGAAGAAGGTGTTTATAAAGGGAGGGGAAGATTGAGTAAATGGAAGGAAAGGAGGAGGCTTCGTGTGGGGAGGGAGGAAGGATCGGATGGGGGGAGAGAGAGGTTTATCCCAAGGAAATTTAATACTAATATAAGTTGAATTAATTGAGTAGTGGTGTTGTGGGCCAATCGTCTCAATTCCGTTTTGTTAATCATTATGTAGCTTGGATTTATGATTTATCTACATCGTCACATTCAAGAATTTTTATTGGAGTCCCACTACTCAAACCTCAAAATCCTCTAAACAAACTCCATAATTTTAAAGACAAAAATAGACATAAATAAAATGACTAAGTTATCTTTATATATATATGGAATGAATTATACTCTAAATTTATGTTGATTTTGACTTTAATCATTTAAGTCATTTAATTTTAAAATTAGTATTTTAACTTTTAATTGATCAATTGTTTTACTTAAAAAAATTTAAACCCTAAAAATAATATTTAAAAATGTATTAAATATTTAAATAATAAAATTAAATGAAATTAAAAAAATCCTTAAAAATTTGGAAAACAAAAGAAAATAAATCAACTAAATCTTCAAAATAATTTAATTAAAACAAATCCAATTTTTTTTTAAAAAAAATAAACTAAAAAATAGTTTAAAAAATCAATTAAATCTTAAAAAATTAACTAAATTAAGAAAATTATTTTAAAAAATCTTAAAAGTTTAATTGAAGCTAAATAAAAATAAAATTTTAATTAATTATTTAGTTTAATTATTTATGAAAATTTAATTAATATTTATAAAATATTTTTCTGATTTTATTCATCTTTAGCCTTTTCCATTTTGAATATTTTTTATTCTTTTTTAAATTTAATTTGTTTAGATTTAGATATTTTTCTTATATTTATGTAGTTATTTTATTTTTCAAATTTTCATTTTAATTGATTATTTATTTAATTATTTTTTTATTATTTAATTTTTGTCAAATTTAATTTAGATTTAAATGATTTAAAAAAATTAACTAGACTTTTTTTTTTAAATTATTTTATTTTCTGAATTATTTAAAATAATTGTCAAATTTACTTTTAATATTTTATTTAAATATATTATACAATTTAATTGATTATTAAAATTATCTTTATATTTATTTTATTTTTTGATATTTGTTTGATAAATACTTATTTAGAAGAGTTAGTTAATTATTATTTATAAAAAAAAATCAAAATATATATTTTTTTTAATTTTGATTAAAACCAAAGAATATGAAAAAATAAAAAAAAGATTTTAATGAGAATATGGAATGGTGAGAATTTTTAGTAAGTTATGTAGATTTAATGGAATTGTGGTAATATTAATGGAGGAATGACATTATAGGAATGGAATGGGGTATGTTTAGTAATATATGTTGATTTTTAAATTTTAATGGGGTATGTTTAGTAAATGGGGTAGATTTAAAGGATTTTGGGGTTTGAATAGTGGTACTCTTTTTATTGGCTCGCCAACAATATTAGTTTGAGTAGGTTTTATATGAAAACGCTTCATAATAAGTTTAACATGAAATAGTTTTAGAGTATCATTAATCTCATCGGGAGTATCATTAAACCTGTCAGGGGTATCATTTGTCTGAGCACATATTAGTGATACCCCTGATGAACTTAATGATACTCCCGATGAGATTAATGATACTTTAAAATTGTTTCGTGATAAGCTTATCATGAACTATTTCCATATAATACTTTGCCTATTAGTTTTAGCGTAAGTTTCATATGAAAATGGTTCACGATAGATTTATCATGAAACTGTTTTAAATCATCGAATATTTAATTAAGAGTATTGATAATTTTATTTGGAGTATAATTAATCTGGGTTGAAAATTTTTACAACAATTACAATATATAATACCACCGACCCAGATTAATGATACTCCAAATGAGATTATCGATACTCTTGGTCAGATATTCGATACTTTAATATAGTTTCATGACCAGCTTATCATTAACTAATTTCATATAATATTTTGCCGTAGTTTTAATTTAAAAGGATAAGAGTGTGTTTTGAAACTCCACTCACTTTAAAGAAGTGATATTAATTGGGTTTTTTTTTTTTTTTTGAGTAAAATCAAAAGTGCCGTGCGTTTGAAATTCAATGATTTAAAATTAGATTGAGAAAGTAATGTGTTTGGAAAAAAAATTTAATTTCTTTAATAGAGGGGTAGGTATTTGTGGTGGAAATGTTAATGCGGGCCGGGCTAAACGGGCCGGCCCGGTTAACCCAAAAAAATGCAGGTTTAGGGCCATAGTTTAAGAGGCCTGTTTAAATCCGGGTCTTTTTGGCCCGGCCCTATTAGCCCGCGGGCTAAACGGGCTAGCCCGCCAGCCCAGACCATTTTTTTTATTATTTATATTATATAATAATTTATAAGTTATATTTTATAATAAGTTTTCAATATCTAAGCAGTAAGCCCTAAATCTAATTTTGAATTCACGTAGAGACCTAAATCTATTTAGAATGTACGTAGCAGGACAACAGTCTGCAAACGGCGCCCCTCATTAAAATGCGCGTATAGTAGGAAGGAAATTTGTTGTGTTTTTTGCTCGGTAGCTAGTCCACTCATTAAAATGTAAGGTATCCAAAACAAATATATTGTATGGACAAACATGTTTGGAACAAATATTAATTAGTTCGAGATAGACTTGGATCTTTACTAAAATGGACATCTAACTAAGCACTCTCAATTCCCTTTCAGCATGTCATAGAGTTGCAGTGGTTTTTTCTTCGGCGTTGAACAAAGTTCCTGAAAATAATGGCAAAAATGATATAATTTGGAAGATATGCCTCATTGTCTTCTTTTATTTAACTGTTACAGAACATTCAATTTAAAAGTGGAATGTGATGGTTTTTTAGGGTATAAAAACATTCAATTTGAAAGTAGAAATTGTTTAACCTAGCATTTAATAGAAATTGAATAATACTTCATTCATTATCAAATAATATATTATATATAAATGCACGTATTAGTATATGTTCTAAGATTATGTGTTTTGAATGTATATGCC
The DNA here is from genome assembly GCA_947034835.1 of Ballota nigra. NCBI lineage: Eukaryota > Viridiplantae > Streptophyta > Magnoliopsida > Lamiales > Lamiaceae > Ballota > Ballota nigra. The sequence continues at coordinate 62,383,990 of OX344723.1, read as the reverse complement.
ACTATTTTAAATTCATTAACATTTTGTCACTATTTTAAATTTCGCGTTGAATTTTAATTTTTTCGACATAACCCGTTTGTGGCCCGTTTAGCCCGAGGCCCGCTAGGGTTAGGGTTAGGTCTTAATTATTAGAGGTCCGTTAAGAGTGAACCGGATAAGACCCTAACCCGTTTAGCCCGAAGCCCGTTATGGCCGGCCCTATAAGGTTAGGGCTAACCCGTTTAACATCTCTAATTTGTGGGGTAATTATGTTAGAATTAATTTTTGAAAATTCAAAAGCATACAAAACCTGTTTTGCCAAAATTGATTTCAAGTGCTTAAAAAGTGGTTGCAAACACTACATAATTGATTATTTTTAAAATTAAAGTGATTCTCTCCATTGAATTGGGTTTGCAAACAAAACACAAAGCTATGTTACACGGGTGCGGGGCACGAGTGCGGGTGCGATACGATACGAGTTCGAGAATACTATTTTTTTTAATTTGCAGGGCGCGATTTGTCATAAATACGTCTATTTATTTATATTTTATTATATATAATACTTAAAAAATATATAATTTTAATTTTCTTATAAATTAAATATATGTGATTCACATTTTTTCTGACCCAAAACTAAGCATATTCAATAATTTAATATAATTAAGTAACAAAATATCAATTCAAGTTCAATCAGTCCAATACACATGTCATAATAGTGAATTCAATAAAAAACAAGTGTCACATTGTAATTTAAACTACATTACATTCGAGAATCCATTAGCCGGATTCGTCAAATGCCAGTTGGATTCGCCACGTGAAGAATTTGATACGGAGATTCAAGAATCGCACCCCTTTTAGGGGGTGGATGCAAATCCGATACTGTATTGTGATATTTTTAGAAGAATTCGTGCATCATAGACATTAAGTCTCTAGTTCACCACTGTACGATTTAAATGCATTTTTAAAAGTCACTCTTATTATTATTAAAAAAATTATTATTATTTTTATTGCAAAATTATCCCTTATTAAAAAAAAATGGTGACATTTCAGTGAAAACAACATATAAGTTTTATGATAATGGGGATGATTTTTTTAAAATTATTTTACGTTGCACGACTTAAATACAAGAGTAAGACAATCTAAATATTTATTTGAGCTCGTTAATATTATTAACAAACACTTTTAGATTAATGATTTTCGGTTCATTAATTTGTTATAATATTCACACTTACTAAATAAATTATAATTAATAATTAAATTTTAATATATAATATTAAATATCATTATTTATAATAAATATGAAATATGTAATTAAATTAACATTTTTAATTAAATGAAAATTTAGAAATTAATGTGTGTATTTGAATTTTTTTTAGATATGTATACTTTTATTTTTGTAACGGATTGATGAATAATTAGATTTATGATTGATTTATTAAATTTATTCAGACTCGATTAATCACAATAAAGCTTGTGAACAAACGATATATACGATAAATAAGTTTATGTTTGACTAAAAAATAACACTTTAAGATTTATCTTAGCTCAACTCGGCTTGATTACATCTTTATGTGGAGTATTAAAGTAAATCTCTTGTGCAATACTTTTGAAAATGGTGAGAAAATGATAATTTCGCATGCTTACAAATAGGCACACTATTTCTTATTTGTCTTAACCGTGTATATATTGTTGTTCACGTAGTATTATGTTAAAAAATAATACTATATGAACAACACAATATGTCTATATAATGTGTTACTATTCAATGTAATACTATATCGACAAATGAGTAAATGTTATCAGTGTTAGCATTAAGGGTAAATCTTATATGAGACAAATGTTATTTTTTGAAAGAGATGTTATCACTTTTTTTTTTTTTAAAAGTAGGCTTAGTTGCAATTTAAATCACGGTCTTTTCCAAAATTGCATTTTAGGCTAAACTTTTGAATCTTGTTAAATAAAAACTTCAATTAATTTTTTTTTTTTTTTTTTACAATTATGACTTACGGGTAGATTTGTCTCTGTCCGTCGCTGACGTGACATCTACGTGGCAACCGTCCAAAAACACTTGAATTGGGTGGAAAAACATAAGACTTAATTACAACTTAAATCATGACCTTTTTCAAAATTGCATTTTAAGCTAAACTTTTGGACCATGTTAAAAAAAGTCCTAATTTACTTTTATGGCAATTAAAATTTACGGATAGATTTGTAAAGTCCTATTTTTGACGTGACATTTACGAGGCAACGACACAAGAAAATCTTAAATTATGTGACAAATAATTTAAATTCGTGACAAAACTTAAAATTTAATTCTCTAATTTCAAATAATTGTATTAATAAGAACATAAATAAATGAATTCAAATAGAAAGAAGAAAAATAAAGAAAAGATGAAATCAAAAGATAAAGCATTAATAAGAACATAACTGAAACAAAATAGGATAAACACAACCATTTTATCATAAAATAATTTTAATAATTTGTTTTACCATGAAATTGAGACGTAGAATTTTGGAAAATTATTTGACAATGGAGAATTTAATTTTAAATTTTGTCATGTATTTAAAGTGTTTTGCCGCTATATTTAAGTTTTTTGTGGCTCATTGTCATGTAGATGTCATGTCAACGACGAGCCTCTGCAAATCTGTCCGTATATCATAGTTGCCAAAAAAGTTATATTGTTTTTTTTTAATAAGATCAAAAAAATCAAAAAATTTAATTTAAAATGTAATTTTAAAAAATGTTGTGATTTAAGTTGCAATTAAACTTTTACTACGTTGATTAGTTGATAAGTATTGATCGACCGTTTTCTAAACAATATACGAAGCTATTCTTATTTTATTCCTTTATAAATTATCATGGTCATATATTCTAATAAAAATTATATATAAATACAATATTTCACATGAGGATGTCAATAATTTTAATTTTATTTACAATTTATTCAACAATGAATCAAATGAAGTCGGCCAGTCCTACCTAGATACTAATTTATTTATAAACCTTGTATTAAATTGTCTCATATATGTTATACGATGATGAGATAAAGTATAAATTAAACATGACATATTAACACTTTAATAAAGATGAGTGTTAATTTATGTTGTTTCATGTTCACACAATTTTTTTCCTTTATAAAATATATGTCACCACTGTTGTATCATTTTTAATGAATTTATAAATGCATGAAAAGAGTTTTCTTGCAAGATATCCTCTATCTCTATGGAAGTGGGAACTCATTTGTCTACGCCGAATATATTACACTTTTTTTTTTTCTAATCTTCAACAACATTAATTATTTTTTCTATTTTAAAACATCACCTAATTTTTTATATTTAGAATTACCACGGCACAAGGATCGAAAAATTGAATAAGTGGTGAGGTTTGATTGGGGTTTGTCCTTTTCCTAATTATAGCATAAACAGTACTAATTATAGTAGTACAATACAATTACAAATTCATTTTTTTTATGAATTTTAATATTCATTTTCATTGAATTCATAGACCCGTGTCTTCCATCAACACTGACTAGTGACTCCCCTTCGATCCCCCAACTTTCCATGTTGCTTCGCCCCCCATACGTACGTGCATGTATACTTATTTTAGTAGTTTCACAATTTGATTTATAGCTTGACTGACTATATCCAACATATCTTGACTTTGAATAATATGCTGTTTGGCTGTTGACTTTTATGAATTTTTGAACGTCTTGAAAATATGAGTAACACTTGTATGAATCAATTGCACCGAATTTTAAATAATAGAATCGAGCAAAATGGACATTAGTAACACATTTGAACTGGTGTTAATGATGCAACTGATTTTCAAGTAATATCATTCAAAATGAGTGCACAGTGCAAATGTCTTATACATGAATTTGCATTTTTTGATGTAAGTACTTGGGTAAATTTTCACCATGGAAAATGCTTAAAATAAAAAAAGAGGTATTCTCGCAAATCTGATCCGCGCATCTGCCTAAGTCATAAGCTGAAAAGCAGAGGATTGCTTAACCAAGTTCATGGATCTGTTCACCAGCACATAAAGTAATACTGTTAAACATAAAGATGTAATATTGTGTAGACATTTTAAGCAAACGATTTAGTAATAACAAGTGATACAATTGATTTTAAATATGTATAGAGTGAAATTGGTTCATATATGAATCATTGAAAAATATTAGTTGTTTTCACTAAAGAATATTAGTTGTTTTCATTGAAGAGTATTAGTTGTCTTCACTAAAGAGTCTTAGTTTATTTCAATAAATAACTAATATTCTTCAGTTGATACAACTAATACTCTTTAGTGAAAAAAATTAATAGTCTTTACTATAAACAACTAATACCCTTCAATGGTTAAATATGAATCATTTTTACTCTTATACGTTGTCCTTAATTTTATCCAAAAAGGACGGAATATGAGCGATTTTTACAAATTTTGTTTTCGTGAAAATTTTCACAAAAAATGTTTGCCAATGTACGTAAAGTCAAGTAATTAACAATTGCGATTTTCTTAACGTGCACAGATGAATAAAAAAATAGCTGCAGTATCATCAATTTGCAAATTTTCTTAACATGCTATTTAGGTCTTCCACTTCTTATAATTTTGTTTCAAAGTCTCTACAATTAATAAATAAATTGTGTTGAGGTCTCTAATGAAGGTCTTCTGCGCACGTGCTCTTAAGTGGATTACTCTGATTTTATCGCCTACCATTATCTTCTTCATTTTCTTTCCCACCAAAAATTGTTTACTAAAAAGTAGAAAATTTCCAATATAGGAAAAGTAGGTGGACTTTGGTAGCCCATTTCCTTTTAATTTACTTTTACGCACATTTTTAAATCTCGACAACTTTTCATTTCAAATTAATATTCAGAAAATTATATATCAAACTTAATCGTCTTTATATAATATCTAATTTGACATTTACGGTGTACAAAAATAAACTTAAAATATAAATAATAATTTTATTGTGTTTGAAATGTTTTTAAATTTGTTTTTGATGACTGAGTTTTAATAAAATTTTAATAGGGAAAATTGCAGAAATCCCATAAGAATTGGTCCTCATGGATTTGGTCCTTTTTTTAGCGCAAATAGTCTCATACGATTTTTCCGTAAAAAAATAACGGATTAACGAGAATGAGGCTCACACGCCCGTTAGTTTTCTGCCAAAAAACTCGCGCTTATAATTCCCAACATAAAAATAATTAATTTACAACTTCTTAAAACTCTACGAACTAAAGTTGCAGAATCGTCTTCATGCTTGCATTTTACATTGAAATGATTGTTAATAGCAAAAGCTGACCCATTTCCCTCCAAAAATCAAGTTGAAAAGGTTTTTCCATCCAGTATTCCATAGAAAACTGTAAAATATTTAACGGATGAGACATTTTCTGCTAAAAATAGGACCAAAAAATAACATGGGACCAAATCTGTCAAGTACAAATTCTCATGGGACCATCCTTGCAATTTACTCAATTTTAATATGTTTATAAGTTTTAGTAATCGTGGTGACTTTAACCCACAATTAGATTTTGTATAATATTAATTAAATAACTGTTAGATACTCACATGCATGAGACTATCGCGTAAAATTCAAAATGAGCAAAGGTTAGTAGGTGATTAGGATTTTGTTTTTTTCACCATATATACTGTCTTAAATTAAAATTTACTAATAATTTTTCAGTGTTTTATAAAATTTCCCTTTCATTTTCAAAACTAATTTACAATCACAAAGTATAGTATATATAGATTGCACTCCATTATATATAGTTCCAGTTTTCCTTCTTGAATATGAGTTCATTTCCCCATTTTGTTCAACAATAGATGCTGACTGATTAAAACGTTTAGATACAAATTCCCATTTTATTCAACAATATTGGCCATGGCAATCTGTTTCACATTTTTCCTGTTACTACGTACTAGCTAGCTAGAAATAAAGTAACAGTCCTAATATTTTGTCCTAACTCTACATATAATCTTGTTATTCTTATTCTTCTCTACAAACATATAAGCTGAATTTGTATTTATAAATAAACAAATATACATATATATAGATATTATAAATATTTTCAGTCTGTCATATCCCACCCACAAGACACACACATTTATGTGAATATTTTTTAAGGGGTGGTTGTATTTTAAGGATAATATATTTTCGGGCTTGTAAAAATAGGACAATAACTTTCCGTGCTTTTAAAAGTAGGATAATATGTTTTCGAGCTTGTAAAAGTAGGACAATATTTTTTACGGTCTTGTAAGAGTAGGATAATATGTTTAAAAATTTGTAAATGTAAGACAATTGAGCCTGAATTAGAAGCTTGAAATACACCAGTACTCACGGGCTCAATTGATTTATTTATTTAATTTTCCGATTGCTCATCCTCACTTATGAGGTGTATTATCAAATTTCTCCTTTAGGTAGGAAATCTAATGAGTAGACAACTTAATATGAGTGGAATTGTCTTCAGCAGGAATCGAACCCAATACGTGCAGGTGTGAGCCTTTTGACTCTGATACCATAAAAAATATCATCTCAACTAAAAGTCTAAACTTATAGAGAGTTGCGAAATCAGTTCATTTATTTAATTTTCTTAATATGTAACATAAACTTTAACTAAAATGTGATATTTAGATTTGACTAAATATTGTGAGACTAATTAAGACTAAACATAACATTAATGAAATGATAAGTGTACTTAGTGCATATGATATGTTGCCGCCGAAATCTAAATTAATTAAGGTGGGGACAAACCTCAGAATATAAAATATAGGACGCACTGATATTATCAAAATAATATATACATTAATTTAAATATATATTTGTATTATTTTGAATTCTTGAAACTTGACTTAATGATTTTGTCGCCGTTGTTAATTCTGATCGTTCGTGTAAAAAATTATTTAATATTTACAGTTTGTCTTATGTAGAGTTCGTCCAGCATACGATCTAACGAGGTCATTTCGTTAATTTTTAGATATTTAGGCACTCAATTAACATAGGACAGGTGGCCGTTTAAAAAAAATGTTTGTCTGCACCAAGTACATAATTAAGATGATAACTAGTACCAATTCATTTGTATCTCATGAGTCATGACCACAAAGTCCAGTCTAGGCTGATATTAATTCTTGGATTAAACGTCAAGTCAAATTCACCTAATTAAAATATGATAATCAAGATTTGTAATGATCTTTCTACCATGAAACTTTGATGCAAAAATGATTTTTAAATGTATCGGACAAGGGGGAAACCAAGGGTTAGCCAGCATTTTGGATTGTGAGAATCGGGTCTCAATTGGGGAAGGTACTCTCACGACAAAAACTAGTGTGCGACGGTTTCACGGCGAGATAATTCAGAGTAATACAAATTAAAGTAAGTCTCTTGTGCACCTAGTGCATGGTGCACTCACACAATAGTTGAAGTTATTTGCACTGAAAAGTGTGGACTGATTACACTGGAAAATGTGGGTTGATTATACTGAAAAGTTTTCAGTGTTATTGGTTTTTTATGTAAACTTTTCAATGTAATCAATCTACATTTTTTAATATAATTAACCCATATTTTTCAATATAAATAACCTCATTTGTTGAGTGAATGCAGATGCGATTATAAATTAACATTCATTTCTTCAAAAATATTAAAGAGTTATTGTTAAATTAAGTTTTGTTTCACAGTAAGACCATCTTACACGTGACCAAACTTAATTTCAGGATTAATTTTAGATTCAAGACACGTTTAGTTTCTATTTGGACGGATTAATTTGAATAGTTTCAAATTTGAAACATTAATGATCTCAGCATGGTTTCTTGTTTCACGCTCATTTCATATATAGTTAGTTTGTTTGGGACATAAATAGCTTCTATAGGTAAACCTAGGGTTATTTTGTATCGTGGCCTCTTTCATATATCAATCTAGGGTTGATAAAATTCCTTTTATCGATTTAGGATTTAAAAGATAGTAAAACTATTAATTTAAAGTTCTTAAGAATTTTTCCATCAATCTAGTGTTGATAAAACTCCTTTTATCGATTTAGGATTTAAAAATAGTAAAACTATTAATTTAAAGTTTAAAAGAAAATTTCCATTAATTTAGAGCCTGAAAAAAAATTATCAATCATAAGAAAAGTAGACACATTTAGGACTCAACCATTTTCTAGATCATCCTTGATATCTTATTATTCCTAATTATTTTATTATGTTTTTATATATCAAAAATCCAATATATATAGAAATATATATATATATATATATATATATATATATTGATTTCACGTGATTAAAAACTAATAATGTATATAAATAAATAATAATATTATCTCTGTACCCCAAATATATTCTCACTTGTTTTTTTTAATCCGTCCCTCAAATCTATTCTCATACTCTTTTTCAGAAATATTATTTTATCATCACACTCAAAAACACAAATTTTAGTATGCACCTAAGTGCATGACATGCATTTGGATTTTAAGTTCAATTTTGACTTCAATTTTGATTTTTTTTTCAAAACATACACTAATATGTCGAACTATGTAATTTTTTTTTTTTTTTTTTTTTGCAATTGAGGTATTACTGATTTCTGTTTATGGTATATTTTTTCAAAACTCAAATGCATATCATGCACTCAAATGCACCTTTGAGCTACTCCACAAATAATCACTTTATTCCTTAATGAACCCCACAATATCCTTATTTTATCTCATTTTCATTAAAACCTGTGCTCATTTCAATGAAATTAGATTTGGGTGGGAGGGGCGTAGATAGTATAAATTATAAGATGTTAAACATGGTCTAAGAATTTAGTTTTCTATTTTTCAGGTCTTAAATCAGGCAAATAGAGTGAAACTAGTTCACACATAAACCATTTTAAAGGGTATTAGTTGTTTTATCAAAGGGTATTAGTTATTTTGATTAAATGATATTAGTTTTGAAGAGTACAAGTTTTCACTAATAAGTATAAGTTGAATCGTACGAAGAATATTAGTTGTTTTCACTAAAGAGTATGATTTATTCTAATAAAATATATTGTAAAATAGTTTATGTACAACAAGTTTCACACTATACATACTCCTTTAATCAATAGAAAAAAAATTAATTTCTAAATGAATAGTTTTTACCATATTTAAAATCCTGAATTAATATAATTATTTCAAAAAAATATCATTTCTCGTGCGTCTGTGAACCTATCAAACGTATTGCTAGCTAATCACGTAATTTATGCAATGATGCAAAAATTCCTCTAGACCCCCGCTTAGGTGGTCATCAACCGCCCGATTTATAGTGTAATCCGTCTAGGCAGATAAAATATTCATTATTTTATTTTTTCCATTTTGAAACGATGTCGTTTGGAGAATTTCTATTAATTTGATAAATGTAAGTGATTGTCTAGTTGGACTATATGCATATGAAAGTTGTTATTATGTTGTTAACTTGTTACTTCAAAAAAATTAGCTATATTAAAATATTATCAAATGATTTTTTACTATATTACTGAGATATAGAGGGTAAAAAATTAAATAAAACAAAAAAAACTCCCAACGACTAGTCCCCGACTAGGCAGCCTAGGCGCTAGGCGTTCCAAATCCGTCCGACTAGCGATTACCGACTTCTACAACCTTGAATTTATGTATTCTTGTTTAACAATTTTATTAATTTTTATCTTCATCCATTAGAATCTGAGAATGTCTAGTATGAATATTCGATCAATGGATATTCAAGAACCGATCCACAAAATTATCGCAATTGATGCAATTTAATTAATTAATATATCGATGTGATTATATGCTCAGAGAGACTAGAGAGAATGAGAGGTTGCTTTCAAAGATAGCACGTGAGTAGACTAATGGACTATTTTCTTGACTTTTAAGAACAAAGTAAAAATAGATTATAATTACTTTTATACCCTTAGAAAAAAGATTGTGAATTTGTGAGGGAGGAAGTAGAGAAGAGAAGAGAAGAGAAGAGAGGGGCAGTCATTTAAATTATGTGTCAAATTGATTTTGCATGGGGCCACATTTCATGGCAATTTATTCATCTCTTTGAACAGAATAAGTTTGATATTTTAAACTGTTTAGTTTCTTATTTTACAACACATGTCACATTGTATTTAAGTATTACAGTGATCATATATATGTGATTTTTTTTTCAGCTAAATTCTAGTGAGCCTTGACCTATGTGTCAACATTTCTACGAGGTAGTAGGAGTTTCAAGATCTTAAAGTTATGGCACGAAAGATAATTAACAATAAATAAAAATTACGTGAGATCGTTCTCACCTTGCAACTAGTATCTTTTTTCAAGAGAATATTATTACTGCTTTCGTCTCGAGACATTCTTTACAGTTGATTTTAAAAAAAATTTAATATGAGAGTTAAGAGTTATAGTATTAAAAAGAATAAAATACTTTTTTTTTATGAAGATTTATTGTTTAATTTAAGGAAATGAAACATAAAAAATTGTTTTAGTTGGTAACTATTAGTGGAATGATGTGTAATTTAGAAGTTTTTGTAGGGGATGAATAGTGAACTGTGCAAAGTGTTTGGGAACAAAGGTAAGTAACTTTTAAGATAAAGTTATCCTTTTCAATCTTTTACTATAAAAAATGATATATATCATGCAATTTTTTTTCTAAGTTATACACTTTATCTAAAAAAATAGTATTAATATTTCTACTGAAAAGTGATAGCAATCGCACAAATTAAATATTTCACTTGAAAATCTCTTTTATTTCTTTAATGGAAATCCAAACCAAATTTGAACAGGACTACATTTGCCAAAAAAAAAAAAAAAACCATATTAATAAATTGCAAAATTTTGTATGAAATGGGATACTTCCAAAAATTGTTTTAAAATTATTAAAATTTAAATAGTACAAAAATATATAAAATTTCACGCTTAATATATGAAACCGTCCCATACAAAAATGACTAGTAACAAAATTCTCAATTATTATGGGACGAAAATGCAGATCAACACTTTTCGAAAAATAGTCCTAATTTTAAATTACGTGCCAAGTTGATTTTGCATGGGTCACATTTTGTGATCAAGTTGGAGAGAAACGATATGTCCAGGTTGTTGCGTAGCTACTAGTTAGTGGCCCCAACTATGCAATTTGATTTTCCATGTCTGGGGAGTGCATCTATTAACATCAATAATAGCTGTCTCTTTATTTTTTTTTTGTTTTGCTTTTCAACTAATCAATATTTAATGCATATATATCCTTTAAAACTATCAACTTGTTGGTTGCTATGTTAATTTTTATTTAAAATATAATTAAGGCTTTTTAGTTAAAATATGAAACTCCGCAATCAGATATAAAAATAATTGTGTGCGCATGAAAGGAAAACTTGTGTTATTAATTATTTTTCTTTAAACCTTTTTAATTGTTAAAATATTATTAAAAACATTTTTAACTTGACATATCAAAGTTTAATGTTACTAACTACAACAAATAATGCACATATAATTTTATTTTTGTGTTTATTCCCACCAAATACCGTTAATTAAATATACTGTTGATTAATATATATATTAGAGTTAATGATGTCCCACAAAATAAACAATTTCAGAGATTTTAAACCCTTGATTATACTCCTAGATATTACTTTTAATCTATCCAATAGTAAAAAAGACACAATATATAAAAAAAAATCCGGCCGGAATTAACCTACAATGTGAAGCTTTTGACATTTCTTGTATTTTATCATTTACAAGAGAGTTCTAGTCATATTTTACTTAATCTGCAATTTGCACATCTACGCGATGCTTTCAAATAAATTGTATTACCATATTCTTCTAATTAAATATTTGTTTTCGTGTTTATACATGAGTATGTACAGTACGTATTAATTCATTGTATCGTGGAATTGGGGTGAGTTTTTCAAAAGTATTAGTTTGATTCATAAAAAAGTATTAGTTGTATTTTTAATAAAACATATATTAATTGTTTCACTAAAGGTTATTACTAAAAATATTAATTGTGCATTAGTTGAATCGTGCAAGTGATTCGCAAGAAATTGTTTCGTTTCGTTTGTAAAAAAAAATCATCTAACACGCCCCCACATGACTCGGGAGCTGAATTCTCAATTTTTTCTTTTGGGAAGGAGACCTAATGAGTGAACAACTTAATATGTGTGAAGTTGTTTTATGTGGGAATTGAAATTAGGACACTATTAAAAAAAAATTATTTGATCTAAAAGTTAAAATTTGTAGAAACGGTGTAAAATTAATTCGTTTATATATATATATATTTTTCTTATAGTTTGTAGTATTATTATAAAAAAATATTATGCTTGCGCTTAGATGCTTTGTTTTGTATGTATGAAAGGAGAGTAAGATAAAACTATAGAGGTTCTTAGTCTTATTAGGCTGGAGTCTGAAACCTTTTCTGCCTGAAATAATTTGCAATTAATTAACTAATATATACCCTTTACAAAATTAATTGAGTTAGACTTTGTATCTCTTTTAAAAAACTTTACACCATTCTTTATTCCATTGTGCGCTTCACAATCCTTACAAAATCTCTTTTGGATTCTCTTGCTAATTTTATGTAATATAAAAGAATAGTTCTAATGTGTACTTAAATTTTGAAAAAAATATTTCAAATAAAAATTAGTAGCACCCTAAGAAATAATCAGTGATACTTCATAAAATAATCAATAATATTTCAAGAAGTAATCAGTAATACTCCAATTGAAAAAAAATACACAGGTGTGTTTTGAAAAATAAGTAAATAAATATTTTATTTAAATCCATCTCACGAACTATTTCACACAAAAAATTGCCTTTGGCGTCTAAATGCCTTTTCATTTGCATACGAAAAATAAAGCTTCTGTAAAGCTACAATCATGAACTTCTTTTGCCTAGTTATAATTAATTAGTATGCAATATGGTGTACCCCATTAGTGTGCCCCTCAAAAGAATTGGTGCTATAAATTCACGAGATGAGAGCAAGGTTGACAGTTAGGTGTTTGAATTTACTAAGCGGTCTTTGAAAGGAATCAAACTTTCGCCATCCAATATAAAATAATAATAAAAATATGTAAACTAGTTTTATTATGTAATTAGTTTGTATTATGTATGTGCTTTTAATATTATTTAATAAAAATATTAGTTATTTTATTATAAAGTATTAATTGCATAATAATATACCAACTCTATATTTATATATTTGATCGGTCCAGTAATACAATATATAAATGATGAAGCATGACATCGTTCATGACCATGAGTTGGCTAAATAGAGGGATTCGACTGAGACGAATTAATAATTTATTGGAATGTAGATGGGGTAGGGTGTCTCTTGTCTTGCATATCTAAACTTGTATGTGTTATAACTTATAAGGAATCACCCATATATTCTTTATAGTATATTCAATTTAGACCAAAAATAAATAAATTCCTAATAGTAATTATAAAAAAAAATCTTTTGAAATGGATTGTAAAATTATTTGATTGGTCGAGAAATGCAAAATAATTTCACTTATTATATATACAATTTTTCATATTAAGATAATTAATTATTGCGTAATTTCTTTCGATAGTTTAAACAAATTAACCTCGAAGGACTAGATTCTGGTAAAGTACCTGTATGTTTTATATAAATTTGAAGTTTGTCTGGATGTTCCAGCAACTTGCACTAATTTACTAACTCTACTGATAAAAAGTTATTATATTAAAAACTGTAGTAAGATAATAATATACTTTTAAATGCACATGCATGCATGTCAGTATTTTTGACGGGATGCACTTTGATGACATAGAATGCACTCAAAATAAAATATTTAGGAAATTTTGTTAGGACGATTTGAAGTAAATCTTTGTATGAACAATTTTTTTTATAAGATAATCAATTACAATAATTTTCTACATCACTCTACCACAAGAGGAAATAAATTCTCTCTCCATGTCTCGAACCCAAGACCTTTGGGATCTTGGGTGGTGGACTCAACCAACTGAACTACCTACTCTTTTATATGAACAATATTTAAATATCGAATAATTAGTGAATTTAATATATGTTGAGGATAGCAAAATTGACAGGAATGAAAAAAAAAATATTATAGTCCCGAGCAGTAAAACTTATTAGGAAAAGATTAAAAATAGTCTCAATCTGAAGGGTTAATGAACGTTAATGACAATTAGGAGGAATTGAAATGTCCCAAGCATAAACACGTTTATCAACAGGGATTTTATCAGAAATATGAAAAAGAAAATCAATCATCATTAAAATCCCTTCGAGGCTGTATACCCTCATCAATCATCTTTCATTTTATTTAAAGTTTGTATTTATGGAGAACTGTACAAGTAATTCATGTATATTATTCTTTTAATACTTACCAACTCCCAAAATAAATGTAAGGAAACTAAGAAAAAAGAGACAAAATGCTATAGTAATAATAAAAAGAGAAAAAAACATAAAAAAATTATCCTTTTTTATTTTTATTTTGGAGAAACCTAGTAACTAAATGTGGTCGTATGACCAGCCACACGTGTTAATATAGAACCATAAATAATAATCCACGATCCTTTGACATTTTTGTAATTATAACCATAATTCGTAATTTATTTTTTGACAATGTCATAGCACAGTCGTTTAATTAATAAGTACAAATCAATTTGATAACGTGATTGTTTTTCAGCAACCTACACAATCAGATTCTCTTTGAAAAAAATTACAAATAAATTTATAATCTTTTGATATTTTTATATTATAGCTAATTAATATCTTGCAATTTATGCAAAGTCATACATTACAGCTGCAACAGCAATATTAAGTTGTCGAATACTAGTCTCAATAATCCAATTGATATTTTTTATCTTAATTACATTATGAAAAGTACCAGCCGTAAAAGGTAAGGTACAACTGTACAAGTAATTAAGAGGTGGTTTGACAAATTGAGACCGAGATGAAAAACAGTGAGAATTTTTTTGCGGTTTTGGTTTCATAGGACGTCGGCTTGATGCAAATAAATCCCAACATTTGCACGAGTGGTCCCCAAACGTATGCGACTTTTCTATAGCAGTTTTCGTCCCTCCCTGTTCTTTACTTGTCATGGGATATATGGCGGTCCCCAAATTCACACTATATAAAATATTAAATGTACGTTTGTTTTGGAATTTAGGTGTGTGTTGGGCGAAAGTTGTAATTTTAAAATTTTACGATTTAAAAATTCTGATATACCTTCATTCAGTGACGGATTCAAAAATTTATCATTGCGGGGCATAAATAAAGTACAAAGTTATTTAATACATTATATTGTGAATACGTTTCAACTTACACTTGTTCGAATTTTATGCGTACTTTTTAGTAGTATTAATTATTTTATTAAAATGTATTAGTTTATTAAACAATTAATACCGTTTTGAGGCACACTAAAATTAATTTACAATAGACTTACTCCACGTTAAAAAGTTATTTCTATATAACAACCAAGGGTGCAAAAGTCGGCAATCGGTAATCGGGCGTTTTGTGGCCGCCTAACGCCTAGGGATTTTTTTTTTAATTTTTGTAATTTTTTTAATTTTTAGTATAATAAGAGCGCCTAGGCCCGCCTAGATCCGCCTAGGCATGCCTAAAGCCGAACCACCTAGGTCCGCCTAAGCGTTGCCTAGGGCCTGAAATAGATGATTTTGCAGAAATCGGGTTGGGAGGAGGCCGTCTAGCGCCTAGGTGGTCGTCTAACCCGATTTCTACATCACTGGTAACAACTCAAACTTATTACTTTCTCTGTCTCAATATTGTTTGTCTCATAATTGACACTAATTTTAGTGAAAAAATAATAATGGGTAGAGTATTGTAGGGTAATTTCATAAACTTTTTTCTATAGAGTAAATAAAATTGGTTAAATTAAGAGGATGTGTGAGCCTCGAAGTAAAGTCATCTTGTTTATATATATATATATATATACTTTTACAATGTATGAATATTGTAAGGATTAAGTTTACCAAAGAACTTTTTTTTTTTTTTTTTAGTTAGCAAACAACAATTATGTAACGTATGAAGGTAAATAAGTGTGTAAATAATTATGGGGTAGAAGAAGTCCAATTGAAACCTACAAATTTCCATAAACTGAAATATTTATATGGTTGACTCATTAACAATATTTTACACATATATGTAGAGCTGGCAAAACGGGTGGGCCGGCCCGGCCCAACCCATCGGGCCAATCACTATTCGCGGGCCGGGCCGAGCCATTTGCATGTCGGCCTACAAAATCTCAGCCCAGCCCGGCCCAATCCTAGCCCGCGGGCTAACAGGCCGGCCCGGCCCATTTCGATTTTTTTTTTCTAATCTCAAAATAATGTTTGGTAGGGTTTTTTTTATTCCACGGTATTGAAAATTGAGGGGTTTCATATACAAAATTCCTTATTATGGCATTAATTATCAAGTCAAGTATGTTTAAAAAAAAATTTAAATATACAACACTAAATATCATTTAAAAACTAAATATACAACACTAAATTCCTTATTATGGCAGTATCAAGTCAAGTATGTCCATATATTTGTAATTACAACACTAAATATCATTTAAAGAAACAACACTAATTATAATCTTTTAAAAAAATAGATAAAAAAATAAATAAAATCAATCGGGTCAAACGGGCCGGCCCGTGGCCCGTCGGGCCAAGCCCATTTGGCCCGCCGGGCCAGCCGGGCCAAGCCAAAAATGGCCCGGTTTTTTCGGGCCTCTATTTTTTGGGCCCAGCCCATGGGTCGGGCCCAAATTGCCAGCTCTACATATATGTCTTAAAAAACACACTACATAAATATAAATATAATGGTAAACAAAATTGTGGGGGCACGTGCATCCATCTCTACTTTCATCCTAGATTAGTTTTCACAGTTGACATTTTGAGACTTTAGTATAAAAGTTGATTTATAGTATTTAAATAGATAAAATAATTTTTTTTAATGATTGGATATTGTTCAATTTAAGCGAATGAAACAAAACAAAGGTATTTTTGTGCGTAATTATTAGTGAAGTGATATGTAATTTAGAGGTCTTAATAAGGGATGAATAGTGCACTGTGAAAACTTGTCTGAGAAGGAGGAAGTACACTCGTCTTTCATGAAAGCTACGTTCAGATGGATGAACACAAGTTTTACGGAAAAAAAAAAAACAAAGTTAGGGTACTATGGGGTACATTTGTAAATAATTTAATTATGTGTGTGTTGGTGATCGGTTCTAATCGTGAGGATTAGTGGCTGTTTTTAACCGGTTTTAGAATCACCAAACAAGAACATGTGATTGATTACCACCGTAAATGGTAAATTCGATTGTTTGGGTTATAAAATCATAAATATGAGTATCGAATTCGTATTTATTTCGTGTGTGTGTACGTCTAGGTATATGAGTGTGTATTTTTAGGAGTGTTTGTGAATTTGAACTTAGATTTTATTGCTGAAGAACAACTATTTATATTAAACACCAAGTAGGTGGTGTACATGACTCTTGGACTACCAGACTTGCATGCTTGACATGTGTCCCCTTGAGTCCTTGACCATATTTGACCCTATCTAAGCTGAAACTTAATCACAAAGTCTTGTATTGGGTCTTATCTCGGACTTACTGTCGTTCGACATTGTTGGCTTGGTTGGTCCAATACTTCTCTTTTGTAAGAGTTGTTCGCTTATCTGCTTGTTAGGTTCAGGCCTCTAAATCTTTGATACTTGTTCGTCACGAGTTAAGTTGATTTGGAAGGATGATTGGCGTCATACACTCCTTGAACTGGCAAGTGCACCACCTTTTGACATTGTTGTTCGACACTCATGACCTGGTACAGGATTTATGTCTGCCCTTGGATATTAAGTCCTGTCCGCCAGATAGCTGCTTGTCTTAGGAGTTGCTCGCCATATGACGCACTCCTCGGATTGGTTTATACACTACCTTTTGGGTATCCTCATTAGCCGCCGTAGGTTGGGGTGTTTTGATTCGTAATTATCATTTAGACCCATATAGTTGTTCGCCCAATTGAAAATATTTTTCGCACATCAACAATTGCCCCCTAGCCTGGCCTCACATTGGCTTTGAGCAAGCTATGTTCGGTCGAACAATTGTGGCCAGGGTATCCTTCTTTATGAGCTATCCCAACGAACAGCTTATTAAATGGCGAGCAAATTGCTTGGGACGTCTCCACTTCCGGTGCCTGGGGTTCCGTTCAGAGATGACGTGGGCGGCATGATTAGGTGTCGCCCACGCGCGGGAAAGATCGAGGTCACGCACCCCTATAATTGCAAGTAGGCCCTTTGAATTTTACTCTTGCTCGAATGAGACCCCACTTTTTCATTCTTTGACTCCATAATCTTTATTAAATTATGGATTTTACCCCATTTTTTTTCCTCCAGTATATAAGGGAGAAGTTAGAAATTTTTCCCACTTTTTCCTTTTCTTTCAAAATTTCCGGCGACTTCTCCAGAAATTCTGGCGGGTGTGTTCTTAATTACGGCGGCTCCTCCATTAATTGCTCCAGATTTTGAGGTATTTAATTTAGTTTTGTACTCATTTCTCTTCTTTCTTTTAACTTCTCCGGGGAATCGTTAAGTCGTTATTATTTCGATCACCACGAAGCGCTGTCGCCGTCTCTCACTCCTCCATTCTCGGAATTCATCACAATTTTAACCAGAATTCTTCAAAACCATTGCAATTCATTTGGCCAAATCTCATGTCCTCTCACTCTAGCAACAGGGACTCCTTTGAACACCTTGACCCCCTTTTTCCAATTGTGCCTGTGGCGGACCAAGTTCCATTTGAGATTTTATCGAAGACACCCCCAGTCGTTGACGTTCAAAGGTCCGGCGTTGACTCGGGTGCTCGCCAATCTGGTGAAGCGGTGGCGATCAGCGATAATCGCGAGGCGAGCGAAGTTGAATCTTCAAGTTCAGAATCTGAGGAAGATTCGAATCTTGAATTTGACGAGCGCAAAGGGAATTTCTTGAAGGAATTGGGTTTCCAAGCCCTAAAATGATGGAAAATGAGATTCCTGAAGGAATTGCTCGCCCATTCGAGTGACCAACATATGCCGAGCAATATGCGAACAGATTTCCCCCTCCACCAAGGCGAAAATGGAAATCTCCTAGAACGGACTTTTAGGCGAGCAGGATTAAGAGCGTTGTTCGCAAAGAAGACTTGGATAATATTCGGGAGACTTATCAAATCCCTTATGACATTTTCATGTGGGCCCCTAAAAGGAAAGAGCGAGCAGATCGTCCTCCTCCTGGATGTACAATGATCAACATCGATACCTTGATGTCTGGGCTTAGTCTTCCACTCCCTCACATTATTGGTCGTTTCCTTGAAGTGGCCAACTTAGCCATCACACAAATCATCCTAATAGGTTGGATGGATCTGCTCGGCATTATGAGTCTGTTCGCTCTTGAGGGTTATGTGGATCGGATCTCTCCTGACGAGGTGAATTATATGATGACCATCTCAAAGTGCTCGGCTTGAGAGAAAGGGTACTACTACTTGAAGGCCCGTACGCGACTAAAAGCGGTTGAAGGTGTTCCGAACAAGATTCGTGACTGGAAACAACAATTTTTCTTCATAGGGGGTGATTGGCGAGCAGCTGCCAATGGATATGGGGATAATATTCGAATTCAATCTCCGGAGGCATACAGACCAATTCACCGTGAGCCCACTTGTTCTTTAGTCTTTGTACAAATGGGACTAATTTAAATTTTTCTCTTATGTATGCAGGTCCTCGTCTACTCAAGTGGGCAAGTCAAGAGGAAGAGGTTAATTCCGAATTCCTCTTTACTTCCTGCTTGGTCGCCCTTCGAGATTGAGCAGATAGGACGATTGACTACTTGAAGCAAGACAAGTGCAAGAAAGCTGCTCGTTTGTTCACCTATCCTCATCATTTGGAAGCAAGAGCTGAAGTTCCTCCTGGTAGGTTGTCTTTATTCAATACTTGTTCACCCTGATGTACCTTGTTCGTTTAATGTTTATATCATACATTCTTCTTTTTTTTTAGTCAAACGAGTCACCATTGTCGTCCCTCCCAGTTTTGCTCTACTTGAGCAGAGGGTTTTTGAAATGGCACCCTCGAAAGGAAGGAGAGTGAAGGGAGACCCCCCAACCAAAGTTTTAGTTATGACGAACAAAAATGTCGGTGCCACTGTTGCTCGGCAGATGGCCCCTCCTACCTCATCGCCCCAACCTGTTCGCCAAGGCGACAAGGGAAAAGGGAAGGTGGGAGCGTCCACTGTTCTCTCCCCGGACGATGAATCTGCTCGCCCTGCTCCCACTAAGTTAGTGGAGCAAGCTGGGAAAACCGGGAAAGACAACCGGACTTCCCCTTGCCACCCAGAAGACATCACCTATCTAGGCTGGGATATTCGCAAGCACTCCGAGTAAGGTTTCTTCGTATGTTGTTTTATTTGATATTAACCTTTCTTCTTTGAAAATTTTCTAAGTTCCAGGCTATTCTTTGTTCGCAGGTACCGAGCCAATGACTATCCCGGCCGAGCCAACGCCGTACATCAGTATGCTTGCTTAAAAACCCCGACCATTATTCGAGAGATCCCGGACGAGCATGTTCGTTGGGCTTCGGAGTTGATCGCCCATGCTTGGTCGCGACCCTTGAACAAGACCATCACCAAACAAGGGGTGATGGATAATTTTCACCTGTCCCTCATCCAATCTGCAAACTCTATGGTGATGGTAGGCATGGCCCAGTTGGTTGAGTTGGATGAGGTTGCTCGTCGTCATGCAGCAACCGCTTGGCAATTGGCCGAAGAGAAAGAGAGCATGGCGAACTCTTACAATGACCAAATTGCTCAGCTAAAAGATCAGCTCCAAATGGCTGACAACACCGAGAAAAAACATATCGAACAATATCAATCGGTGTCCGCCGAACTCAAAGAGAAAAGTGCTAAGCTGCTCTTCTTTCAAGCCAAATTAGATGAGGAGAAGAAAGGAAGGGAGGAGGCCGAAGCCAAAGTTGCTCGCCTTACAAAGAGGATAGCAGAGATGTTCACCAAGGAGGAGGTCGAGCAAGAAGTGTTAACTCGGACTGGTCCTATCTCCAACCTGGGATATATATGCGCATTTGCCGATTGCATCCGTCTGGCCAACTCGTACGCGATGCCCGACCTGGTTGAAGAGATGGGGAAAGATCTGGTGGAATTTATCAATCACTATCCCCCTCCCAATAATATTGAACTTCAATTAGGGGATATGATCGATTATGGGATCAAACTAGACAAATTTGACCCGAGTATCACTATCATCCGTCCTCCAGCTCCTGTTGATGAGGGCGAGCAGGCTGCAAATGGCGAGCAATCTCTTGCCGAGAAAGAACAGAAAGCCGCTGAAGATTGGCAAGTGATATGATCATTGACCCTTCTGCCGACCAGGCTTAAGACCCGACCCAAGGCGAGCAAAGACCATAATAGGACTTAGAATTTCTTTATCTATCCTTGTAAAAGCTGCTCATCTTGCTTTTGTTATTGCTGTTCACCTCTTTTATATTTTTGTACTATTTTTTAGGCATAGTGCCTTTAGTATTAATGAAAATATCTTATGTTCGCTCATATTCTTTTTTATATGTTAATTGTCTTTACATTTTTGTCTAATGCTTTTGTAATTATAACATACATTGTTGAGCTTTGTTCGATTTGAACTTTGCCTTAATAATGGAATACGGGTTTAGCCTAAGGTTTTATTCATCTTAAAAGACGAACAACCTTTAAGTGGCCTTGATCCTTAAAATTAGACTTATACCTTGAGCTTTAGACTTATCTTCCAACGAACAACTATATTTACATCATGAAAATTTATAAGTGTTTTAAGACTGTTCATCATTAACATATACAATCTGACAAACAACTTTGAACACTAACAAAAAAACTTTTGCTCGCTTATAATACTTTTGCCAAGCAATTCTATCTACAACAAAAAATCTGAACAGTACCAAACTATACAATGTACTGAACAACTTTTCATTCTATAACAAAATTTCTAAAAAATTAGGCAAGTTTTTTATTCATTTGGTTCACTTGCCCCCTAAGATATTTGCTCACCCAGGAGTTGAACTTGTTCGGCCTACTGATAGTACTTCTTCAGATGCACAGCATTCCAGGAGTATTGGGCCGGTTTGTCTTCCATGTCCTCGATATCGTATACACCATTAAGAAATTTATCCGTTATACGATACGGACCCTCCCAAGTTGGTACAAATACACCTGGAGATTGGGCGAGCAACTTTCTTAGAACCAAATCTCCAACTCTGAATTCTCTAACTTTGACATGGGAATTATAGTAATGTTCCGCTCGCTGTTTATACGTAGCATTTTTTAGCTTGGCATTTAATCTTTTTTCTTCGAGCAAATCCATTTCAGTAGCTAAAGCAAAGTTGTTTGCTTGTTCATCAAAGTTGGTCGTCCTGATTGTATTGGCTTTTAACTCGATTGGTATTACAGCTTCTGTTCCAAAAGTTATTGCAAAAGGTGTCTCTCCGGTGCTAGACCCTTTGTGCCCACAAGACTTCCGGAAGTTCTTCAGACCAATTACCTTTGCTTTCCACCAATCGTACTTTTAACGTATGCTTGATAATCTTATTAACGGCTTCGACTTGTCCATTAGACTGGGGATGATAAGGAGTAGAATAATGCTTTTTGATCCCCCATTTTGTGCAGAATTCTCTCAACTCTTTCCCGTCGAACTGTGGACCATTGTCTGTCACAATTGTTTGTGGTCCAAAACGACAGACAATGTTCTTCCATATAAAGTTGATCATCTTCTGCTGCGTGATTTTCACCATGGCTTCTGCTTCTGCCCATTTCGTATAATAATCGACTGCCACGACGGCAAATCGAACATTTCCAACTCCTATTGGGAAGGGACCAATAATGTCCATCCCCCATCTTGCAAAGGGCCACGGGCTGTAACCTTAAACGAGCTCCTGAGCCGGGGTGTGAATGTTCGGGGCAAAAATCTAGCATTGGTGACAAGTTTTTGCTTTCTTGATTGCATCCTGACGTAAAGTCAGCCAATAATAACCTTGTTTGATAGTTTTGTATGCCAAGGTTTGCATCCCAGTGTGATTTCTGCATACTCCGGCATGTATTTCTTCAAGTATTACTCGTCCTTGCCCCCTAGGCAAACATTTGAGGAGTGAGATTGATATTCCTCTTTTGAAGAGTTGTTCTCCCACCAGAGTGTATCTGGCGGCTCATTTAATTAACTTGGCCACTTCAAAAGAGTTGTTTGGTTTTTCCCCCCTCTTCAAATATTTGACTATTTCTGTTCTCCAGTCCTCTTCTTCATTGGTTTGCTCGTCTAGCTGGTTAACTTTATAGCTTATCGTTGACGGGTTGTTCATCTTGGTTATGACAATGTCTGCCAATTCAGCTGGTCCTTCACTTGTTGCTAGTCGAGCTAATGCGTCCGCTTGAGTGTTATTTTTTCTTGGTACTTGTTCAATGAAAACTTGATCCAACAAGGATATCAAGTGAGCAACTACTCTCTGATATTTGATCATATGATCATCTTTTGCTTCATATTCACCTCGGACTTGGTTCACGATCAGTTGTGAATCACCGAATATTTGTAGTCGTCTAACACCTACAGCAAGTGATAGGTGGAGACCAGCAATTAGAGACTCATATTCAACTTCATTGTTGGTAGCCATGAAGTCAAATCTGATAGCCGAGGTGAAAAATTGTCTGCTGGGGCTAATGAGCACCACACCTGCCCCCGAGGTCATGTTGGTGGACGATCCGTCAACATAGAGATGTCATGGGTGATCAAGTCCTCTCATTGGATCTTGGGGGAAAGTTAGCTCGAAGATAAAGTCGGCTAATGCTTTCCCCTTGATCGCTGTTCGAGGAGCATAAGTTACCCCAAATTGGCTGATCTCTAGTGACCATCTTAATAGACGTTCAGTTGTATCTGGGCGTTGAAGAATTTGTCTGAGTGGAAAAGTTATTAGCACTTCGACTTGGTGATCGAAAAAGTATGGTCTTAACTTTCTCATACTCATGACAAGGGCATTGCCAGCTTTTCAGTTGGTGAACATTTGATCTCCGTCTTATGCAGAGCTTGGCTGACATAGTAAATTTGTTGATGGAATTTACCATCTTCGCGCACCAAGACAGAGTTGATCGCCACTTCAGATGCTGCTAGGTACAAGTAGAGTTTTTATCTTGGGATGGGTTTTGATAGTATTTTCACATCTCCCAGGTAGTCTTTGAGTTGTTCAAATGCTTTCTGGCAGTTGTTCATCCATGTGTATTTTTCTTTTTTGATGGCCTCAAAGAACGGAAGACATTTATCTCCTGATCGGGATATGAATCTGTTCAGAGCTGCTAGGCAGCCTGCCAGCCTTTGAACTTTGCATATCCACGATAGCCTTTACTTTTGTTGGGTTGGCTTTAATTCCCCGTTGGCTAACAAGATGGCCTAGGAACTTCCCTGAATGTACTCCGAAGCTGCTCTTTTTTGGATTTAGCTTCATGTTGTAATGTCGGAGGATATCAAACATCTGGATTAAGTGTTGGATATGATCTTCTTTCTGGGGACTTTTGACCACTATATCATCAACGTAGACCTCAACTGTGTCCCAATTTATTCATCGAACATCTTGTTCACCAGCCTTTGATATGTTGCTCCCGCATTGATTAGGCCAAATGACATTCTTTTCCAGCACAGCAGATTCTTATTTATATAAAAAATGTATTTCCTTGGTCGTCGGGATGCACCGAGATTTGATGATATCCAGCAAATGCGTCCATGAATATTAGCATCCCTTGCCCTGCAGTGCTGTCCACCAATTGATCAATGTGTAGGAGAGGAAAATTGTCCTTCGGGCATGCTGCATTCAGATCTGTGAAATCTATGCATAGCCTCCAGGTTCCATTTAGTTTCCGTACAAGGACCGGGTTTGCTACCCACTGTGGACAAAGTGTTTGCCGAATTAGATCATTGTCTAGCAACTTCTCACTACAAAAAAGATGGAGTTTAGCGACGGGAATTTTGCGACGGCAAGAATATCCGTCGCAAATTACTATCATTTGCGACATATTTTTATAAGTCGTCGCAAAAAATGAAAATTTGCGACGACTTAGGAAGTCCGTCACAAATGATAGTAATTTGCGACGGATAAGCCGTCGCAAAATCTAGGGCCCACCGACTTGGTCTTGAATCGGCTACATTTGCGACGGAAAGGTCGTCGCAAATTTCAATTTTGAGTTTGCGACGGTCAATTCCGTCGCAAAACATACCCGTTTAAAGGTGACCGTTCGGGAAGCGACCCGTTTGACTGATTTGCGACGGAAGAAGCCGTCGCAAATTTACACTTTGTAATTGCGACGGACGAAAGTCGTCGCAATGCTTACATTTATATTTGCGACCTCTCGGGAAACGGCCCATTGACTGATTTGCGACGGAATGTCCGTCGCAAATTCGAGCCGTTTTACGCGTCTTATCGGGAAACGGTGCGTTGACTGATTTGCGACGGCTTTTCCATCGCAAATCAGTAAGAAACGGCGTCGTTTTGCGTTTGACGGGCAAAATTTGCGACGGTCAGGCGTCCGTCGCAAATTTTTTTCCACTTATTTATACAGGCCCGCCGCGTTGCAGACGGAGAAAGAGAGAAAAGGAGAAGAAGAAGAGGAAAAAGAGAGGAAAATGAAGGAGAAGTCGGGTGCCGTCGCTGTAGAGCCAATCCGTCCCCACCGAGTTCTCGTTTCGTCATCTTCTACAAATAAACCGTAAGTTTTCTTCATTTTTACCGTTTAAAATTTAATTTTAAAGCATGTTTAGAGAATTGATTTTAGTTGAATTATTTGAATTATATTAGTAATGAATTGATTTTAGTTGATTGAATTTTAATTTAAAGCATGTTTAATTTTTTTTAAGTTTAGAATTGAATTAGTTGAATTGTTTGAATTATATTAAAAATAAATTGATTTTAGTTGAATTAGTTGAATTATAATTTAATTAGTTGATCGAATTTTAATTTAAAGTATGTTTAATTTTTGTTAAGTTTAGAATTGAATTAGTTGAATTGTTTGAATTATATTAGAAATGAATTGATTTTAGTTGAATTAGTTGAATTATAATTTAATTAGTTGATCGAATTTTAATTTAATTTTAAAGCATGTTTAGAAATAGTTGAATTTGTTAAGTTTAGAATTGATTTTAGCTGAGTTGTTTGATTTTAGTTGAATTGTTTTAGTAATTTGTTAATTTTTAATTGTTAAGCATGTTTAAATAATATTACAAAATAATTTTAGTTGCTTGATTTAAGTTTAATAATTTTACAAAATAATATTAGTTGATGATTGATTTTAATTTAGTTGAATGAATTTAGTTGAGTAGGTTGTTAATTGATTTTAAATAATATTAGTTGTTTGATTTTAAATAATATTAGTTGTTTGATTTTAGTTTAATATATAATTTATAAAATAATATTATTAGTTGATTGATTTTAATTTAGTTGAATGAATAATTCGTGAAATTTGTTATAGATGAGCGGACAAGGCAGTGGCAACGACAGTCAGCAGCCTCCGAGGGATGAGGAGTGACTTGATGCGAACTACACTAGCTTCTACTAGTAGCTACCCCGCAAGAGAACGGGTTCACTGTAGTATGGGCAAGTATAGGGACCAAGTATTATCGAACCCACGGGATGGTGTATATGCGAATAGATCCCTGAAGATCTACGCGTCGTAGTTAATATGAGTGTGTTGTTTTTGGATTTTTGGAAAGATTAATTAAGCTAACTAAATTATCCTACGAATGCAAAAGGAAAATTAAACTAAGTATCTAAGGTGTATATGCAAGTATGAGATGGTGATGCTCAGGATAGGAATCCCTACGTATACTAACGGAGCAGGTACATAATCAAAGTAATCGTGACAAACAAGAATTAACCTAAGTAAAAGATCATAGAATGAAAGCTCAAGATTTCTTACCCTAATACTTTATCCTACCAATCGACTTCACTAATCCCTATCAAAATAATCAAGATCATAACGCTCATGGGTTAAATTATCATTTGAAGGACTAGCAAAATCATGAATATGAGAAGGATTAGGGAGAAAATGCGTGTCTTCAACACGAGGATCAATTGCATCCATGCAATACAAGCTCTCATCCTCCCTCGGGTGTTTCATGGCTTCATATAGGGAGATCTTCACTTCTTGATCGTCAACCTTCAATGTAATCTTCCCATTCGCCACGTCTAGCACCATCCCCGCCGTAGCTAAGAACGGTCTTCCCAAGATCAATGGAACGTGCTCATCTTCCTCCATCTCTAGCACTACAAAGTCGGCTGGAAAAATGTGATCTCCAACTCTCACTAGGACGTCTTCAACAACACCTTGAGGTCGAGTAATAGACCGGTCGGCTAGTTGAAGCGTCATCATTGTGGGTTGAAGTTCACCACCTTCCAACTTCTTGAACAGCGACAAGGGCATGAGATTGATGCTCGCCCCAAGGTCGCACAACGCTCCCTTCTTGATCCCGTTCCCAATGTCACATAGGATGGTGAAGCTACCGGGATCCTTCAGCTTTGGTGGAAGCGCCTTGTGCACTAGTGCACTCACCTCGTGGTTCAGCTGCACCAACTTCGGCTCATCCACTCGCCGTCTTTTTGCAATCAAGTCCTTCAAAAACTTCGCATAGTGCGGCATCTGTTCCAAAGCATCATAAAAAGGAATATTAATATGCAATTGTTTAAAAACATCAAGGAACTTAGCGAATTTCTCATCAAGCTTCTTTTTCATGAAGCGTTGTGGATATGGGACGGGTATCACAGATTTGGGTACCCCCCATTCATCTCGCTCGGTCACTTTCACTTTCTCCCTTGCTTCCTTTGCCTTTTTCCACTTAGGAACTCTCTCAATCTCCTTACTTTCCTTCCCCTTCTGGGACTCATCCATATCTTCATGCTTCTCAATCCCTTTACTTTCAATCCCCTTCTCAACTTGGGGCGTCTCAGAATCAGCAGGCATCTGAGGACCTTCATAATTGGTTCCACTTCTAAGCTGGATCGCCTTGCACTGCTCTTTCGGGTTCCCCTCCGGCATTCTATTCACTGATTTTGCAATCTGGCTCATCTGGAGCTCTAAAGAGGTGAACCTTCGATTGTTCTCTTGTTGAGTTCTAGTCCACTCAACGTTCATCTTCTGGAGCTCTTGATCACGTTGATCACCCTTCTTGTGCAACTCCTTCACATCGTACTCCAAGGATGACAACCGCTTGCTCCCTTCCTCCACCTTCTGAAGGATCGCTCTCAACATCTCCTCGGTTGATGCACCGCCTTCTCCACCAGGAGGTTTAGACCCCGGATCAACACCTGCAGGAACGGTAACACCAGCTTTTGGGTTAGCATAAGAAAAGTTATCATTTTTCCTCCATGTGTTTTGAGGGAGCTGCTGGCCTCCTTGAACTCCTTGTGTGTTCCTCCATTGATTTTGAAGTGGCTGAGGGCCTGGAGGCACAAATGGTTGGCCATAAGAAGGCCTTCCATACTGATTTCCACCTTTGTAGCCATTCTGATTGTAATAAGGACCTCCCATGTAATTGGCTACCTCTTGCTGTCCACTGGGCTGGTCTACTCTCTCATTCTCCACTGCATGCTCTCCACCCAAACTCTTCCCCAACTCAAGGTTGTTGATCTTTTCCATCATGGCCATCAGCAGCCTTCTCGTTCCTTCTCCCTCTTCCACCTGATGCACTCTTTGCAAATCTGCATCCACTCCAAGCACCGGCATTCGTGACAATGTTGTCCACGATCTCCCTACATCTCTCTATGCCTTGGTTGAGGAATGCTCCGCCCGCACAAGCGTCTAAATGGTCTTGCCCCGCCTTGTTGGCACCACTGTAGAAGAACGCCATAATGTCTCCCTCATTGTACCCGTGCTGCGGGCACTCAATCAGCATGTTTGAGTATCTCTCCCACGCTTGGCGTAAATCCTCTCCAGACTTCTGGCGAAAGGACGAGATCTCAATTCTAGCCTTGATCGTCCTAGATGGAGGGTAGAATCGCTCGAGGAACAGACGCTCGAGCTCGGCCCAAGTGGTAATACCTCCCCGCGGGAGCGTATTATCGTACCACTCCTTGGCTATTCCCGTCAATGAGAATGGGAACAGCCTAAGCCTCTTGGCATCTTCAGACATGCCATTATAATGAAATGTGGAGGCTATCATGAGAAAGCTCCTCAGATGTGTGTGAGGATTCTCCTTCCCGATCACTCCTTTGAACTGATTCTCAGTCAGCAGCTTTAAAATCCCCGGTGATATCGAGAAGTTGTTCGCCTCAACTGGAGGTAAAGCTACTCCGTCATAGTACCGCTGTGGCTGCGCTGCAAACCTCCCTCGAATCGCCATATTATGATCTACGTTCTGAGGAACGTATTGAGGATTAGCAGCTGGTGCGGGTACTTGTTGGGGTGGTGGTTGGTAAACAGGTGGTTGGTTATAGACTGGTGGTGGATAATATGGATATGCTGGGTAAGGGTAAGGTGGGTATGGGTAGTGTTGGTATGCTGGGTTATGGAAAAGGTTATTTGGGTTTTGTGGGTAAGCAGGGTTTTGGTTCTGGTTTTGGGGTTGTGTTTGTGCAGAGTTGATTGTGTCTTGTGGGTTCGGGTGTGGGCTCTCAGTTCCCCCTATGGGTATCTGCTGATTACTGCTATTTCCATTGGCACCTTCTGCCCGTTCCACAAGAGCAGTATACTCTGCAGCTATCTTGTCTAACTCCCCAAGTTCATCAGAAATTTTGTCTTGGTTTCCCGCGGCAGTAGTCATTCTTCTCAAGAAGGCTCGGTTCCTTCTGGCTATTGTCTCAGGATCTGCAGGTAATCTCTCTTCGCTCGTGTTGCCTTGTGAGCGTGTTTTCATAAACCTGACACACTAGCAGAAGGATCAAAACGCAACTGCCGAACGAGTGAAAATAAAGAATAAAAACAGAAAATAAAATCACTCACTACTAACTACTAAGCTATCTACAAGTCCTATTCAAAGAGCATATAACGCCATCCCCGGCAACGGCGCCATTGACTTGAAGCGACTACACTAGCTTCTACTAGTAGCTACCCCGCAAGAGAACGGGTTCACTGTAGTATGGGCAAGTATAGGGACCAAGTATTATCGAACCCAAGGGATGGTATGTATGCGAATAGATCCCTGAAGATCTACGCGTCGTAGTTAATATGAGTGTGATATTTTTGGGTTTTTGAAAAATTAATTAAAAGACTAAAATAGACTAATTAACTAAAGAATGAAAAAGAACGAATTAACTACGGGTTGTTTTCTAATGAGAGATGGTGATGCTCAGGATAGGAATCCCTACGTATACTAACGGAGCAGGTACATAATCAAAGTAATCGTGACAAACAAGAATTAACCTAAGTAAAAGATCGTAGAATGAAAGCTCAAGATTTCTTACCCTAATACTTTATCCTAGCAATCGACTTCACTAATCCACTAACAAGTTAATGAATTGTGCTTAATTAATGAGACCCTAATTTAACTAAGGTGATGCGGTCGTCCTCCTTCGCTAAACCGGTAGATGAATTAACCTTTCCTAAACCCTCTCGTTAAGACTACTAATTGTTATCGAGTGATGCGGTCGTCCTCTCTCTAACACTTTCGTACGAAATTCAAAGGTAGAGTTAAGATTAATTATATGAATTCATTAATTAAGAGAATTAAAACTAACGTCACCAATTACCTTAATTACGTACCCACATCCTACTTCTACGAGTTCATCCTAACCCAAGCATGCAAGGGTTTTAGCCGGACATGGTTATAACAAAAATAAAAGCAATAGAAGAAACAACGAACATAAACATAATGAATTGAACGAAGAAAATAATAAACATAAACTAGGGTTTGAAAGAAAGAAATTCTAAAAACTGAAATTTAATTAATAAAAACAAAGTTTAGAACGTTTAGAGTAATCAAGCTAATGAAAAGAAACTAAGAAACGAAAAGAAATTAAGAATTCGTATGAAAAACCTCAACAACGTAAAAGTAAAGCTTGCTCGTTCTTCTCCTCTTCCTCTCTCTAAAAACTAAGTCTAAAAGTGATTTCTAAAGTTGGGGATTCCTCAAAACGTGTTTGGACGATGTATATATAGGCACCGGGTCGAAACGGGAGTTAATGGGCCGAAAATACGCATCCGGAGGCAAAAGTATACGGGCGCTCGAGCAAAACGCTCGAGCGGTCCCGCTCGAGCAGTGTAGCTCGAATGGTGCATTCGCTCGAGCGGTCGCGCTCGAGCTGCTCGAGCGCTGAAATGACACTGTTACTCTGGGGCGCTCGAGTGATTCGCTCGAGCGGTGGCGCTCGAGCTGCTCGAGCGCAAGAATGGTTCTGTATGTTTGCGCGCTCGAGTAAGGCGCTCGAGCGGTGGCGCTCGAGCAATGCGCTCGAGTGACCTCTAATCCTTCCAAATGATACTTTTCCTCGTCCGCACTAATACCAATCGTATTTCTTCAATATCTTCTCATCCGGGCATCCGTTTGAGTCGATTCAAAGTCCTACGAACTCCGTTTTCCGTCCTCCATTCACCTATGTGCATCAAAGAGACAAATTTATCAATGTATAGAAATGATGCTCATTTGACTCTAAGCACTAATCGAAAACACTCAAAACATGAGTAAATTGGGCTCCAAAACATAACAATTTCACGCCTAATCAAGGAGGCGAGTCGAGGAGGACGAGGAGTGAGGAGACGACGGCCCTCACTAAGACCCGTGGTTCCACCTATTTTCAGGCCGAGGTCTCTATCAGAGACCTCTTCACAGCCTGGTGCGGGCTCCTCCTCCTCCTCACAGCAGACTGCTGAGGGCTCATCCTCCTCCCGCCAGCATCCGGTTGTTGAAGGACGGATGCCTGTTAAGCCATGTGGTCATATGTAAGGGATAATATTTTATACTCAATTTTTTTATTAATTAAAACCTAATTATTTTACTAACTTTGAAATTTTAATTTTACAGTTGGATTCCAGGTCATGAGGCTGCTAATCAGGTTTCCGACTCCATCCTTCGCGGTGGATTCGAGCCCACCGCTTACAGTTGGAGGTTAGTGTCCGATGCAAGAAAAAAGACATACTTCGAGGAGTTTAAGGTATTAATTTAATTTATTAATTCACCGTTTATTAATATCAAATATATAAATATATATTTATATTTAAATTGTAATTGCAGAAAGAATGTGTCTGGGCACCGGAGCACGATGACCAGATGTGGAGGAATTTCGATAAATATGGAAAGGAAAGGTACAGAGACCTCCTTTACAGAATGAGGGAGAAGTGGTACAAGAAGGGAGAGGCCACCGACTTGGGGCTAGACAGTGAAAGACGGTCGATTTGGGACCAATTCCTCCGCTACTGGGATTCCCCTGAATTCCAAGAGAAGTCGGCGAAAAACAAGGCGAATCGGCGTAGTGACCCTGATGGAGAAGGGATGGCAAGACATCGGGCCGGTTCTCGGTCCATTTATGAGCACGGGTTGAGATTTGTAAGTTTCGTCTTCAATTTTGTAGTTTTTGAATTTATTATTTTTTTTCCTAATTTTTATGAGTGTTGTTAATTTTTACTATCTTTTTTTCTAATTAGGCGGCGGAGCAAGGACGCGAGCCCTCTCATTTTGAGAGATTGCAGCTCGCCCACCCATTCGTCGAGGAGACTGGGAAGTCTACCTACGGCCGTACCACCGAGATCCACGTAAGTATTATTTCAATATTAATAGTATTATTAAAATTTTTAATATTAAAAGTATTTTTTATATTTTGTGTTCAATTTATTTAATTTTTTGTATAATTAATTTGCAGAGAAAGATGCTCGAGGATCTTGCCTCTCAGCCTCAGCCTGAGGAAACGGCAGAGGGGTCGGGGTCGGGGTCGATGCCCCCCACACAGCCTTCTGTTGACGTTCAAAATGAATTGTACTTCAAGAACGTCAAGGCTAAAAAGGGGCGGTTCGCTGGATTGGGCAGCTTCGGAAAGAACTTTTTCCGACCTCGTGGCTCAGGCTCATCCTCCTCTCAGTCTTCCATCGACTCTCATCCCAGTGAGGTCGAGAGGCAGCTTGCCACGGTGGTGGAGCAGATGAAGAACATGCAGAGGCAGCAGCGAGAGAAGGAAGAGTATGAGAGGCAGCAGCGAGAGGCGCACGACTGGTATACAGCCGAGATGGAGCAGTATCGGGTCGAGGTGCAGGAGTATACAGCCGCCATGCAGGCGTGGTGGCAGATATTCGCCTCTGATTCAATGCCACGAGCGCAAATACCTGCGCCACCGATGCCGCCGACCCAGCCATCGATGCCGCCGATCCCGCCGACCCAGCCATCGATGTCGCCGATTCTTAACCTGGGCGAGGATGAAGAGGAAGGCGGATTTAATTCCGATTGTTAAAAAATTTTGATTTTTAATAACTATGAAGTACAATTTTTTTTTAGTTTGAATTGTTACTTTAATTTAATTTTTGAATTGTTACTTTAATTTATAATTTTGTGAATTTATTAGTTTGAATTTACTTTTATTTAATGGACACAACATTTATAAAAACAAGTGAAAAACGAAAATGAATTAATTTGGTGAATTATGAAAAAAAAATTTAAGCAAATGAACGAATTATAAATTTAAGCGGGAGTCGAAATAAATAGTTTTACAGAAATAATAAAAATTAAATGGCCCCAATATTTATAAAAACAAGTTAGAAACGAAAATGAATTAATTTGGTGAATTGTAGAAAAAAAAAATGAGTCAATTTGGATACATATACAATTAATTGCGTACAAATGAACGAATTATAAATTTAAGCGGGAGTCGAAATAAATAGTTTTACAGAAATAATAAAAATTAAATGGCCCCTATATTTATAAAAACAAGTTAGAAACGAAAATGAATTAATTTGGTGAATTGTAGAAAAAAAAATGAGTCAATTTGGATACATATACAATTAATTGCGTACAAATGAACGAATTATAAATTTAAGCGGGAGTCGAAATAAATAGTTTTACAGAAATAATAAAAATTAAATGGCCCCAATATTTATAAAAACAAGTTAGAAACGAAAATGAATTAATTTGGTGAATTGTAGAAAAAAAATGAGTCAATTTGGATACATATACAATTAATTGCGTACAAATGAACGAATTATAAATTTAAGCGGGAGTCGAAATAAATAGTTTTGCAGAAATAATAAAAATTAAATGGCCCCAATATTTATAAAAACAAGTTAGAAACGAAAATGAATTAATTTGGTGAATTGTAGAAAAAAAATGAGTCAATTTGGATACATATACAATTAATTGCGTACAAATGAACGAATTATAAATTTAAGCGGGAGTCGAAATAAATAGTTTTACAGAAATAATAAAAATTAAATGGCCCCAATATTTATAAAAACAAGTTAGAAACGAAAATGAATTAATTTGGTGAATTGTAGAAAAAAAAAGAGTCAATTTGGATACATATACAATTAATTGCGTACAAATGAACGAATTATAAATTTAAGCGGGAGTCGAAATAAATAGTTTTACAGAAATAATAAAAATTAAATGGCCCCAATATTTATAAAAACTAGTTAGAAACGAAAATGAATTAATTTGGTGAATTGTAGAAAAAAAAAAAGAGTCAATTGGATACATATACAATTAATTGCGTACAAATGAACGAATTATAAATTTAAGCGGGAGTCGAAATAAATAATTTTACAAAATAAAAAAAAGAGTTGGGCAAAATATTTTAATAAACAACTTAGATACGAAAAGAAATTAATTTGGTGAATTATAAAAAAAATGACTTAATTTGAATACATATACAATTAATTGCATAAAAATAAACGAAAGTAGCTTGTGCCCTAGTGGCGCGCGCCCCCTCCTCTTGCACAAGAGGTCCCGTGTTCGATTCCCCTTGGACGCAAAAATGGATTAATTGTTCAAGGCCTAATAAGACTAATATAGAAGGTGGGCCGCATATATTAAGCAATGGGCCGAGTGGCCCAGTGGTCCGCGCCCGCCCCGGCCGCCTCGGGTGCCCGGGCTCGAACCACGCGAGCCACTTTTTTTTTGTATAGGCTCGGTAATTTGCGACGGCCATATTCCGTCGCAAATATTGAATTTTGCGACAGGAAACAGCCCGTCGCAAATTATAACACAAAAAAGTATAAAAAATATATAAAAACAATTGCGACGGAATTTAGCCGTCGCAAATGTTGTTGACCCGATCGGGTCTGACCCGAAAAGTTTGCGACGGACTACTGTCCGTCGCAAATTCTTGACCCGGCCGGATCTGACCCGCCGATTTTGCGACGGATGGCTGAATCCGTCGCAAAAATTTGCTACGGCTGTTTTAGGTACGGATACGTGTCCGTCGCAGATCCCGTCGCAAAACACTGTTTGCGACGGATTTTCCGTCGCTAATTCCGTCGCAAAACAGTGTTTTTTTATAGTGTCTTCCCCTCTTCGTTTAGAGCTTGATACTTCTCTGGGCCGTATTTCCTTCTTTTTTTATGGACTGGCCTTCTTGCTTGGTTGATATTGAGTTTGTGGCAAGCATGTTTCGGATCTATTCTCACCATATCTGCGTGAGACCATGCGAAAACATCTAGATTCTTTTTTAGGAACTCTTCCATTCAAGATCTGTATGGCTCAGGGAGCTCAGATCCTATGTACAATTCTAGGTCCTTATTTTCAGGGCTAACTTTAATGGCCTCCAGTTCTTCAACCGGAGTTGCTCGTCATTTTTGCCCTTTCCAACGAGAATCTATTATTGGTCCCTCTGGGTCGGAATCATTTTTGATGTTCATTAGGTCTGCATCCAAACGGGGTTCAAGATCATCTGCTTGTCTTGGCTCATCATTGTTTGCCAGACTGCGGCCCTCCAAGTCATTGGTAGCAAGTTGCTCATCGCCACCCAAATGTTGTTCGTCAGGTGAAGGTGCCTCCTTGGTGGCAATGAGCTGCTCGCCCAAAAGTTGTTCGTCAGCAGGCAAGAGTTGCTCGTCCAGATCCATATGGTCCTCCCCTGCCTCCATCACGTCTTCCAGTACTGATGGTTCATCAACTGGGTAGCTGGTGGTGGCTTTCATCATGGAAACTCGTCCCTCTTTTGATTGCATTTGTAGGAGTCACTCATGAGCTTTTCTTTGGTCTCCCTTTATTGAGCCAGCTCCACTTGCTGTTGGAAATTTTATGCAATAATAGTAGGTTGAACATGCGGCTTTAAATACATTAAAAAAGGGTCGACCAAGAAACTTGTTATAAGTCGACTATTGATCTACGACCAAGAAATCTACCATTCTTGTGATATTTTTCTCGGGTTCCTCGGCCGTTACAAGTTGTACAGACAACCTAATTATTCCCACATGGATTGTTACAACATTTCCAAAGCCTAGGATACGATGGTTTGAGTCTTGGATATAGCTCGAGTAATCTCCCAGTTGATCGAGCGTCTTTTTGAAGAGGATGTTAATGTAAGTCCCGGTGTCCACCAACAATTGATGCACTGTGGTTCCCATAATCTTGGCACAAATTACGAGAGAGCCATTATGGGGGGGTTAATATTCCTTCTAAGTCTTTCTCAGTGAAGGTTAATTCTGATGTTTGTAGGACGGATGGATTAACCCCCATTTCTTGTACATTATCAATTGCTCGTAATTCCGCCTTTCTCTTACGATTATACATTGGTGGTCGTCCATCATAATACCCTTCGGCAGGTCCTAAGGGTTCCATCATGTATACATCTTCCACTGGACGAGCAGTAACGGCAGAGGCTTGTCGTCCAAGTCTATTGTTCAGTGGAGGTTGGTCGTCAATTTCATCTCCTGAGCTGCTCTCCCGGCCTCTTTTCCCAGGTTGTCTTTTGACAAAGTCGGAGAGCTTTCTCTCCTTGTAAAATCGCCACAATTGCTTGAGCAAATCTCTACACTCACTCATAAAATGCCCCACACTTTGGTGGTAGGCACAATATTTGTTTGGGTTGAGTTTGCCAGTCTCTTGACGAATCTTCCGAGGGGGGGAGAGCAATTATTTCTCCTTTACGTTGTTGTACACAGTATCGATGGATACTGTTAGCACCTGGTTTAGTTTTTCCTTCAGCTCTGTCCCTTCAGTGAACACCTTCATATTTTTAGGGACTCGATAGCCTGTTCCACCGGGTTTTTTGTTGTTCTCATTTGGATCAGCCTTGTTGTCCCCCAAATTTGCTTGTAAAGCTTCATACATGGAGACAAATATGCCGGCTCGATTTTTGAACTCGGCATAGCTCTTTGGGCACTTCAGACGCACCTCCTTCCATAAGTCTGATCCTTTCTTCAACCCGGCCATGACCACTACAATTTTTGTATCTTCACTAACTGGTTCCCCTTCCAACAGTACTTTGAATCTTTCCATGAAAGCCCAATCAGATTCGTCATCATTTTGCTTTAAATCTGATAGTTGGTGCTTCTGGAAAGGTACGATTCTGCAGTTGAAAAGTGAGAGAGGAACTCCCGGCTTAACTGAGCGAACGAGTGGATAGATGCATGTGGCATTGTAGAAAACCACTTATGTACTCTGTCTCCCAAGGTTAAGGGGAAATTCCGGCATTGTGTGGTATCACTTGCTCTAACGGAGATCATGTAATCTGAATATTTTGTTAGGTGAACACGGGGATCAGCAATGCCTTCATATTGTAAGCTTGCTGGAAATTGTATCCTTTTCTGGATTGGGGCCTTCAAAATGATTGAAGATAATGGTGAGGATGGCATGCTGGATGCCCCAATCCCTCTTTGATTGTCAAGTTGTCCTTGCATGCTCTCCACGACTTTCCTCAAACTGGACAACTCATCAAGAGATGCCCCCTGACTTGGAGATTATTCAGCGAGCAAGGATCAATGTCATTTTGCTCGTCGCAGTCCCTCACTTGTAGGAGGAATCTCTTGAGGCTGCTGTTGGTGAACGAATCTAATCGTAAGGATTAGTGGCTGTTTTAATCCGTTTTTACGTCACCAATCAATACGTGTGATTGGTTACCACCGTAAATGGTAAATCGGGGTTCGGGTTATGAAATTGGATGTACGAAAGTCGAAATTGAATTAATTTCGTATGTGTGCACGTTTAGGTGTTATAGTATGTGCTTTTGGGAGTGTTTTTGTATTTTAACTTTTTTTGAACTTGTATTTCACAGCTGGAGAACAACTATTTATAGAGACTAACAAGCATGAGGTGTCCAAGACTCTTGGTCTCCCTAGCCTGCATGCTTGACATGTGTCCCTTTGATCTTATCAAAGCTGAATCTTAGCTACAAAGTCTTCTTTGGTCTTATCTCGGACTCATTGTTGTTCGCCTAGGTCGGCTTGATTGATCTTGTTGATTCTCCAACTTAAAGTTGTTCGCCTCTTGAGGTTGTACTTTGGAAGTTGTTCACCTTATGGCTTTGTTCACTTGTTCACCATGGCTGTTGTATCATAATTTGACCAAGTTGTTCGTCATTGATGACTTCACAGTTGGCTCATTCTTGTTCTCGGGTCTAAATACCTGTTCGCCCATTAGTTGTTCTTCGGGGAGTTGTTCGTCACTTTATACACTTCTCAAATTGGTAGATGCACCCCAACTTGATTTTCTTTGTTGATCACCCTTGATTTGAGGTTGGCTCTTCATAATCCTTGATGTAGCTTTAATCCTTGTTCGCCATTTATTAACTTATGTTCGCCTATCAACAATTGCCCCCTATCCTGGCTATATGTTGCCCCAGACGAGCAACTATAGTTAGGATATCAAAATGATGAGGGTTGGGGCGAACATCATTGGCTTGGGCGAGCAACATATGGTCTGTCGTTTCGTCTCCCCAAGGTCTGGGGGTTGTACGAAGATGACGTGGGCGGCATGGTTGTGCGCCGCCCACGCGCGAGCAATCCCGAGGCCACGCGCCCCTATATTTACATGTAGGCCCTTCGATTCTTATACTTGCTCGGAAATTACCCCGTTTTCTTTCAATTTGGCCCGTATTTTGTTGGAAATTACGCTTTGTGCCCCATTTTTTGCTTGGGGTATAAATAGAAGGGGGAAACAAATTTTTCCCACTTTTTCATCTCTTGCTACAGTACTCCGGCGATTCTTCCTTCTCCGGCGATTTCAAGCTTTCCGGCGTCCGTCCTTCAGCATCTGACTTCAAATTTTAAGACAAGGTAGTTACTTTTCTTTTTTTTTCTTCATTTCATCTCTTTTGTTTTTCTTCAAAAATCTCCATCGCCGCCGTGTGTGGCTTTGCTCCGCCGTCTTCCCCGACGAAACGCCGCCGTCTGGTTCTTCTTCTCCCTTCTCCTTCCATGTCTTCGCATTCGAGTAACAAATCCGAAGAAACACTCGACCCACTCTTCCCAATCGCGGCCCCTGTCGATCAACCTCCCTTCGTTATTTCCTCGGCGTCGGATCCTCACGTGGACTCGATTGTACGTTCTTTGGAGGATTCTGGTGCTCGCTCATCTGGGAGGGAAGTGGTGGTTGCTGCGAACAGGGACTCTGACGAGGGCTCCTCGTCTAGCGCTGAATCGGAGGATCCCCAATTCGACGAGTTGACTCGCGAATTTTTAGAAGGGATAGACTTTCCATCTCCAAAGATGTTGGAAAACGAGATCCCAGTCGGAGTTGCTCGGCCTTTCGAATGGCGAGCATATGCTGAGGAGTATGCGAACAACTTTGCTCGCCCACAGAGAGAAGTATTGGATCTGGTGAAGACTGAGTACCAGACGAGCAAGATTAAGAGCGTTGTTCGGGAGTATGAATTGGATTCGATCCGGGAGACCTACAAGATTCCCTTTGATATTCATATGTGGGCTCCCAAGAGAAAAGAGAGAGCCGATCGCCCACCTCCTGGATGCACAGCGATCAACATTCATACTCTGATTGCTGGATTGAAATTACCCCTTCCACCTATTGTTGCTCGCTTCCTGGAGGCGACCAACCTTGCCATCACCCAAATCACCCCAATCGGATGGATGAACTTATTGGGGACGATGTGTCTGTTCGCTCTAGAGGGATACATTGATCGCATAACTGCAGATGAGATCAACTACCTCATGACGATCACGAGATGTCCCCCTGGAGAGGAAGGATATTTTTATCTCAAGGCCAGGACAGGACTGAAGATGGTAGAGGGAGTGCCGAACAAAATCCGCGATTGGAAGCAGCACTTCTTTTTCATTGGGGGTGATTGGCGAGCATCTTCTGGCCCATATGGTGGTGATGGACGAATAAATTCCCCAGCCTCTTACGGGAAATTTAAACGTAAGATTAATTTCTTGTTCGTCCACGAGCTGTACTGTTCTAATTTAACTTTTCTTGTTTGTTCGCAGGCCCTCGTTTGCCCAAGTGGAACTCGGAGGAAGAAGAGGTCGGCTCAGAGTTTCTATTCACCTCTTGCTTGGTCGGCCTTCGCAACAAAGCGGAGAGGACTATCGAGTACTTGCGCGATAGAAAGTGCCTGAGAGCTGCTCGCCTGCTCACATACCCCCATCACCTGGAAGCTCAAGCTGAGGTGCCCCCAGGTATGGAAATTTCGAACTCCTTAATGAGAACTTTGCTCGTCATTTGACATCCCCAATCTTGCTCGTCTAATTTTTTTTTTTTTAGCCGAGCAAGTCACTGTTGCCATTCCTCCAAGTTTTGCTCTCTTAGAACAGAGGGTTTTTGAGATGGCGCCTCCGAAGGGGCGGAAGAGGAGAGGTGATCCGCCTACTAAGATCCTGGGGATGACGAATAAGGCTGAGGGAGCCAAAGTCCCGCGACCAGCTGCTCCTCCTGCTCCTGCTCAGCCATCTTCTCCAATTTCTCCCCCACGTGCGGGGAAGCGCTTAAAGAAGGCGGATGGGACTCCGCTGGCCCAAGACATCCCCATTGGTGGCAAGGGGAAGGAGAAAGTGGGCCACAGTCATTCTCGTCCTGAGGGGGATGTTGTTCGCCGCTCTACTGAGCCTGTAGAAAAATCAGGCAAAGCGAGCAAGGATTCCACCTCTGGTCGCGGCCCTGAGGACCTCACCCATCTGGGTTGGGATGATCGGAAATTTAAAGAGTAAGTTTACCCTTGCCTTTGTCGAGCAAGATTTATCATCATCATTTTTTTTCTAAGTGTCTTTTTCTTTCTTGTTCGCAGATATCGTGCTGACGATCATCCCGGTCGAGCAAGTGTTGTACACCAGTACGCTTGCTCGAAGACTCCCGTTAACATAAGGGAGATTCCTGGCGAGCATGTTCGCAGGGCGACGGAGTTGGTCGCCCGAGCTTGGACGCGTCCTCTAGATAAGGCCGTTTTTCAACAGGAGTTGGCGGACAATCTTCACCTCTCAATGATGCTCGTCGCCAACGGCCTCGTCACTGCCCAAAGGGCAATTGCCCAAGTTGCCGAGCAAGAAGAATCTGCTCGTCACTATGCCAGCACTGCTCGACAACTTACTGAAGAGAAGGATGGCCTGGTCGGCCAATATGAGGCTAAGATTGCTCGTC
The DNA here is from genome assembly GCA_947034835.1 of Ballota nigra. Lineage (NCBI taxonomy): Eukaryota > Viridiplantae > Streptophyta > Magnoliopsida > Lamiales > Lamiaceae > Ballota > Ballota nigra. The sequence continues at coordinate 62,342,576 of OX344723.1, read as the reverse complement.
TCAACAACCAGATCAATGTTTACATTGATGCTGAGCATAAACGCCTTGAAGAAATTCAAAGCCTGTCCAAAGAGCTGAAGGACAATGAGGCTCTGCTCAAGGATAAGGAGGCCCTGCTCGGCGAGGGGGAGAAAAAGTTGTCCGCAACTGAACAAGAAAACGCCGAACTGAAAACAGAAATTGCTCGTCTTCGGGAGGCGGCAGCCAACCTCTTTACTCGCGAGCAACTTGAAGAGGAAGTTCAGGCTCGAACTGCTCCCATTTCCAACCTTGGATATACCTGCGCCTATGCGGACAGCATCCGCACGGCCGATGCCTATGACTTCAAGGATTTGGTTGAAGAAATGAGCAAGGATCTGAATGAATTCATGGAGCATTATCCACCGCCGAACAACATCGAAATTCAGTTGGCGGATCTGGCCGTACTAGGGGTTAAGCTTGACAAACTTGACCCCAGTATATCCATCACTCATCCTCCTCCTCCAGTTGATGAAGGCGAACAAGAGGAAGAGGTGGCCGCCGCTGTCGAGCAGAGTGCTAAAGAGGCTGAGGATAAGGCTGCCGAAGACTTGGCTCGAGATATGATTGTCGAACCTCCCGCCGAGCAGGCTCAAGATCCTCCTCCTGCCGAGCAACAATAGTTCGTAGGACTTAGCTTTTTTCTCTTTCTTTTGTAATAGTTGTTCGTTCCTTTTTTATAGTACTTGTAATGGCTATTTTCAGCTTGTACTATCTTTTGGGCTTAAAGCCTTTAATTCAATGAATGTCTTTCTTTTGTTCGCTCATCTTCTTATATGTTAATTGCCTTTACATTTTCATGAAATGCTTTTGCAATTATAACATATTGTATTGGGCTTTTGTTCGAATTGAACTTTGCCTTTAGTGGAATTAGGGTTCAGCCTTAGGTTCTGTTCATTTTAAAAAACGAACAACCTTTAAGTGGCTTTGGTCCTTAGGTTCTGTTCATTTGTAAAACGAACAACCTTTGAATGGACTTGTACCTCGAGCTTTTGGACTTTTTCCTTTGCTGACGAACAACTACTGTATTTACATTTTGAACAAATTATAAGTGTTATAAGACTGTTCATCACTTACATATACAATATGACGAACAACTTTGAACACAAACTAAAAACTTGCTCGCTTATAGATTTTTGCCGAGCAACTCTATTCAAAAATAAAAGACGCAGCACCAGACTATACAAATGTGGCGAGCAACTTTTTAATCTATACTTAACCAAATTTTCAAAAAATTATGCAAGTTTTTGATCCTTGATCCATTGCATTTGCTTGATTCACTTCATTCGCCATACTTGCCCCCAAGATAATTGTTCGCCCATTTATTGATAATACTTCTTGAGATGTACGGCATTCCAGGAGTATGAGGCCGGCTTGCCTTCCATATCTTCGAGATCGTATACGCCATTTACGAATTTTTCCGTTATACGATATGGGCCCTCCCAAGCTGGTCCCAGTACTCCTGAAGATTGGGCGAGCAGTTTTCTTAGAACCAAATCTCCAACTCTGAATTCCCGGACTTTTACACGGGAATTATAATAACGTTCCGCTCTTTGCTTGTATGTTGCATTTTTTAACTCAGCATTGAGTCTTTTTTCTTCGAGTAAATCCATTTCAGCACTTAGAGCAGAATTATTTGCTTGTTCATCAAAGTTGGTCGTCCTAATCGTACTGGTCCTTAACTCAATAGGTATTACTGCTTCTGTTCCGAAAGCCATAGCAAAGGGTGTTTCTCCGGTGCTAGACCTGGGAGAAACTCTGTATGCCCACAAGACTTCCGGGAGTTCGATAGACCAACCACTTTTACTCTCCGCCAGTCTTACTTTTAATGTATGCTTGATTATCTTGTTCACAGCTTCAACTTGTCCGTTTGACTGGGGATGATAAGGTGTGGAGTAATGTTTTTTGATCCCCCACTTCGCACAGAATTCTCTCAACTCTTGTCCATCAAACTGTGGACCATTGTCTGTCACAATTGCCTGTGGAACTCCGAAACGACAGACAATGTTCTTCCAAATAAAGTTGATCATCTTCTGTTGTGTGATGCTCACCATGGCCTCTGCTTCTGCCCATTTAGTGTAATAATCGACTGCCACAACGACAAATCGAACATTTCCGACTCCAGCTGGGAAAGGACCAATAATGTCCATTCCCCATCTAGCAAAAGGCCATGGGCTATAAACCGATACGAGTTGTTGAGCCGGGGTATGAATGTTTGGTGCAAAAATTTGGCATTGGTGGCAAGTCTTTGCTTTTTTTATTGCATCTTGGCGTAAAGTTGGCCAGTAATAGCCTTGTCTGATAGTTTTGTACGCCAAGGCTTGCCCCCCAGTGTGATTTCCACATACTCCGGCGTGAATTTCTTCGAGTACTGCTTGCCCTTGCCCCCTAGGCAAACACTTGAGAAGTGGGACTGATATTCCCCTTTTGAAGAGTTGCTCGCCCACCAGAGTATATCTGGCGGCTCGCTTTACTAGCTTGGCAGCTTCAAAAGGATTGTTTGGTTTTTCCCCACTTTTCAAGTATTTGACTATACTTGTTCTCCAGTCTTCTTCACTGGTTTGATCGTCGAGTTGGTTGACATTATAGCTTACTGTTGATGGATCTTTCATCTTTGTAACTATAATATCTGCCAACTCTACGGGGCCTTCACTTGTTGCTAGTCGAGCAAGCGCATCTGCTTGAGTGTTGCTCGTCCTTGGAATTTGCTGTATGAAAACTTGCTGCAACATGGACATTAGGTGAGCAACAATCCGTTGATACTCGATCATGTGATCATCTTTTGCCTCGTATTCACCTCGGACTTAGTTCACGATCAATTGTGAATCGCCAAATATTTGCAAGCGTCTGACACCAACTGCGAGAGATAGGTGGAGACCAGCAATAAGAGCTTCATACTCAGCTTTGTTGTTGGTTGCCATGAAACCAAATCTGATTGCCGAGGTGAATACTTGTCTATCTGGGCTGATTAAAACTACTCCTGCCCCCGAGGCTATATTGGTTGATGATCCATCCACATAGAGATGCCAAGGATGATCAAGTCCTCTCGTCGGATCTGGTGGGAAAGTTAGTTCGACTATAAAGTCGGCTAATGCTTGCCCTTTGATCGCTGTTCGAGGAGCATAGGTCACCCCGAATTGGCTAATCTCCAGTGACCATCTTAAGAGACGACCTGCAGTGTCGGGGCGATGGAGAATTTGCCTGAGCGGGAAAGTTGTTAGAACTTCGACTTGATGGTCAAAGAAGTATGGTCGTAACTTTCTCACGCTCATAACCAAAGCATACGCCAGCTTTTCGGTTGGAGCATATTTGATCTCTGCTTCGTGTAAAGCCTGGCTGACGTAATATATAGGTTGGTAAAATTTGCCGTCTTCGCGCACCAAAACAGAGTTGATGGCAACTTCTGATGCGGCTAAGTATAGAAAAAGCTTTTCTCCTGGGATTGGTTTTGATAGGATTTTGACATCTCCCAGGTATTCTTTAAGTTGATCGAAGGCCGCTTGGCAGTTGTTAGTCCATGCAAACTTTCCTTTTTTGACGGCCTCGAAGAATGGACGGCACTTGTCCCCTGACCTGGATATGAACCGGTTCAATGCTGCTAGGCACCCGGTGAGTCTTTGCACTTCTTTCACCGAACGTGGTGGTTGCATATCCATGATGGCTTTAACCTTTGAAGGGTTGGCCTCAATTCCCCGCTGGCTAACAAGATAGCCCAAGAATTTCCCTGAGTGAACTCCAAAGCTGCTCTTCTTTGGATTCAACTTCATGTTATAGTGTCGAAGAATTTCGAACACTTGAGTCAGATGTCGAAGATGGTCTTCCTTCTTGGGACTTTTGACTACGATATCGTCTACATAGACTTCAACCGTGTCTCCAATTTGTTGATCAAACATCTTGTTCACCAGTCTTTGATATGTTGCTCCGGCATTTATGAGGCCAAACGGCATTCTTTTCCAACACAGCAAGTTTTTGTTTGTATAAAACGCTGTGTTCTCCTGATCATCTGGATGCATAGGAATTTGATGATATCCGACGAAAGCATCCATAAACGTCAACATCTCGTGACCTGCAGTGCTGTCCACCAATTGATCGATATGTGGGAGAGGAAAATTGTCCTTCGGGCATGCTGCATTCAGATCTGTAAAATCTATGCATAGCCTCCAGGTCCCATTTGGTTTCCTTACGAGTACTAGGTTTGCTACCCATTGTGGACAGAGTGCTTGTCGAATGAGATCGTTGTCTAGCAACTTCTTAACTTCTTCATTCAAGGCTTGGTATTTGTCTGGGCCGTACTTCCTCCGCTTTTGATGGACGGGCTTTCTTGCTTGATTTATGTTCAGCTTGTGGCAAGCATGTTTCGGGTCTATCCCCACCATATCTGCGTGAGACCAAGCAAAGACATCTAGATTCTTAGTGAGGAACTCTTTCATTCGGGATCTGTAAGGCTCTGGGAGCTCAGATCCTATGAATAATTCAAGATCTTCGTTGTCGGGATTAACTTTGAACGCCTCCAGCTCTTCGACTGGAGTCGCTCGTCGTTTTTGTCCCTTCCAACGGGGATCAAGTATGGGTTCCTCAGGGTTGGAATCATTTTCGATGTTCATGGGCTCTGCCCCCAGGCGGGGTTCTAGATCATCAGTTGGCTCCATCCCATTGTTGTTCGTTTGTACTTGGCCCTCCAAGTCCCCCACTGAGGGTTGTTCGTCATCACCCCTTTGTTGTTCGTCAGATGGAGGTTCCTCGCGGGTGGTAACGAGTTGTTCGTCCAACACTTGCTCGTTCAAGTGTTGTTCGTCCGTATCCTTGTGGTCATCCATGTCCATCATATTGTTCAGTATTGATGGTTCGTCGACGGGATAACTTGTTGCTTCCATCATGGATATTTGTACAAATTTTGCTCGTAGTTGTTGAATGCATTCTCGTGCTCTCCGTTGGTCTCCTTTAATTGTGCCTGCTCCATTGGCTGTTGGAAATTTCAAACAATAGTGGTAAGTGGAACATGCAGCTTTAAATTCATTGAGAAAAGGTTGGCCAAGAAACCCGTTATAGGTGGACTCCTGGTCTACAACCAAGAAATCTACCATTCTTGTTATATTTCTTTCGGGTTCATTAGCCGTTACAAGTTGTACTGCTAATGTTACAATTCCCAACGGTGTTGTCACAGCATTCCCGAAACCTATGATTCTATGTGTTGTATTCCGAACATAACCCGAATAATCTCCCAGATTATCGAGGGTCTTCTTAAATAAGATGTTGGTGTAGGCTCCGGTGTCCACCAACAGTCTGTGGACTCTGGTCCCCATAATCTTTGCGCAGATTACGAGTGAATCATTGTGCGGAGTTAAGACGCCTTCAAGGTCTTTTTCGGTGAAAGTTAATTCTGCCGTTTGCATGATAGACGGCTTAACTCCCATTTCTTGTACTTGGCCAATCGCTCGTAGCTCCGCTTTCCTCTTCCGATTAGAGTCGGGTGGTTGTCCATCAAAACACCCTTCCGCGGGACCTGCGGGTTCCATCATGAAAAGATCTTCTAAAGGTTGAGCTGGTATACTGGGAACTGGTCGCCCGGGTCTGTTGTTTCTCTGAGGTTGACCATCCTCTTCGTCTTCTGAGTTGTTCTCCCGGGTTCTCTTCCCAGGTTGTCTTTTAACGAAATCGGAGAGCTTTCCCTCCTCATAAAATTGCCAGAGTTGCTTAAGCAAATCTCTACACTCACTCGTAAAATGCCCCACACTTTGATGGTAGGCACAATACTTGTTTGGGTTGAGTTTGCCAGTATCCTGACGGATTTTACGTGGTGGGGAAAGCAACTCTTTCTCCTTTACGCTTTCATACACAGTATCAACTGATACTGTCAATACTTGGTCCAATTTTTCCTTCAAATCCGATCCTTCGGTGAATGCTTTCATATTTTTTGGGACCCTGTAGCTTGTCCCGACGGGCTTTTTGTTATTCTCCTTAGGATCAACTTTATTCTCCCCCAAATTTGTTTGTAGGGCCTCGTGCATGGAAACGAAAATGCCAGCTTGGTTTCTGAACTCGGCATAAGTCTTTGGGCACTTTAGACGTACCTCCTTCCATAACTTCGACCCTTTTTTCAATCCGGCCATCACAGCGACGATCTTTGTATCTTCGCTCACCGGTTCTTCTTCTAGCAAAACTTTATCGAATCTTTCCATAAACACCCGGTCAGTTTCATCATCATTTTGCCTCAAATCTGACAGCCGGTGTTTTTGGGAAAGATACGACCCCGCCGTTGAAAAGTGAGAAAGAAATTCTCGACTTAGTTGGACGAACGAGTGGATTGATGCCGGCGGCATTGATGAAATCCACTTGTGAACCCGATCGCCCAATGTTAAAGGAAAATTCCGGCATTGGGTGGCATCGCTGGCCCCCACGGAGACCATGTAGTCCGTATACTTCGTTAAGTGGACCCGGGGGTCGGCGATGCCTTCATATTGAATGCTTGCCGGAAATTGAATCATTTTCTGTATCGGGGCCTTCAAAATGTGAGCTGCCAAAGGTGAGGATGGCATGCTAGTCGTTCCCATCCCCCTCTGTTGGTCTAGTTGCCCCTGCATGTTCTCCACAGCCTTCCTTAGGCTTGACAATTCATCAAGAGGTGCCCCCTGACTTGGAGGCTGTTCGGCGAGCAAATGCATTAACCTTTCTGCTCGTCGCAGTCCCTCGCTTGGAGTGGGCACTTCCTGGGCTTGCCTCCTAATGTTGTTCGCCGCATTTGGCCCTAGGCGCCTAAAGGCTGACTGGGAGAGTCTTTCATGGACTGATGGGCGAGGCTGTTCAAAAGTTGCTCGCCCATCTTCTGCTCCCCGGCGAGCAGCTTCCTGTTGGGGTTGGCTAAGCCTGTCCTGAGCACTGGAACGCGTTGTTCCATGGCTAGACATAGTTGTTCGTCCGCGACCAGACTCAGCCTGTACTTCTCTCTGGTCGATCACCTTGGCCTTTCCCTTATTCCGTCTAACTTGGGCACTATCAACCTCTCGCTGTTCGCCCCTAGTAGTCCTGGGTCTAACAACCTCTAGGGACTTGTCCCTTGGCTTTGCTTGTGTTTGCCTAACCTTCTCTTGTTGCCTCTGGAGGGCCTGGAGAGCAGCTATGGTTTTGGCTAACTCGTTGGGGTTGTTCGCCAAAGCCTCCATCTCAGGGGGGGAGGTTATGTGTTATGGTTGTATGCTGCGACCTGTTCGCATGTCTCGGGTCACGGTCCTGGTGGTCGGCCGATGTGGCCCGGGTCTGAGATGCTCTTTTTGACAAACGTGATCCTTGGGTCTCTTTAGATTGAGGCATTTCAATTTAAATTACTTCTTAATTTATAAATTGAAGAACACCAAGAATACTTTTGTTTGTATCTTCAAATATTTCTTGAGATTTCCTATGAATCTTCAAGTTTTCAACTTGAAGTTCTTGAGTAATCACACTAAACTGAAGGTTCGAACCCTCCTTCTAGCGCCAAATTGTTGGTGAACGAATCTAATCGTAAGGATTAGTGGCTGTTTTAATCCGTTTTTACGTCACCAATCAATACGTGTGATTGGTTACCACCGTAAATGGTAAATCGGGGTTCGGGTTATGAAATTGGATGTACGAAAGTCGAAATTGAATTAATTTCGTATGTGTGCACGTTTAGGTGTTATAGTATGTGCTTTTGGGAGTGTTTTTGTATTTTAACTTTTTTTGAACTTGTATTTCACAGCTGGAGAACAACTATTTATAGAGACTAATAAGCATGAGGTGTCCAAGACTCTTGGTCTCCCTAGCCTGCATGCTTGACATGTGTCCCTTTGATCTTATCAAAGCTGAATCTTAGCTACAAAGTCTTCTTTGGTCTTATCTCGGACTCATTGTTGTTCGCCTAGGTCGGCTTGATTGATCTTGTTGATTCTCCAACTTAAAGTTGTTCGCCTCTTGAGGTTGTACTTTGGAAGTTGTTCACCTTATGGCTTTGTTCACTTGTTCACCATGTCTGTTGTATCATAATTTGACCAAGTTGTTCGTCATTGATGACTTCACAGTTGGCTCATTCTTGGTCTCGGGTCTAAATACTTGTTCGCCCATTAGTTGTTCGTCGGGGAGTTGTTCGTCACTTTATACACTTCTCAAATTGGTAGATGCACCCCAACTTGATTTTCTTTGTTGATCACCCTTGATTTGAGGTTGGCTCTTCATAATCCTTGATGTAGCTTTAATCCTTGTTCGCCATTTATTAACTTATGTTCGCCTATCAACAGCTGCCTCCTTGGGTTGCTCGCCGCATGTGGCCCAAGGCGCCCAAAGGCAGACCTTGTCAACCTCTCATGTACTGACGGGCGCGCTTGCTCGCAAGTTGCTTGCCCCTGCCCTTGCTCTGGGTGAGCAACTTCTGGCTGGGGTTGTGGCCGGCCCAACCTGTCCTGTGCACTGGAATGGGATGTTCCATGGCTAGACATTGATGTTCGCCCATGGGCAGATTCAGCTTGACCTTCCATTTGGTCCACCATTTTAGCTTTGTCTTTGTCCCCTCGATTTTGGGCACTGTTGACTTCATGTTGCTCGCCACGAGCAGATCTTGCTCTTACTACTTCTAATTGTCGAGACCTAGACCTTACTAGTGAAGGTCTATGTTATTCTTGTTGCCTCTGGATTGCCTGGAGAGCAACTATCGTTTTGGCCAATTCTTTGGGATTTCTAGCCAATGCCTCTAATTCTGGAGGCATTATGTGGGCTGCAACTGAGGGTTGAAACTTGTTCGTATGGCGTGGATCACGATCCTGATGATCAGTGGATGAGACCCGGGTCGGGGAAACTCCCATCGAGGGATGTGAAATCCTAGTTTCTTTGGATTGAGGAATCCTGATTTGAATTATCTTCTCAATTTTTGAACCTTCAAATTTGAAATTGAAGAACACCAAGAACACTTTTGTTTGAATCTTCAAGGATTTCCTGAGGATTCCTTCAAATCTTCAAGTTTTAAACTTGAAGTTCTCGATAATCACACTTAAATCGGAGGTTCGAATCCTCCTTCTAGCACCAAATTGTTGGTGATCGGTTCTAATCGTGAGGATTAGTGGCTATTTTTAACCGGTTTTAGAATCACCAAACAAGAACGTGTGATTGATTACCACCGTAAATGGTAAATTCAATTGTTCGGGTTATAAAATCGTAAATATGAGTATCGAATTCGTATTTATTTTATGTGTGTGTACGTCTAGGTGTATGAGTGTGTGTTTTTTGGAGTGTTTGTGAATTTGAACTTAGATTTTATTGCTGGAGAACAACTATTTATATTAACCACCAAGTAGGTGGTGTACATGACTCTTGGACTACCAGGCTTGCATGCTTGACGTGTGTCCCCTTGACCATATTTGACCCTATCTAAGACTTAGTGTTGTTCGATATTATTGGCTTAGTTGGTCCAATACTTCTCTTTTGTAAGAGTTGTTCGCTTATCTGCTCGTTAGGTCCAGGCCTCTGAATCTTTGATACTTGTTCGTCACGAGTTAAGTTGATTTGGAAGGATGATTTGCGTCATACACTCCTTGAACTGACAAGTGCACCACCTTTTGACATTGTTGTTCGACACTCATGACCTGGTACAGGATTTATGTCTGACCTTGGATATTAGGTCCTGTTCGCCAGATAGCTGCTTATCTTAGGAATTGCTCGCCGTATGACGCACTCCTCGAATTGGTTTATACACTCCCTTTTGGGTATCCTCATTAGCCGCCGTAGGTTGGGGTGTTTTGATTCGGAATTATCATTTAGACCCACATAGTTGTTTTCCCAATTGAAAATGTTGTTCGCACATCAACAGTGTGAGTGTAATGTCAATGCATGTGTGGTAAGTGATGGTTGTAGGGGATAATAAAGTGATTGTTTACATAAAAAAATGTGTATATTTTTTATGGACGGGTAAATAAGAAAAATGAACATGTTTTTGGTAGACGGTGGAGTATAAGTATGTGTCTGGTTTATGAATTTGCTAGGGTAAGATTTTCTTTATGTCAAATCAATATTTAATATTAATTGATGTTGTATTATTATATTGTATTGAGTGAGAGAAAAATAAAAGAGAGAATGAGTGATTGATAGAAATATGATGATATGATAATATTGAATTTTTGTGAAAAATACAATAATATGTTTATACGTATATACCTAGAATTATGATGATTCGTTGGATATTTTTTTAAATTTCACATGTCAACTATCCAAATTATGGAACACAAAGTGAAATATAAAAAATGGAACAAATAATTTCATTTTATGTCAATATGAGTTGTAATTACTAGCCACAATGGATGTAATCAGTTATTGAGAGTTTATAACCCACGATAGTGTTGATAGGCGAACATAAATCAATGATGGGCGAACAAGGATTAAAGCCTTAAAAAGGATTATGAAGAACCAACCTCAAATCAAAGATTATTAATAAAGAAAATAAAGATGGGGGTGCATAAATCAATCCAGGGAGTGTATAAACTGACGAACAACTCTACCGATGAACGATATACTGGCGAACAGGTTTTAAGACCCGAGACCAGATACGAACATTCGAGCAACATTGTCAAAAGGTGGTACATCTACTAGCCTAAGAGGTGTATGTCGACGAACAAAGGACCAAGATCTCAAAGTCAATCTGTGTAAAACACAAAGGCGAACAACTTCTGAGCCATACACTCAAAAGGCGAACAAATTTTATGAAAAAACCCTTCTGGATCAACTAAGCCGACTTGGGCGAACAACAATGAAGTCCGAGATAAGACCAAAGAAGATTTTGTAACTAAGATTCAGCTTAGATAAGGTCAAACTAAGGTCAAAGGACACTTGTCAAGCATGCAAGCTAGGGAGACCAAGAGTCATAGACACCTCATGCTTGCTAGTCTCTATAAATAGTTGTTCTCCAGCTTAATAAATACAAGTTCAAATTCACAAATAATTCCCAAAACACACTCTAACACACTAAAACGTGCACACATACGAAATCAATACGATTTTGACTCTCGCGTTAATCATTCCACATCCTGAATCTTCGATTTACCATTTACGGTAGTAATCAATCACACGTAATTGATTGGTGGTCTTAAACCAAATTAAAACAGTCACTAATCCTATCGATTAAATTTGATCACCAACAGATAGCTCACCAGTGTGGCTGCTCTAAAAAGAATATGTATTGTCTAGTACTACCTACATCTCTGATAATTGATCATGTTTTTTAGTACGTGGTTTAATGCGATATGCCGGAGGATATTACAGGGTTTTCTAAGGTTCGTTTTTTTAATAAAATGACCCTTAATGGAAAATTTATTTCGCATACTTTTCATAAACGATCATTTTATTAAAAATGTACCTCAGAAAACCCTGTAGTACTCTCCGATATATCGCATTAAACCATGTGCAAAAAAGTAGGACCAATTTTCAGGGACAGAGGGAATATTTATCACTTATCTTTTGAAATATTTATATAATTCCAAGACTTATTAAAAATAGGTTTTACTTTTTAAGTAGTTTTATAATAAAAATGGGTTCTGTATTAATTTTTATAATCCTTTATATGATTTATTATTTTAAATTTTAATTTTGTGGTTTAAAATTCATCACATAATTATCATATTAATTTTGTTTGAGTTATTTGGTTTATTCTAAAAGAAATTTAATATTTTTAGTCAATTTTTTTATGATACATTTTTTAGATTATGTTTGTTTATTTCAATTTCGATTTTCATAAAATAAATTATGTTGAACGTTTTGCAATTTTCTACCTAAAAGTTCATGCTGCACTAGTTACTTTGACTTTGTAATCACTACAAAAAACTCGCGTTTTAGCGACCGAAATTAGCGACCGCCAAAAAGTCGGTCTCTAAATAATGTATTAGCGACCAATTAGTGATCGACAGAGACAACCGGTCTCAAATTAAAAATATTTGCGACATCCTTAATGGTCGGTCGCTAATTCGAAAGATTAGCGACCACCTACGACCACCTTAACGATCGCTAAAACTTAAAAGATGGTCAAGTCTGATCAATACTTTTTACCGCCTGATTAGAACGGTCGCTAATTTCAAATTTATAAGGAGCGACCGTCGTCAGACGGTCACAAAATTGTAACGTTTGACCCGGGTTGGTAACTGTTGAAGGTTATTAATGCGGGAGATATAGCGACCGCCGAGAAGCGGTCGCAAATCCTAAATTGGTCAAACTGAACCGTCCGATTCGGTCAAGAAGACCAAATATCGTGAAATAATCATTTTAAAAAAAATTATATATACATTCTCCTCCGTACGCTATTTTACATACTCATAAAACTCTTCCTCCTATTCCGTCGTCGCTGCCGCCGCCAGCTTCTACATAAAAATTAACCGTGAGTTTTCAAATTATTTTAACCATTTAAATTTTTGTATATTGTGTGTAGATTTTATGCATATGTGAAATTATGTGTATGTGAATAATTATTTATCCATTTCAATGGAAATTTAGTTACAATTTTTTTAATTTATTTGTTAATTTATTTTATGAATTATATATAGTGAGTGAATAAGTAAATTATGCGTATGTGTGTAGATTTTATGCGTATGTGAAATTATGTGTATGTGTATGTGTATGTGAATAATTATTTATCCATTTCAATGGAAATCTAGTTACAAATATTTTAGTTTAATTGTTAATTTATTTTATGAATTATATATAGTGAGTGAATAAGTAAATTATGCGTATGTGTGTAGATTTTATGCGTATGAGAAATTATGTGTATGTGTATGTGTGTGAATAATTATTTATGTTTGTAGGATAGTTATATTATAGTTACATTGATGTTTAATTAGTTGAATTTATAATTATTATAGATGAACTTAGTTCAAGATAATAGTCTCAGTGTCATTGTAGTCGACAACATGTAAGTATTTTTTAATAAATTATGTATACTTTTAAATATATATATTAATATTATTAACTTGATCTTTTCATTTGTTATCGCAGGCTGCTTCCAGCCCATGAGACTAGCTCAATCGTCACACAAGTCATTAAGATGACCATGTTTGAGTATGGTGCCCACCCGTGGAGCCAAGTGTCCGAGCAAAAGAGGATGGAGTACCTTGATGAGTTCAAGGTTAAAAATTTTATTTATTATAATTTTAACTTTGAATTTTTTTAATTTATTTGTTAATATTCTATTTTTAATTTATATGCAGAGGCGGTGCGTTTGGGACCCTGCCCACGATAGTGTTATGTACCACTTGTTCTGTGTGAAAGCGCAAGAACGATACAAAAACATTATCTACGGGCTGAAGAAGCGGTGGGAGCAAGGGAATTGAACGGAGTTGGGTCGAGCACCAGAAGACGATCGATAATGGATGGTTTCGTGGATCACTGGAACATTGAACCATCATTCAGAAGAAGACCGTGAAAGGGGGGGGGGGGGGGGGGTGGGAGAGAGAGAGAGAGAGAGAGAGAGTTTTTTGAACAATTTTTTTTTATGTTTTTTTGAAGTATTTATTTATGTTTTTTTGAACTATTTATTTATGTTTTTTGAACAATTTATTTACTATTTTGAACAATTTATTTATGTTTTTTGAACTATTTATGTATTTTTTTTGAACAATTTTAAACAATATTTTATTTAATTAGTAATTTGATGAAATTTAAAAAAAAATGGTAGTCAATTTGGAATTATATACAATTAATTGTATAAAATCGAATGAATTAATAATTTATAATAGCCTAAAATATTAAATTTATAAAATTAATAAAAAAAATTAGTAAATATATATATATAAACGATTTAGAAACAAAAATGAATTAATTTGATGAATTTAAAAAAAATGGGAGTCAAATTAGAATTATATACAATTAAATAAATAAAAACGAATGAATTAATAATTTATAATAGTCTAAAATATTAAATTTATAAAATTAATTAAAAAAAAGTTAGTAAATATATATATATATATATATATATATATATATATATATATATATATATATATAAACGAATTAGAAACAAAAAAGATTGAATTTGATGAATTTTTTTTTTAAAAAAGAGTCAATTTGATTACATATACAATTAAAGGCAATTAAACGAACAACAATAGCATGTGTCCTAGTGGTTCAAACTTCTTCCGGCCTATCCGGAGGTTGTTGGTTTGATTCCCCTTGGGTGCATATTTGCCTATTTATTATTATTATTATTATTATTATTATTATTATTATTATTTCTACAAGCCTCACAAGGACTTATATACTACATGAGTCGTCTAATATAAGCTAGTGGCTCAGTGGTTCGAACCCAATGAGCCACTTTTTTTTTTTTTTTTTTTACGCTGGATCGCTGATCCGAAAATTAAATAAATTTTTTTATTTTATTTAAATAAATAAATTAGCGACCGTCAATTGTCTGTCGCTAATACATGACCCGATCGGGTCGGACCCGATTGATTCAGCGACCGACAATAGGCGGTCACTAATATTAGCGATCGCCCTGACGGTCGCAGATCAGCGACCGATGTCAAAAGGCGGTTGCTAATATTAGATACCCGTCTTTTAACGACCGGTTTTTTTTTGTCAGAAATCGGTCGCTAATCACGTTTTGCGATCGAAAATTGATCGCTAAAACCCGTTTGTTTTGGCAGTGAATGATCAGATTGATTTGATGATGGGCGATCTCTTTGTTGATCTATCATGCTCTTTCACATTTGTGTTTTTTCAGGACAAAGAAGGAGCAAGTTTGGAGGCCAACTTTGATGAGTACGAATATATATACTTGGGGTTAAACTGAATTTATAGGAAAACTTTGTATGCAGACGCGATACTTTAG